>OY728131.1:1256393825-1257643825 GCA_963277665.1 Viscum album | reverse complement strand
ATTATTAATTTTTTTTGAAAATATTTAATGTATATAATTCTCTATGTCACCAGATGAGGATTAATTTCATTCTATGGGTTTAATGAATTTTCTTTTAGATTAATGTGTGTTTATTTTTCATGTCAAAATTATTTATTTAATATTCTAAAACAACATTGAATATAATGGTTTTAAGGAATGTTAAGGTAAAAGAATAAATCATGTTTAAAAACATGATTATTTTCCATGAAAATAATATATGGTTTTTTAAAAGATTTATTTTATGCAAAAAAATTAGATAATAATCGGAATTGACCATTTTGAATTTTATGGTTTGTTTTATCTTTTTGTGAGATAATTATCTAAAACAAAAAACTAAAAATGAACCTCAATGTGACACAATGTATCATATTGACAAAAACTAAAGAATAAAAAATATATATTATCGGGTCCTTATATATTCAATAAAAAAGGTCCACCTCACTCAGTTGTTAAATATTCACAATTTTTTAGTATTGTATTATAGAGGGATAAAATATCATGTACTATCTAGTCTACATATACTATTCTATGGACTATGGTCATATGGTCTTGTCTCAATACCCACCCTAAAAATCATCATTATGCCTAACACCAAACTCTGTCTTAACTCATAACCACAAAACATTGATAAAACTATTTAATAATCCCCCCTCTTGTTAGATACTAAACAATGATGGGATAGAGATAATTCCACCCTCCTTGAGTCCCACCTCCAATATTCCCTAAGATTGTGGATAAAACTCAGGGCTTAAGATTCTCTTAAAATTGAAGGAATTACCCCTTAAAATAATAGATAGTAAGGGTATAATATGAATTATATAAAATAAAATCATTGACATAATATAAAATGAATCCAAAAATATTTCAAAACTCAAGCCTAAATAAAGATGATATAGATAATTGTTTTTAAAATGTATAGATAATATAGTGACAAAACAATCGTCCAAAAAGTTCATAGGATGTATTATCTTGTATGATCATCATATTCCTCTTAGAAACATGAAAATTAATTAATATTCATATGGGGAGAATACATTTATAATTATTAAGAAAACCAAAGTATTTCATACAAATGGGAAACAAAAATAATAATGGACCCTTGATTAAACAACCAATCTAGACAGATATAAACAGTTCAACTATAAATAAATTCCTCAACAAAGAATTCTCACCATAAAAATCATGTCATGTATAATAATATAATAAGAATCATATTAATAAGTTAACCCTGCTACACATTCCTGAAAATCTTCTCCTCTAGCACCATAATGTTCCATATACTTGTGCTGCAATATCCTAAGAATAATATATACCATCTCCCCATAAAATAGTCACCAAGAATGATTCCCACAAACATTGTAGACACCACTCCACTACACTACAACATCTAATCCCACATGAAGACACTTGATCAATAATATCACAACCACTCTCGTAAAAACAGTTTTAAGGAATCATGATCATGAAAAACATCATCCTCATGTTTTTCTCCAACCATGAACGACCACACAATATTTCTCCATATATCATGGTCATGACATATCCCTCTCGATGGGCATGAGTTGTACCATATTTTACTAATTGGCCTCCTAAGATCATAGTACGTGCGTGTATACTCTCTTATAAGAGATATAAGGAAAGGCTGGGTATTTATCCAACTTTCCTTGTCACTGATATGTTGGAATACCACCCCCCTGAAAAATATGCGTTTCAACACATATTTCATGATGTGGGTGGGGTGATTATGTAAATAAAAAGTAATAAGTAAGTATATATATATATATATCTACACACAATCCCTACATAAGGGTTCTCAACCAAATAATAACAAAGTTACAACATCCCCAAATTTTCTCCCACCCCTATATACATACCACGATAAAAACCACAAGCCATAGTTCACGTTTTCAACCAATCCCATTATCCATCAAATATGTATTGTTTTTCCAGTACTACCTGGTCTCATAGATCAACACAACCATACATCATCATTATCTTCTCATCTTAATCGATCCATCACCACTCCATTAAACAATAATGAACAAATAAACCATCACCTCACCAAACCAAATGAATTGAAAATAAATGATCACCACACCTCATCAATATTAGGGAAAAACAAAATGTTCATACAATTACAAAAGAATACAAAAACATAAATCACCATGCCTTTTTAAATGAAGATATAAAAACCATCACCTCATCCCACCCAATAGTGCATCTACATATGACAACACATATGGAATAATTTTAATAATTTAAAAATGTTATTTTGTCACAATTAAAAAAAATTAAAATAATTGTCACGTAATTTTTTTCCATGGGGAAACCATTTTATTATCCAGATATATTAAATTACTAGATTTCTCAAATTGGGTGATGTTGAAAAATCATAATAAGAAAAGGTTCCATAAATCATGATAAAATAGTGAAAATAAATCCCCTAACATACAAAATTTTCAACGGATTACCAAGACCTTAAAATCAATTTAAAAAAATAATGTATAATAAGTAAGGTAATTTTAATCCTTCCACATTACCAATTCAATTTCAAATAGAAAACTAATTTTCATTAATTAATATTCTAAAATCACTAATCATCCGTGAACATGATGATTGCCATTTATAATGATAAAAAAAATGAGAAATGATAGATTCCCTACCTCAAACAGTTATTATGGACTCACTCCACACTATGGGGAAAAGAAAAAAATATCAAAATCCAAAACCACATGAAATACTAATAGATAAGCATAAAATTCATCTTGGGTTATAAAAAATGTTTCCCAAATTATATCCCAAAAAACCACACTATATATGTCAATATAAAAGGAAAAATGGTTGGAAAATCTTGGGGAATATTGAAGAACACCCTGTAGATTGTCAATATGATTCGACCAGAACCATTGTATCATGGATAGAGGAAGATCCCTGCTGAAAATAATAGAGATGCCTAGTGTTCACCCAAACAGAGACAAAGGGTTCTATGACTAAATGATAAAAATTGAATAATGAAACACTTTTAAAAAATGAATCCAAACACATTCATGTCATGTAACCCATTCACAATGAGAAATCATTGGGGATTCCAAAAATTTAAATTTCTTTTAAAATTATCATCACCATGGAAATTATTTAATTAACATTCATGAATTACATTCAAAAAATGAATCCATTTCATAGGACCCCCCTCATGTACATACAATTCATGAATCTATCTGGACACTTAGTCTTTGAACTACCAATTCATGTTCTGTTCCCATTTTATGATCTGAAATTCCTACATCAGCAATACTAAAAAGAAAACCACCATGATACAATCCCATAAATCCCATGAAACACTAAAAAACCCAATAAAATTGAAGAAATTTTCCAGTATTACAAGATCCATTACTTAATCGAAATGTATTTAAGCAATTTTTTGATGTGGTTCATTATATATCCACCTCAAGAATCAAGTGGCCTATTTTATAAATAATAAGATCTTAACAATGAACAAGAAACCATCATATAAAATTATGTATTATGATATCCATATTAATTATTTCTATTATCCAATTGATTCATACTATATATTTTCTTAGTGTAAACCATTAGTTAATGTATTTTGTGTAATGAAAGGATTCCATTAGGAATACCCATTATACGCCACCAGAAATAATTTATATTCAATGATGTAAAATGTAAGATGATGATATTATGATAACTAAATTAAATCCTAGATAGAATTAAGAACATGAAGGGTCATTAGGATAATTGAGAAAAATATAGATTCATTACTCATTAACCTTTAGACCACATCAATGGAAGAATGGGTCACAATGATAATATTTATAGAAAAATGTAATGTAATTTATACTCTCCAATAGGATTGAGGATCTATAGGAATTCATCAGGTGAAATAAAAAAATAGATACCATTTATAGACTTTTTCTCAACATAATTAATGTAAGGAACTAGCCTTATTCTTTACATATTGTATTGAAATTACTATATAATTCATTTTATTCCATTCACAATGATTAATTATTTTTTTATTTTTTTGATAATTAGAAAATAATCTCACAAAGTAAACATATATATTGCAAGTGGACACTTTTATAAATTACTCAATTTTTCCATATAAAATGATAATAATGTAAAAAATGATTTATTTTTATGATAAATGACCACAATTTTCATCATAACCTCATCATTATTTGAACTATCTCTTAAACCCTATTAAAAACATTTAAAATAAGGGATGATAATAATAGCATAGTATGGAATGTAAAAAAATAATGAAATAGTTATTACATTAAAACATACAAAAATTTTATTTTTATGAAATAAAAATTTTCATAATCAATAAATCGTATTTTCTTCACAAATTATTCCATGAAACTTTTCATAAGGGAAAATAAATGGAAAGTAAACACTAATTAATTTTACATTAATACTTCCCACAATGTTATATCATTATTCCATAAAACATATATTCTTTAGCATACCTTAGGTAATCATAAGATTCTTATAAAATCCATGTCAATAATAAATAAATAATAAGGGTAACTTATTTCATAATTTTTATATTCTTTTTTAAAAATGTGTTATCTCTCATGGCTATATATGTTCTAACCAAGATAGTAACATTTGGAAGAACTATCACATTATATTCTATAATCTCTTTGGGAAACAATCGATAAAAATTATCACATTACCAATTGAATTTGGGCGTTATAATGGGCTTGTATGACAACATATTATAATGGAACAACACATCTTTATAATCAATTCCCAGGATCCATTACGTAATCATAATATATAATGATTCGTTATGAAAACGTTATTGAGGAAAATAAACATTCCATATTGATATCATTTTTCTATTTTAAAAATATACACAAAAAATGAAAACATTTTATTTGAATGTGAACGAGAATACATGTAAAAGAATATTAAAAATATTTAGGTGTAATGATAGATGGAAATTCAACTCATTCATTAAAATTGTTAAAAAATCATTTAAACATTCTTAAAAACAGTTGAAAGAGTAAAATTAAAAGTTTCTTTTTTAAAAAAACCCCTTACCTAGATTCCAAGGAATCACATACAATATTTATCTTCTAGAATAATTATTTTTGGAAAGATAATTACTATAATGACATGGTTTTTAATGTTTATTAGTCATTTTATTTCACTTATTAATATGTTATAAAAATTACATAATTTTTTATGATTATGTTTAACATTTTGATGATATTCATTTCATAAGATTAGAATGGCATTAGTAATTTTACTATGATATAGTTTTCATAATCCCACCATATCTATAATTATATAAATTATAAAATTAATTGAAACATTTGAAATATTGATTTAAAAATTTAATGACATTATAAACATGGAGACAGAAGGTTGTTCATAAAAATGGGCAATGTTTTCATTTTTCAACGATTATTATTGAAATAAGTTAAATATGATTTTTTCATTATAGTGGGATAATAAAATAATAAATAGCATAGAAAACCAACAAATATACTAATATATATAATTATAGTAAAATGGGGTTGAGAAATGTATCAAAGCTCTTCGTGGAGGCAGTAGTCCACACGTACACATGAATGATGTTATCATATTTATGTGCCTATAAATATATGAATGAATATAATATATTATCATTTAAGAATCATAAATATGTATTGAATATATTATATTATCATTAATTAAATCATTTTTACTATTCATTCATGATTATGATGGAGAATGAATTATATCGATATGATAGGTGGCAGTCTGTCGTACACCTGAATGATAAATAATATTCTAATTCAATGGATGTTGAGATTTATTTAGGTCTTTACACTAACATAATAACATATAATTGTGAAAAGGACACTATATTTATTATTTTATCAATACTTATGCATAATTTGATGAGGTTTAAGTTGAAATATAATAGAAACTATTGATTAAAAATGATACCTCATTTTTAGACAATATGCATTGATTAACAACTTAATACATCTATTGTTGGTTTTATTCCTAAAATTAGACCTCTATAATGATGGTAGATATTAGGGGAAGATATTTGGTCAGGTATTGGAAGAAATAAAATGGTTATTTAATTTTAATTAAAGAGAATAAGAAGTTCCCCTTATAGTACAGGGGAGCAGCACTCGGGGAATTTCATAAAATATTTCTCAAATTTAAATTAATATTGGACTAAAAAAATTAAATTATTTTATTTAGAATATAAAATGATTATATTTTAAAGTTACATCATAAAATATTTTTTGTAAATATTTGGGCATTGTCATGCACTTATCATTTTGTTTTAACCGTAATTTAATGCCTTTAATTATTTTAGAGACCACATTTATTTTTACAAATTAAGTGTAAATATTATTACTATAAAATTACAAAATATCAATAAATAGATCATGGTTTAAATTTTAATCCTTATACAAATCATATGTTATAATTTCAAATTTTTACTAATTTTACATCATTTGTTAATATATTATTTATTTTAAAATATCATGACTGGAATTTTGACACAAATCATTATTAAGACAGTTAACAATATCAATAAAAATATAAATTAAAATATATATATATAATTAAATAATTTTTCAAAGGAATCTATAAAAAATCATTTTTTACATTCATTATCTCATATAATATTTATTTTATTAGTTTTATTATCATTTATTTTTTCCCAATATTTAAATAATTATAACAAAAACATGGTGAAATCATTTAATGCATTTATTTATTCCATAATAATAAAAAAAATAAATTACTTATATGAAGTAATATATACTATATATATAAATACAATTTATAGTAAAACATTTATTCTAGATAACACCATATTAAAAATGTTATACATATTACAAACAATTGTGTGACATTTTAAATTTTTCTTTTAATAAAATATTATAATGACAAAGTATAATAAGTTATGAAAAATGGCCATATAAAAAATAACATATTGATTAGGGATGAATATTACTCCTAAAAATTTTGGATAAGTGTTAGGGTTATTATTTGGTCATTGTCATTTAATTTTTCACTTAATTTTATAATATACCTATAACAATGGAAACCATAAATACTAAGGTATCTATTTATATTTCCAAAAAATAAAAATTTATTAATTATTAAATTTTTGAAGCCTACATCCAAATATGAAATAAAATTTTGAAAATTAAAAAACCCAGATGTTGTAGAATTTAATTTAAAATTAATATGATTAAATGCAATGAGAAATAATTTTTAGAACTATATCCTTTTTAATTATAAAACGTTTTTATACTAAATACAATTATAAAATATATTCACACACCATTATTGGATTATATTAAATCCAAATGAACTAATAAAATTTTAAAACTATTGAAAAACATAATTTTACATTGAAAATAATATATCGTTTCAAATAAAAACTTGCATTTTCACTATTCATTAAAAAAACATTATTTTTATAAAATTATCACAATATAATCCTTCGATAATTTTTAATTTAGGTATTTTATATTTATATTAATTTTAACTAATTAGAATTCTATAAATTAAAAATTGAGAATTTAAATGAATTCATAAGAAAATTTAACTATGGGATTCCAGAATACTAGTAAATATTAAAATGGTTTATTTCATCATTAAATGGATTTTAACTTTCCCTCAAACCTATTAGAAATTGAATTATAGTAATTTATATTAAATTATTAAAATATTATGATACCATTACTTCTTATAGTTTTTTATTCCCATGCCGCTTCAACAACCATTTAGATTATACACATAACCATAACATGGTGAATTAATTTATTTTGTAATACTTCTTGTCTAAGATGAAGAATCAGATATTTATTTTCCACAAAAGAAAGGCTCCCATCCAGCAAGAAAACATCAAGGATAAAAAAATGAGATGAATCTAGCACATAATTTCTTAAAATCCAAAAATGATAAATATTCTTTAACTTTGATAAAAATGGAAGAAATCCAATAGATAGGCAACTAATCCAACATTCTACAGGATTTGATACAGTCCCACAAACCAGAAGTTGACATAAAATGTTTAAAACTATTCCTAACACTAATATATATATAAATTCTTTTAAAAAATATCACATACCTCGAATGAAAGTTCATCCCTCCTATTATCTATATAACATTTCTATCAGCTTTGACTTATCGCCTAGTTTTGTTCGACCATCTACACTTTATTAACCATTTATATAAAATATTATTCTCAATAACTTTGTTTCTCCTAATTCTTTAAAAAATGTAATGTTTTGACAGCAGTTTATATATTATTCATCCAAATTATTGATACGTTAATAATAATTAAAACAGTTGATATGATAAAGCTCATAAAAATACATGGGTGATCCCAAATTCCCATGTAATCCATCGAAAATATCATAGAATATCTAAAATTAATTTAATTATTCCCTCAGACTATCCATCTTATTATGGGTGAGATGATGTTATGACTTCAATTTAGTTTCTAAATACATTTTTAGATCATTCAATTTTTTATTGGTGAATGTGGAAACATATTAAAATACAATGTAGATAGTGACCCAATTTTTTCTATTTATATCCTTTACCAAATGATGAGAATTTTGATCTAATGAAGTAATATAAGAGAAATTATGGAAATGTGAATATTTTATCAGAAAATCATGAATAATACAATCAAATTTTTACCTTGATATGGTTCTAGAAATTACACTATGAAATCCATGGATATATATTCCAATCTCTACTCTTACACTAGTTATCACTGAAGCATTATCTTTATTAATTCTTGTTCAAATCTATCACACATAAAATTAATTATTTTTATAGTATATTTGGAAATAAATCCTTTCATCCCATTCCACCAGTAACATTATTGATGTTTAATGTACATCATAACGCTACTATGATGAATGGAAAATTCGGCAATATAAGCTTCATTAAATAACTGCCTCTTCAACTGGAAATCAATATGCTTACATAATATCTTTTCAAACCACAAAACACATTCATTGTCAATATTAACATCTTTAAAAATAACCTTCTAAACAAATTCTATGTTTTTCTATATATCATGTTTTTCCTTATTATATTCACAATTCTTCATGACAATTATTATTGCACTAACATCTAAAAAAACAGAGTATATTACCACATCCACAACTTTTGGAAATAAATTATAACATTAGTTACCAAGGGTCATGTTTCAAACATATCATGGTTAATTTATCATTATTTTTTCTACTCAAATAATTGACCACTTTTTTTTCCTATATATAATTGTAATTATTCATATTATCAAAATCCTTTATTAGTTCCATCCATATTATTGGACTTATTTTTATTTCTGTCCGAGTTATTATTGACATAAAACACTTATGATTAGTTTATATTTCACAATATGATCCATATAAATGATGAATCAATATTTTTAAAGAATACACCAAATATAAAAATTCCAAATCATCTATAAGATAATTTAACTCGTGTGGATTTATTTTAAATGATCCAAAAGCAATTACATAATATTTATGCATCAAAATGAAACCATTTTCATTAAATGAATCATCAATGTATTTGAAAAGTATCTATTCATAGAGGGTAGGGAGAAATCAATATTATTCACAAATAACAATTTTCATTCCTAAAGAATCATCATGTTATTTTTTATAGATTAATTTACCCAGTTTTTGATTTACTATAGTTAGTAGGATATATAAGTATTCAATTTTTGTAACAAATTTGATCTAATAGCTTGGTAATATATGAGTGATATTAATTTTAGTAAAAATTTTAGGTATATTCCACACATAAATCAGATTTGCGGGGGTCAAATATTAGACATCATTATTTACAATTTTCCCATGAAAAAACTTTTTTTCTAACAAAACATTACTTTTTCTAGGTTTTCTATAAAAAAAATTTTCATCTAAAAATTTCAGGGAAATAATTATATTTTTTTCATGATACTCATAAAATTTTAAAGATACCAAAATATTATCAATAAAAACAACCAAAACCTTATACAACTGTTAATGGAAAATTCTATTTATAAGGTCCATAAATAATGATTGATAATTTTCTAAACCAAAGGAAAAAACTAAAAAATCATAATTTCCATATCTAATATGAAATACTATTTATGTAATGTAATATTCTTTTACCATCATATAATGGTACCTGAATATTATGTGATCTATTGAGAAATACATTTCTCCATATGGATGACCAATGAAGTCATTGATTTGTCATAAAAGATACTTGTTCTTAATGGTAATGTAACTAAATTATTTGTAATAATTTTAAATCCTCAAGGGATAATATTTATTTTGTGAAATATAATTTGAACAGCATATGGTGAAGTTCTTAGATGTACAATTCCTTTCTCTAAAAACACTTTAAAATTCATTATAACTTCCATGTGTTATATATGAACCATTCTATAAAGGGGTTTTTAAATTACCATATAATTTGTAACTAAATCAATAGTAAATTCAATATCCCAATCAGTTATAACATTGGGAAAATAATTCATAAAAGCATATATGTACTAATTTACAATTAGAAAAAAATTAATAATAATAATTTCTATTTTCTAGATAATATATGAAATATAAAATTCATTTCCATATTTTAATATTTTATTGGATTCTAGATATGGTATCAATGGAATTTATTCACTCTTTTAAAAATATTGGATAAATTTATGAAATGATACTTATTTAGATCTATAATCTATATATTTATTTTCAATAGTAATCTAATCAATCCAAAAAACTACCTAAAAAAATACAAGAATAAATTTGAAATGTTTTCTTGAAAAAATAATTAAACAGAAATTGATAGGATGATTCTTATCATTTATTTTCTCCTAAATACATCCCAATTTTTTTACAATAAATTATGGGTTAATTTGTTTTTAGTGTAATTCACAATTTATAAAAATATTTCTCAGAAGTGTAATAGTATCTAGAACCTGATTCAAAAAGTACATTTTAATAATCTAAATAACCAAAATATGTATATGATAGCACTTTCTTATTTCCAAAAATCTTCTATGGTTGTTGAAAACGATTTCCCCAAAACAATATTCTCATGATATGGATTCATCCTAACATTCATGTTCTTCATTATATCAATTTTATAATGACTCTTCCCTTAACATGTAAATATATTTAATTAATTTTTATCATAATTGATCTTATCACTAACATTAGCATATTAATTTCAATTATGAGCTGTATCCACAATCTTACCACATTAGAACCACTTACCTAACATCAAATGGAATTCCACAAGTTTTTTTTCGTCAATAAATATCACTAATTGAAACCATGATTTTTATATCATTAAACATTATTGATATATTGTTCCATTTTCATGCCAACTCAACCCCATTTATGCTAGTTTTTCAAAGACAAAAAAACATTTAAAAAATAAATTTCCTAATTCTTTTCACAAAAAACAGGTTTCCCATAAGATTTAATTTCATGGGAATCTAGTGGCCTTTTATATTTTGTCTTAAATCATCTTTAAATCTGATAAATATTTCTATCATGATCATAGATAAATGTGGTGCAAATATTTTTTATTAGGTTAATTTTTATTAATATATAGCCACTAAATCATCATGCTTCTGAAATTTGAATAATTGTTTCAATACTAAGTTTATTACTTTAGTAAAATACGTCTCAGGAATGAAATTGTTTTATTCAGCCCACTACGAAGTATAAATGGCCTTTCTTTCATAGATATTCAAATTAATAAACCAGTAATGGTCATAATAACTTCAAAAATTTTAATACAAAGCCTTTCCATTAATGATCTATGAATACCCTAACATCGAATATATTTTATATGGATTTAATCTACCCCATTGCAACCACTAGGTCAGAGGATCCGCTAAATGTAGGTGGTTGTTTTCTCATAAAATGATATAATATCAAAATGTTCCATTTTTGTGGATTTTTATGATGTATTTTAAATATTCAATCATTTTATATACCCTACATCAACTGATATATTTCTTCTATAAACTTCTTAGTTTTAATTACAATAATCCAGGGTTGCTGATTTAGAAGGATATCAAACTCAAAATTCCTTAAAAATTATGATTCCATGTATCCTATGTGGAAGACAACCATGAATAGAAATAGTGTTGATTAATAAACCTGTTAAATGTTAAATTATATATACATTTTACATTAAAATAAGGTAAATTATTTTTTCGGGATTTCTATTAATGTTATCCCAACCTCTACATATATTTAAATTGTACCCCAATACCAAATTTAAGGACACAAACATAAAAATTTCATTTTTAGTGACATTAGAGTAGAATTCATTTTTATTCATTGAAATTCATATTTTTGGAATGTGTTTTAGATAAATAAGAAAAATCTAATAAATTAAACTCAATTATGATCACTGCAAACATCAATTTAATATTCAGTTTCTTCCATAATAGAAATGTTTTTAATATAAAACATGATTATTTCCATGATTTATGTTCTCAATTTTCATAAAAATGTCATCATTTTTCTTATTCTCCCATAAAACTTGTGAAAAAATATAAAACATGGTATAAGGAAAAAATGGGCCAGCGATAGAAAAATATAGAAAGAAATTGTTATCCCTAAATAACATATAAAAAATTTCTTTTTTTAAAATATACATTTTTGTAACAAATAAATCATGTTTTCTTCCCAATAAATTCCATAAATCATTTCATCATGTAATTTAATGGAAAAAACTCATATAATTTTCATTAATTTTTTAAAAAAATTTATATATTTCACACAAAAATATAATCTATTTACATTACCTCATGAAATCGTAATATTACTATAAAATAAATATAAATAAAACTTAAATAAGAGGTCTTAATTTTGGAATGATGTTCTAATAAATATTGAATATTTTATAGTTCTCAAGGCTATAGTGGGAGTAAGAATCATATTTATATTTGGAATAAAAATATTAGAATATTTAGTAATTTTTTTGAGACACCTAATAGGTTAACAATTATAGTTACCCAATGTATTAGATATCGATAAATGCCTCACCCTATAAATTTTATAATTGATCCATCCATCATCATAAAAATTTCCCATGGACCAGAACATAATCATAACATATAATGCTTGAACAAAAAACATTATGGAGTGAAATAACATGTCTTTTTAACAACATTCATGCATAATAATTATAATATTTTTTTAAATAATTATATAAAAAAGATGAAAATGAATCATCATAATATTTAGATAATGATGGTAGGGATATTCTACACATGCCATATAAGATGAACACATTACTGTTTTATTTTTTTAAAAAGATATGAAAGTGGAATGTTAAAAGTGTATTTTTTAAATAAAGCCCCATAAATTGAGTCTGAAACATCAAATTAAATATTTATAATACGTAATAATAATAAAAAATATTTATATTTTTTGAAAACTTTTACAGGTTTACTATTTATTTACATTACTCATTTTGATGTTATAACAATTACTAAATTATTTATAACTGTGTGGTATGTTTTGAGGATATTTTGTCAATATATCCTAATTATATTTCGTAATATGACTATGGTCAATGTGTTAATTACTAAGAAATCTATATAACAAAATAAATTAAACTTTTAAAATCAAACATGATTTATTTTTATGAAAAATTATATTTGTTACAATCCTAGAGATGATAGGTCATATGTACAAATGAGTTACATGTTCCTTTATCAAGGATTGTTATGGAATGAAAATAAATATGAATCTATCTTTACAAAAAAATCATAATATCATAAATATCATAATAAAACATCTTATATACTTATATATATTCCATGTGAATTTTTGATGAAAAAAGAATCACATCGCTTCGTAGAGGTGGTCTCCCACACAAACGCTAAAAGGACATTATCATTCTAATGTACTTTGAATGATCAATGATTAAGAGAAATATTATAGATTGGGAATGGTTATTATTTAATGAATATAAAATATGAAAATTAATTCCATTATTATAAAAATCCTTGATAGACGGTGATGGATAATGAATTTTAATGGTCTGCATGATGATAGTTCATTGTACACATGAATGAAAATTCTATTCCTATTTGATTAATGTGGAGAATTTTTTTTGATATAACACTAAGATAATAAAATATTAGTATATTATGGATACAAGATTTATTATTTTATAGTGGAAAAATAATATTTTAATGATGTGTATGAAAAAAAACACATGATTAAAAATAAGAAATCTTCTTTAAATAATTTCTTTTGATTAACACCTTATGACCTTTATCGTGGTTATTATTCCTAAACTAAGGCCTCTATAATTCGTGTAGGTATTATATAAAGGTCTATTGTAATGTATTGGCTTATCAAAAGTGGATTTGAATTTGTACAAAATTGAATAATTAGTTTCCTTTTTAGGATAGGGGAGGGGTACTCTTGCATTTATTATTATATAAACTCAATATAAATCAATATTCAATTAAAAATGAATAAATAGTGAGTTATTTAAAATATAATATGAATATGGGTTTACATTATATCATCTATTAATTTTTTGAATTTTTAGGTTACATGTTTATGCTTTAAACGTAGTTTTAACCCTCATCTGACCTCTTTAACTCTTATCGTGAGAACATTGATTTTTTCTTATTAATGGTCATCATATTTACAATAAAATTCTAAAAGATCCATAAATTCATAATTTTTTATCTATTAAAAAATTACATAATGAATTGGATGAATTTACTATTGTTAGAAACATTTTATAAATATTTTTTTACCTTTAAATGTCATAAATGTAAATTTTGACTCTAATTATTATATTAACATTTAACAATATCAATATAACAATAAACCATAAAAAATAGTTTAAAACATATATATAATTTCCATGTCATCTATATAATTCATTTATTTTATTATTTATCACATATAATATTTATTGTAACATTTTTTATAACTTTTTTTTATTTTTCTACAGTAAAATTAATTACTGCATTTTTGTTTTGGAATACCCTATAAAAAAATACTTCATAACTAAAAATTAAAATTATATTACCATGTTAAACATATATTAATTATATTTTAATATAATTTTTATAGACAAAAAAATATTCTATATAAGTTAAAATAAGAAATATTATACTTATTTAAAATATTTGTGTTATATGTTTGATTTTTCATTATGTAAAATATAATAAATTTCATAATCTAAATCATTTGGCCATAAATATTAATTTATTGTTACCATTAATGATTATAGTTTAATATTCATTATTTATTAATTTTTTTCATCTATTAGGGTCATTTTCTAGGGATTATCATTTTATTTTTACCGTTAATTACATGATTTACTATTTATAGTCATAAAAATTATTACTTAGATTACTACATATTTTATTCAAAAATAATAATAATATATTTAATATATTTATATCTCCCATGTAAAAATTTCGAATATATTTTTTCAAATTAAATGAACTAATGTATTAGATTTTTTGGAAATAAACTGATTAAATACAATGAATAAGGTTGTGTTGAAAAATTACCTTTTAAAATATAAAATGTGTTTATTTAAAATTAGAATATAAAATAAGTTTTAAAAAACTAATTGGACAATTTTAAATCAAAATGAACTCATGAAAACTTAAAAATAACTGATCCCATATTTTCATATTGTAAATTAAATTAATTTATCAATAAAACCAATTATTTTTAATTATTCATTAAAAATTCCATATTTTCAATCAATTCCCAAAACATTAACCTTAAATTATTTTAACTTGACGACTTTTAATATGAAATTAGTTTTATTATAAAAAAATATGTAAGTTGAAAATTAAACATTTAAATAATATCTAATAAGAATATAAATACATAATTAATGAATATTAACAAATAGTAATATGATTTACTCAATCATAACCTAGGTTGTAAGAAAAATTTAAAACTACCTAAAAATGTTTCGTTCCAATTGGTATTTGGTATAAACTATTGGGTAGTCTATGGGATTGATGAATCTAGAAGATCCCATAGATCCTCACCCCATGATATGCTATGAGTTAAAGGTTTTCTGTTATACTTCTAGCTAGGATATAATTTATTTGTAGAGACACTGACTAGAAAATGTTACTCTTGTAGATGATATTTTTTTCTATTTAATTCCTATTCTTCTTCCACCTTGTCAATCAGAATCTTGTGTATTGCACCGTGTAATTGGAGAAGTTTTCACCGCTACATGTTTAACTGTTATCTCTTGTAGTTTATTATAATATTATCTAAACATTTTTTAAAGTTAATACAATACATTTTTGGATATAAAGGCAGTAGTCTACACCTTCATTGAGGATTTAATTATTCTTAAGGAATATATGAAATTCATTACGTTCAATTCAATAAAAAATGAAATTTTCACAAATGAAAGAATTAAAATGTTAAGTGACTATTATTAATCATTATGAAACCATGATAGAGAGGGTGGTTATAATAGACTCACACTTTTTTATGATAAAAATATTTAAATTTATAAGATAAATTATGAATATGCAAATTTTGAATGATATAGTGAATGGATTCAAGAGACTAACATTATTTTCAAAGATCTAAAATATATAAAATATGAAACATGTTTTTAAAAACACTAATGAATAATTTCAAGAGATGTGAAAATATATTCCTATATAAAAAAATATATGGATTAGAGAATTAAAGGGAATTATGAACATAAAAATTTAATTTGGAAAAAGTACTCTCCCACTTTGTAGAAAATCAGTTTATGGATGTTCAGCCATTCTGAACTATAACAAATAAATTAACATAAAATAATGGAGAAATTTTTAAATTAAATTTAATAAATACAAAAGGGTTATTTTTTAAAAAGAAAAATGACAATAAAAAATAATTTTTAACAACGAGTTTTTTGAAAACAGATTTAAATTTCCTGAAATCACAAAATAACAGCATTATTCTAGATATATATAGAGAAAAATAAATAAATTAATAGATATAAATAAAATAAATATAATTTTTTATAACACTTTTAAAATTCAAAATCCCAAAATAATAGGATTCATATAGAGGGAATTTAAAATAAAATAGAATAAATTAAAAATAATGAAATAGAAAACCACTTCGTGATTTCAAAATTTTAAAAATAATATATTTATTTTAGAATAATATAGTGAAGCACTTAAGGAAAAATTACAGAATAACTGAAAAAATTATTATGGAATGAAGTGAATAAAAATAAATAATCAATTGAAAAATTAAAAAAAATAACAGATATTTTAATATAGTAAGTATGTAATCTATTGTACACTTTTAAAAATATAATGTATTCACCACCCTTTAATGAATTATACTTTTAATGTGAATGTATAAAAGATTCATTTTTAATTGATACCATATAGAAAAAAATTCTTTTATTTTAAATTTCATGAAATACAACTCAAAAGAAAAGTATGAGACTGTTATATATAAAAAATATATTTACACATCATTAGTTTTGTTAATGAAAAAAACATATTATTGATTAAAATAGAAAAAAATTATTTTGGTTTTAAAATTTAATTTTAATGAAATAGTATGAAAAAATATATATAAATACTAAATATATTTTTTAAAATATAATTTTTAGATAATAATTAAAAATATATATATTTAAAATAGAAATTTGATATTTTAAAAAAATTAAAAGTATAACATACTAATATTTTGAAATTAAGGATCTATCATCATAAAAATTTTAAAAATTAAAGAGACATAATTCCCTCTCCCCCTCAAATTATGACACTTGTTCGATAATGGGATCATATCTATTAATATGTAAATAATGTAATAAGTTCCTAATTAAAATATTTTATAAAACATGATTTTATAAATAAATGTTTAAATGTGGACTAAAGATAAATGTAGGTAAAACTAAAGGATGTCATAATTGAACTATACCTAAATCATGTAAAATATATTCAAATTAAACAATCAATAATGGTTTCATGAATATATTTGGGATATAATATATTTTATGGAAAAATATAGTATAATATCAGCTATTTTCTAGTAATCTATTATGAAATTGTGTTGTGGATCAATGTGTGTTGTGAAATTGTATTTTATATGAATCTAATAATTATTTATTTTACTCATATTTCTTCACTTTATAGGGATATGGTGTAATGGTAGACCAAATTATAATAATTTTTTTAAAATAATTAGGATTTGGACAGAATAACTCCCAACGTCTATGTATTCCTATTCTACTGTAGAATGTTAAATTAAATTAATCTTCACACTTCTCTATTTGATAAGGTATTTTTATATAAGTTGGATGCTTTGTCAACATAATTTCCATTTTAAATTTAATTAATCAATATCATCATTAAAAAAATATATAAATCAAATGAATTGCATATCGGTAAAATACATAGCATTTTTTAGATTCTATGAATAAGAAAAAAAATACATTGAATTATTTTCACTGATAATTCATTATAATTTACTGAAACTTTACCGAATAAAAAATAATAAACATGATATAAAACAAGTACATGGTATGTTAAAGTTAAATACCCACCATACTGCTAATTTTTTTAAACTCATTTAAAAGATTCATCCAAATTAAACATATAATTTAAAAAAAATTTGTGTTCTAATATCCATATTATTATCCTTTGTAAATCATTTGAGATGTTAATTGATGAATATTACAAATAATTATATGAATACATTATGTATTTCATAAATTATAAAATGGAGTGAGATTTTATATTCACCCATATTTATCAGAAAAAAATTCATCTTCATTAAAATTAAAATAAAAAACACGCCATTTCATTAATAGAGATAAAAATAACATCATCAACTCAAATATTTCCAACCAGACATTGGATATATTTTTGAAAGACTTAGTTGCAATGTATTATCTCATTTTAATTTAATTTTAAAAAAGATAATTTGATAGACAACCATACAAATATTTATTGTGTTGTTTTAAGTAAAAATATAATTTGGAATTCTTGAAAATAGTAGTTACAAAAAGGCATTTTCAAGACAAATTTATTTTTCCAAAGAAACATTAATAAAAATAAAACCTATTTTTAATGTTCTTTTCATATTTTTGGATAGATTATAAAATTTTAGAAGATATTTTAGTAGTAAAATGATTATTATGTATTATAATTCAAAAAATACTAACAATGTTTCACCAAAGTTGATTAATCATTCATGGTTATCTAATTTAGAATCTATACATGATATTATCCAACCAGTGTAACAGAAGTGTTCTACTAAATTTCTTAAAAATGATCTAGATCTTATAATATGGTAATCATTGTGTATTTACATGAGTGTTCATACATAATTTCTAATGTATTGTATAATAATCAATCTGATAGAAATACCAAATTTTCATCAGCAATAACATTATATAAAGTATTGAGATTCATTGTTAGAGTAAAATTCTAGGTTTTCAATGCCATTTAAATCCAATACATGAAAATTAATACCCACATGTAAATAACTAATCATAATGTAAATATGATGTTATGTAAATTTTCATAAACCATTAGTTAACTAACTTTAATGAATTTTTTGTTCTTCTTCAACTAATTTGTTTTGAGAAGGTATATTTCAAATAGAATTGTGATTTTTTTGTGAAAATGGATTTTGAAAATTCACCTCAAAAAAATGCATTGATACTTCCACAATTTTAGATATTTTTTTATGTAAAAATAACTATCTTTTGAGTCTTAATACCCAATAATATTTCCCACATCATATATAGAATAACATTTACCAAAATTATCATTGCAGCCTTACATAAATCTTCTACATTAAAAAATGATATTTAGGATATTTAGTTTTTTACTACATCTAATCCAATGATTATAGAATTTGAATGAATGAAACATTACATTAATTATTACCAAATTCTCTACCATGATCACGATAAATTTAAAACAAATTACTTGATTTTTAATTTTTAAGTTTTTTGAAAAATATGTTTTTGGAATTGCTTGCTAAAATTTTATCATTTATCAATTATTCCAATATGAATCTCCTAACATCATAAATAATATAAGTTTATTGGGTTTCTAATAAATATATTGAATTCAATTAGGATATAAAATTACATGATGTATTAATATAGTGTATATTGAAGAATACATTAAAATTGGTGTTTAAAAAAGGTTGTGTGTTTCATATTAGGATGGAATGATTATAAAAACATGTAAATATTCATATATATATTTTCAAAGTCTTGTTTTAGTTTCTATCAGTTTGAATTTATAAGGGATTTTTTAATTCATTGGTTCTCTGTCAATACCTTATTCACCCATGTACTCAAACATTTGATGTTTTTGATTAAAATAGATTTTAAATTATTTTTATAATTATTTTAAAATCATTAAAAGATAAATAAAACATTTCCATTTCCTTTAAAAATATTTCAAAATTATAATATAAAATATATTTTAAAATTCTAAACAAACAAGTGACTGATTCTTAAAAAATTATGTTTCCAAGAATATACCAATAACCCATTTTACTAAGAATATTATGAAAAACTGATATTTAATTCATCTGTTATCATTATTCATGACTTATCACTAACTATGACATGAAATACATCATTTTCATTAATTATATATAATTAAATGACTTTGGTGCACATGTTTCGCACAAATGCACTATCAAGTAACTGTATTGATTTTTCTATCTTTTCATAAGATAATTTTACTACCCATCTTTCTTCTACACATTAATTTAGGATTTAAAATATTAAGATATAACTAATACAATCCCATAACAGAATGGGTTTTATGGTCTTTTAATAATTAGATACCTACAACAGTTACATGAAATATGGAATTAACAATATATTTTAAAAACATCAAAACATGCCCTTATATTCAATCATTGTTCTAATACAACATTAAATAACTTGGGATAAACAAAATAAAGAGGTCAGTAGTAAATACCAGTAAGGTAATAACAATTTATAACATCATTAATGTAAAAAATGTTAGTTATGAGTCATATTAAGTTGATATAAATGGGTGAATTAATTTACATGGGCATCAAATAAACATATAAGATGATAACGTAAGGAATTATAGGAATGTGGGAATAATTTAAGACATGTAATCAATAACATATTCCATGGATAACTTCTCAGATATCATCACATATTTAGGATAACATCTCATTCCTTTTACATGGTATATCATGAGATAAAATCATTACCCAATCCATTTGAGGGGACATAATTTCATCTGACACATCAAAATCATGTCATGTAAAAGAATTTGTGTTCTACAAATATTATAAAAAATAATAAAATCATAAATAACATTTAATACAATAAATTATGGATTGTGGAATTCATATATGGGTTTCCCAAATCAATGAATGATTTCAACATCAAGGTAAATATCATTGTTTTGAAATAGATATAGTTATTCACGAAAAAAAATTGTATTGAAATTTGGACGGTACTTTCGGCAAAATAACTAGTATACATAATGATTTAAGGAAAGTTTCAATAGGAAGGAAAATTGCCCTAAAATTTCATAGGAATCATAGGTCTAGCAAATTGGATGTTTAAAAACATATTCCAATGCAAGCAATTAGAAATAACAATGAAAAAATCATGAAATTCCAGGAATAAATACAAGAATACAATTCCTTATCTGGAGACGACACTTCTAAGATATTTGGAAGAGAATAATAAGATCTATGTATTAAACTGGATGGGAATTATAGATGGAAAAATAATTGAATTCATTGATCAATGGGATTTTTTTGGAGAAGTATTGTATAATTATGTTTTATTTGTAGAAAAACTAAGGAGAATTATTTATTAATTTTTTAATAATGTTTAAGACAATATAATATATAATAAATACCAAAAACGTATTGTGGTTTTACAATATTGTTTTATCTACGGAGGACTGGTTGTAAATATTTTATAAGGTCATTAAAAAACATATTCATATAATACCATTGTTTATTTGTTTGTTTTTTAGGTTCAAAAATAATTTATGAAAATATTTTAAATATTTTATAGGTACAGGTGGATTAAATAAATCTTTATAAATTTAATAAACTAAATTGAAATGAATTTTTTCAACGGTAAAATGTATATTTCATCAATAATGACTTTTATAAATATTTTAACATCATTTTAGGAGAAAATGTTTCCATATAATGGACTATATATTTCTAATTTATATAATATTTAACCAGAACATTGATCGCCTAATAAAATAATAAAAAACTCACCATTGAACTTTTTTTAAATGATTATTTAAAATCTATAATTTAGATTATCAATATAATTCTCTTAATATAATATGTTTCACTTTTCAATGAATGTCTTTATTTATTAGAAAATACATATTTTTAAGACGATAACTATTTTTGGTCATTTATAATGACTAAATTGTAATTCAATAAATAAAATTTTCATTATCAATTAAATAAATTTTATTTAATAAGAGTATTCTATAATAATTTTATTAATTTAAAAATTCTTAAATTTAACAAAAATTTTGGTAAAACTATACATTTTAAAAAATAATTTTGGTTACTTACTATAAAATTTTAATTTTAAACAAATCGTATTTATAATTGTATATAAGTTGTAATAAAGTAAATGGTTAAACATAAGTAATGTAATATTTCATATAAAATAATTGGTACTACTCTTTTCTAGATATGTAAACTATTATTTAACCAAGATGTTTTCTAATGGTAATGTGTGTGATGGTGAATCTTTCTTTTAGTGGTTTGGTGTATACGTTTTTCATAACAGTATTCATAAGTGTAAACATCTCTTTTTAATGGTTTTATTAATTAATTTTTTCAATTTCATCATGGCCTTTGTCAATAAAAATGTTTGTTGATCCCATCTTTATTATATGTTTTGATAATTGGGATTAATATAATATGATCATGCACGTTGAGGCCATCGATTCTCTTATATGTTTCAATTAGATTTTGTTTTAAAAATTATTATATACTAGTCAAAATATCCACTTTACAATTTCTATATAATTAACTCTTATGATTCATAATTGTATTTTATATTTTAAATGATATATTTTATTGTGGTCTAAAATAATTAAATTAATACATGTGTTTTCAATATGATAATTAATTAATTAGGAATTAATTCATTCATAGACATACTTTAAAATTAAAAACAATAGATCATTACATTTATCCTACCATAAAAAATAACACCCTCAAATAATTATTTTATACACTATTTTATATTAGGGTACTTTGTTTCAATATCAACTTCTAGATCTGATTATTCTTTTATAAAATTATGGTTATCCCAGAACACTTTAATGAGGTGAGTTGTCTTATTTTGTAGAAATATTTATTTTTGATATATGATATTAAATGAATGGTACTCATAAAATTATCATTCTATAAAGGAATCACATCTAGATTAATTACATATAAAGGGTCTCGTAGATACCTCCTTGAGAGGGATATATGGAAACATCATGTACTTATGTGTGATTTGTTTGGAGGGATTATTGACATGCCATAGATTTAATGTGATCAAGGATTTCAATGGGAATGATGTTTCATAGAATATGATTTAACTTTAACAAATTCCCCATAAATTTTATCAATAGTGATATAAAATGGAAAAATGTTATAACTAATATCAATGTATATGTCTCATTAATAATTTTATGCATCTATGTTTCTATTTGATTTTGATTATGTATGATGCTAACTGGTTTAAAACATTTAATTCCTATCAAATATATGATCACGTCAGATAATATTCTTCACTCCAAGTTCAATCCATCATGTTAGAGTCTGACATAACATCCCAAAAATGTCCATAAAATTTAACATGTTAATTGAATAATGGAAACAATATTTATATTATTATCCCCCTATGGGATATTTTTAATCCCAAAATCCTTGGAAATCCAATGAAAATGATCATTTCATATAAAATATAGTTTGAATGTTTCATATAATACATCAATCTGTATGAATTTGAAAATATATAATGGAAGTCATCACTATATCCAATGCATGTAAAAGGATTCTCCCATACCATGAGGTAATATTTGAATCTTTATCAGATACAATAAAGAGTGGGAATCCATGAACTCTTTCCACTTCCATTAGGAATATCCTAGAATCTTGATTGGCAGTGTAATATTTCTCAATCTAAATGAAATGAAATGAAGTTGTATGGTCATTGAATACCTCCTAGATATAATTTTTTCCATTTGATAACTTGTGGAGTCTTATGAAAAAAATTCATGGTTATGTTTTCCCATTTACATAATAATATGGGAAATTGTTTCATCCTACTTTTAGAATTCATTTTTTAAGGAATTTATTGGAATTGAAAATATTGATATACAAAATCTATAATACCCCCATAAATTTTATCGTATATAATGTAATTCTTGTTACAACCATATATCTTAGAACTTCCAAGATTAATAGGGATTGTTGATGTATTTAAATCATCTAGAACATCTATATTTTGTTACGGATTTTATGGGACACATATCCTGATTCCAAAATTAATAAATTATTTTCCATCAAAGATTTAATTTGATATTTTTTTTGTCATTATCTATATCTAAACATCGCTTTTTGGGCCTCCCTGATCATTTAATTAATGTATGGTTGAGTTTTGTATCAGAATGGAAGGATGAGGATCATTTTATTATACCCCTATCTTCCATTTTCATGATTATAAATATTGGACACTTTTAATCACCATTATTTATAGGGTTGCATGATATTAAATACATTGAGTATCTAGTACATTGTTTTCCTTACCATTATATCTATGGATAGAATAATAATAATCCTTGATCAGTTATAACCACCTTAATTTTCCCATATTGATATTATTTTGTGTTAATATATATTTGAGTATTCTATGGTCCTTATATATATTAATATTATATAATTATTTATTGATAAAATTAATCTAAATATTTAATTAAAGCATCACATTTTAAAATTATATATCTTGTATTATGTAGTTCATACCATGGATCATTAATTTTCATGAGACATAGGTCATATTATTTTCATCATTATTGAGTATACATCCTAATACTTTTTTGGGAATATTGTTTTATATTATAAATATATCCCCAGTAGTTGGTAATGTGAGCATAGGTATAGTGATTATCCTGCAATTTATTTAAATAATGAACTCCTAAAATTATCTAGTCCATAATAGCAAAAATCCAATTCAATTAATATATTTTAATAATATTTTCAATTATGTAATGTTTCTAAATAATATATTATAGTCCCATGTAATCAAATGAAACTAAAAATCTATGTCATATGTGTTGGATTATTCCATACATCAACTTCCTATTTTTTATAGGAAATTTTTTTAAAACATTGGTAGTGATAACATTCCCCATAAATGTTACATTATTTAACCAACTCTCATTAACTATATTTCACATGTAACATATCCTTTGGAATGTTCATTAATAGTGAATCCAATTTCTCTACATGATCATCAATTATATTTGAGAATATAAGAATATTAAATTTAATGAATAAAATATTCTTTCATGTTAATCACTAAATAATCTACAAAATATAAATAGGAAGAAAACTACATAATATATTTTTCCTTATCGATTAACTATTAACATGTTGTGTCTGATCGATGAAAGAAATTCTATCTTAGGAATATCCTCCGTCTTCAATATTAAATTGTAATATTATAAGTGAAGATCATCCATATCGAATTTATATTATCTACATACATAATATAATAGTCATCAAATACATGGAAGAGGATATAATTTCATTATATTGAATTTTTATTCAAATGATAATCACTTCAGAGGTGTATTTACCCATCCTTGTTTGTTAAGGGAAGGAGGGGAGCTACATATTGTGAAGTACATAAATATATAAAAAAATAAACAACATTCCATTTTATTTGATTATTTAGTTCCTTATTTCCAATAGTTTCCATTGAATATATATTCTTAGATAATGGTATAATTTTGTGTGTATGATCGATTGATAACTAAACTTCACAGTTTCTAGGAAGATCAAGAAATTCTTTTGGTGAAACATGAGATTAATCCCCTATAATGGGAATGTAAGGAATTATAATATTTTACATAGTGTTAATCATTTTAGGTATATGAAGATTATCATAAATGAATAATGTAAATTATTTATATGATGATTAGAATGGTGATTTGTCCTACTTTATACAATTATATTGAATCAGGGGATGTTATTTGATACAGAAGTGGATTTCCTTTTCGCATAAATTTATCTCATCACCATAAATGATAATCTAAAGCATACATAGAATAATAGTAATTTCCCCTAAAGGTAGTACCATAAATGTCACATGTAAATTCATCACTAGAATATATATAATGGAGATGTTATATAATTATAATTATATAATTTCTATATGTTCCATTTTTATTAATTGGTCAACAAAAATATTTTGAGGTTGTGTCTAAATAGTTCTACTACTAATGTATTATATAAAAAATTTATTGAACCAAAATAAAATTATATATTCATAATTTTTTAATGAATAAATAAAAAACATATTTTAATGTCATTGTTAGGATCTACTTTAGTATTTGTGATGGAAATAATCTTACAATTTCTCTCAAAAGATTGGAAATTGTTTTGGTTAATTTTCACCACAAAAAATATTCAATGTGATTTAGAAAGTATTGATTCATCGTGTTTTATATTTGAAACATTTGAAAATAGGCTATGTACTGACTAGATAATTACTTTCATCCATCATAATGCTAGGATATCTCTACCTGATATCATCTTTCATGTTTACTTAGTTTATTACACATAAAAAACTTCCTTATCCCCTTCTAGATATTTTTGGCCTTCTTCTTATCTCTCTTTTTAAGGGATAAATATTGGATATTTTTAAACTTTATTACATTACATTAATCAAAGGAACTAAACACTATTATTTAATTCTTATTCTCCAGATTGATGAGGCATTTTTGATTCACATATATCTTTTTAGACATTGAGGGAATATAAGAACATTTCCTCATCTCTATTAATTTATTGAATAGAAAAATATTTTCATAGAATCAAATTTATCCTAATAAATAAGTTATCAACTTTATATTTTTGGTCAATTAAAATGATACTGTTGTATGATTAATATCTTGTAAGGTTATCTGCATACACACAAATGGATTCATTTTCCTTTTTAATGATGTATTGGAAATAACTAATATTTTATATAATAGTGTGTGAGGAAAATATCTATCATAAAATTTCATGAATCCATTTTTTTCATTATATTTAATCTCTTCCTCAAGTTATAAATTTTTACACAACATAAACCATTGATTAGATATCACCTCCATATGATAGAAAAAAAGTAAAATCATTTAGTTCGCATAGGTTTGAACTATATAGATAATGATTTCAGTGGACTTGAACCATTATTCCCATGTTAATGGATAATATGATCCACTATATGCCTGAGGCCTTTGTCACATGATGTTCAAAATTTAATATTTTTATTTCATTGGGGGTGTGGGATATATACATTATTCATTTTTATTTATATAGGATGATTTCATTGAGAAAATATTTCCATTAAGTTCAGAACTCCTACTCCCATGAGATTGTTAATCTCATATTGTTAGTCACTATGTTTCCCATCACATTGGTTGTATACATGGTTTATCATATTTATATAAATTAACCAAAATGAATAGAAAAATTAGGGTTGATAATTTTTAAAAAATCAATCTTATAAATGGGAAAATATACAGATTTGTGGGATAAATTTTAAATAAAATACATTCCATAATATTCAAACTTCTGGTTGCAATATAATTTTTCAATGACCTGCATGCAAATATATATTTTTTTTCATTTTTGTTCCCCGCATGGCAATTCATAAAGATATTATAAATTTATCAATGAATATCTCATTGTAGTTTCAAAATAGGTGTGTACAATGGAATTTAAATCATACACAAGTTGCGGATCAATTTAATACCCAAATATCCATTTTCAGGATTAGTAACCCTTGGTAAATATATGCAAGATCCTTATCAACTTTTATTATCTTGAGAGGGATTTTGTTGGTTTGGAATAACTAAATCATTACATTACATTGATATATGGATGATATCCTATGTTTGGTCTTATCGATAAAAATTTTATTATTGTTTTATAATCCGAATATCAAAAAATAACTTATCCATGATATGATTCTTACTATAAAATCCCCTTTTTATATGGATTAATTAAATATTAAATAAATAATAATACATATAATATAATCAAAAAATATTATGAGGTATAATTTTTAGGGTATTTTCATACACATGTTAATAATATGAAACATGACTATAACAGCAATATGTAATAAATATAAATCATTCTTTAATCATTCATCAATCATAAAATTCTACAATGTATAACCTAGGGATACAAAAAAATTGGTGAGATATAAATACTTATAAGTGAATAATAAATGTATAACATGTTGAATGTAATAAATATTAGGAAATTGGAATATTAAGGTGACATAAAGTTGTGAGTTCATAAACATGTATATTAAACCATGACATAAGATGGAAATATCATGGGATCATTGGAAAATGTAAAAATTATAAAACAATTATTAATTATAACAAGTTAAAACTAATATCCATGGTATCATCACATAGTGTCCCTATGATAACCTCACAAGCACCAAATATGGTATATCATGGGATTAAAATATTACCCATTGCATTAATGGTTTATTGATTTTTATCCCCACTAATCAAATTCATATGAAGAGCATTCATTTTTGTGAAACGCATATCAAAAAACAAATTAATTTGTTATTTCACTTTTAATACCATGAAAAAATATTATAGGATTCATATATAGATGTATCTAATTAATAAATTATTGGTCTCTCTAGGTGAATACCCTTGAGTTTAAGTGGTTATAGGTATGTAGTACAAAAATTTGTGGCATATAAAATAGATGGGAAATTTTTTCACAATAATTAGTGTATATAATGATTCTTAGATGGCATTAATGGTTGTGAAATGTACTCTATCATTAAATGGAAAAGATAATGGCAATAAAAGGAAATTTTAAAAAATATTTTTGTTTTAAAATATGGAAAAAATTTCCCTAAATCAAATAATGATCATTAATAAACTGGAAGATATGAGAATTCCTTCCCTTGAGACGCCCTTCTAAAATATATGGACATACATCATATGAATTTTTAGAAAAATGAATTAATGCAATTAGACTGGTATAGTGAGATTAAATTCATTATAAATTGTATTTGAGTGATGATGTGGAGATGGATGGATTATAATTTATACCAAAATAGAGGGGAATTATTTATTAATTTATACACATAGGTTCTAAACTTTATATAGGATAAAAATATCTATCCCATGGTTTTTTATAAATTATTATATAAAAAGTGAGTGGTTTTAAATATTTTTTATGTCCATTTCCCAAAAATATTAATAAAATATGATTTGTATTGTCGATGTGGATGTCAGTCATATTCATATCAAACATCTTTTCACACATTAATATATAAATTATCATTTCTGGGATTCATTAATGTTTAATAAATCAAATAAAACAACAGGGAACCCACCTTACTTATAAGGATATGTATTTAGTCATTTATTAATTTTACAAAAAAAAAATAGATCATGACTAGACCATTATGATTCCATAATTAAGAGTGTATAATTATACCATATTAAATTTTTTCACAAAAATTGTGTCTATATTACAAAATTATTAAATATTCACCAATGTAGAATTAAATCATGATTATTTTAAAATTTATTTTTAATTTATCCTAATAATTCTCTGAATATAATATTTTAAACCTTTAAATATTAATTTTTAATAGTTAAAAAATATATGTTTTATAATGTTAACAATTTTATGATCCACATTAACATTTTTTTTGGAATTCATTAAATTATTATATATATTTTATATAAATAAAAATTATTTAATTAAAATATTATATGTAATTAATATTTATTTCAAAATTACTAAATTTATCATAATAACTTTTCAAACTATATACCTTCCTACAATGAAATATTGGTTCTTTCATATCAAAAAATATTTTTCATCAACTAATTTATATATTTTTATATATAAATTTATTTTCAAAATGGATAAACAAAATCATTATTTTATTATAATGAAAATATAAATATTGTTAAGACTATGGTATGGATACATAATCCTATATTATATAAATGTATTCATTAATGACAAAAAGCTATAATGTTGTAAAATTATAATGGTGGTTTGGTGAATAGAGATTGGATTTTAATATTTGTAATTCTGATATTATCTTCTAAGAAATGTTTTGGTTGTATCTCTTGCTGTTTTTTACATTGGACTTGGTCATAAGAGAATACCTACAATTCCATCTCCCATCTATGTTTCAATAATTACACTTCATAGTTTACTATCTTATTATTCGAGGACATCACATATTCATTCCATGTTAATTATACCATATAATTACTCTTAAAATATATAAATATTAATACTTATTATAGAGTGTCTATATTAAAAACTATAATGTTTTAGAACTATATCTCAATTTTGACCGGCTATATGTTATAACATTCAAAAGTTACAAATTTAATGATTTTTTTCTATATATACATTTAATATTAAATTATTTCTGAATTTACAATGTTAATATACTTTTAAGAGGTTTATGTCATAACAAAAAAATCCATATAAACTAAATAATTTATTATTTTGCTACCAAAAAAACATTGGCCACTTATCTAAACAAATAATGATTCCAAAATCCATATTTTATTTATAGGATTTACTTTTAAAATATTTTACGAAAGATGAAATGACATTCATAATCATTATCCATTATTATTTCATATGTGTTATTAGATTACATTAATGATATTTTTAAATAAATTAGAACAATTATTTTGAGACACAACATTAATAAATGTTTCATTCTTATAATCTTTTAAGAACAAACATGATTAGAGTAATAAAATATGATTCTCTATTTTATAGAATTTGGAGATCTAAAATTTCTATAAAAATATCCTTCACCTTGAGTGAATTTGAGTTGATAATTTTTTATTAATTTAATTTAGAATTTAAGGTTATTGAAATTGGGTGTATTTTTTATATTTAGGATGAGATATTAGTTTTTATTTTATTTTGAGATCCATTTATTAACTAAATTATAATATATTGTTGTCATTTTATTTTTTTCGTAAATTCAATATTATAATAACTATTTTTATTTTATTTTTATGAATATTTTAAATATTCTATATTTTAGTGATGTGGGGAGTGAGAAAAAGTGGGAATGATGGAATATAGAGTGGAATTATTAAAAGAAGAGGAATTATTAAAGATAGTATTGGCCTTAGTGACTTCATCAACATGTTCTATAAGGGACAATTGTATTGAGTAACATTTTGTGGATAAAGAATATGAATCCTTGAAGTCATCTATTTCACTACATTATCATATATTAAATAAGATTTTACCTTTCTTCATTCTATTAGTATTTTCCATGTGGAGAAGATAAGCTAGTTGGACGTGACATTCTATTTACAGTCACTTCACTTTATATCATGTTTTATCATTTGAATTAACTTTTCAGATCTGTTGTCGATGTTCTTAATTTGGATGTGGTTGAACATGATCATGATATTAATATTCTAGTTTATCAAATACCAAATAGTTTTTCATCTGTATTTTTATTGAATGATTAGTTTTCATTAACTATTTGTGTATAATGGCATACTTATCCACATAAAATTACATGATGTCTTAGTATTTAATTATGTATTTGATATGTTCTTCATAACCCATTATTTATTTGAAATTATATTATTGAATATAATTCATTTTTCCTCCCAAGAACAAGTTAAAACGAATAGGATTTTATTTATGTGTATTTATATAAATAATACATCTCTTAGGGGATTTATACACCTAATGAATTTATTAAATAATATACACATTTTTTTAATATATTCACCAAAATTATTTTTTAAAACATTTCAAATACAAAAGAAATATATTTATTATTATATGATTCACAATTCATGCACTGTCAGGAGTGACATATAATATTTTCCAAATTTTATTGTTAGGTTTTCATGCAATAATTTAATTAATATAGCTTCTATGAACAATATAATATATTTAAAAATAATAATTATTAGTCAATTGAATATTTTGAATATGATAAACAGTTCATTTATCTTCATATTAATTAATGGGGGTAGACTCATTATTTACTAGTTTCAACATATTTTATGAAATTATAACAACATAATGTTGTCACTGTTTTCAACTATAAAGTGAAATTGATGATGTAAAAAATGGATCATATAAATAAAAATAATATTTAGTAATATAATATATCTACTAAATAATATAATGAATTGAATAAATAAATTTAATTAAAATTTTAAAATAATTATTTTTTCAAAAAAACATTGATTTTGATTGATTTTTTGTGATTATTGTATGATGGGGTAAATTTTCCTTTTTTTAAAATTTATATCGTAATGAATGAATTCAAAAATTTAAAGAGAAATGGATGATAAACTATGTTAGTGACAATATCTTGGTAATTTAAGACATGAAACAATTGGACTATATTTATTCACGTATGCAGGTCAATTTGAAATGATTCAATGAAAAAATAAATATAGAACACAAAAAACTGTGTTAATATGTTTATCTAATTATCAATGTGAGTTTCTATATCTATACCCCTCTACTTGAGTAGTATATTATATAAATACCATGGTTTCATCATTTTAGAAGAACCCTTACCTCACAATTGGTGCCTCGGAGCATCATTTTGTGCTTTTTCAGAATTCATGTATCATGCCCCACTCATTTGGGGATGGTAAACCATTACTAAAATTAGGTTGAGTAATATGAGTTTTACTTTAGTAAACACATTACATGCCACATAGAAATACAATTAATGAAACAATGTATAGTAGAATATTATGATATTGTGATAAAAGTTTGAGATCCATTAGAAAAATGTTGTCATGAATTTTGTTGAGAATATATCATAATATTATAGATTTACATTTGAAAAATATATGAGCACATCGATAAAATCAATGATCAAAATGTAGGACCTAAAGTATATGATGGAATATATATATATATATAGGTTATAAAGTTGTCATGGATATTTTTCAATTCCTAATGTGTAATGAAACTAGAATGGAGTGAAATAATTTACTTTTGAACATAATAATGTCTACAATAATGTAAAATTCATGATGCCAATATGTATATAGTAGCCTCCATAAAAAATTTAGTTCTCTTCTATAGATAGGGGTGATGGAGATCATCCACCAGTGCACCAGTACTAGCTAGTGGCTGATCGATGGCCTAATGATATGACTTTTTTAACTAGTGGATCCATTAAATGTACAATGCTTCTCTGATGGGCTGTTAGTGGTGTTGTTTCAACATTTTCCCATTAACCCCGAGGTCACCATGTATCCAGTGAGGTCCGCACCACTACAAATTTATATTTTTACTCCTCCCAATTAAAAAAATTATTCATTCCCCTTCAGATTTTATCACCATAATTTTTTGGATTTGAAAAAGACACTCCCTGACCTTCAATAAGGATTTATAGGATCATTACAATCTATGTCATTCACAAGTTTTAATTCCATAAATATATTGAAATTAAAATAAAAAATACTGTATAATGAAAAGTAAGAGTATAGGATCATGAAAATAGAATAATATAGATATATTGAGGCAAGTCTTGGTACTATGTACGAATATAGTGATAATTAATTTCAATGGGAAAAATTTACAAGTTTACCATGGGTCAACTCACATTGTGTCAAAATAACATTTTTAAGAAATGTGTTTTAGAATTGGTAAATGGAGTATGGGAATGGTTTTCTTAAATTAATATTTATAATTAACCTATTTTGGATGATAAATTAACACCCACCATCATTTTTATATTTTTTAGTAACTTTTCCATAAAAATTACAATCCTTGACCATTAAGGAACTGGGATTTTAAAAAATACGACTCAAATTCAATCAATACAATGGGATTCCTCCACCAACTCTAGACATATAATAAATCATCATTTTATTGAATTAATAAAACTCAATTACATTATCAATAATATATATTCACGTGAATGAGCCTATTATTTCAATAAAGAATCCAAAACCATATAACGAATTGATTTATATTAATATTTAACATAATCAATGTGCATAATTCCATATTCATTAAATATTTAATTGAACTTATTCGTATATGTCTTTTTATAAATGAAATATAAATTTAATAAAATTAAATTATTACCAATATTCATTTGAAACGACTATAAAATAATGAAAAAATGATTTGTTTCTAATGATTTCCCCCATTTTCGTATTTCTATTCTAGTTAGTTAAATAACCTATATAAATGATGCTCGTATATACTACTTTTACAAACATTTGTGTTTAAAAACATAAATAAAAGATAAATTTGTTATTCTATGTGAATTTAGATATTTTAAAATTAGTAGACTAAAAATACCTAAATGATTATGTGTTTCAAATTCACAGCAGATTTTAGAAATTACCTTAAATGAAAAAAAATATGGTTTTATCCCTTCAAAACCATACAATATCATACTTATCAGTTATCATAATAATATATATATAATTGTAAATTTATCATTCTAGTACTATGAAAATTCAAGAGATGATGATCACTTGAAAAAATCATAGTGATGATTACCAGAACACCCATATACTTATTTATTATCGTCTCCAGATGATTATTATATAAGGATTTCAAGGTTGTTATTTCATATATCTGATTCATTTTTTCAATATTCTTATGATATAATATTTATATTATATTATTCCTAAAATTTTCTTGTATTTTATATTACAATTACATGTTTACCCCCTTATTAGGATATTGGATCACCTTTTTCTATTTTTTATGTATGTACTCAATGTTTCTTATATATAAATATATCCCATAGGGATTTAAAAAATAATAATAATGGAGATGATATATATGTTATTTTATTTGATATGAATAAATATATATATATATATATATATATTACACACACACGCACATATATATATATATATAATCATTGAATTCTAGGTGTGGGTTTTTAGTATGAATTCCAATGTACACTCATGTAAAATAATGTATAAATTAATAAATATGTATTATTGGTTTTTATATAATGGAATTACATTAACAAAAATATCCAAATAAACTCTATCTATGCTTTACCTACCACACCATAAAATATATAAATCCCCATTGTAAAATTTATTAATAGTAATCATTTTTTCATTATTACTAATCATTTAACCATCATAATATACATATTCATCACTTTTCCCATATGTTTTGTTTATACAAATAATTTTTTACATCCCTATTATCCTACATTATTAACATTTTCATAAAACTATTGACCTATTGATTTCAAATTTTTTCTATCATATAAAAATTGTTAATTACATTCCATTATCATCATATTTGTCTTATATTATCCTAGAATTTGATTATGAAAACATTTAGACAAATTTATAATCTAAATATTTCAATGGATGAATTTGATTAAAGTTTACCCTTTATTTTGGAATGTTATTTAAGATAAATTAAATGTTTTTTTAAAGCATTAACATTATAAATTTTGTCAAAAGATCCCCTTTATTTTAGTTATCATATTTTTGATAAATTATATTTATAATGTGATTAAATGTAAAATATTTCTATAATATAATTATTTTCATTAATAAATATATCTCGTCATCATATATATGATCAACACACAATGTAATTAAACTAATGTGATTATATTTAAATCATGATCACTATGTTTGTAAAAACATAAATTAAAAAATTAACAAGTTATGATGTATCTTCAAGATTATTTTAGAATAATCATATATCTCTTCCAAGACCTTTTATATATATCACCATATAATTCAATCAAGGGAATAATTTATCCATTTTTATCCTTTATAAACAGAAATATAATCTAATTACACAAGATATGATTTATAATGTATTTTCATAATAATAACATTACAATATTAAAAAATCTATATATTATCCTAAACACTTTTTATTTTTCATAGAACTCATAAATTTAATAAATTCGTTTTATAAAATATATTTTATTATAAAAATTTTATTCGGATCATTATTCATAATATTAATTCAAATACCAAAAAAAATTAAAACACATTATATAATAAGAAAAAATTCAACTTTTGTGATATCAACCACATAAATAATTTATTTGTTTAGTTATAATAGAATTCCTTGAATCTATGAATTTTAATAATTATTGTAAACTAAACGAAAGTACTTATTATTTATTAGATTTATAATATCTATTCTTGAAATCATGATTTAAACAAAAAATTTATATTACTATTAGAAACACCAAACAATAAACAAAATTAACGAAAACTAGGACTTCCCTAATTCTAGAATATTCATCCCTCAATAATACATTACTTAATAATTCTCTATGAGTTAGGGTGAAATAGTGAATGAATTGTTCCCCCAATTTTTTTCTTATAAAGGTTCAAATGATAAGATTTATGGCTTATATATCAACTATATATGTATTTATCCTTAAAAATACCCAGAAATATCCATGTCCAAAATACCTTATAGTAAAAACGTGTTAAAAAATGTCTAGATAATTTTTTATTTCATATTTCAAATAAATTCTCCATGAATATAATGTGATCCAACACACATGGAAAAATAAAAAGAAGCTAGTTGAATTGTATTATATTATCTCATCCCATCATCCTCATAGTGTAAATCCTACACATAAATATCTAAGGACATGCTCTATAAAATATATATCACTACATAATTTATAAAAAAGGATTCATTTTCAAAAAAAATTAGGATCATTTTGATTTACTATTTTTTGATAATTTGGAAACACATTCATACAAAAAACATCAACTATATTGCCGACACTTATTCTCCAATACATTTTACCAAAAAATCATCTTATAATAGAAATATTATAATTAATTAAATATTTATAATGAAAAAACCATTCACCATTATAAGAGAATAAGTAGTCCTTCTAATCCTAATTTTATTTTTTTTCTTTATTAAATAAAAATATTTCCAAAAACAAAGTATTGGAAGACCCCGAGAAATATGTATTAAATATGGGTAATCACACATTCATTATTAAATAACCTAACATCGTATTCCAATATTTTCTTATGATGAATTATATTAATTAATTCCATCACATCATATAATTCAGTAACCTCATTCACATTCTTTTTTGTGTAACATAAAACACTATTCTGGGTCACATTTTTTAGTGATTAACTCAAACAAAAGCATCTTAGGAGTAACATGCATTAGTTAACTCTATAACATTATTGAATTCATTTATGGGATTTTATAGAGCCACATGTCATATAATTGAAATAGTCTCTACTGGTTTTAGTTCACTCCCCATGGAAATACTCTTCAAAAATGAACAAAAATATACTTTTAAAATATAATAAATATAACTAACACATTTCACCAAATAAAAAATTAAATTTCAAGTTTACCCCCAAAAATTACCTATTAATTTGTATAATAAATATAAAAATATCTTTCACATTCATTTAGAAATATTTTAAAACAAACCTAAAAACAATGGGAGGAGTTTCATTTTTGAAAACCCTTGAAAAAATCTAAGGTTATCCTATTAATGAATAATGGTCATGATTATGGGAAAATTAATAATTATAATATATGTTAACAACATTTTTTTCACACTTTAGTAAATTATTTCAAATGTGAAATCTACGCAAAATGTCAAAAATATTTCTTTTGTAATCATTTGTAAATAAGGTCAATAGTAGTAGATAGTATCCTTTAATAAAATTTATATTAAATATGAAAAATCATGAACATTTTTAGATTAATATAAATAGGATTGAAAAAATAATGGGATATAATAATTAAGGTATTAATGAAAAATCCTTAACCACTTTTTTAACATAAATATAAAAATGCATTTTAAGGAGAGAACATAAAAATTATTTTTAAACCACATTAATTTATATAAATAATATATAATATAAATCCATATTGTAGTATATAAACTATAAAAAAGAAACATAATTTTGATAATTTCATTATTATAAATATATAGAAATTGAGATTAGAAATACCATAACTCATTTTTGATGAGCCACACACACACATATATATTTATTTAAATTTTGTGGCCGAAGCCTCATTTTTTATTAATAATGCAATGAAAAGTCCTCTTTTAACTTGGTAGAGGGAGACCCATTACATGGCCTGAAGGCCTAGTGACCTTGTAGCCCATTACATAGCCCGTAGGCCCAAATGTTTTGGGAAAAATCCCATTCTGTGAATAGAAACGCGACTGATACAGTACCCGCACAATGCCTTCGCCGAAACAGGGCCCTACCGCCACTACAGTACCCGCCGATCAATAGTACCCGCTGATCAACAGTACCGCTACAGTAATGCTACAGAATCCTATGCCCAATGGGTTTTGAACCCACATTTTTCATGTAGTATTACGGGGTGCTTACCACTAATCCAAACCCCAACTACCACACAACATATATTTTTTAACAACTCTTAATTAGATAAAATCTATTTATTAACTAATTATTCATTATTTGTTGATATTTTCATGAGACCATATCATCTTGGATATTAGAAATAAGTGTTTGATGGGATTTGGGGTAATTTATATATAGATAAATTGTTCAAGAGATATGAGGAGTTTGGAAGAGAAATATTCATTTTATAATTGATTTTAGTGGAAATCATGTAACCCATGAATTATTAATATATAATATTTCGAAAAACATATAAACATTATTAAAAGTGATCTATATTTTAATATAAAGACACTATTTTTAAATTATTTCACCAATAAATTTTTAATATTTTTCTAATTTATTTTAGTCCTTTTCATTTAGTTTCATCCCACCATTAACCATTTTATCCTTACATATGGTAAAACATTTTCTAATATGTACGTTCCATTAAAGTAATACTATAATTTCATCTGTAACATAAATATAATAATCAAGATGTACTATATAATTTCACATACAAAATAAGTTTTTATAAAAAAAATTATGATTTTATAATGATTTAAAAATAATTGGTAATCATTAAATACCCATTATATCCATTTTCATGACAATTCAAAAAATATTACATTCAAAATTTAACATCTCAAATAATGTTCCACGTATTGGTTCCATGATCTAGTTAGTTACATGAGCTTCTGTGTGTATCCCCACACTCCAAATCCCACCAAATAGTATGGAGGGTTTAATATTAAACAAGGGGAAAATATACCCTCTTTATCCAAGAAGTATAGTAGTATATATAAATATCAATTTCAAGATGAAAATTACCATAACTATAAAAATACTAATATCACATAGTGATCAAAACATCAATAAAATATCCAATATAAAATAGTAGATATAACATTCCACACATGTGTCAGGTGTCTACATAAAAATAAAAAATAAATACACATTGAAAACTCCCCATAGTGGTATCGACATCATTCCCAACACCATCCATTCTCTATCCCAACTCAACCATATTTCATAGTTCTCTTTCCCTTATCACATCTTGAAAACATGAATTCTATTTAGGTACCAATCAGGAAGACCTAGTAGTGTTTGATTACAATATATTTGGACACGACAAATGATATTTAAAACAATATCAAGTAAATAAAAGTGTATGAAATTGAATAAAAAATAAAATATAAAGAATAATATAAACATTCATAACATTTAATTAATCTTTAATTAAGAACATAAATCCTTAGGATCAAAATGATACTAATAATATTAATAAATTTTTCATCCCAGGTTTGAGTCTGATCTCTCCCAATAGGATATCTCGTAGCCCAATATCATGGTTATCAATTATCATTCCATCTAAATTAATATCACAACCATTAAGAACCATAGTCTAATGCCATTATCATAGATATAAAACTTCATTTATATAATCCCATGGGTATTTGGATAATCATTTCATTTCCCACACCTAATGTTTATTCTTATCATGTTTACATGTCCCACACAATAATAATCACAATAACGCATTTGTGTCTAGAATGTCATTTATAACAACTCCTGGGTATTTATAAAATGAGTATGTATCTCACACCCAATTTCTAAGTCAATAACATTAATCACACACTTCACATTCAATATGTTCAATCGTAAATAATCCTCTCATAATAGTTTCACGTAATGGTATATAATTTAATCTCTCATGTAAATCATAATTATTTTATTTAATCACATGGAATAATATAAACAATTCACCACTAAACCATTGAACAACTGTTAGTCAAAAAACAAAAAGTCTTCAATGTTTTTTTTAATATCTAAATTATAATTATCAATCAATTAAATATTACATCAACTATCTAATCTCAAAATCCCATTAACCCTTCATTTTTTTTACCAAAATTAATAAAATGTCATTTTCCCCAAGTTTAACCCAACCCATTATCACATGGAAATTAAATTCTATCAGATCAACCACTTTCAAATTTTCAAAATCATGGTAATTAAACTTTTTCAATTAATTACACATAATTAAAGCAAGACAATGGGATTTAAAATATATACCACATACCTCAATATTGTTAATGGATGCTCATCTTTGGAAATCCTGAAATTGATTCTGAACATTCAATTCCCTAAGGAAGAACAATATTTTGATACAAAAAATATATAAAAAATCTAATGTATTATATCCAAGAAAAATAGAACTAATACTATACCAATGGATCAACTCATCCATAACAAAAGAAGAGAGAAATATACAATAGAGGGATAAAACCAATATAGATGATAATATTTTATCGGGAGAGGTGCATATCAGTTAAAATAATAATCAATTTGCCATTAAATGAGTTTTGAAGCCTTTGTTAATAATAGAAGAGCCTCTAAAATGAGATAAAACCATTCTGTTTGACTTGGATAAAATTAGGTTGAACGTAAGGTGTTTTACAAATTTTAAAAGAAATTCAAATAGGTGTAAATTGCACTTGCACAGTTTCCTAGTCTTGGGAATATGATTTTCTATACTGTTCACCATAACAATGTTCCTCTCCCATGGGGTTCACTATTTCTCATATTAAGGGGAATTGTTTGATAATATGCATGGAAACCATTTAATAACTATATGTATGTGGTTCCCTGGTTTGATAGAATATGATACATAGTTTGGGATGATCATGCAACAATCATGTACTTTCAAATACCCTACAAAAAAATACCCAAATATCACCGAAAAAAACAATTGAAATTCATCAACATTTGTACAAAAAAAAGAAATATTAATACCTATAAATGAAAATGAGAAAAATTTAGAATATTCTGTCATCTTATAATATCAACACCTTATAACTCATCATCCTTGAGCTGTACTCCCAAGAAAATCTATGATTCTTAGATAAAAAGATCCATCCACTATGCCCACATATCTTCTACTCTGTCCCATGTTTCCTCCAAAACATGCCCATGTTTACGAAATTCATAAAATTTTAGTGTTTCTAATACCCACAATACTTTAAAAATACAATCCACAATAGGTATATTATGATTATCAAATTACACATCAATCTCAACTTTCGACATCATCCACATCTATCACATTACAATGGGTGGGGTTATACCACTGAATTCATGACACATGAAATAATATTTCATAGAACTGTACCTCTTTGGAAGAGATTAATAGTATTACACCAATATAATTCTCTCCACAACCTAAAATAGCCCAATAACCATAGGATCCAACGTGCCCTTAATCTAAATCTTATGGTGACAAAATATTGGAAACACATACAGGAACACATAATAACCCACAATAAACACATGGGATATTTTATTTCTATCATCATTTGACTTAGGTCTACTCTATCCCATATCAATAAATTTTAGAATAATCTAAATATTATTCAACATATCTTGCATGAGAGTCTACCCCACTAGAATCGACTCACCTTCCACCATCCAACATAGAGGTGATCTGTATTCCCTATCATAAAGATCCTAAAATTATCCAATATGAATAGTTTCTTGATAACTATTATTATAGGGGAACTCCACAAGTGATAAATGATATTCCCATGAACCACCAATGTTATGAACACAATCCCAAATCATATCCACCAAAAACTATATAGTATGTTCTGATATCCTATTTGCATGTTGGTGGAAATCCATACATGTATATATATATGCATACCAAGTTACCTATGTATTCTATTCTAGAATAATGATGTTAAATGTGATTCACTGTTTGAATATATTATCTATAGCTCCGCTATGGAGATAGAACATCTCTTAAAAGAACATATCTAGAATCTAATCCATAGTGAAAGTCTCCCATTTATGCATGAAATGTGTTACGTTCATTAAATGATCCCAAATTATCCAAATAGAATAACTAATCCACGGAATCCTTAGGTTACCCAACATGAAATCCATGTAAATATCATCCCATTTCAATTATAGGATGGGAATCATTTTTTGTGAACAAAAATTTTTATGACACTCAACCTTCACCTAGTGATAGATGTACCATCATGTCATGAACATTTTATCATCATTTTTTATTTCAATCCAAGAATATTATAAATGTTGGTCAAATTAAATATCGGTAATGCCAAGATTGACCACCAACTTCAAGGCCTAACATTAAATCCTAAAATTCTCTGGTATACAAGAATGAATTAACTCACAGTTCCTAGAAATGATGATCTCATAGCCATATGAGGTCCAATAAGTTGTTGATAGAAATATTTTATGGTTTTTCTTAATTCCACACATTCCAGATCCTTATACGGCCCCTCCATTCTCCAGATCAAAATTATTGGCTCTACTAAAACATAATTAAAAGCCATTTTCCATGAATTTCTGAACCACAACATACATACCAGCCTATAAAGTTCTTCTCACACACTAGTACATTGACTCCTAAATTACATGAGTATTTGTTTTCAGGATCAAATCATCAAAAACACTATTTCCCTTACTATGCATAAATTAGAGGTTAAAATAAATTCAATTAATATACTCAACCCACATATGCTACTGGTGTTTTAAATATGATTGGGAAATCAGATATTTAAATAACTTATAGTCGATATACACACAAATACATTTAAGAAACATATAATTCCATAGAAAAATCATGTTGTAAACCAATTTTGATGACTCATGGTTATGTGTTGTTTAGTTTTGTTTATGTGGTATGAATTACTATGAAACATATGAATCAACTCATTCTCCCTTCTTCATCACTTTCCAAGTGTTATAATAGAGAAGTCCCAAAATGGTGCATAGTCTTTATCCTGGTTGAGTATCTTCAATATTGGATAAATTTTCAAGTGCATCATCAACTCCTAAAATTAATTCTCACATGGTCTAGACAATTCAATATAATCTACCTTCTTGGTCAAGACTGATTTTACTGCTACCTGGATGGAAATATCCTATATGAACATCCAATAGCAACCTTCTAGCCCCATAAAATCATGGATATCAAAAAAATTATTGGTCTATCCTCATGAAACAATTGAATGCACCTTCTCTTGGTGAATTGACTCACCATCTTCTATGATGATGTACCCATTGAAATGTACCTGATCAATTTACCATTAATAGATATATAGAATGTCATATAGCCATTGCACTTTTAGTGTAGTCATGATGATGCCATGATGTTGTGAATGGTTGTAAGGAGTCTTAGAGTACACCAAGATGTCATCCAAGAAAACTACAATAAAATGATTTTCATGTGGATATAATAATTCATTTATAAAATCCATATATAATACTATTGTATTTGTTATCCGTAAAGGAACTACAAAAAACTCATAAAGGTCAAACCTGCCTCAAAGAGTAGTCTGAGGTCTATTGTAAGTTCATACTCTCCACTGATGATACCAATATCTCCATCCTATCCTAATGAAAACACAAGCACCTGTCAACAGGCCATATAGATCATCGATACTCCAAAAGGGCTACCAGTTCTTCAATAAGACATAGATCAAATTCGGGTTTTCAAAAAACAATTTAAAGGTCCCATTAGACTTCTATGAAAACAATACAAGAGAACCCCTATGGGTAGACATAGATGGATAAACCACTTATCAATCCACTATTATAATTGAGTGATATCCTCTTTAAGATTTTATGATTACATTTTGTATGGTGAAATTGAAATTGTCATATCCCCCCAAATGATTTCAATTTTAGATTTAAGAACCTTGATCTTATTCTTCATTTTGAGTCTCGCTTTCTAGTTTTTTAGGAAAAGTAACGTTTCTAGAAAATTAAAGAGTACACTCCATGTATTTATAAGTAATAACTATGTACACGGTTTCCATGAGAAGCCTTGTGCTAGCCCTATAATGGAAGAGCACATGGTCGTGTGTGGTGACCTAATGACTACCTAATGTAGAGTCCAGTTAAATCAAGTACACACCATGTACCCTCGAAGAACACACCATGTACTTTCTTTTTTCATTAAATAGATCGGGGTCACGTCTAATAAACAAAACACCCTTTTTCTCCATTCATCTTGTCCAAGATCATTTGTAGCCAGTGATTCTTCTCTGAGCCCCCGACTCTCCATCCATTCTCTAAATCAAACACGATCGATTAGATCAGAATCACCATGGTAGATTCTGACTTCTTTTAGAGCCTTATTTTCTTGATTTCTCTTCTATCGCATGACATAGTTGGTAGAACGTTTTGGATTTTTTTGAGGATCTACAATGTACTAGGTTGAATAAAAGGCTATTATTCAACTATAGCAATTGTATACTACTGGGTTAGTTTTTTTTCATTTAATTTGTTATTCTTGAAGTTATATGTTCAAAATTACGCAATACACTTGTTCGAGGTATTGCATGTTTATGGTATTTATCCATGTTATTTCATTCTATTATTTTTGTGCTTCAGTATGAGATTTATGATTTCAAATAGAGTTATTTGAATTGTTATGGATGTGTTTCCAATGTTTGTTTGATATTGACCATTTTGTCTAGATCTGGTTGTTAGGATGCTTTGTTTTCCATGCCTAGTATTGTTAGGATAGAGTGATTTTATTTAACTTGTTTTGATATGTTGTAGACTGTTTAGCCAAGTAGTTATTGTGGATTAATTTCATTTCTGTATATTTTTTTGCACAATTGATATTCATAGGGTTGTGGGAACCTAGTGTAGTATACCAAATAGAGAATGGAAACTAAGTTATTCTCTAGAGTGCTTATTTACATTTATGTTGGGAGACCATAGGGGGATGAAATTTGTGCTCCCGCATAGTATTTGTTGTTCCTCATTACCATACCATTGGGGGAATTGGATATTGAGGGCTTACCCAAAGTGTCTATGGTTAAAAATATGAGACCACACAGGGAATTGAGGGTGAGTGCTTCCTTATAGAGTCTGTGATAATGGTATACCAGAGGGGTTATACTGTGAGTACTTCCTAGAGGGTTTCTTGTGTTTGATTTAAACCAATGGGGTTAGTCTGTGAGCAGATCCCATAAGGTTACTTATAATTTATGGTTTCTAAACTAATAAATTAAAATGGATGCAATTGAAACTATAGGATTGATTTCTTTTGAGTAATTCCTTATTTATTGCTTAATTATATATATTTTCGGTCATATATAATCATTGATTGTTAGGAACAGATCATTGGGTTGTTGACTACTAGGAATAGTCTCACACCCTACTTGGGTCATGATTTTGGGCCCAAATAGATTATATTTTTGTTGGTCTAGATTAGGGAAAGCTCCCTTTTACATCTGGTACATGACTACTATAGAGCTAGAGAGAATGAGACCAAGCTGAGGATTTGGATGTTGTTGGAGTTTATATGTTTACTCTATATATTGGTTTAGTACTGTATTCTAGCATTGTGACTTGTTTGTATGATTTCCTATACATATGTATCAGGCATCATTTATCTATGTTCTATTGTTGTTTATTTCTTCAGTCTTCTGTTGTTCACTATTGTATGGTATTATCACTATTTTCTCTATTGTTATTTTTTTCCATTGATTTACTTATCCAATAAGGGAATTTTTTCCTCACTATCACACCCATGGCTCTCAGTGTTAGTCTTCAGCCTCTGGTGTTTGGGGATATATTCTTCAGTCCATTAGACCAACCGGGTATAGTGCACCTCTGGGTGGGACCGAGAACTGGGATGTTACAAAGTGGTATCAGAGGAATTGATTTCTTTTTGACTTACTATTTAGTGCCTATATCCAGGTATATAAAAGAATAGGTATGTGGAAATAAGAAATGCCGATGAGTAGCTTACTCGTGTACAGGAAAAAGACAATTTAACTCATATATCACAATTTTTCTGGGTTTGCAGTTTTTACAGTTGACCTGATTTCACTGTTGGGTGATTCACATGTTCTGTGCTGTTATCATGGATAATTTTGAGGTTCTATTTCTATTGAAACCTGATGAGATGAGGGTATGTCATATCATGCATCATTAAGGAACATGATAGAGATAACATGTCAATCATTTTTTCCATGACATTTATGATACATTACTAATTTCATGATGGCTTGATAGATGTTGTGCTACATATGCATGTTTTTGTGATAGATGCCTTGATAGAATACCTGCTATTTGATAGGGAATTGAAAACACGTAAGGTTTTGTTTGAATAAATGCCATAAATTGGATCTTGAAGGGATATGAGACATCACAGATCATAATTTTGTGGATCATATGATTTTTATACTTGTATATGATATGAATAAGATTCCATGATATGATTCGTGGGGAGTGTGGTCCATAACAGATCATAATATTGCATTTTAATGTTCGTTTCAATGTTTTTTGGGTTCCAAAATAGTTTTTGAGGTTTACTGTCTGGTAAAACCTAGAGTAAATGGCATCTAATGATAAATAGAAGACATGTAACCTTCTGTTATGGAAGGACATACATGTAGTCTATTACCATGTCATTGGTGTACGGGCAGAGACATGGGATTGGAAAATAATTAGTGGAACACACCGTGTTCTGGATTTACACACCATGTGTGTAGACCATGTTTCCAGCCGTGTGACCAATGAAAAGGGTGGATAACGTGTGGTTTTTACATGTCGTGTCTAGCATAAACACATCATGTATATTCAGTCATGTGACCGACCATGTGACTAACAACACGGGTCAGTAAAGTTCATTCTAATACATGTCGTGTCTAGCACAAAATAGCCATGTAGACTCCTTCTAGGAGATCTTTTTGGGTTTGTTGTGTAGAAGAACTCAGGAAGGGGAATGTGAGTCAAGTACACGCCATATGTTGGGAGACCATGCCATGTGTATGGAGTGTTACATGACCAATGTTGGAAGGAGTACACACCCAGTTGAAGGCTTAATAAACATGTCATGTAAACAACATACACGCCATGTATCCTCTTTTATAAAATCTTGAATTATTTCATTATCATGTTCCCTTTTTAAACTTGAATGTTTCAGTCATTTTTAATCTTGATCTAAGGTGTGAGTTTGACCATTCATTGTCATGACACCGAGATATCCTCCTATTGTATGCCAGTTACAGGGCAGTGAACAGACACTGAATGTGTCATATCAGGAACTACCAGCATATCCACCAGTCATTACTATCTTGGAACAAGTTTTTATCCTAGATATAGGTGTCGATGAACTATTCTAATACGGAATTATGAGGTTCATATAGACAAACAAGGTATTAGAGCATCCTTCCCCTTCTATGGTAGAGCTGACACAGGTTTTCCAGAAGCAGCATCCTCCCACCTTTACAGGGGAAGGGGTACCTTATATTGTAGAGTCATGGTTAGAATCCATGTTATCTATCATTGGGAATCTCGAGGTTCCTCCATATAGGAGCTTGAAGCTCGATTTGTATTTTCTTCGGGACTACTCTAAGAAATGTTTGAATGTAATCTCATAGGCGAGATGCCAGTAGGTTGTGGCTTGGGATGAATTCCAGCATGCCTTTTAAGATTACATCTACCTGGAGGCTTTGAGGGCTGACTGAGCTTGAAATTTCTTGAGTCTGGAATAAGTCACTCTTTCAGTTTTAAACTATTTTTATCGCTTCACCGAGCTTTCGTGCTTATCACCCATCCTAGGAGGTGATGAGTTATTCATGGAGAGGATGATTGAGGATGGTCTCAGGCACGACATCCAATATCAGGTGAATATCAAGAGGTTGACATTCGTAACCTCTATAGCTAAACATGAAATGATCATGGAGGGAAGTCAGAGGGATTCTAGAGCTGTAAGCTAGGGAGGTTCGGCATCCAGAGTTGGAACCCCTCAGACTGACAGCATGAAGCACCACAGGGGTTCCACATTACCCGAGAGACCTAGTGGAGAGATGATCCTACAGCAATATGGGGCATCTTTAGCACTTCTGTCAGATCTTCTCAAAAGCAGAGGGGGATAGGAGTTCTGTTTCTACTCATAGTACCATAAAAGGACCACTAGTTTCTCATTAGTCATGGAACTGGAGTTCAGCAGGCATTTCAGGCCGAGGTGGATCTTGTGGTCACAGCAGTCTGAAGTAGTGTTTTTGACACCCATATAATGGATCAGTTCAGGGATTATAATGTTCCGGAGAAGGTCAAGCATTTATGGTGAAGAAGAACCAGCCAGAGTAAGATCTCATCCCCTCTACAGTTAAAGGTACAATCCTAGTTTCCTTATTTTAGCTTCTGCACTTTTTGATACAGGTACTTCCCATAGTTTAATAGCTGTAGTTGGTTTGGAGAGCCTTGGGCCCTGTATCTTTACTTTTGCTAATGTATTGATGCTAGACACTCTGTTGGTGTAACATCCTATGTAAATAAAGAAATAATACATTTTTATTTTAATTAATATATTTTGAAATATATATTAATTTTACATTAAATGAGTTTTTATGTTCGATGGTGTACTAGATATGCAACAATGGGTTTCTTTGAATTCTTATGTTGTGCAATAATAATATAATATTATTATTTTAAATGGTTGTTAATTCCTAGATGTTGTATTGGAAAGAATGAACTGAACAATCTATAATAAGATTATACATTTTTGTTAACTTATTTTGCAATTATCCAATAAATGATAGAGTCTTAAAAAGTGAATTAATCAAATTTTAATCATAAATACTCTAATATTCTTTAAAAGAATGATTTACCACCTTTTAATGGGGTACCCAAATTAAATCTAGTTTTTTTTACTTTTATATATTTTATTTGAAAAAATAAAATTCTTTTTTAGAATCAGGACATAAATATTAATATTGGGTAAATTGTTAGTATTTTTCTCATAAAATTCAATTTTTAATGAATAGTGAAAATTAATGAGTTTTTATTCAAAAATTCATTTTAATATAATTTATTTATATGGTTATTTTATCTTTTTAATTATATTTAATGTGAAATCAAATTATATTTTTACCATTTAATCTAATTTTGGTCATTTGAAGTAATTTTCCTTTGAAATTGGACGTAAACCAATGTCAATATTTTGATAGTTATTATTTTGTAAAGACATGCATTTTGTTCTAGAAATGAGATTTAATTTTTACTTCTATGTATTGAATTTGGTAAAATTGATATGGTTTTTGAATTTGGAATATCATATATTCCTTAGGGAAATTTTTTGGCATTTTTATGAAATATATCATTTTTGATGAATATGGAAAACAGTAAGTAGTAGTTAAAAGGTTGAATTTTTCATTTAAATGAAATTTAACCACTTATGTGAATTGAATTTTGATAATCCAACATACCTGATTGTTATTAGTATGTAAAATGTGGTTTAATAAGATGAGAATAATTTTTGGTGAATTGTATCTTTTGACTTTTATTTACTACTTTTAAAGTTAAATAGGGTAATTCAAGGTAAAAAGAATATCTTAATAATAAAAATTTAGATTAACACCTATCCTAACCTTATTAGATGAGTCATGGCCGACCGTGGGCATCCTTGTGTCAATTTTGTGACCCCATAGAGCCGCTTATGAGTGATAACGATACTTTATTTTAATTATCCAAACGTAAAGGAAACAATGACATAAACAAATATCATTTTGTAAATTAATTTTTACATAGAGTTATATAAAATATATTTTTTTATATAAATATGATTTGGAAATATTAAATTATTTAATAAATTATGATATTTGTTTTATTATTTTTAGACATCAAATAAATAATGTTATTTATGACACAATAATGATGCAGTGTTTACCTCATTAATAAATGATTTAAATAAATAATATTATAACAATTACAGAAATACCCAAATCCTGTCCAATTCTTATTGGATGATTTTATTTATACAATGAGTCATCTTATATTAGACTTAATTAGTTTTTGACCTTTAGAAGCATAAAATCAATATATAATAAAATAATATTTTCACACATTCATAAAGATCCCCTACTCCCCCCATATAAAACTCCCACAACTCTAACCCATTCCTCACACTCCTAAAGCAACATGGCTCATCCATAATCTTCCCAAATAATCTTCAAGAACCATATATTCCTCATAAAAGTATTACCTTGTGCAAAAGGAACTTCATCAAACCCTTTTGGTTCAAACCAATGGTAGTTACCCGATTTAAAGGTAACATATTCTCCGAAGTTATTTAGTTTTATTTTCATTCTCCAACCCCCTAAATATGTTTTATTCCTTTATTTTATAACAACACCAGTATACTAAATATACTAGATTGTTTTTTAAAAGTATTATAACTACACATACACACACCTTCATTTAATAGGTAAAGAATATATTGTTTCTGTGGACAACAAACTAACGCCTCACGAAACATGGATTATTCAATCTTCTCCTTTAACCTTTTACAGTAGCCATTGTGATGGAAAAATATTTATATACTATATATATTATAATTACATTGTTTCTTTTCTTCTGTATTTTTCATTTATATAATACTTTTATGGATTCCACATTAGGTAAATACAACAATCTCATTTGAGGATATGCAGACTACCACCCCCTCAAAGTGACATGAGTCGTTCATGGAATAATTTGAACGTAAAAATGATGGATATACTAAGATTATATATAATATTTTATATTGTAATCATAATATACTTATGTATCACTACGTTTTAATTCCATTAAATATGAAATATAAGTGAATGTAGCGTTATAGCGTACGTACGACTTACCATCTCCATGAACGGTGCGATTCATTTCTTAACTCCAAATTTTATGTACTACTTTAAATACATATATATTGAATATATATGATATATATGATATCTAAATCTTGAATATAATTCTAGATATAATGAACATTTTACAACATGAACAACTTTTAATTATAAGAATTCCATTTTTTACTCAAGTAACAAATATCGACACAACAACTATTATTAACTAAAATGATTACATAATGTTTATAACATAATAATAAGTGATATAAAAAGAATGGTGACCAAGAGTAATTTTCATATGAAAGTATAAATTAGTTTTATATTATTATTCAACAGTTTTAAGAACGAATGGGTCAAGTCGGACATGAGGCAAGGGACTTCGTCTCAATTTCTTTTCATTGAAGCATATTTTCTTTTAATACATGACTTCGTTTTATACATTGTCTAAGAACCTTTGACATTTAATTTAATTCAAAGGAAATCATTTTCTACGATGAATTTTACTAGACAACAAAAAAGAATGTTTATTTTTTCGTAATCCTTGACAAAGACCTTCTCCGCCCCAATGAGTATTTTTTGATCTTTTGGATTCCTTAATAAGACCTAATGTTTTTAGAAGAAAAATAAATACCATATACTATTTTAAATATTTTTTTATTGAAAATGAATTCAAAAATGGATAGGGTATGTCAATATATTTAAATGATATATTGTGATTGAAATGTGGAAATGTTATCTTTCTTATATATTTGATTTATACATTATGAATATATTATGATTCTTAGGAATTTCTACATATAAATTTGGTTTCGTGATAATCCTAGGGAGGGTGAGCCCGAGATAGCTCTCTAATGAATTAGGTTACATGATGGAGGTAAACGTGGATGTTTCTCCTAATAGATTTACAGAATATACAATGATGGTTATTCAAAATGTAACTCCCAATGTAGTTTTGATACCTAGAATATATGTATGATATGGATTCCCCATGTTACCTTTGTTATTAATGTTTTATATGTGTGATTCATAAATATTTTGATTTCATGATGTTTATTAAAGAACTTATTATATGAATGTAATGACAAACTAATTTTTCCTTTCTTCGTTTTATAACCCTTACTGAGCTTTTTATGGTCATCCCAAGTTTTGAAATGTTTTTTTACAGGACTTAATGATGAATTGGGACAATGATGGGATCAAGGAAATGTCATGCTGTCTAAAACAAGGGACTAGACATGACCCCTTTTTTAGGAGTTTTTATTTTGTGAAAAAATAGGAACTAAGTAGATGTGTCTACATTGTATCATTTGATATGTAATGTAATAGCTATGACCTAATTATCTAAAACTCTAAACATAAAAAGATACTCAATGTGAATTATTCATTTATTTTAATATTATGTAATGTTTAAGGATGATTCATTATAGTTGGTATCAGAGGATGATTTAGATGTAGGATTTTGGGTATTGTTAATTTAATATCCATAAATTAATTTATTTTTAACATTGAAATGATAGAATTAGCAGATTACCAGGTTGTTTTTCCTATGATATTTCTGCATTCACAATGGTTTTGCACTGTAGAATTAGGGATGCTATGATGGGACGACATCAGGAAGAAGACAACCATCCAAATCAGCAAACTGATATGGTCGGTATTGTAACAGAACAATTTGTTGTAGTGATGGCACAATTTACGTAGGATATAAATGCTTGTGGTATACAAGCACGAGATCATCCAGATCAACTGTAGAATATCATGTCAGTAGTGAAGCATTTCATGAGGAAACACAACACATATTTCAGAGGATCATCTGACCTTGTGCTAGGTGAAGGGAGGATTAATGAAATGAGGAATTTTTTTGATGTCATGGGGTGTTCAAAACATCAAAAGGTTAGTATCAATAATTACTATTATGAGGTGAAGCTGATCAGAGGTGGTCGATTGTGAAAATTATCAAAGATATTGAGGAGATTGATGCTCTTGATTGGGATGAATTCAAAGATATGTTTCTTGATAAATATTTTCCTAAGGTGGTTTATATTATGATGGAAAAAAATTATGGGTATTGAGGCAGGAGGATGACTCAGTGGCTGCAAATAAAGCTAAATTCACTCGATTGACAAGGTATACTGCAAATTTCATACGATAATCTGATAGTAAAATCAACCGTTTTACTCAAAATTAAACCCAAATTATCGAAGGTCTTTATCTTCTGGTGAGTTCAAAATTTATGAAATTTTTTTTTGATTTGTGGATAAGGTTGAAATGGAGTTTGTTGATGATAAAGTCTTATTCAAAAAACAATAGAATAAGATTTCTAGGTGGTAGAAAAAAGGGAAGAACTCTTCAAAAAAGTTAGATGGGAAAAAACATAATTTTACAGTTTCTAAAAATGGTGGAAAAAAATCATGCTGAGGATTACCTTTTAATTCTATTAAGTGTTATTTATGTCGTAAAATGGGACTTAAAGATCGTAATTGCACTGAAATATATCAATGTAATGTTAAGACAAAATCTTATTAACAATTATTAAAATGTTTTAAGTGCAATGAAATGTGTCAGTATGAAAATGAGTGTCCAATGATGAACTCAACATAATGAAAGCAACTAGACTACAAGCAGAAAGGGGTTGAGAATTTCTTTGCAACTACTTCAACAGATGTTGGTCTGTCAAATGAAGTAGTATCGGGTACACTATTTTTTTGTTCAGATTATGCCAATGTGTTGTTTGATTCGGGGACTACACATTTGTTCATTTCTGAGAAGTTTTATAGTAAATTGGATATTCTATCTCATGATAAGAATCCTGAATATATGGTAAAAACACCAAGGGGATATGTTGAGAAAATTAAAATTTTAAGAACCATCCTATCCATCTTTGCTGAAAGAATCCTCCAGTAAACCTTATTGTTTTCCCTTTAGTAGAGTTTAATGTTATTCTTGGTATGGATTAGATTTATGTTTATCATGATAAAATGGAAATTAGAGCTAAAGATGATTCTTTTCATAAATATTTTCAGTTTGTGTAGTAGAATGAACCCTTGCATTTTATAATATATCAAAAATATGGAAAACTAGTAAAAATGGAATTGAATGTTACCTTGCACATACTATTGATGGTAAAGGAACTGTTTAGATTAATTATGTGTAGTTGTAAATGACTACCTTGATGTTTTTTCTAAAGAGTTTTCTTGTGTTATACCTGATTAGGAAATTGAATTTACTATTTACAGATATCCTGATCCAAATCCAATTTCAAAACCCCCTTATCGAATGGATCAAATCGAACCTTTAGAGTTAATGAAGCAATTGCAGGAGTTATTAAATACTGGTTTCATTCGACCTAGCACATCACCATGGGGTGATCATGTCTTTTTTGTTTAAATGAAAAATGGTTCGATGAGACTTCACATTTATTATAGTTCATTGAATAACATCACTATTAATAACAAGTATCCTTTGCCTCGTATCTATGATTTTTTATCAGCTCCAGTCATCTCAGTATTTTTCAAATATTGATTTGAGGTTGGGGTACCATCAGTTGAAATTAAAGGATGCTAACATTCTAAATATCACATTTCATTATTAGATATGGACAGTATTAATTTTTTGTTATTCTTTTTGGGTTAAAAAATGCACCTATTGTACTCATGAATCTTATGAATTGAATTTTCTGTGAGTTCTTGGATAAGTTTTTGGTTTCATTAATTGATGATATATTTGTTTATTCTAAAATTAAAGAGAAACTTCAAAGTTATTTTAGGGTTTTCATACAAACCTTAAAATAAAAGAAATTTTATGTGAATTTAAGTAAGTGTATGTTTTGGTTACAAAAAATTTATTGCCTTGGTCACAGTGTTTCATAAAATGGAATAACCATTGATCCTACTAAAACAAATTTTATTGACGAATGGAAAACACCCAAAAATATAATAGAGATCTGTAATTTTCATGGTTTTGCAGGTTATTAACACAGGATTGTTGAAATGTTTTAACAGTTATCCTGTTCAATTATGAAGTTAACTTGAAAATTTGTTACGTTTATCTAGAATAAATAATGTGATTATTTTTTTCAGGAATTAATAAGAAGATAGGTAAATGCTCCAGTTTTTGTAATAACTTCTAGAAATGGTAAGTTTGTTATTTACAGTGATGCTTCGTTGAATGGAATTGGCAGTATCCTTATGCAGAATGATCAGGTAATTTCTTTTGCATCACATCGGTTGAAACCTCATGAGTTAATTAAACATACACAAGATTTGGAATTAGATTCTATTGAATTTTTCTTTAAAAATTTGGTATCATCATTTTTATGGAGTAAAATGTGAAATATATACTAACCACAATATTTTGAAGTATATATTCACACAAAAATAATTTAACATGAGATAGAGGAGATGGTTGGAATTAATCAAGAATTATGATTTCACGATCCTTTACAATCTAGGAAAATAAAATAATTTGGAGGATGCTTTGAGTCGAAAAATTATTGTTTCATTAACCATGGTATGTTTGGAATGAGATACTTTGGTTTTCGAGTTGATGGACTTTGGAATAGAAGATTTTAGTGTTGAAAATTCTTCTGTTTTTTTCAAGTGTCATTGAAGTCATCTCTATTAGATAGAATAAAGATAATAAATAAGGAAGACAGTGAGTTTCAAAAAGAGATAGATTTTGTTCATAAGGGTATGTTTCTTGATTTTATCATTGATAATGATTGTGTTTTGAGATTTGGAAAGAGATTATGTGTGCCTTGTGATTCACATTTGAAGAATGAGTTGTTATGTGAATCTCCAAGTTCACTGTTTTTAGATCATCCTTATAGTACTAAGATGTATATAGATCTTTGAGAGTATTACTAGTGGGATGAAATGAAAAGAGATATTGTTGATTTTACAGTGAAGTTTTTGACTTATCAGTACATTAAAGCAGAGTGGCGGTTATCGAAAGGGATTCTTTAGTCATTACCGGTGCCAGTGTGGAAATGGGAAAATATATATATGGACTTAGTGGTGGTATTACCAAAGATATCTCGAGGTAATAATACAATCTGATTTATTGTATATTGTTTTACTAAATCTGCTCATTTCCTTCAAATTCGAGATATATTTCCTCTATATCATCTTTTTTAGTTTTTTGTTAAATATATATTCATGTTTTATTGTATTCCAATCTCCATTTTATCTGATCATGATCCTAGGTTTACATTAAACATTTGGAAGGGCCTTCATATGTCGTTGTCTACTGAAAGAAATTTTAATACAACATTTCATATGCAAGTAGATGGACAGTTGGAACATAAAATTCAGACCATGGAGGATATTCTAGGTTCTTGGTCACTAGATGAACAAGGAAGTTGGGACCAAAAGATTTCTTTGGTTTATTTTTCATATAATAACAGTTTTAATTCCAGTATACAGATGGATACATTTGAGGCATTATATGGAAAGTGTTGTCGAACACGAGATTTTCGGGACGTAGTTGGTGAAAAAAAGATGATGGGAGCAGAATTGGATGAAGATATTACAAAAAGGATCAATTGGTTAAACATCACATGAGAAAAGCTCAGGGCAGGCAGAAAAGTTATACAGATAATTGGAGGAATGATCTTTCCTTTGAGGTAGGTGATCATGTCTTTCTCAACGTTTCTCCATGGAAAAGTGTGATGTGTTGTGGTAAGAAGGCAAATTTGAGTCTGAGGTTAATTGTACCTTATGAAATCCAGAGAATGTTGGATTAGTTACATACAGAGTGGCTTAATCTCCATGTTTGTCTATGTTACATAATGTTTTTCATGATTCAATGTTGAGAAAGTATATAACAGATCCATCTGATGTTTTAAATTTAGAGGTAGTTCATTTGGAAGAGAATCTCTATTTTGATGAACAACCAGTCTAGATTCTTGACTGTAGAGGGAAAGTGCTTTGGAATAAGGTAACTAAGTAGGTACAGGATTTGTGGAAAAACCATATGGTTGAAGAGGCAACGTGAGAATCAGAAAATTCCATGAGGGATAAATACCCCCATTTATTTGATAAGTGAATAAAATTGCAAGGACGCAATTTCCAAAAGGGTGGAAGGATGTAACATCCTAGGTAAATGAAGAAATAATACTTTTTCATTTTAATTAATATTTTGTGAATTAAATATTAATTTTACTTTAATGGAGTTTATATCTTTGATGGCATACCTGATACGCAACAATAAGTTTCCTTGAAATCTTACGTTGCACAATAATAATATAATATTATTATTTTTAATGTTACTTAACACCTAGTTGTTGTATTAGCGGGAATTAAACGAACTAACTACAATTTGATTATACATTTTTTTGAAATTTTTTTACATTTATCCAATAAATATTAGAGGCTTAAATTGTGAATTAATATAATTTTAAGCATAAATACTCTCATATTCTTTAAAAGTTCGATTTACTACCTTTTAATGTCAAAACATCTTTAAATATAGATTTAGTAACTTTTATTTGTTCTATTTGACCATATATAACTCTTATTTAGAATTGAGACATCAAAATTTTCTTTGGGTATATTTTTGGTATTTTTCTAATAAAATACATTTTTAATGACAGTGAAAAATACTGTATTGTAATTCAAAATAGACTTTTAATTTAATTTATTTATATAGTTATATTATATTTTTAATTGGTTTTAAATTTAAATTTAATTATATTTTTTCCATTTAATCCAATGTTGGTCATTGGATCTAATTTCACTGTGAAATTGGGCATACACAAGTGTAAATATTTTAAAGTAATTATTTCTTAATAACATGCTTTTTATTTTGACAAAATGAATTAATTTTAACTTATATGTTTTTAATTTGGTAAAATAGACAGTGTTTTTGAATTTATAATATCAAATATTGCATAGAGTGATTTTTTTTTGTATTTTTCTAAAAACATCAATTTTTGAGTAATAGTGAAAACACTAAGTATTAGTTAAGAAGACAACATTTTCATTTAAATAAAATTTTACCACTTATGTGAATTGATTTTTGAAAATCCGACACACATGGTTGTTATTATTAAGTAAAATTTTGTTCAATTATATGAAACTAATTTATGTTGAATAGTAACTTTTGAATTTATTTACTGCAATTAAAGGTAAAAAGAGTAGTTCAAGGTAAAAATAATATCATAATAATTCAATATTACCTTAAACCGGTCCTACCCTTATTGGATGAGTCATGGATGACCATGGGAATCCTTAGGTATATTTTAGAACCCCATGGAGCCACCTAAGAGTTATAATGACACTTTATTTTAATTAACTTAATGTATCAAAAATTTGTCATAAATAGATATATTTTAGTAAATAAATTTTAACATAGGGCTATATAAGATATATTTCTAAAAATAATTATATTTGGAAATCTAAAAATATTTCCTACATCATGGTATTTTATTTTTAATTTTTAGACATCCAATAAATAAAATTATTTATGACATAATAATGATGCATTTTTTACCTCATTAATAAATGATTTAAATAAATAATATTTCAATGATTAGAAAAATATCTAAATCCTACCCAATTATTATTGGATGATTTTATTTCTACCATGATTCATCTTATATTATATTTTAATTAGTATTGGACCTTTAGAAAACGAAAATCATTATATAATAAAATAATACTTTCACAATTTATTAAATAGCCCCTCCCCCATTATAAAAAGCCCTCACATCTAACAAATTCCTCACACCACTCAAGCCCTTTGGCACATCCAAAATCTTCCAAATAAGCTCTCAAGATCCCTCTCTTCCTCTTAAAATCCTTACCTTATGAAGAAGGACCTTCAAGAAACCCTTTTGGTTCAATCCAAAGGGTGTCACCTGATTTAAAGGTAAGTTCATCTCTTAAGTTATTTTGTTTTATATTCCATATCCAACCCCCTAAAATCATTCTAATAATTTATTTTATTGAAACACCATTATCCTCATAATAATAGGTTGTTTTTATTATAAGGATTCTAACTACACTCACACACACCACCGTCTAATGGGTAAAGAACATACTGTTTTTGTGGATGACAAACTAACAACTTCGGAAACGACGATCGTTCAATCTTTTCCAACCACCTCTTATGGTATACATTATAATGGAACTGTATTTTTATAAGATATATATAATATTAATATTGATTCAGCTAATCTCTATTTTTCATTTATATAATTCCTTTGTGGATTCTACATTAGGTAAATACGATAATCTCATTTGAGGAAGTGCAGAATACCACTCCCTCAAAGTGATATGACTCATTCATGCTATATGTAAAAGGTACAAAAGATAAAGTTACTGAGATTATATATATGATATTATAAAATAATTATAATATAACTACATATCATTATGGTTTCATTCTATAAAATATGAAATAGAAATGAATGTAGCGTTCATACGTACGTACGCTTTACAATTTCCATGAACAATGCATTTCATTTCTTATCACAAACTATTATGTACTATTATAAATACATATATACACTGGATTTATATGATATCTATGTCATTAATATCATTCTGAAGATAATTAACTTTTCACCACATGAGCAACATATAATTATAAGAAGTCCATTTTGTACTCAAGTACCAAATATCGACAAAAGGACCATTATTAGCTTAAATGATTTCATAATTTTTATAACATTTAAATAATTTATTTAAAATTAATTATAACCTAAAAAATTATTATGAAAGTATAAATTAACATTAATTTATTATTCAAGAGTTTATAGAATGAATGGGTCAATTCAAACACGAGGTATGGGATTTCGTCTCAGTGTCCTTTCATTGTGGAATATTTTTTTTTTAATACACAACTTTCCTTTATACAGTCTGTAAACACCGTTGAATCTTCATTTCATTCAAAGGGAATATTTTTCTATGAATAATTTTACTATACTACAATAAATAATGTTCTTTTTAATGTAAGCGATGATAATGACCTTTTCTACCGCCATGAGTATTATTTGATATTTTGGATTCCTTGACAAGTCATAATGTATTAATAGGAAAATAAATACCATATACTCTTTTATGTATTTTGTAATTGAAATTTTTTTGATAATGGATTTGTTATGTTAATATAGTTAAATGATATATTGTGATTGAAAAGTGGAAATGTTATCTTACCTTTATATTTCTTTTATGTGTTGTGAATAAGTTATAGTTCTTCAGCATTGTTATGTATATGGTTGGATCTGTGATAAACCTAGTGTGAGTAAGCCGAGATATCTCCCCAATGAATTGGGTTACATGATGGAGGCAAACATGAATGTTTCTCCAAATAGATTTTTAGAATATACTATGATTGGTATTCCAAATGTAACTCCCTACATAACTGTGATAAATAAAATGTAAGTATGATATGGATGCCATAAGTTACCTTTATGATTTATTTTATCTATGTGTGATTCATAAATATTATGATTTCTGGAGTTATGTTAAAGAGATTATTTTATGTATGTAATGATGACCTAACATTTTATTTCTTTGTTTTATAACCCTTACTGATCTTTTTACGCTCATCCCAAGTTTTTAAATTTTTTTCACAGGACATAAAGATGAATAGGGTCAAGGATGGGATCTAGAAAAATTCATGCTATCTAAAACATGGGATGATACATGACTCTTTTCTCATGAGTTTTTATTTTGTGAAAAAATTGTAAATAAGTATAAGTGTCTACTTTTTAACTTTTGAGATGTATTGTAATAGTTATGACCTAATTATCTAAAACTATAAACCTAAAAAAATCCTGAATGATAATTATTCATTTAATTGAAGATTATGTAATGTTTAAGTATGGGAACTTATAGTTGGTATTAGAGGTCAATATAGATAACTTTAGGTGTTAGGGTATTCTTAAATTAATATCCATGAATTAATTTATGTTAATATTAAAATGATAGATTTTACAGGTAACCATGTTCCTTCACCTATGATATTTCAGCATTCATAATGGGTTTTCGTAGAGGAAACGTGGTAGCTATGATGGGATGACATCAGGAGGAAGACATCATTCCAAATCAGCAACTTGAGATGGTCAGAATTGGAACTGAACAATTTGTTGCATTGATGGCACTATTGAATCCGGATATAAATGGTGGTGGTATCCATGTATGAGATCAACCAGATCAACCAGAGAGGAACATGTTAGTAGTGGATCATTTCATGAGGCAACACCTCCCATATTTCAGAGGATCATCTGACCTTGTTCTAGTTGAAGGGATGATTAAATCAATGGAGAATACTTTTTTATGACATGGGGTGTTCAAAACATCAAAAGTTTAATCTCTCTATTTACCATAATGAAGGTAAAGTTTATTAGTGGTGGTTGATGCTGACAAATATCAAGGATAGTGAGGATATTTATGCTCTTGATTGGGATGAATTCAATAGTATGTTTGTTGAGAAATATTTTCCTAAGGTGGTTCGTCTTCGGATATAAAAATAATTCCTAGAATTGAGGTAGGAGGATGACTCAGTGGCTGCTTATGAAGAAAAATTCACTTGACTAACAGGGTATGCTCCAAATTTCTTACGTGATCTTGATAGTAGAATCAACTATTTTTTCTCAAGATTAAAGCCAATGTTTCATATTTATTTAGCTTATCGTGAGTTCAAATGTTATGAGAAACTTGTTTGATGTGCAGAGAAGGTAGAAATAGTGTTTTTTGATGATCATGTATTCTCTGAAAAACAACCTAATAAGAGGTCAAGGTGGCAGACAAAAGGAAAGAACACTTCAAAAAAGTATAACGGTACGAAAAATAAGTTTACAGTTTACGAAAATTATTGTAAAAAGAATGAAGTAGAAATTCTTTTGAATTCTGGTTAGTCCTATCGATGTGGTAAAATTGGAAATATATCTTGTAATTTCACTCAAAATGTATAGGGTGATGGTAAGATAAAATCTTATTTACAATCATTAAACAAAACAGTGCAATGAAATGGGTCATTATGAAAATGAGTGTCCCATATAGAACTCAACTAAGGGAAAGCCACCTGACTACAAGAATAAATGGGTGGTGAAGTCCATTCCATCTACTTCAGCAAATGTTGGTCCATCAAATGATGTATTATGAGGTACAATGTTTGTTTGTCCATATTATGCCAATGTGTTGTTTGATTTTGGGTCTACACATTCGTTCATTTCTGAGATGTTTGCTAGTAAATTGGGAATTTGATCTGATGATATGAATCCTAAAAACATGGTAAAAACATCGGGGGGAATTTTTGAGATGAAAATAAATTATAGTAACCTTCCAATCCTTGTGAGATGAATGAATCTACCTAAAATCCTTATTTTTGGCCTCTAGTAGAGTTTTATGTTATTTGGGGTATGGATTGGCATTATGTTAATCATGTTATGATGGATTGCAGAGCTAAAGAGGTTTCTTTTCAAAAATATTTTCAGTTTGTGCACATGAATGAACCCATATATCTGATAACATTCAGAAAGATGAGTATCTAGAAAAAGATGGAAATGAATGTTACCCATCACAGATTGTTGAAAATGAAAGAACTGTTCAGATTAACTATGTGACAGTGGTAAATGTGTACCTATATGTTTTTTCTTAATATTTTCCTGGTATTATACATGATCAGGATGTTGAATTTACTTTTGACTTAATTCCTGATGCTAATAAAATTTGAAAACCCCGTTATTTAGTGGATCAAATTGAACATTTATAGTTAAAGAGGCTATTCCAGGAGTTATTAGATAAAGGTTTAATTCGACCAAGCACGTCATCATAGAGTGCTCATGTCTTATTTGTTAAAAATAAATATGGTTTAATGATACTTTTCATTGATTATAGATCATTGAATAACATCACCATTAAAAACAATTATCTTTTTCCTCGTATCAATCATTTGTTTGATCAGGTCCAAGGAGCACAATATTTTTCAATTATTTATTTGAGTTCGGGGTACCATGAGTTGAAAGTAAAAGAAGCAGACATTATGAAGACCGTGTTTCGTACTATATATGTCCATTATGAATTTGAAGTTACGCCTTTTGGGTTAATAAATGCACCTTCTATATTCAGTGATCTTTTGAATAGAATTTTTTGTGAGTTCTTGGATATTTTTTTGGATGTGTTCATTGATGATATTTTTTTGATTCTAAAAGTAATTGTAGAGATTTAAAGTCATTTATGGGTTTTCTAAAAAACCATAAAATAAATAAAATTGTATGGGAAATGAAGAAAGTGTGATTTTTGGTTAAAAAAAATTTCATTCCTTGGTCATGTTATTTCAAAAAATGGTATAACTATTGATCCCGCTAAAACAAAAGTTGTTGAAGAATGGAAAAGACCCACAAATATAACTGAGATCCATAGTCTTCTGAGTTTGGCTAGTTTTTATCGCATTTGTTCTGAAACTATTTCACGGTTACCTATTCCAATAACTATGTAAACTCGAAATGATGTTAAGTTCATCTGGACTAAAGAAAATGATGATTGATTTCCATAATTGAAAATAATATTGGTAAATGCTCTTGTTTTGGAACTACCTTAAAAAATGGTGAGTTTGTTATTTATAGTGATTCGTCATTGAAAACATGGCTATATCCTTATGCAGAATGGTTAGGTAATTACTTATGCTTCTCATTAGTTGAATCCTCATGAGTAAAATTACCCTACACATGATTTGAAAATAGCTACATTTGTTTTTTCTTTAAAAATTTGGAGGCATAATTTTCATGGAGAAAATTTTGAAATATATAATGACCACAAAATTTTGAAATATATATTTACTCTGAAAGAATTGATCATGGGACCAAGTAAGTGGTTGGAATTAAACAAGGATTATTATTTCATGATCCTTTACCATTAGGGAAAATCAAATAAAGAGGTTGAGGCTTTGATTCTAAAAAGTAATGCTTCATTAACCATGCTACGTTTGTAATGAGATCTGTTGGATTTTGATTTGATGAACATTGGCATAGAAGTTGTTGGTGCAAGAAATTATTCTATTTTGTTTTAGGTGTTAGTGAAATCATATCTATCAGATAGAATAAAGCAAGTCGAGAAGAAAGACAATGAGTTTTAGAAAAAGGCAGAGTTGGTTCAGAAGGGTATGTTTCCTGAATTTATCATTGATAATGATTGTGTTTCGAGATTTGGAATGAGATTATGTATGCCTTGTGATTCATAGTTGATGAATGAATTGTTATGTGAAGCTCATAGTTCCCCGTATTCAGTTCATCCTGGCAGTACTAAGATTTACATAGATCATCAGGAGTATTATAGGTGGGGTGGAATGAAAAGAGATATTGTTTAGTTTACTATGAAGTGTTTGATATGTCTTCAAGTTAAAGCACAACCAAATTTACCGAAAGTGATGATTCAGTCTTTACCGGTGCCAGAGTGGAAACTGAAAAATAAATCCATGGACTTTGTAGTGGGATTATCAAAGAAACCTCGAGATAATATTGAAATCCGGGTTATTTTTAATTGATTGACTAAATCTTCTCATTTTTTCCCAATTCAAGATACTTTGCCTCTAGATCAACTTTCTCGGTATTATGTTAAAGAGATAGTCAAGTAGCATGGTGTTACCCTCTCTATTATATCTGATCGTGATCACATGTTTACTTCTATCATTTTGAATGGCCATTAGAAGTCATTGGGTAATGAATTAAATATTAGTACTTCATTCCATCTATATTCGGATGGCCATTCAGAATAAACAAATCAAACCCTATAGTTTATGTTTTGTGATTGTTCACTGGATTACAAAGGTAGTTGGGACCAACAATTTTCTTTGGTTAAATTTTCTTATAATAACAATTTCATTCTAGTATACATATGACTCCATTTGAGGAATTATATAGAAAGTGTTTTAGAACACTAGATTTTTGGGATTAAGTCGGTGAAAGAAGGTTGATGGGACCAGAATTGTTAGAAGAGATGGTAGAAAAGGATCACATTATTCAGAAGAGCATGATAACAACTTAGAGTTGGAATAAAAGTGATGCAGATAATTAGACGAAGTATCTTCTTTTTGAGGTAGGTGATCCTTTCTTTTTCAACGTTTCTCCATGGAAAAGTGTGAAGCATTTTAGTAAAAAGAAAAAGTTGAGTCTGAGGTTCATTGGACCTTATGAAATCTCCGGTAATGTTGGATCAGTTGCATACAAAGTGTCTTTACCTCCATTTTTTTTTCAAGGTACATAATGATTTTAATGTTTTAATGTTGAGAAAGTATATTCCAATTCCATATCTTGTTTTATGTCCAAATGTAGTTCAGTTAGAACAGAATCTCTCTTATGAGGAAAAACCAGTCCGAATTATTGACCATAAAGAGAAAGTATTGTAGAATAAATATATTAACAAGGTAAATGTTTTGTGAAAAATCTATATGGTTGAAGATACAACATGAAAATCTGAATATTCCATGAGGGATAAATACCCCCATTTATTTGAAGTGTTTAAAATTGAGAGGACGCAATTTCTAAAAGGGGGAAAGGATGTAATATCCTATGTAAAAAAATAAATTTTAATTTTCATTAATATTTTGTGAATTAAAGATTAATTTTTCTATAAAGGGGATGCTATGTTCGATGTCGTACCTGATACACAACAACATGTGTCTTTGAAATCATACATTGCACAATAATAATATAATATTATTATCTTAAATGGTATTTATCACCTAGTCGTTGTATTGGAGGGAATGAACCAAAATAACTACAAAAATATTATACATGTTTTTTAAATGTTTTTACATTAATCTAATAAATTTTAAGGGCTTAAAATGTGAATTAATCAAGTTTTAAGCATAAATACTCTATTATTTCTTAAAAGGTCGATTTACCACCTTTTAATAGAGAACCATATTTAAATATAATTTTGATCACATTTATATGATCTATTTGGGAAAAAAATTATTATTTGAATCAGGACAACAAAAATTACTTTGGTTAAATTTTTGGTATTTTTATGATAAAATTAATTTTTTAATAAATAGTGAAAAATATTGTATTTTTATTCAAAACTGCCTATTAGTCTAATTAGTTTATTTGGTTCAATTATCATTTTAATTGGTTATAAAGTGTAATTATATTATATTTTTTCCATTTAATTCAATATTGTTCAATAGAAGTAAATTAACATTGATATTGAACATAAAGAACTGTCAATATTTTGATAGTTATTTTTCCTTAAAAAAACGCTTTTTGTTTTTACAACATGAATTAATTTTATCATCAATATATATAATTTGATAAAATAGATAGGTTTTTTGAATTTATAATATCAAATATATCTTAGGCTGAATTTTTGGTATTTTTATGAAAAACATAAATTTTCTATGAATAGTGAAAACACTGAGAAGTAGTTAAAAAAGATGAATTTTTCATTTAAATGAAATTTTACCACATTTGTGAATTGAATTTTGAAAATCTGACATACATGGTTGTTATTATTAATTAAAATTTGGTTCAATAAGAAGAAAATATTTTTTTTTGGTGAATAGTAACTTTTATACACACAAATCATATTTTTTTATTAAATAGTCTAAAAAGAACAACAAACAAAGACCCAAAAATGCATGACCAATATAAAACCAGAATCAAGGTGGAAAAAGTGAAAAAGTCCAAGAGCATCAACCCTGATGGTATTAAAACCATCCTCCTTGAAGCTTTGCCATTCATGAAGGAATAAACACTCCGAGCCTGGAAAATCCACCGAAGAAAGAAAATCTGCAGCTTTAGAACCCTCTCACTGAGTATGGGACACCGTGAAATGATCATCAATAATACACCAACATTTTTGAATAGTATATAAGATAGACCATGGAACAGTACCTATTCCACAAAGAGAATTATATAGGATCATAAAATTCGTTTCAACCACATAAATATTGATCCTCCTCTAAATACACAAACTCATCCCAGTGAATAAATCTAGGGCCACTGCCTGGATATATTTTCTATGGCCAAGCTTGATGGAGAAGGAAATGAAGACCGAACCACTGCAATCTCGTACAATCCCCCTTCCAATGAATGCTCCTGAGACACATGAACCATCACAATTTAGTTTCCAGCCACTTTTGGGAGGAGACCAGCAGATCCAGGATCCCTGAAAATTCTTATAAACCAGAGGAAGAGCAGTAGAGATAAGTAGGTGTCCCTATAAATATGGTACCTCTCTCCCACACCCCAGATCTCATACCAAGTCAAGAAGTAGGTTTTTGGTTCTACAAACAATACCATGGATATTTTAAGGTACCTCCTTAAATAGCCAATTGTTTCTTGCCTTCCAAAAGCACCAGTAACAAGAAAGAAGAATGGAATGGTGAGCATCTTTCTCCATACCACTAGAACCCGAACCATAAAACCACTATTCTAGGAATGGATGATCAGACATATTATTAGAAGAAAAACTAGTGAAACCACCATTAAAACTCCATACAGCACGATCCCACTCACTATAGAATACCAAATGGTCTGAGATTTCATCATTATGGTTATTACAAAAGACACATTTTGAGATAAGATAAATACCATAGTGTTTAGCATTTTCATCCATAGGAAAAGCTCCAATCATTATCCCCTATAGAAAGAAGATAAACTTTAATGGAATTTTCTTTTCCCAAAGAGAGAAAAAGCACTCACTATCCATAAACAGAATAGTTGATATACCTCTATAATCTTTAGAAGTAAAGGATCCATAGGAGGTAGGAGATAAGATCATCTTTTCCTCATCAGGTAAAAGATCCATGTGGTTAATGAAATCCAACTCTTCTCTGTTTAAAATAGTATTAAACAAACTAGGATGCTGACAGGATTCTTTTAAAGAAATATGTGGGATCGAACATCTTGGGTATTCAAGGATCTCCCCACACCAATTGCTGATCCAAAAATAAATATCCCCTCTCCCTACAATCCAATGGCATTTAGGTGATATACATCTTATAATTGAAGCAATTTCAACCTAGAATGGAGAAAACAATTTATCTTTGTCACTATCCATATAACACATCATAGATCTCCACCAAAGCGTGCTACCCTCCAAGAATTCCTAGGCTAGCATGGTTTGCATACATTTGATAGTCCCCTCAAGACTATTCACACCAACACCACCTTTAATAATAGTTCGTGACATGACCCGTCTTCAGGGCCCGTGTCGTGACTACCCCAAGCCCACCTTTCATAGGCCAGGGGCTGGCGACTAGCACTAATGGCGTAATTCCCAATAAAAGGAATGGAATTGCCTTTATATAAGAAAAAAAAACTACATAGTATGAAAACCGAAGTAAACACTAAGTAAACTGAGTAAAAAACAATGTGTTGGAAGGTATATGGGCCAGAATAAAAACCCAACTGAATGTATAGTACAACTGAAAAAAAAGTACAATAACATTAATGTAAATCAGCAACAACTGAGTCGTCCTCTGGCTATCCCACCAGAAGGGTGGGTACAGATGGTCTCCATATCTTCTTAGGTCTGTTCGACCACTCTGTGTATGTCCTGCATCATAGTCCACCTCCGAGTACTGTTCGGATGCACAAGCCTCAACCACGATCAGCATTTTCTATCATCTGCAACCAACACAACGTAGTTCGGGCATAGCCCGCTTAGGGGTGAGTATACAATACACATTAGGGACCTCGAGACCCCCGAAGGTCTCCCAGAACCCACAATGGATAAACCACAAAGGAAGGTGAAAAACACATAGTATTAACCAAATCTACTTAGGTATATGCTCATACCATTACATAATCCCTCATTTCCTGTTCGGATCCAACTCTCGAGCCCAAGTATAACCCAATCCAAAAAGGAATTCACAACCCAATCCACACAGGAAAGCAAGTCAATCATATCGATGATAATGATTGAAAGTCAAGACTCATCTAACACAATTATACTACTCACAACGAGGGGTGGATATGATAGATATAACCTTTGAATCATCTCCCCTGCCGAACCAATGTAGGATCCAAGTACAGAAGTCATCGGTGTCGATCCCACGTAGGATCCTAGTGTTCTAACCATCGTTGTTGAACCCACGAAGGATCCAAGTATAGTCATCCTAACTGCCAAACCCATAGAGGATCCATGTACAGTCTTCCTCACTACCGAACCCACTTAGGATCCAAGTACGGTCTTCATCGTCGTCACAGCTGCAGCAAGCTCTTGGATTCCCACACATAGCACACTCAATTCCGGGAGGGTTCGGTCATCGAGTCAATGATCGATACATCGACTGTCACAATGTCCAGAGGTAATGTATCCAATATTTCCATCCCACGACATTGGGGATAAACCAAGAAAAATGTTCCCAAGTCAGGAATAACAAGAAAACCAAGCCATTTCCCTAAAAGTACATAGTGTGTAGGTAAAATTTACACGCCGTGTTATCAGACACTGGGTACTGCCCATGTAAATGGCCCTTTTCATGGGGATGGTCAGGTAATTACGTAAGTACACGGCGTGTGGTATGGTTACAAGTCGTGTCCAAACCTCTAGGGTCGGTTCCATATGGGCTGGACATGCCTGGTTGTGTGATGGAGTACATGCCCATGTACTCCACCCCATTTCCGTGTATTCTCGGAATACATGTCGTGTCATCATGAAGCCACTTCTACCATGGTGAGGCATTATACGCTGTGTCCCTAGCCGTGTGGTTCTGCCCGTGTCCGTGTATCTTCCAGATTACACACCGAGCCTCACAAATCAGCTTCGACCATGTTGAGGTAGTACACGTCGTTCCCCTGGCCATGTGGTTCTACCCCTATCTGTGTATCTTCCAGATTACATGTCGAGCCTCGCGAAGGCGCTTCTGCTATGGTGAGGTAGTACACATCATGCCCCTAGCCGTGTGGATCTATCTGTGTTCGTGTATCTTCCAGATTACACACCGAGCCTCATGAAGCTGCTTCTCCCTTTCTATGGAGAGAATACATGCCATGTTACTTGGCCATGTATTGATGTCCATGTATGTGTATTTTTACTAAATACACACTAAGTCCCTCTAAATATCCTCTATCAAACTGGGTGGAGAGTACACGTCGTGTGACTAGAGTCACACGCCATGTGTTATATTTTTAAATGTCCAAAATAGAAGCCACAGTAGGCTAGTAAGACACAGAGTGTGCTCTTCGAGGACACGCTGTGTATTCTGGAATTTTCCAGAAATGACGCATTTGGTCAGTATGCCTCACGAGGTGTCTATTCGTCATTCTGATTATCCGAGTTCTACGAAACATCCGCTCCTAAGTCGCTCCGATTCTCTGAGGCCATTTACTATGTTTTTGGGCCTCCGATTGGCCTCGAAAACCTAGCTTGATTCACCACTCAATAATGTCTGAAGAACTCCACATAATCACAAGAATGGAGGAGGAATCGGACCGTGTTACTTTTTTCTGGTCCCTTTTGCATCAGTCCGATAAAAAGTGGTTTATAAGGAACAAAAACACGGATGGAAAACCAATAATTAATCAATCCAAACACACAACTACCTTGAAGGATATTCGTGGATGTCAATCGTTAAAGATGATGGTGTTGCTCCTGTCGTCGTCGGTGTTTTATCCCTTGTTGCGGGGGAATAAGAGGATGGAGAAAATAGGAACCACCGAGTCAATGTTCTTCGTTGGAGAATTAGGGTTCTTCATTGAAGAGTGATGTTCTTCGTAGAGGATGAAGTTCTTCCAAAAAGGGAAATAGCTCTCTTCCATAGTCACCACACAACAAGCCAACAAAATCAAATTAGGCCTCACTATATTTTATTATTTTTCCATGTATTTCAAATTACAAAATTCAAAACCAATTCCCTTAATTAATTAACATGATTTGTCTAATTAATTATGTTTTAAATTGGAAAGCCTTAAAGAGGGAGATAGGGGAGTGTCTCAAATAATGTGGGGATTTAGGGAGTTAGGGAATGTGAAGGGTTGGGCTTGTGTGGGCCCCACCTCACCTTTATCATCTCTTGTGTAGTTAGTAACTAGGGGGTCCCACCCCAACTTCCACTCCTAGGATATAACCACATAAAAAATAAAATAAAATTGTAACACAATTTTATTTTACATTCTATTTAATCCATTTTTTTATAACTCCTCCCAAGAAAACGCACCTTTGGTAAATGTCCTCTTAAACATTTACTGGTACAGAGGTTCCATCGATGCCCTAAGATTTCAATTTCGTGCACCATTTCAAAAGATAGAAAAACTCACTCGTTAGTTAACTGAACGTACCCGAGATAAACATTGGATATTTATTTCAGGCACACCAGGCCTCAGAATCAGGTACTTTCAGAAATTGTGTACTTATAAAATACCAAATAATTTAATAAAAAGTTTTTTTGATTTTTACAGGTCTTTACATTACTCCGGCCTCAGGGATTTACGTCCCCATAAAGCTACATCATAAACTAGGGAAAAAATGAGGTTATTGTGCATGCATCTGAGCCTCCCACTCTCATGTACTCTCCTGGAAGATCCCGTGTTGCCACCTGATGTGCACTAGAGGAATCAACCATCCACGTAGGACCTGCTCTTATTAATCCTTGATCTCCACCATGACCTCCGCAAATGTCACCGCGTCATCAATGTGTATCTTCTCGTGATCAATGATATGTGTCAGGTCCTGCACGAATCTCCTCAGTTGGGATATGTGGAAGACATCGTGCACCCGGTGCAACTGAGTTAGAAGAGCCAAGCGATATTCTACCTCGCCTATCTGGCTGAGAACCTGGAATGGTCTGATGAAGCGCTGAGATAACTTGCCGCCCCGGCCAAATATCCGTAATCCATGTCGAGGTGAGACCTGTAAGAAAATGTGGTCACCATCCTCGAACTCTAGTGTTCTCTGCCTCCTATCAGCATAGGACTTCTGTCAGCTCTGAGCAGTCCTCATCCACTGCTGGATGATCTGTACCTTTTCTGCCATGGCCTGGACCATCGCTGGTCCTACAAGTGCAGACTCCCCAGGGTCAGTCTAGCACATAGGTGATCCGCAAGGTTGTCCATAAAGTGCCACATATGGTGTCATTCTTATGGTGGAGTGGTAGATGTTGTTTTACGTAAACTCCAACAAGGGTCGGTGATCCTACCAGCTGCGACCAAAGTCAAGGACAGATGCACAGAGCATGTCCTCGAGAGTCTGAATGGTCCTCTCCGTCTGACAATCCGTCTGAGGGTGAAAGGTGGTGCACAGGTGCAGCTGTATCCCAAATGCATCCTAAAACCCCTTCTAATGCCGGGAATTAAATAATGCAAATCAATCGGAGATGATGGATGATGGTACACCGTTAAGTCGTACGATCTCCAGAACGTAGAGGCGCCCCAATCTTTTTACTAAGACCTGTTCTCTGATGGGTATTATAGCGACCTGGCATTTTATTACATTACAATTACATTATTTCAAAGATAAAAAACATAATAGTATTACACATGGAGGATCCAGAGGTTTAGTATCTTGGGAAAAATAGGACTACACATAACAATTACAACATCAAGCATAAACATTTATTTAATTTCTTCTTCACTAGCCTCTTAGTGACACTTGTCCTCTCCTTAGTATATGTATCCACCTGAGGATATACATCGAAATGGGTGAGCTAAAAGCATAGTAAGAGGATATATAAGAACAATACATCATGGGGTGAGAATAATCATAACATAGGCCAAAGATCATGAACATGAGAGGAGCATAAGTAAAAGACTTGAAATGTGGTAATGCATAAAAATGAAACATCATGTCTTAGTGGCTAACTACCACACATACATGTGAACAAATCTAGAATCATGTTCACACATTATTTCACGTTTACTCATGAGATTCATCACTTTACCCAAAGCATTGGAGCACTGTAAAATTTTTGGCGCACCCGTCACATTTAAACATTCATATTGTGCTATATAATTCCGGGCGCACCCATCACATCATAACATTATCATTATCATGATTGCCACATAGAACACATATAAAACATGTACATAAAAAACCCATGGAAAGGAATGGGTTTCATCTCATAATAACACATTCATAAGCTTTGGGTTCCCAAAAGAAAGAGGGAACAACATACTTGATACAAGAACCATCAACCTTGAATGAGAGGTAAAAGGTGAGATCTTGAAAGAAGAGTTCTTTTTGAAAACATTTTGGTGGACATAAAAACCAATGGTAAATATGTACATCCCAGAAAAGTAAAGGAAATTATGAACAAATGATCTTTGAGTAGTAACCATATGAAAAATAGTGAGAAATAGGGAGAACCCGAAGAAAGAAAATTGGGTTCTAGATTTCCCCTTACCTTGTACTCGAATGCCTCCATCTCTTTAATGTCCTGTATAATGAAATTATATTCATTAATTATAAATTTCAGAACGTTTTATACATTAATATGGTTCATTCTGGTTTCATTATTTCATATTTTGTTCTTTTGGATGACTTATAGAGTTTAAAAACATTGTTCGGGGATGTTCTTTTTTATGGTTTTCTTGAGCGGTCCACTTGTATTCTTAAATTGATGTTTGGGTAGATCATGGATAAACATCCAGAAATAATACTACATGTTATTAATGATATTACAGTAGCTTTAATAATTTTATAGAGAATTATATTAGATCCAAGTGGATTAATCATTAGATGAAAATTTAATGATGGTTATTTGGGTTAATTTGGGCTGTTTTTGGATCACAACGATCTTGTTTTAACATTTAACATAGTAATAAGGCCATACATTATTTCCAGAACTTAAAATAGAACATAATACATATAAAATATTCTGTTTCATCCACAAAACTGTTTCATGACCAGATTCAAGGTAGAAATGGAAGAAGAGAACATGTCGTTTTTGAAGGTGATAAATTTAACACCTCATTAACAACGTTCTCTTTAATAAAATAAATGGAAGAGGGAAAGGGTGTGGGGTGATATAATATTACAATAGAATCATGATATTACATTATATATATAATACTTTATTTACAGAAAAATTTGGATGAAGATAGGTAGGTAGAGATCAAGAAAGGAACTTGAACTTGAAAGGAAATTAAAGGAGAATAGGGAGAGAAATTACCTCTAGAATTCTCCTCTTGAGATCCTCTTTAAGGAAAATAGGATTTGTATTTTTATGACACCAGCAGCTTTTGGACGTGGGGGATGAGCTATGGAAGGTTTTTGGGCATAGTTTAGTGAAGTCTTGGATCTTGAGAGGTGTGAGGAAAAGAGGGAGTGAAGGGTGGCTTCTATAGTGGAGGGGAGAGGGGTTTCCTTAATATAAAATTGATTAGTTTATTAATTTAACCTAAGACAAGGAATAGTGAGTTTTGGATGACCAAGAATAGTAATAAAGGCATGTGAGTTTGGGATTTGGGTTCTTACATCACTTGTGATGTCAGGAATAGTGGGTTTTAATTAAAATGTATTTATATGGTAAATTAATGTATTCTACTATTCACAAAAAATTCAAGTATCTCAGAAAAATCCCAAAAAATTACCCCAACCATTTTTCAACATGTAGAATCCAAAAATGAAGTCCATTTTTCAAAAATAATTTTCTAAATATTGTTAATTTAATATTTAAATAAATCATAATTTACTTAAAAAACAGTTTTTAAGATTAAAACTGATTTTATAGTTCTTTCAAAAATTATGCACGGTCTTATAAAATTATCTAAATACTATTAGACATTGATTCAATAATTTATGAATAAATAACAGGAAAATAAATATTCTTTTAAATTAATTAATTATAATTAATTATTTAAGACTTATAAAATACCAAAAATGTTGACTACGGTCAAATTGTCACTTTCTAAGATGTCTAAATTTTATTTTATTATTCATAGGTAATTTTACTCTTATTTACTATGCATAAGGGTCATATTACTATTCATAAAGGTAGGTTACTATTCATAAAGGTAGGTTACTATTAACCAAAAATTATTTTTGTTTCATTAGACTACAAAAACTATCTTGAACACAACCATGTATGTCGGACTTTTAAAATTCCAAACATAGGGGTGACAAAATTATGTTTAAAGGTCACTTATCCCTTAGTAGTTCATTATTTTTTGTTTTTATGACATAGATATAAGAAGGGGTTTTTCTATTGAGATACTTTGGGTCATTACATTCTTACCCCCATAAGAAATTTCGCCCCCGAAATTTCACTTTACACAAACAGGTGAGGGTACTTATCCTTTATTGCCTCTTCCAATTACAAGGTTTCTTCCTCAAACTTTTGGTTCCTCCACAACACATTGACATGGTGGGTTGTCTTGTTGCATAGAACCTTATCAATTCGGTCCAAAATTTTTACCGTCTGCTCCTCATAAGAGATATCATCTTCCAACTCTACCACCTTTGAATTTAGTACATGTGAGGGGTCTGGAATGTACTTCCACAGTAGTGATATGTGTGACACATCATGAACTTGATACATATTCGGTGGAAGTTCCAGACGATAGGCCACTGATCCTATACGGTCAAGGGTCTCAAAGGGGCTAATGTACCTTGGGCTTAACTTCCCTTTCTTCCCGAATAACATGACTCTCTTCCATGGAGATATTCGAAGGAATACATTATCTCCAACATCGAACTCCAAGTCCCTTCGATGATTGTCAGCATATCTCTTTTTCCGACATTGAGCAGCTTTGATGTGTTTCTGGATGACTTGAACCTTCTCTGTCATCTCTTGAACAAGATCGGTACCAAGTAGCTTTCATTCTCCAACTTCATCCCAACAGGTTGGAGTTCTACATCGCTTCCCATAAACAGCTTCATACGGATCCATACGAATACTCGAGTGGAAGCTATTATTGTATGAGAACTCAACCAATGGGAGATGTTGATCCCAACCACCTTTGATTCATGAGTGCGGGCTCTTAGAATATCTTCAAGCGTTTGAATATTCCTTTTAGACTGTCCATCAGTTTGGGGGTGATAGATCGTGCTGAAATTTAATTCAGTACTCAAAGCATGTTGAAGGATCCTTCTAGAACATATATGTGAACCTTGGATCACGGTCAGAGACAATCGAGAGTGGAACACCATGAAATCTCACTACTTCCTTTACATATATCCTTGCAAGTTATTCAAGTGAGAGGTCTTCCCGAATAATGATAAAATGGGCAGTCTTGCTGAGTCTATAAACCACAAACCATATCGTATTATTTCCTCTTGACATTTTCGGGATACCCATGACAAAGTCCATAGTAACATTTTCCCATTTCCACATGGGTATAGGCAATGGCTGCATCATACCTTTGGAATTTTTCCGCTCAACTTTAACTTTCTGACATACCAAGCACCTTGATATATATTCTGCAATCTCCTCCTTCATGTTATCCCACCAGAAGTGTTCTCGGAGATCACGATACTTCTTGGTACTTCCTGGATGAATAGAGAATGGTGAGCTATGTTCATTATCCAATAGCTCCTTCTTTATCCCAGGTGATGAAGGCACACAAATCCATGTTCCAAACCGAATCACACCATCATCATCGATATGGAACTCTTACAGCTTCCCTTTCTTTACTGTATTCACCCTATTTTGTATCTATACATCATCCCTTTGTGCTTCCTTAATCATTGTTGGATGGATAGTTGCACAATAATTTGGGAAAGGTAGGATGTATCCCCTCCCCTTACGATTCCCAAATCCATCCATTTCATATCCAAGAAGATAGGGTCTTTCTCAATCCTCAACATGGATAGAGTAGCAGGTTATTTATTTCTTAGAGCATTAGCTACCATGTTCACCTTTCCAGGATGGTAGTGAATTGAGAAATCGTAATCCTTGATTATCTCTAACCATCTCCTTTGACGCATGTGGAGCTCCTTTTCTGTGAATATATCCATTAGGCTCTTATACTTGGTGTATATATCACACTTCTCACCATAAAGGTAGTGCTGCCAGATTTTCAAGGAAAAAATCACAGTTTCCAGCTCTAGATCATGCGTCAGGTAGTTCTGCTCATGTATCTTCAACTGTCGTGAGTCTTAGGCTACCACATTATCATTTTGCATGAGTACACAACCCAAGCCTTTCTTTGAAGCATCACTATATATCCCAAAACATTCTCCACTTTTCTGTAGTGTGAGTACAGGTGCAGTGATCAGCCTTCTCTTTAGCACCTTGAATCTTCCCTCACATTCTTCCATCCATACATACTTTACCCATTTCCTTGTTAACATAGTTAGCGGGCTTTCCAATCATGCGAAGTTTCTCTCAAAATGTCGATAGTACCGAGCTAATCCAAGAAAACTACGGATTTCTGTGACACTAGAGGGCCTGGGCCATTCCTCGATCGCCTTTTTCTATGAAGGGTCAACAAAACTTCCCACGCTTGTGTTCACATGTCCCAAGAACGTGACTTGATTCATCCAAAAGTCACACTTGCTGAACTTGGCGTACAACTTCTCCTTTCTCAATGTCTCCAACACAAGTCTATGATGTTCTTCATGTTCCACATTTCACTTGGATTAGATGAGAATATCATCGATAAACACTACCAGAAATTTGTCGAGGTAATGTCTAAAGACTCTATTCATCAAATCCATGAAGATTTCAGGGGCATTAGTAAGTCCGAAGGGCATCACCAAATACTCATAGTGCCCATACCTTGTATGGAAGGCAGTCTTCTGAATATCTTCCTTCTTCACCTTTACTTGATGATATCCAGAACGAAGATCCACCTTTGAGAAGTATTGAGCTCTTTTTAACTGGTCGAACAAGTCATCAATCCTTGGGAGAGGATACTTGTTCTTTATGGTGATCTTGTTGAGTTCCCGATAATCGATACACAGCTGCATGGTACCATCCTTCTTCTTCCTAAATAGCACTGGCGCACCCCAAGGTGATGCACTAGGGCGTATGAACCCTTTGTCCAGATGCTCTTGCAGCTGCTTCTTTAACTCCTCCAGTTCGATAGGATCTATCCTATAGGGGCACTTCAAGATTGGAGTAACTCCGAGTATGAGTTCAATTGAGAACTCTACCTCATGATCCGGGGGAATTCCAGGTAACTCTTCAGGAAATACATCACTGTATTCCCTCACGATGGGAATTTCCTCACAGTTGGAACTTTCCTTCGACTCAACCATTTGGGCGAGGTATGCTTCTTCATAGGGAATCAACACCCAAATCATTGAAGGATTATTCAAAAGATAATCATGATCTTCCTTGCATTTTTAGAGGAGCATGGGATGGTTCAAAATATGAAAATATATTTCCTTTTCCCGATAGTTGATATGTGAGCTATATAATTAGAGCCAATCCATTCCCATTATAGCATCGAATTCCACCAAGGGAAGTATTATGAGATTTACCGGAAGAATCTCCCCACATACGTCAACAGGAGAAGAATCAAACACTTGGGTTTCAATGATTGAACCACTTGGTGTTTTTACAGATATCTCTACTTCAAGGTTTCAGGGATTCGATTCTATAGTTCTAGCAAACTTGCAAGATATAAAGGAATGCGTAGAACTAGAATCAAATAATACATTTTCCATTCTTGAGTTAATAGGAAGTGTACCTTGTACGACTTCATTATCATGTTCCACCTCCACAGTAGTGATGGCATAAGCCTTCCCTTGTTCCTTTGGCTTTGGTGGTTGTTGGTGCTGATTACCCTCGAGAGCTTGAGGTTTAGTCCACCGGTTTGAAGAGTGCCCTAGCACCCTAAAGTTGTAGCATTGAACCACGAGTGGTTCTATCCTTTCATCGGCTACATTATCCTTACTTTTCATGTCTTTTTGACACTCGTGATCTTGGTTTCCTTCCTTCCCACACTTAAAGCATTTCACCCTACCTTTGAGGCAGTTACCATTGGGCAACTTCCCAAATTTTTTGCATGTGGGTCGTTGTGTTTTCTTCCCATCTTTATCACTAGATCCACCAGCTTGAAACTACATCTTTATTTTCTTATCACCATAGCCATGGGACTATTCTCCAAACTCCATATCCACTTTGATAGAACACTGAACAAATTCTTCATAACTCCCGAAGTCTCGAATTGCAAGAGCCTTTCAAAGATGTGGTTTTAATCCACTAAAGAATCTATCAATTTTGCTATCATTGTTGATAAAAAAACCTGAAGCAAACCGTGTGAGCCTTGTGAAATTTGATTCATAGGTTGTGACAGATTCTCCATCTTTTTGCTTCAGATCTATGAATTCTCTCTCCATCTTCGTGCCAAGAGTTCGTGGGAAGTCCATATTAAGAAACATTATCTTAATGTCTTCCCATTCCATATCTTTAATTTCCTCCCTTGGCTTGGTGTTCTTAATCAAATCCCACCATTGATCAGCTTCTCCATATAGACGATAAACACCTAGAGTCACCTTCTCCGTCTCGGAAGATTGAAGAACAAAAAATATCTTCTCTATGGAGTTGACCCACTGTTCTACAACTAGTGGATCGGAAAATCCAAAAAACGTCAGTGGTCGTTGTCGCATAAAACATTCGATAGCTAGTTTGTCCCTCTTTGTTGAAGGAGGATGTTCCCCATTATTATGGTTATTATTCACAACCCAAGATAATTTGGTAAGCATCTCCATGAAGTTTTGAACTCAACCTCCCAAATCGTTGGGGATGTTGTTCGGGCAATCATTGCATTGGCCCTCGCAAGAGTTGTTTGCCTGATTTCTCAGGGTTCCCACCATTTTCTAAAATAGAAAAGGTTAGAACAAAACATAATTAAACAAGTCATGAATAACTTATTCATTTAAACAATTATACCAAAAACATAAAATATGGGATCCCTAGGTAAATATCCTTTTGTGCATATTTCTACATAGTCTCATGGTAGAGGTTTTCGTTAGGGTTCACTAATCATAATTCCCAAATTAACTAAACCTTTCCTCTGATACCAACTATAGTGACCCTGACATTTCTTATATTAATATTACATCATTTCAAATATAAACAACATAATAGTATTACACATGGAGGATCCAGAGGTTTAGTGTCTTGGGAAAACTAAGACTACACATAACAAGTACAACATCAAGCATAAACATTTATTTAATTTCTTCTTCACCAGCTTCTTAGTAGAACTTGTCCTCTCCTTAGTATATGTAGCCACCTGAGGATATAAATCAAAAGGGAAGAGCTAAAAGCCCAGTAAGAGGATATATAAGAACAATACATCATGGGGTGAGCATAATCATAACATAGGAAAAAGATCATGAACATGAGAGGAGCATAAGTAAAAGAATTCAAAAGTGGCAATGCATAAGAATGAAACATCATGTCTTAGTGGTTCACTACCACAAATTCTTGTTAACAAAGCTAGCGTCATGTTTACACATCATTTCAAATTTACTCATGAGATTCATCACTATAACCAATGAATTGGAGCGCTGTATAATTCCGGGCGCACCCGTCACATCATAACATTATCATTATCAGGATTGCCACATAGAACACATATAAAACTTGTACATAAAAACCCCATGTAAATTAATGGTTTTAATCTCATAATAACACATTCATAAGCTTTGGGTTCCCAAAAGAAATAGGGAACAACATACTTGTTACAAGAACCATCAACCTTGAATGAGAGGTAAAAGGTGAGATCTTGAAAGAAGAGTTCTTTTGGAAAACATTTCGATGGACATAAAAACCAGTGGAAAATATTTACATCCCAGAAAAGTAAATTAAATGATGAAAAAATGATCTTTGAGTAGTAACCATATCAAAAATGTAGAGAAAGAGGGAGAACCCGAAGAAAGAAAATTGGGTTCGAGATTTCCCCTTACCTTGTACTCGAATGCCTCCATCTATTTAATGTCCTGTATAATGAAATTATATTCATTAATTAGAAATTCCAGAAATTTTTATACATTAATATGGTTCATTCTGGTTTCATTATTTCATATTATGTTCCTTTGGATGACTTATAGTGGTTAAAAACATTGTTTGGGGATGTTCGTTTTTGTGGTTTTCTTGAGCGGTCCACTTGTATTCTTAAATTGAAGTTTCGGTAGATCGTGGGTAAACATCCAGAACTGATACTACATGTTATTAATGATATTTAAGTAGCTTTAATAATTTTATAGTGAATTTTATTAGATCCAAGTGGACGAATCATTAGATAAAAATTTAATGATGGTTATTTGGGTTAATTTGGGCGGTTTTTGGATCACAACGATCTTGTTTTAACATTTAACTTAGTAATAAGGCCATACGTTATTTACATAACATAAAATAGAACATATTACATATAAAATATTCTGTTACAACCATAAAATGGTTTCATGACCAGATTCAAGGTAGAAATGGAAAAAGAGAACATGTCGTTTTTGAAGGTGATAAATTTAACACCTCATGAACAACGTTCTCTTTAATAAAATAAATTGAAGAGGGAAAGGGTGTGTTGTGATATAATATAACATTAGAATCATAATATTACAGTATATATATAAACTATATTTACAGAACAGTTTGGATGAAGATAGGTAGGGATAGATCAAGAAAGGAACTTGAACTTGAAAGGAAATTAAAAGAGAAGAGGGAGAAAAATTACCTCTAGAATTCTCCTCTTGAGATCCTCTTTATGGAAGCTAGGCTTGGTCTTTTTATGACACCAGAAGCTTTTGGAAGTGGGGAATGAGGTAGGGAAGGTTTTTGGGCAGAGTTTTGAGAAGGCTTGGAGCTTGAGAGGTGTGATGAAAAGAGGGAGTGAAGGGTGGCTTTTATAGTGGAGGGGAGAGGGGTTTCCTTAATATAAAATTGATTAGATTATTAATTTCATCTAAGACAAGGAATAGTGAGTCTTGGAAGACCAAGAATAGTATAAAAGGCATGTGAGTTTGGGATTTGGGTGCTTACATCACTTGTGATGTCAGGAATAGTGGGTTTTAATTAAAGTGTATTTATATGGTAAATTAGTGTATTCTACTATTCAAAAAAAATTCAAGTAACTCAGAAAAATCCAAAAAATTTACCCCAACCTTTTTTAAACGTGTAGAATCCAAAAATGAAGTCCATTTTTAAAAAATAATTTTCTAAATATTAATAATTTAATATTTAAATAAAATCATAATGTACTTTAAAAAACAGTTTTTAAGATTAAAACTAATTTTATAGTTCTTTCAAAAATTATGCAGGGACTTATAAAATTATCTAAAAACTATTAGAAATTGATTCAAAAATTTATGAATACATTACAGGAAAATAAGTATTCTTTTAAATTAATTAATTATAATTAATTATTTATGACATATAAAATACCAAAAATGTTTACTAAGGTCAAATTGTCACTTTCTAAGATGTATAAATTTTATTTTATTATTCATAGGTAATGTTACTCTAATTTACTATTCATAAGGGTCATATTACTATTCATAAGGGTAGGTTACTATTCATAAATATAGGTTACTATTAACCAAAAATTATTATTTTTTAATTAGACTCCAAAAACTATCTTGAACACAACCGTGTATGTCAGATTTTTAAAATTCCAAACATAGGGGTGACAAAATTATGTTTAACGGTCACTTATCACTTAGTAGTTCACTATTTTGTGTTTTTATGACATTGAAATAAGAATGGATTTTTCTATTCAAATACTTTGGGTCGTTACAGGTATGATTTGGGCTGACTTGGTGGGTCGGTGTATGATTTCCCATATGGAGTCATGTCCTCTAGATGTATGTGGAAGTCCTGTCATGATATCCATGGGTATCCCGCCCCACTTCCACTTCGGGACCTCTAAGGGTTGTACCAAGCTTGCTAGTATCTGGTGCTCCACCTTCAATGGCTGGAAGGTGAGGCATCATGAAACGAACTCTGCCACAACCTTCTTCATAACCGGCCACCAGTGCTGTCTTCTAAGGTCCTGGTACATCTTCGCTACTCCAGGATGTACCGCTAGAGGGGAAGTGTGAAACTCCCTCATCACCTCCTCCCGTAATGCAGCTGGTACAATGGTAGGTCCCCTGAAAAGGATGACATGCTCTCCTCATACTGAAAATCCATTAGGTTCTTATCCTGAAGATATATGTGCACGTCGCGTCTCACAGTCAATGTCCCCACGTTGTGCCTCTCTGACCCGATGATTTATTGGAGTAGTTACTGTGAGTGACTATATAAAGGATGCTCCATCTCTATCAATGAAGGATATCTTCAATGCGGCTAGCTGCTCTGTTGCCTCTCTGATTAGCTGAATGACCGACCTCCTACTGAGAGCATCAGCTACTACATTCCCCTTCCTAGAAGTATATACTATCTCAAAGTCATAGTCCTAGCAGAACTCAAGCCATCACAACTGTCTCTAGTTCAGGTCATTCAGCGAGAAGATGTACCTAAGACTCTGGTGGTCAGAGTTGACTATAATGAGCTCGCCCATCAGATAGTGCCGCCACATCATCAAGGCGAAGACCACTGCAGTAAACTCCAGGTCATCGGTAGCGAAGTTCTTCACGTGCTACCTCAACTGTCATGAACCATAAGCGATGACTACCCGCTCTTTCATTAGGACAAATCCAAGTCTGGTCCCTGATGCATCATAGTAAACTACAAACCCTACGCCCTCCTCTGGTAGCCTCAAGATGGGTGCACTAGTCAATCATTGTCTCAGCACCTGGAAGCTCTGCTGACATCTATCTGACCACACGAAGGGTTTCCCCTTCTTTGTCAAAGCTGAAAGTGTTACTGCAACTCTAGAGAAGTCTGGCAAAAATCTCTGATAGTACCCAACCAGACCTAGGAAACTCCGCACCTCTGTCATGCTCTTGGGTGGCTCCCATGCTAGCACTGCCTAGATCTTCGCCGGATCCACCATGACTCACGCCTCAAAGATGACGTGTCCTAAGAAGTGGACATCTCAAATCCAGAACTGAAACTTCGAGAGCTTACCATAAAGATGGTGCTCTCGGAGTGTATATAGTACAACCCAGAAGTGGTAGGCATGCTCCTCCTCAGTAGTCGAGTAAATAAATATGTCATCGATGAAGACTACAACAAATCGATCGAGGTAATATGAGAAGATCATGTTCATGAGACTAATTAAAACTGTTGGAGCATTGGTTATGAAGAAAGGCATAACCATGAACTCATAGTGACCATACCAACACCTGATGGTCGTCTTCGGCACATCCTCATCTTGAAATCTAACCTGATGATAGCCTGACCTGAGGTCTATCTTCGAGAACCAGTGTGCTCTCTTGAGCTGATCAAAGTGGTTGTCAATCCTCAGAAGTGGATACTTATTCTTCACAATCACCTTATTCAGGTGATTGTAGTCGACACACAGTTGCGAGCTCACGTCTGCCTTCTTGGAGAACAAAATCGGGGAAGCTATGGGCGAAACACTAGGTCAAATAAATCCCATTCCCTGAAAGTCCTCCAGCTGTACCCGCAGCTCATGAAGCACAGCGGGATCCATCTGATCTGCTGGTTTAAGTATCAGGGTTGTCCCAGGGTACATGTCAATATATAAGTCTACATCTCTACGAGGAGGTAGTCCTGGAACATCATCCGGAAAAACGTCTGCATACTGATCTACCACAATAGGAAAACTCAGACTCCACACATCAACTGGTCCTATGATGGGACTAGCCAACTAATGGGTGATCAGCTGTCCTCTCCTCTGCGTTTGTCCATCCTACGCTGCAAAGGTTCCCTTCTCTCCTGTGAAGGTGAACCTGTACCCATCAGTGAGGACACACCGCACCTAGGGCCTAATACATTCAATCTAATCATGGACCATAGATAACCCATCCATGCCCAAGATGTTGTTGTAAAGCCTCGACGCCGCTACAAGAAGATCCTAGCTGAAGATCTCGCCTCCTAGATTAAGCTCGCACTGCCGGAACTAGTTCATAATCGTCGAGTCTTCTCTCATAAGAGTCTCTAGCCATAAGGATCAATCCATCGGCTCTTTCAGAATCTCCGAGCTCTGAACAAGGGCAACGAAAATAAAATAATCACTCGCTCCTATGTTTATAAGTAAGACAGAAAGGGTGGAGTAGACACATATAGTACCTTGAATTATCTCACGTGCACCATGGTCGTAGGCCTCCACTACCTAAAGCTGAGTCTCCCTCTACCCGACATCTCCCTGTGGTCTGGGTGGACCTCTTGGTGGTGGTGGTGGAAGAGCCTCAAAGCGTCTCCCACCACTCGCTGCTCGGCCAACTCCTCTGTCACATCCACCTGTTCCCTGCAGACTGCCACAGTCAAATCTCTTCTTCTGCCAGGGTGGTCCCTCAACCATCCGCTGCTCCTCTCCATGGTATGTCAGGCAGTCACGAGCCATGTGAACCTGCCCACTGCATGCATAGCATTGTCCGCCTCTCGTATGACTGGCACTACTGCGTGTGCCCGGCACCTCGGAACTAGTATCGTGTGGTCGGCCACCTGATTGTCTGGTCCCCTTGGACCTCTGCGACACCTGTCTACTGCCGGCTGTAAAAGACTCTTCTATGTGTCTCCCTAAGGTAGGCCTCGCTGCTGCTATAGGCTCAATAAGAAAGCTCTCCATAAGAAGGGCTCATTCCAGTACTCCTGACTACATCGGAATACTAAGGGAGATCATCAATGCCCTGATCTCATGTCTCAGTATCTACTCAAATGTCTGGGCCCCGAAAAATGGTTATTGTACCATGTTCGCGGAGTAGAGCGAGAGGTTGGTAAATATCACTGGGTACTGGGCTACTTTCATGCTACCCTGCTGAAGCTATAGTAACTCCTGGATGTGCACCACATGGAGGGTGGATGGAACGAACTCTGATCGGAAGAGACACTCGAAGTATGACCAATGTAGAGATGCCTCGTCGTGCACCTAGAGCATCAGGATCCACCATCTACCTACTGCTACATGCAGGAGACTCGCCACAAGGATCACCATGAGGTCAGCTGGTGTCTTTACTAATCTGAAGAATCGAACAACAGCCACCAGCGAATCCTAGACAGCCTGAGGATCCGTCTGCCCACGGAACATGGGCAGTCTGTGGCGCTGAAACTCATGCAGTGCACTCAGGAATCATACACTCTCAACTGGTGGGGCTGGTGGCATCAGTGGCTCGGAGGGTAGAGGTACCGTTGGTTCCTCCATTGTAATGGGGACCTACACTGAGGCCTCATCACTCGGTGGGCTACCATCTCTCACAAAACTCAAAACTCTAGCTGGCTGCCATCGTGAGGCCATCCTAAAAATAAACAAGTACGCAACATTTAATACAGTATACCTGGTGAGATGTCATAAAGTAATCACAAAGAAAACATTTGAACACACATGCAATCAATGCCTTCGTGAATTGAGTCGGAAATCAGAAGTTAGGGTCCTAGTGTATGGATACGTCGGCCACCGCACCAACACTGGTATCCCTAAAATGATAACCGCACTCAATAGACTTAACACTATTGATTCACATAGAATAAATGATCAGAGTCCTGTTTTCTATGGTAGAACGAACTCCTCTGTTACCAATTTGTCATGACCCATCCTCGGGACCCATTTCGTGACTACCTGATGCCCACCTTCCATAGGCCAGGGGCTGGGACTAGCACCAAAGGCATAATTCTCGATAAAAGTGATGGAATTTCCTTTATATATGAAAACAAACACCACCAGTTATGCAAACCGAAGTAAACACTAAGTAAACTGAGTACAAAAGTAAGTGCTAGAATGCAAATGGGCCAGAATACAAACCCAACTAAAAGTACAGTACAACTGAAATGAAAGTACAACAACAGTAAAGTAAATATGTAACCAATAAGTCATCTTTCGGCTATCAAACCTTAAGGGTGGTTACAGATGGTCTCCACATATCCTCGGGTCTGGATGACCTCTCCATGTACGTCCCACCTAATAGTCAACCTCTGGGTAACGTCCCACTCTATAAGCCTCAACCACGATAAGCGGTGTCCATCGTCTACAACCAACACAACGTTGTGCGGGCATAGCCCATGTAGGGGTGAGTATACGATACTCAGTAGGTACCCCAAGACGCCAGAAGTTCTCCCAAAATCCACAAAGGATAAACCACAAAGGAAGGGTAAAAACACAAATTATAAACCAACTCTACATAGTTATATGCCCATATATATACCAAAGCCATCATTTCCAGTTCAGCTCCAACTCTCGAGCCCAAGTACAACCCTGTCCACACAAGAAATAACAACCCAATCCACACAAGAAAGCAAGTCAATAATATCGATGATAATGATTGATAGTCAAGACTGACCTCACATAGGTATACTACTCATGAAGAGGGGTATAGATGATATATGTAACCTCTGAATCATCCCCCCTGCAGAACCCATTTAGGATCCAATTAAAGAAGTCGTCACTGCCGAACAGACGTACGATCCTAGTATAGTAACCATCCCTGCCGAACCCACGAACGGTCCATGTATAGTCGTCCTCGCTGTCGAACCCAAGGAGGATCCAAGTACAGTCGTCCTCACTGCCAAACCCACATAGGATCCATGTACAGTCATCCCCGTCATCGCATCCACAACCATCTCTAGGGTTCCGCACACAACATGCTCAATTCTGAGAGGGTCAGCTCCTCGAGTCAAAGATCGATACATCAACTATCACAAAGTCCAGAGTTGATGTATCCCATTGTTACATCCCACTACATATGGAATAAACCATGAAAAATGTTCCCAAGTCACGACGAACCAGAAAACGAAGCCATTTCCCTAAAAGTACATGGTGTGTAGGTAAAAACTACATGTCAGGTTATCAGACACTAGATACTGCCTATGTAAACGGCCTGTGTCATGGGGCTGGTCATGTAAATAAGTAAGTACATGTCATGTTGTATGGTTAAACATCGTGTCCAAAGCACTTGGGTTGGTTCGATGTGCGCTGGACATGCCTGGCCGTGTGATGGAGTACATGCTCGTGTACTCCACCCCATGTCCATGTATTCCTGGAATACATGCCATGTCATCACGAAGCCACTTCATCCATAGTGAGGTAGTACACGCCATATACCTGCCCTTGTGGTTCTTCCTGTGTCCGTGTATCTTCCAGATTACACGCCGAACCTCGTGAAGATGCTTCTGCTATGGTGAGGTAGTACACGACGTGTCCCAGGCCGTGTGGTTCTTCCAGTGTCTGTGTATCTTCGAGATTACATGCCGAGCCTCGTGAAGCCACTTCTACCATGGTGAGGATGTACACACCGAGATCCTGGACATGTGGTTCTCTCTGTGTCCATGTATCAGCAAGATTACATGCTGAGCCTTGTGAAGCCACTTCTGCCTTGCTATAAAGATAATACACGCCATGTTACATGGTTGTGTATTCATGTCCGTGTTCGTGTATTTTACCTAAATACACTCCAAGTCCCTAGAAATCTCCTCTGTCAAATAGTGTGGAGAGTACACACAGTTTGACTAGAGTCACATGCCGTGTGTTACTTTTCTAACGTCTGAAACGGAAGCCAAATTGCGCTAGTACTACATGGCGTGTGCTCATAGAGCACACGTAGTGTATTATAGAATTTTCCAGAAATGACGCCTCTGGATAGAACGCCTCCCGAGGTATCTGTTCTATGTTATGATGATCTGAGTTCTATGAAACATCCGCTTCTAAGTTGCTCCGATTCTCTGAGGCTAGTTATGATGTCTTCGGGCCACCGATTGGCTTCGAAAACATAGCTTGATCAAACGCTTAAGAACTGCCGATGAACTCCACATAATCACAAGAATGGCGGTGGAATCGAACCGTGTAATTTTGGTCCGGTCAATTATGAACTAGTCTGACAACAAGTGGTTTAAGAGAAACAACAACATGGAAGGAAAACCAATCATTACTCAATCCAAACACACCCCTACCTCGAAGGATGTTGACGGTTGTCAAGCACCGTGGACGATGGCATCGTTTCCATCGTCGTCGATGTCTTCTCCCTTTTTGCGGGGGAAGAAGAGGATGGAGAAAACCGGAACCACCAAGTCAACGTTCTTCATCGGAGAATTTTCATTATTTTTTGAAGAGTGAAGTTCCTAGCTGAGGATGAAGTTCATCCAAAAAAAAGGAAAGAGCTCTCTTCCAATGTCTTCACACAACAAGCAAACAAAATAAAATATGGCCTCCCCTTAATTTATTATTTTTTCATGCATTTCAAATTACAAAATTCGACATCAATTCTCTTAATTAATTAACATGAGTTGTATAATTAATTATTTGTTATGTTGGAAAGCCTTAAATAGGGAGAGGGGGGTTACTCAAATAAAGGGGGAGTTAGGGAGTTAGGGAATGTGAAGAGTTGGGCTCGTGTTGGCCACACCTCACCTTTATCCTCTCTTGGGTAGTTAGTAACTAGTGGGTCCCACACCAACTTCCACACCTAGGATATAACCACATTAAAAAAAGAAATTAAATTTTAACACAATATTATATTCCTTTTTATTTAATCCGCTTATTTTATAACTCCTCCCAAGAAAACACACCTTCATTAATGGTCCTCTTAAACAATTACCATCACTGTGGTTCTATCGGTGCCCTCTGATTTCAACTCTGAGCAGTGGTTTAAAAGATAGAAAAACCCACTTGTTCGTTCACTGAACGTACCTGAGGTAATCTTCAGATATTGATTTCAGGCACACTGGGCCTCGAAATTAGGTTCCAGTAATAAATGTGTACTCGTAAAATCCCAATGAATTGATGAAAAAAATTTCCTTGAAATTTACAGGTCCTTACAGTTCAGGACAACCTCCCCCATGAAACCCAGTGCCTTTTCCCTTCTATCTTTGGATCCCATAAAAACTTGGCAAGAATCCATTCAATATTGCAGATCATACCCTTGGGGACATTCATAGCTTACAGATCATGGATTGGAGAGGTCAAAAAATACTGTTAATCAAAGATATCCTCCCACCAATGGATAAGAAATAATTCTTCTAGTTCAGAATACAAGCCATGATTTTACAAGATAGATGATTAAAATCAAATATATGCAACCTCCCATAAGCAAGAGGGAATCCCAGATATTCCATGGGAAAACACATCATTGTATAATAAGATAAGAGCCCACTAGAGATATCCTATCACTAGTACATCTGCTGAAAATAAAAAAAATAGATTTTATTTTTGTTAACCTATTGACCACTCCATTGGCTATAATCATCTAAAAAATTATTCAGACACCACATATATCTACTTGATCCATTCATGAATATCAAAGAGTCATCTTCAAACATAAAATGAGAAACCAGAGAAACCCCCAATCTTCTTCGATAACCCATAATGCTTCCATTATTAAAGATAAAATACAAATTCCTACTAAGAACTTTCTGAGAAATGATAAAAAATTGTTGGAGATATTGGATCCCCATGATGAAGACCAAGTGTAGATTTAAAAAAAACAATAACCCTTTCCCATATATGAAACTACCATCCAAGGAGAAGAAATACATCTGAATATAAGATCAAAATTTCTTTGAGAAAACCCCATACCTTCCAGAACCATGTTAATAAAACTCCACTCCATTAGATAATAGGATTTACTCATATCTAACATTATAGGCACATTAAAACCTCTAGTTTTATGATATATTTCCATGATTAAATCATAGACCAAAACAATAACCCCTTGTATAGAGCAACCTTTCACAGACCCATGCTGCTGTAACAAAATCCACCATGGAAAATAGATAGATAAACGATAATTAATTATACCATCCAAGATTTTATAGGGTACATCACACTTTCTTATAGGTCTAAATTGTAGGATAGAAGGAGGATCCTTTGATTTGGGGATAAGCACAAAATTTGTGGCACTAGTAATAAGAGGAAATTGACCTCCCAAAAAGAAATCTTGAACATACATGAAAATATCACCCTTAATTAGGTCCCATAAAGTCTTATAAAAAGAACAAGTAAAGGAGACTGGTCCATCAGCACTATCTAGATTTAACATTACCAAGGCCTAAATGAATTCACTGTCATGAGGACTGGAACCCAAAAAAAACCATTATCTTGGTCATAAACAATTACCTGGATAACATTAAAAAAAATTTGTAGGACCCCCTGGATAACCATTTCACATGAAAGGATTAACAACTTCATGTAGCGAACTTATATAAGAACTGGATATATCTCTAATAGTCCCCTTATCATCAGTAATAGACCTATCTTCCAACACACCATTGTGTTTCACAAAAATTCACTTTTCCATAATACAGGCATGAAAAATAATGTATTTTTTTCTCCATCTTTTATCCATTTGACTCTAGCCTTCTCTCTAGCCATCTTATCTTATTTGAGCACCATCTCTACTAGATGGTATTTCCTGTTTGTCAGTTCACCAAAAATACCAAGATCCTAGTTTTCTTCTAGGCTCTGTTCCCGTCAATCAATGATGTCCATAGATCGTTGAATGTCACATTCTGGGGGAAGAATATCCTTTGACCATATAAGAAGAATGTGTTTCAGCCATCTCAACTTATAGTGCACTACAGACCGAGAATTACTCTCACACGGCTCCTCCCAAGACTTTTGAAAGAGATCATGAAATCCTGTAGATTTCTACATTTAAGGAAAAAACTGACCCTTCTCATGATGAACTGTACATGGAGATAAAATAAACACGAGGGGGGAATGGTCTGAAATTCCTCACATGAGGTGAGTCACCTTCACATTAGCATAAGAGGAAATGGCATGTAGATTACCAAGGCATATGTCCAGATGGCTCCAGACTCTTTGGTCTCCTTGCTGATTCTTACTCTAGGAAGATTTATCACCAGAAAAACCCAGATAAAGGAGCACTTTTCCCATCATGAACTGATTAAACTCAAGGATATCATGTCCACGAAAAGGACCTCTCCATTTTTTTCCCAGGGGATGCAATAATGTTGAAATACCTTCCAATAATCCAAGGTGTATCTCTAGGGACAAAGGAAAAAAGGCTATTAAAAATAAGTAGCCTTTGAAGATGATCACAACTAACATAACCAAATGTAACAAAAAAACAATTAGATTCATAAGATACCGTAATAGTAATAAATTTGTCACCTTCCTGATACAACTACACCCTGAAGTCCCTATGGTAGAAAATAAAAATAGTAACTTTTGACTTTTATTTATCGCGGTTAAAGGTACATTTGGTAATCAAGGTAATAAGAATACCATAATAACAAAAAATTTAATTAACACATGTTCTTACATTATTGGATGAGTCATGTCCAACCATGGGCATACTTGGGTCGATTTTGGGACCCCATGGTTCCACATAAGAGTGATGATGACAGTTTTTTTAATTAACTTCAAGTAATGGAAAAAATGACATAATCAAATATATTTTAGGAAATTATTATTTATGTATGGTTATATAAATTATATTATCCACAATATATATGATTTGGAAAGTTAAAAATATTTCCTACATCATGGTATTTTATTATAATTTTTATACCTAAAATAAATAAAATTATTTATAACAGAATAATTATGCAGTGTTTACCTCATTAATAAATGATTTAAATGAATAAAATTATAAATATTAAAAAAATATCGATAACCTATTTAATTCTTGTTAGATGATTTTATTTCGACCATGAGTCATCTTATCTTCAACATTAATTATTTTTGGACATTTATAAAACGAAAATCATTCTATAATAAAATAATATTTTCAAACATTCATAAAGAGCCCCTCCTCCCCCTTTTAAAAATCCCACACCTCTTACCAATTCTTAACACTTCTAAGACCCTTGACTAGTCCAAACTCTGAACAAATAAGATATCATGATCCCTCTGTTCTTCCTAGAATCCTTTTCTTAGGCTGAAGGCCCATCATGAAACCCTTTTGGTTAAAACCAAAGGGAGTTTCCCGATTTAAAGGTAACTTCTTCCCTTAAGTTCTTTTGTTTTTTCCTTCCCCACCCCGTAAACTCTTTTTATTACTTTATTTTTTTATCAAAAACAATATCCTCAATAAATTATAATTTTTTGTTGAGATGTATTTGAACTACACTTCCACACATCCATATAATGGGTAAAGAACATAAACTTTCTGTGGATGACAAACTAACATCTCCCGAAACGATAACAGTTCAATATTCTCCTACCACATATTAAGGTGGCCATTATTATGGAACTATATTTATATGTGTTATATGTTATATTAATATTGTTTCTATGATTCTATATTTTTCATTTATAGAATAACTTTATTGATTCCACAGTTGGTAAATACGATAATCTCATTTGAGAAAGTGCGGACTATCACCCCCTCAATGTGATATGATTCATTCGTGCAATATGTGGAACGTATAAAGGATTGAGTAACTGAGATTTTATTTATGATATTATACTGGAATTATAACATACCTATGTATCATTATGTTTTCATCCATTAAATATGAAATAGAAATAAAAGTAGCGTTCATGCGTTCATACAACTTACTATCTACATGAACGGTGCATTTCATTTATTACATCCAAATATTATGTACTATTATAAATAAATATTTATACTAGATATATATGATATATATGTTATCTAAATCATGAATATAATTCTCGAGATAATACAATTTTGGCCACATGAACAACTTGTAATTATAAGAAGTCCATTTTTGACTCAAATACCAAATATTTAAAAAATAACCATTAGTAACATAAATGATTAAATAATGTTTGTAACATGGTAATAAGTGATTTAAAAGTAATTATAACCTTGAAAAAGGTACTTAATAAAGTGGAATTTAACATTAGTTTATTATTTAGGAGATTAAGACTGGATGGGTCAATTCTAATACGAGGCAATGGGCATCATCTGAATCAACATTCATTGAGAAATAGTTTTTTTTAATACATGAATTTCTCTTTTATTCTATATATACACCATTGAATTTTCATTTCATTCAAAAGAAATATTTTTATATGAAGTGTTTTACTAAATGACAAAAATAAATGTTTCTTTAAACCTAAGTGGTGACAATGACCTTTTCTGCCACTGCAAGTATTATTTGATCTTTTGGCTTTCCTAACAAGCCATAATGTTTTTAAAAGGAAAATAAATACCGTATACTCTTTTACGTATTTTGGTATTGAAAATGGTTTTGATAATGGATTTTTTAAGTCTATATATTTAAATGATATATTGTGATTGAAATGTGGAAATGATTTCTCTCTTTATATTGGTTTTATGTGTTTTGAATATGTTTTTTTAGGAATTATTACATATATGGATGGTTCCATGATAAACCTCGGGTGGGTGATCTCGAGATGGATCTCCAATGCATTGGGTAACATGAAAAAGGTAAACATGAATTTTTCTCCAATGATATTTAGGGAATATATTGTTATGGGTATTCCAAATGTAACTCCCTATGTAGCTGTGATAGCTACAATGTATGTATGATATGGTTGCCACAATTTACCTTTATTATTTATATCCTCTGTGTGATTCATAAATATTTTCAATTCATGAGGTATTTTAAATAGTTTATGTTATGTATGTAATGACGAAAAAAAGGTTTCATTCTTTCTTTTATAAAACTTACTAAGATTTTCATTCTCATCCTATGTTTTGAAATGTTTTTCATGGGACTCAAAGATGAATAGGGTCAAGGATGGGAACATGGAAATTTCATGATGTCTAATACAAGGGACTAGACATGACTCTTTTTTTGATGTGATTCTATTTTGTGAAATAATGGTAACAGAGTAGAAGTGTCTACAATGTATCTTTTGAGATGTAATGTTGTAGTTATGACCTATTTCTCTAAAACTATAATCTTTAAAGGATCCTCAATGCATGTTACTAATTTAGTTCAAGATTATGTAATGTTTATGGTTGGGTCCTTATAGTTGTGGATAAGAATGGGTAGTGTGTGACAGTGCAAGGAGTGCCCTCTTGAGGTTGGTAGGTGTCACTTATTATCAGAACTCTATGTCTTAGAGATCATTGGATACGATTTAAATCTCAGAATGGACTGCTTAGTTCCCTTTTAGGTTGTTTTCTACTGCTATTTCCATAGGGTGTGTTTCACATCACTTGAGGGCCGACTATTTCATCGTTTGGGAAACTGAGATGTCTAAGTCAGAAGATTGGGGACTGAGCATCCTGGGTTGGGAGAAATTATATCTCATATTTTCAATCTATATCTAGATGACTAAGGTACATCACATGTGGACTTTCATCTAGTTTGCGATAATTTTAGAGATTTCAATCAAGAAGACTTTTCAGGTTTTCATCTAGAGAGATAGTAAGACTTTTCTATTGATCTTGTGCTGGTGGTGGCACTGATGTCTATTCTTCCTTATAGGATGGCTACAACAGAGTTACAGGAGCTCAATAAAAAGTTAGAGCAGTTGTAGGACAAGGGTTTCATCCAACCTAGTACATTTCATTAGGTTTCACTTATCCTATTTTTGAAGAAGGAGAACAATACCATTGGACTTTGTGAAGATTATCGGAAGCTGAACCATTTCAAGGTCAAGAACTGATCTCCCTTTCCAAGGATTGATGATCTCTTTGATCAGATTTGTGGATCTTGGGTGTAATCAAAGATTGTATTAAGATCTGGTTACTATCATTTGGATGTTAGACCATCTGATATACCTTTTAATGCCTTTTAGAGTAAGTATGGTCTATACGAGTACATGGTTATGCTATTGGGTCTCACAAACATGCCTGCTATTTTCATGGAACAGATGATTTGAGTGTTCCTTCCATACGTGGATTCATTCTTTTTAGTCTTTTTGGACGATATCATGGTGTACTCTGACACATTACACTACCGTACCACACATCTTGAGATCATTTTGAGTATATTAAGAGTGAACCAGTTATATGATAAACTCTAAAAATTCCTCTTTTGGATGGACCAGACTCACTTCTTCGGTCTTGTTATCTATGAGTCAGGAGTATCAATAGATTCATAGAATGTGAGGGAAATAGTTTCATAAGAGAAGTTGAAGAATGTTTTGGTGTTAAGTAATTTTATAGGGATATTTGGTTACCAAAGACGTTTCATACAATACTTCTCATGCATAGTAGTGCTGCTGATGGGCCTAAAAAATAAGGGTGTGAAGTACTTATGGTAAGATACTTGTGAGATAGCCATTCATAATATGAAAGGGAGGATGACTTCAACACTTATACTAGTACATCCAGATCAGGGCAAGATCTATACTGTATACTATGATGCCGCTGGTATCAGGATAAAAGATGTGCTTATGCAGGTGGAAGGAGTCATTGCTTACGGGTCTTTGTAGTTGAGGCCACATGAGAGGAATTACCCAACACACAATCACGAGTTGGCTACTGTTGTTCATGGCATATGTTGTTGGAGACATTATCTTCTGGGAGAGAATTTTGGGGTTTTCACCGACCAAAAATGTCTAAATTATATCTTTAATCATCTTGATATGAATCTCAGACAGAGAAGGTGGGTTTAGTACCATCAATATTTTGATTCTGAACTTGGATACAAGCCTGGGAGAGACAACGATGTGCTTGATGCACTAAGTTCAAGGACACAGAAACTTTCAATACAGGAGGCCAGTAGTGAGTGGAAGCTTATGGATATGTTCTTTGAAATGAATTTGGAGGTCCACGAAGATAGGGGTAGACTTTCCTTTATTTTGTAGCTATTACCTCTACTCTCCTTGATCGAGTGTGAATGGGGATACTATCAGATATTGATGGCCTTTTTATATGGTAGAGTGTGTCAGGAGAAGACCCAATTCATGAATTTATAGTAGGCGAGTATGAGATCTTGCATTTTCATAGATGCATATGGGTGTCCGCATACATGTGTGAGGAGCTGATGCATGACATTCATTCCGCATTTTGGGAAGTTCATTCTAGTTTCACCCAGATGTTTTGAGATATGCACGGTCAGTATTGGTGGCCATGTATGAAGAGAGATGTTTCTGGTTTTGTCATTAGATGTTCCACATCTCAGTAGGTAATGACGGAACATCAGTGTCCAATATAGATTTTGTATTAGTTACCAATTTCCATGTGGAAGTGGAATGATGTCATGATAGACTTCCTGATCATTTTACCGAGGTCCCCATAATGAAATGATGAAATTTGGGTTGTCATTGACAGACTCATGAAGGTTTCTCACATATTTCCGATCAAGGAGACCTTCATGGTTTATGATATGAGAAGTTGGTACATCCGAGAGATTTTAGATATACATGGGGTTCCACACACTATTTTTTCAGACAGGGATCCATGTTTTACTTCTCGAGTGTGGAAGGGACTACGTAGAATTTGGGAACACATGTACTTCTGATTACGGCTTACAAGCCCAAGATATATGGCCAATCCGAGCATACAGTTTAGGTTCTCGAGTACATGCATCAAGAATGCATCCTATATTTTGGAGGTTATTGGGAGAATAAAAAAACTCTTTTATAGTTTTCCTATAATAATAGTTTTCAAGAAACTATCTAGACGCGACCTTATGAGGATGTGTGTGGTAGGCCATGCTGATCACCCCGATGGTGGTTGGAAGTAGGAGAGGACGAAATGATGGGACCTCATATTAGCTAGGAGACTACATAACAGATCGAGTTGATTTGAAAGAAGATGGCTACTGCACAGTCACGACATAAGACTTATGTTAACTGAAGACGATGACTTCTGGAGTTAGAGTTCATAGATAAAGTATTTTTTCATGTCACACCATGGTTAGGAAACATGAGGATTGGGAGAGATGGTATGCTTTCTCCGAGGTATGTTGGGCCTTTTGAGGTTTTGGAAAGATCTGGGCCAGTTTTCTATCGGTTGCAGTAACTTCAGAGGTATTGGGATATACACGATGTCTTCGATGTTTTTAAGCCACGACATTACTTATCAGACCTATATCATATTTTTATACCCTATGAGGTTGAGATAAAGATGGGATTATCATTCAAGGGTCATCCAATTTGGATTATTTTTCACAATGTAAACGTTCTACGTAGACGGTTTGTTCCTCTAATACGAGTACTATAGAAGCACTATTGAGTACATGATGATATGTCGGAGAGGTCGGATGATGTATGATCATATTGGTCAGAGCTGTTTGAGGATTCTTCTTCTACACTGTCTTTTTAGGGAAATTTATGGACAAATTTCTATAATGAGGGGATTTTTTAAGAACTTGGGTCTTCTTTTCATGTATGAATATTGTTTTCTGGTGTTTTTTATGAGAAGATAAGTTTTTGGAAAATTTAGGAGTACACACCGTGTACACCTGGTTTCCATGGGAAATAGTGTACTGGCCGTGTAATGGCTGAGCATAAGGTCGTTTGGGGTGACCTGGAGAATTCCCAAAGAGGAGGCTGATTAAAGAATGTACATGTCATGTACACTCTAGGAACACATAGTATACTTTTTTTCATTAAACAGACTGTGGTCACATCTAATTGAAAAGCCACACTTCTTATTCTTTTTAATAATCCATCAGAATCTGTAGCATGTGATCCTTCTCCAAACCCTCGACTCACCATCCATTCTCTTAATCAGCTACTGTCGATTGCGTTGGAATCTCCATGGTAGGATCTTCCTTTTCATTGAGCCTAGTTTCCCTGATTTCTCTACTCTCATGAAATATAATTGGTTGAACGTTTTTTACTTTTTTTTAGATCTACAACATTCATATTTGAATAAAAATCTAGGGTTTAGCTATACCGATTATACAACACCGAGATGGGTGGTTTGTGACTTTCTGTAGTTAGTCTTTGAGTTGTATATGAAAAAGTTCCCAATACCCCTGTTCGGGGTGTTGTGTTTTTATGGGATTTTTCCTTGTTATTTCAATCTATTCTTTTTGTTCTTGAGTATTGGATTTATGACTATAAATTGGTTTATTTACCATACTATTGATGTATTGCCCATGTTTTCTTGATATTGACTGTTTGGTCTACCTTTACCTATTAGGATGATTTGTTTTCCATTCCTTGTGTTTTTAGGGTGGAGTGATTTTATATACCATGATATGATATGTTTTAGACTATTGTTCCAAGTAGTTCTTTAGGATTACTTTTACAACTATATTTATTTGTGTATTATTTACTTACACAGTAATGTGGGAACCAGGTACAATAGACCATAGGGAGAATGGACACTGAGGGATTCTCCAGCGTGTCTTTTTACTTTTACATTGTGAAACCATATGAAGGATGGACATTTTACCCCCTTAGTGTATATGTCGTTCCTCTTTATTAGACCACAAGGAGAATTGGATTTTGAATGATTCCCTAGAGTTTCTATAGTGACTGATACAAGACCACAAGGGGATCTGACAGTGAGAGTATAACACCCCAAGCTTCTATGGTACGTTTCCCTTCGAATAATGCGATAGCGTGTGTTGTACGCAACCTCGAGTTCTAACACACACCACAACTAATTAAACTAGACGTTGTGAATAGTAATACCTACTTTTTGAAATCATATATATTCAATATTTCAAAATGGAATTCATTTTTAGATTCGGAATATCAAAATTAGCCTAGGGTGAAATTTTGGTACATTTCGGATAACTTTCATATTTTGATGAATAGTGAAAATTTATAAATTTTAATTAAAAACAACTTTTTTAATCAAAATAATTAATAGTGATAAATTGTGATTTTGAGTGGTTTTAAAGTATATTTAGAATATATTTTTACCATTTAATATAATTTTGGTCATTGGACATAATTTTACAATTAAACCGAACATAAACAAGTGTCAATCTTTTGATAGTTATTACCTCTTAAAAACACGCTTTTTGTTTTGACAGCGGGAATTAATTTTAAATTAATTTCTACCACTTCTGTGTTTTGAATTTAGGAAAATGGATTCCATATTTGGAATCAGGATGTCCAAATTATGTAAATAGGTAACTTTTATTTTTACACATTTTGAATAATTACTGCGGTAAATATTATATTTACCATGGTTAAAGGGTAAATCCGGTAAATAAGGGTTAAAAAAAATAATATTATAATAATACAAAGTTACCCTAAAACGTGTCCTAACCTTATTGGTGGAAACATACCCGACCATGAGCATCCTTGGGTCAATTTGGGGACCCCTTGGAGCCACTTGTATGTGGTAGGGACACATTATATTAATAAAGTTAAAATAAAAATAAAAATGGCATAAGCTTACATCTTTTAGAAGAACACTTTTTACATAGGGTTATACATGTTGGATTTTCGATTATAAATATTCATTAGAAAGATAAAAAGATTTCCTACATGATGATATTTTATTTATAATTTTTAGATATCAAATAAGTTAAATTATTAATGACACAATAATGATGCAATGTTTACCTCATTAATAAATCATTTAAATAAATAAGATTATAATGATTAAAATATTATCTAAAACCTGTCCAATTCTTATTGGTTGATGTTATTTAGAATATGATTCATCTTATATTTGACCTCAATGATTTTTGGACCATTATAAACCGAATATAATTATATTATAAAGTAATACTTTCACTCTTTCCTAAAGAGCCCCTCCTCTCCCTTATAAGAGGAGACCACTTCTACTCATTATTCACACCTATCAAGCCACTTGGCTCGTCCAAACTCTGCCCAACTAAGCTCCCCACATCCCTCTCCTCCTCCTTGAAGCTTCCCCTTAGGCAGAAAGCATTTCAACAAGTCCGTTGGTTCCAACCAAAGTGAGTTACCTAAATTAAAGGTAACGATTTCTCTTAAATTATTTTCATTTATTTTGCTTCTTCAACTCCCAAACTCTTTTTATTTCCTTTCTTTTGTAACAACACCAGTATCCTCAATATACTAGGATGTTTTTATAAGAAGGATTCAAACTACACATACACACAACTCCATCTAATGGATGATGAACATAATGTTTCTGTGGATGGAAAACTAACGCCTCACGAAACGATGATTGTTCAAATACATCTTACCACCTCTCATGGTGGCCATTATGATGGCACTGTAATTAAATATGATATATATGATATATATTTTATATATAAGCTTCTGTAATTCCATTTTATTTCATACCATTATTCGTTTCAGGTTGTATATACATACGATAATTTCATTTGAGGAAGTGCGGACTACCGCCCCCTTAAAATGATATGACTCGTTCATACCACACATGGAACGTATAAATGATGGTGTTAATGAACTTAAGTAACATATATAAAATATTATATTATACAGGAATAGTAATATACCTATGTATCATTTGGATTCGATTCTTTTAAAATAAAAATTAAATGGAAGTAGCGTTCGTGCGTACGTACGGACTACCGTCTCCACGAATGCGATGAGATTCATTCTCCATCGTATCCATTCAAGTATAATTATCATTTAATGATTTAAAAATGATGTTTAAGGACTTTATATTATTCTGGATATTAATAAGATACAACAAACATGACTTATGTAACAAAACATATAAAAGAAAATGAGTAAGTTAACACCCGAAACGGCGATAATACTAAGATATTATTATCAAATAAATATTAAAAGATCATATATGATATCATATTAATGTATATGATTCTTGTATAATTTAATAAAAATTATTTCACCATTATACAGGAGGTTAACCTACCCCAACCAAGGAAAAGTACAAGGTAAGGGTTATTTCACAATCTCTTCATTATCTGAGGTTGTTTATACATAATTATCTACTGGGACCTCGTTATCATCCACGTCCATGTTCCTTCAAAATGTATTTCAAAACATTGTTAAAATTTAAAAGAATATGGTTTAAAGTCATTTATGCCCTTGTTTGACTTTTTATAAGAGGTTTATAAGGGAATCTTTCCGTCGTTTTCCAAACAAGGTGCTTTTTTTAACCTTTTCGACAGAATTAAGATAAGAATGTTTTTTTAACTTATACGGCGGGTGCGGTTATTTTCCGCCGTTATAAAATCGTCAAAGCTTCCCTTACAAGCTTATAAGAATATTTTCAAGAAAATTTGTCATTTTATATGGCACTTAAATGATTTCAAAAATAGAAAGAGATATTTCTCTAAAAAGTGTTTTGATTTCATCTATGTCAACATCCTTCGACTGATTTTACGCTTAATTGAAGTTGATTTATTATGATACAAAACTTCTATATTGTATTGAAGGTTTTGTGATTTGTTTGACTGTGGATGTGCTATTTTTATACCATTCATAGTTTATGGTGAAATTATTGACATTTCGTATGCTAGTTTTAATACGAATGTTTATGTTATGTTTAAACCTTTTCATATGGGAATGCATTGGACTTAATATGTGACGGGTGGAGCCCGCTATAGCTCCTCGATGCATCGGTAGGTCTCATGAGACAAACTAGTGTCTTGGAACAAGGCCTTGACAAAATCTTATTTGTAGTCTTGGCACGAGGCCTTGGCTATGTGGTTATGATAGTCTGGCATTATGCATTCCAACATTATGAAAGTGTTTATTGATTTTTACATGAGATTATTCGATTAGTAGAATATCAATGTGAATAAGTAAATGGCATTATTTAATTTTATTTATGCCATACCACGTTGAAAGTTCATGTTTGAAAGGCTTTTGTCTTAGTTATACATTGCCTTAAATGTTTATTCTTATTTATGAAAGTTTCCTCTATATTGTTATCCTTACTGGGCGTTTGAGCTCACCCCTTTTCTATGTTTTATTTTTCCCAGGAAGTGAAGAAGTAAATTATGAATGACCTGCAGGGATATTATGTGGGGATATGAGTGTGAATTATGGAGGCATTATGTTGTTGTAGTAGTTTTTCATTTTATGATGTAATGTAAAACTTATGAATATATCTAGTGTTTCCTAGGCTACTAAACCAATCGGTCTTTCGAGATTTGATCTTCTTGTGATCATGCCAATGTTATGTAATAATGCACCGACTCTGGGTAGCTGGGGTCGGGGCGTTACAGTTGGTATCAGAGGAAGTTTAGTACAAACCTTGGAAGCTAGATTTAGATAAACTCTGATTAGAGCACGTATACCTAAGATGAACTTTGAGGATTAGTATAGAAGAACTTCCTAGAATTTTGGTATTTTAGAGATTTTGTGAGTTTTCCGAGCAATACATCCCTGTCTGGATACGAGCAGGTAGAGGCGGCTCTGGCACAGATGTACCTAGGGGTAAAACCCGAAAACACCGCTTTGAGCTAGACTCGAACGGGAACTGGGGCACGACAACGGGCCTTGCTGCACTCTTGGTTACGACACTCCCGGGGGATATGCTTAGGATAACTCTCATTTTCTTTACAAATCATTATTAAGGGTTTATGAGTATATACTTCCTCAAAGAAAACATTTTTATGATTATGGATTATATCCATAAATAGTTCAATTTATGTTAAGTGTTTTATAAGTATGGGATTATGTATTTTGATTCATAAACTGATCTAGTTTATGCCATTGTTTAGAAATGGCGCCTAGTGGAAGAAATGGAAACCGTATCAATGCACGCACTCCATGTAGGGATTGCCCTCCTGCTCAAGATAATTATAGTGGGGTTGGTGATGCAACTGGTGCTGATCATCTAATCACCATACTGGGACAACTTACTCAGGTTATGAATAATAACCTTACCCGTATGGAGCACCCTGATCCGCAGCGTGGAGGATCAATGTTAGATCGATTCATGAGACAACAACCACCAACGTTCAATGGGAATACAAATCCCTTAGTAGCTGAGCAATGGATATTTTCCCTAGAGAAAATATTTCAGGCTTTGGGGAGTAGTGAAAGGGAAAAAGTTATCATGGCAGTTTACCGCCTCACTGGAGATGCTGATCAATGGTGGTCATTGATTCAAAATACGAAGGAAGATGATGAAGTATCAAATATGGAATGGAGGGAGTTCAAAGATCTGTTTTTAGAAAAATACTTTCCTCGCGACCATCGAGCAGATATGGAAAGACAATTTCTGAGTCTGAGACAAAAGGAGGATGAGAATGTCACAAAGTATGAGGCTAACTTTACAAGGTTAGCGAGGTACGCTGGTGATTATATTCGCAACCCAAGAAGTAAGATTGATCGTTTCTTTGATGGGTTAAAACCATTTCTCCGTCGAGCATTAGTCTCACAATCCTTTTCATCGTACGAAGACATTGTCTCATGTGCTATCAAGACCGAAAAGGAATTCTCTAAGTCTTATGACTTTAAAGCAAAGAAAGAGAAGAAGAGACCTGCTGATCAATCTGGGAATGGAAATAAGGGGAAGAAGGGAAAGGTTGAATATCCATCTTTTGGTAAGTGCGGGAAGAAACACCCAGGTGCTTGCCTGAAGGGAATGGGAGTCTGTTACAAGTGTGGTGAAAAAGGCCACCAAGCTCATGATTGCAAGGGGAAGAAGGAAGCTACCAACGTTCAGTGCTACAATTGCAGGGAGATGGGGCATTATGCAAATGCATGTCCTAAGCGTGAGGAGAACTTACCTCAGAAAAGGCCAAGGGATCAAGGCCAGGCTTATGCTATCACTACTGCTGAGGTAGAAGCTCCGAAAGATGTGGTGGCAGGTAATTTAATGGTTTCCTCAAGTTTAGCAAATGCATTATTTGATTCTGGATCATCGCATTGTTTCATATCTTCCCAGTTTGCTAAGAAAATTAGATATTTCCAATTTGATTTAATAAGGGAGTTGTCAGTTAAAACTCCTAAGGGAAGTATCGTTGCAACAAATTTTTGTGAATCAGTCCCCATTAGAGCACATAAATTTTCTTTATCTGCTGATCTCATTGTCATACCTATGATTGAGTTTGATATAATCCTCAGTATGGACTGGCTTTCGGACTATGATGCGAAGATTTATTGTAAGAAGAAAGAGGTTACGATTCTTGATGATAATGATAAGGAACACCTTATTTTTAGAGCAGAATCGTCACCACCTAATTCTTATTTAGATCCACCCTCAATAGCTCAACTAAATTCAATTATTGGGGAGGAAGAGAATGAAATAACTACGGGTGAGGAAGGGAATGTTCAAATAGAGGATGTACCTATTGTGAAAGAATTTGTAGATGTATTTCCAGAAGATTTACCTGGACATCCTCCAGAACGAGAAGTTGAGTTTTCCATTGATTTGATTCCTGGATCAAGGCCTATATCGAAGACCCCTTATAGAATGGCCACTGTAGAGTTAGTCGAACTAAAGAAACAACTAGAGGAATTGAGTAATAAGGGATTTATTCGCCCTAGTGTTTCTCCATGGGGAGCCCCTGTTCTTTTTGTTAAAAAGAAAGATGGATCTATGAGGTTATGTATCGACTACAGGGAGATCAATGTTATAACGATAAAGAACAAGTATCCCCTACCTCGTATTGATGATTTATTTGACCAACTGCATGGAGCTCAATACTTTTCAAAGATTGACCTTCGATCTGGATACCATCAGTTGTGTGTGAAGAAGGAAGACATTCCGAAAACAGCATTTCGAACCAGGTAAGGGCATTACGAGTTTACTATAATGCCGTTTGGATTGACTAATGCACCCTCTGTATTCATGGATCTAATGAATAGAGTTTTCAAGGAGTATCTTGATGAATTTGTGGTGGTATTTATTGATGATATCTTGGTATACTCCAAAACCTACGAAGATCATGAAAATCACTTGCACATTATCTTGAAGACTCTGAGGAGGCATGAATTATATGGGAAGTTTAGCAAGTGTGAATTCTGGCTTCAGGAGATTTCATTTCTTGGCCATATTGTCTCTAAAGATGGAATCTCTGTTGATCCTTCTAAGACCAAGGCAATCCAAGAATGGCCAGCACCTACGAGTATAACTGAGGTACGTAGTTTTATTGGCTTGGCAGGTTATTATCGACGTTTCGTCCAGAATTTTGCCCGATTGGCTAACCCATTAACGAAGCTCACACGTAAAGGGGTTAAATTTGTTTGGACAAAAGAGTGTGAAGAATGTTTCGAAGAATTGAAGAAAAGATTAGTCAATGCTCCTATATTGACTCTACCATCGGGGAATGATGGGTTCGTTATTTATAGTGATGCATCAAAGAAAGGACTTGGTTGTGTCCTTATGCAGAATGATAGAGTTATTGCCTATGCATCACGACAGTTGAAAATTCATGAACAAAACTATCCTACTCAAGATCTTGAGTTAGCAGCTGTGATCTTTGCTTTGAAGATATGGAGGCACTACCTCTATGGTGAAAAATGTGAGATTTATACTGATCACAAGAGTTTGAAGTATATTTTCTCACAAAAAGAACTCAACATGAGGCAAAGGAGATGGCTTGAATTACTCAAGGATTATGATTGCACGATACACTACCACCCGGGGAAAGCAAACAAAGTAGCAGATGCTTTGAGCAGAAAAGACCATGGAGTTCTGAACATGATGAGAATTGAAAGGGATCCAATTTTCATGGATCTAGAGAAGATGGACATGGGAATAACCAGGGAAGGTGAAACATCAATGCTTTTTCAAATGGTTGCCAAACCATCTTTACTAGAAAGGATTAAGAGTTCCCAGACCGATGATGAAGAATTTCAGAAGAAGATTAAAGCTTTGAATGATGGGAGATTGAGAGACTTTGTGTATGAAGATGGAATTTTGAAATTCGGGAAGAGACTTTGTGTTCCCAATATACCTGATCTAAAAAGGGAATTGCTGGATGTCGCTCATAGTTCCAATTTCTCTATACACCCTGGGAGCACCAAAATGTATAGATATTTGAAGGAACATTTTTGGTGGGACAACATGAAGAGGGAGATTGCTGATTTTGTGTCAAGATGTATGGTTTGTCAACAAGTGAAAGCTGGAAGGCAACAGCCTGGAGGAGTCATGCAACCTCTTCCCATACCGGAGTGGAAATGGGACAATATTACGATGGACTTTGTCATGGGGATACCAAAGACTCCTAGAAGGAACGATGAAATATGGGTTATTGTTGATCGTCTTACCAAGTCAGCACATTTTCTTGCTATAAGAGATGATCTACCCCTGGAATGTCTAGCAAGACTATACATTAATGAAGTTGTGAGACTTCATGGACTACCCCTATCGATTGTTTCTGATCATGATCCCCGTTTTACTTCAAGATTCTGGAAAAGTCTTCAGAAATCCCTGGATACTGAACTTCATTTTAGCACTGCTTACCACCCTCAGACAGACGGACAATCAGAACGGACTATTCAAACCTTAGAAGACATGTTGAGATCTTGCTCACTTGATTTTCAGGGTATGTGGGATCAATATTTACCACTGGTAGAATTTTCCTATAACAATAGCTTCCATTCAAGTATTCAGATGGCACCATATGAAGCGTTATATGGAAAGAGATGTCGTACACCAACCTGTTGGGATGACGTTGGTGAAAGAAAACTTGTAGGCCCAGAACTGGTGGAGGAAACGGTGGAAAAGGTGAAAGTAATCCAAAATCACATCAAAGCAGCTCAAAGTAGGCAGAAGAGCTATGCCGATAATCGAAGGAAGGATTTGGAATTTCAAGTCGGTGATCATGTTTTCCTGAAGGTATCTCCGTGGAAGGGAGTCATACGTTTTGGTAAGAATGGTAAATTGAGTCCCAGGTACATCGGACCTTTGGAAATTCTAGAACGAATTGGGGCTGTAGCTTACCGATTGGCAATGCCGCCAAGTCTCTCCAAAGTTCACGATGTGTTCCACGTATCTCTGTTGAGAAAATACATGCCTGACCCAACGCATGTACTCACCTATGAGGAATTAGAACTGGAACCCGATCTGTCTTATTGCGAAGAGCCCGTCAGGATTCTTGATACAAGAGAACAAGTACTGAGAAACCGGACGATGCGTCTGGTAAAAGTTTTGTGGAGAAACCATAAGATGGAAGAGGCAACGTGGGAACCCGAGGAACTTATGATGAAGAACCACCCGAGTCTTTTTATGCAGTAATACCCTAGAAATTGCGAGGACGCAATTATTTGAAGGAGGGGAGAATATAACACCCCAAGCTTCTATGGTACGTTTCCCTTCGAATAATGTGATAGCGTGTGTTGTACGCAACCTCGAGTTCTAACACACACCACAACTAATTAAACTAGCCGTTGTGAATAGTAATACCTACTTTTTGAAATCATATATATTCAATATTTCAAAATTGACTTCATTTTTAGATTCGGAATATCAAAATTAGCCTAGGGTGAAATTTTGGTACATTTCGGATAACTTTCATATTTTGATGAATAGTGAAAATTTCTAAATTTTAATTAAAAACAACTTTTTTAATCAAACTAATTAATAGTGATAAATTGTGATTTTTAGTGGTTTTAAAGTATATTTAGAATATATTTTTACCATTTAATATAATGTTGGTCATTGTACATAATTTTACAATTAAACCGAACATAAACAAGTGTCAATCTTTTGATAGTTATTACCTCTTAAAAACACGCTTTTTGTTTTGACAGCGGGAATTAATTTTAAATTAATTTCTGCCACTTCTGTGCTTTGAATTTAGGAAAATGGATTCCATATTTGGAATCAGGATGTCCAAATTATGTAAATAGGTAACTTTTATTTTTACACATTTTGAATAATTACTGTGGTAAATATTATATTTACCATGGTTAAAGGGTAAATCCGGTAAATAAGGGTTAAAAAAATAATATTATAATAATACAAAGTTACCCTAAAACGTGTCCTAACCTTATTGGTGGACACATACCCGACCATGATCATCCTTGGGTCAATTTGGGGACCCCTTGGAGCCACTTGTATGTGGTAGGGACGCATTATATTAATAAAGTTAAAATAAAAATTAAAATGGCATAAGCTTACATCTTTTAGAAAAACAATTTTTACATAGGGTTATTCATGTTGGATTTTCGATTATAAATATTAATTAGAAAGCGAAAAAGATTTCCTACATGATGATATTTTATTTATAATTTTTAGACATCAAATAAGTTAAATTATTAGTGACACAATAATGATGCAATGTTTACCTCATTAATAAATCATTTAAATAAATAAGATTATAATGATTAAAATATTATCTAAAACCTGTCCAATTCTTATTGGTTGATGTTATTTAGAATATGATTCATCTTATATTCGACCTCAATGATTTTTGGACCATTATAAACCGAATATAATTATATTATAAAGTAATACTTTCACTCTTTCCTAAAGAGCCCCTCCTCTCCCTTATAAAAGGAGACCACTTCTACTCATTCTTCACACCTCTCAAGCCACTTGGCTCGTCCAAACTCTACCCAAATAAGCTCCCCACATCCCTCTCCTCCTCTTTGAAGCTTCCCCTTAGGCAGAAAGCATTTCAACAAGTCCTTTGGTTCCAACCAAAGTGAGTTACCTAAATTAAAGGTAACGATTTCTCTTAAATTGTTTTCATTTATTTTGCTTCTTCAACTCCCAAACTCTTTTTATTTCCTTTCTTTTGTAACAACACCAGTATCCTCAATATACTAGGATGTTGTTATAAGAAGGATTCAAACTACACATACACACAACTCCATCTAATGGATGATGAACATAATGTTTCTGTGGATGGCAAACTAACGCCTCACGAAACGATGATTGTTCAAATACATCTTACCACCTCTCATGGTGGCCATTATGATGGCACTGTAATTAAATATGATATTAATGATATATATTTTATATATAAGCTTCTGTAATTCCATTTTATTTCATACCATTATTCGTTTCATGTTGTATATACATACAATAATTTTATTTGAGGAAGTGCGGACTACCGCCCCCTTAAAATGATATGACTCGTTCATACCACACATGGAACGTATAAAGGATGGTGTTAATGAACTTAAGTAACATATATAAAATATTATATTATACTGGAATAGTAATATACTTATGTATCATTTGGATTCGATTTTTTTAAAATAAAAATTAAATGGAAGTAGCGTTCGTGCGTACGTACGGACTACCGTCTCCACGAACGCGATGAGATTCATTCTCCATCGTATCCATTCAAGTATAATTATCATTTAATGATTTAAAAATGATGTTTAAGGACTTTATATCATTCTGGATATGAATAAGATACAACAAACATGACTTATGTAACAAAACATATAAAAGAAAATGAGTAAGTTAACACCCGAAACGGCGATAATACTAAGATATTATTATCAAATCAATATTAAAAGATCATATATGATATCATATTAATGTATATGATTCGTGTATAATTTAATAAAAATTATTTCACCATTATACAGGAGGTTAACCTACCCCAACCAAGGAAAAGTACAAGGTAAGGGTTATTTCACAATCTCTTCATTATCTGAGGTTGTTTATACATAATTATCTATTGGGACCTCGTTATCATCCACGTCCATGTTCCTTGAAAATTTATTCCAAAACATTGTTAACATTTAAAAGAATATGGGTTAAAGTCATTTATTCCCTTGTTTGACTTTTTATAAGAGGTTTATAAGGGAATATTTCCGTCGTTTTCCAAACAAGGTGCTTTTTTTAACCTTTTCGACAAAATTAAGATAAGAATGTTTTTTTTAACTTATACGGCGGGTGCGGTTATTTTCCGCCGTTATAAAATCGTCAAAGCTTCCCTTACAAGCTTATAAGAATATTTTCAAGAAAATTTTTTATTTTATATGGCTCTTAAATGATTTCAAAAATAGAAAGAGATATTTCTCTAAAAAGTGTTTTGATTTCATCTATGTCAACATCCTTCGACGGATTTTACGCTTAATTGAAGTTGATTTATTATGATACAAAACTTATATATTGTATTGAAGGTTTTGTGATATGTTTGACTATGGATGTGCTATTTTTATACCATTCATAGTTTATGGTGAAATTATTGACATTTCGTATGCTAGTTTTAATACGAATGTTTATGTTATGTTTAAACATTTTCATATGGGAATGCATTGGACTTAATATGTGACGGGTGGAGGCCGCTATAGCTCCTCGATGCATCGGTAGGTCTCATGAGACAAACTAGTGTCTTGGCACAAGGCCTTGACAAAATCTTATTTGTAGTCTTGGCACGAGGCCTTGGCTATGTGGTTATGATAGTCTGGCATTATGCATTCCAACATTATGAAAGTGGTTATTGATTTTTACATGTGATTATTCGATTAGTAGAATATCAATGTGAATAAGTAAATGGAATTATTTCATTTTATTTATGCCATACCATGATGAAAGTTCATGTTTGAAAGGCTTTTGTCTTAGTTATACATTGCCTTAAATGTTTATTCTTATTTATGAAAGTTTCCGCTATATTGTTATCCTTACTGGGCGTTTGAGCTCACCCCTTTTCTATGTTTTATTTTTCCCAGGAAGTGAAGAAGTAAATTATGAATGACCTGCAGGGATATTATGTGGGGATATGAGTGTGAATTATGGAGGCATTATGTTGTTGTAGTAGTTTTTCATTTTATGATGTAATGTAAAACTTATGAATATATCTAGTGTTTCCAAGGCTACTAAACCAATCGGTCTTTCGAGATTTGATCTTCTTGTGATCATGCCAATGTTATGTAATAATGCACCGACTCTGGGTAGCTGGGGTCGGGGCGTTACAGAGAGCTTCCTCAGAGAGTCTATTCTAAACCTGAACCAGAGGGGTTAAACTATGAGTAAATCCCATTGGGTTTCCTATGTTTAATTAGCTAAATTAGAGGGGTTAGGCTATGTCTACTTACCAGAGAGTTACTTATGATTTTGTTTGCTTAACTAATAAAGGAAATTGGATGTAATTAAAATTGTAGGATTTTTTTCTTTTGAGTACTTCCTTTTTTATTGTTTCATTTTGCATATTATCTCCCATATATATTCACTAACTATTAAGCATAGATATTTGATTGGTTTCCAACTGGGATTCGTCTCACACCCAGTTTGGGTCATGCTTTTGTGCCAAAACAGATTATATTGTTGCAGGTCTAGATTAGGGAAATCTCCCATCTACTTCAGGTACATTATTTCTGTGGAGATGGAGATTATAAGACCATGTTGTGGCTTGCAATGATGTTGGAGTTTATTTGTTTTCTTTCATTACTTTTCATTAGTATTGTATTCAAAATTGTAACTTTTTTGGATGATTTCATATACATATGTATCATGCATCTTTTATATATGTTCTCTAGTGGTTTATTTCTTCAGTTTTCCATTTTTCACTATTGTATGGTATTATCACTGTTTTTGTTACTATTATTTGTTTTTTTTCATAGCTTTACTCTGCCAATAAGAGAATAGTTTCCCCACTATCGCACTCAAGGCCTTCTCTCCTAGTCGGCAGCCTCTGGCATTTGGTGAAATGCGCTTGAGGCCATGTGACCAACATGGTACGAGGCACCTTTGGGCGGCACCCTGAACCTGGATGTTATAGTAAATTCCATATATATATCTCATCTTTCAGCCCTAATAATTCATCAAGAAAATGATCGTGTATCCTATTCAGTATTTTTGGAAAGAGATCATTCATTACAGCCTAATAATCTATAAAAAATACTTTTACCCCAAGTGGTGAGCTCTCTCAATTTCTAGTGAATTGACCCTGCATGGTCTTCCTAGATATCCCACTCATCAGAAAGTACATATTTTCCACCCTCAAGAGATGAAAAAGACACTCTCCTATGGTAAATAATCTATGTGGTCTTATTATTTTACTAAAAATTGCATTTTAATGATCACTTCAAATCCTAACATATCCAAAATGTAATGATCCTTGAGAAAATGACACTTCATAACCTCAAGAGAAACATCTTTCAAAAAACCATGTCTCTAGACCATACTCTCAATGATGTATTGATTATATATTCCCCAATCTCAAACTCCACTCTTATTCTCAACCCATAAACTTGTTTATAATATATAAATGTTTGAGAGGAACCATTATCAAATAAATAACTAGCTAGTTCAGATTGTACAATAACATTACCTCTAAATGTTAATGGCCTAGACTATATATCTATAACTATAGGATAAATTTCATTAAAATGACCAACTCCACTTCCCCTAGATATAGTTTGAGTCAAATATAATGGGCCACTCTACTAACATGGGTGCTCTATCACAGAAGAACATCGTTCACTGGCCCATCCTACATAGCCAATAGAACTCCAAATATCGTACTGTTATGGGGTTGAAGTCTCACAGCATGTACTATGGTTCATTCAAGCTTCACCTTTATTACCCATTTATAATATGTTCAAGAAGAACCCCTATTGATATCCCATCCCATCCGCATTCTCAACACTGTACCAATGGTTGATGAAAATTCCTACTGAAGTGAAACATCATAACCCATTACGGGAAGAGCACTCGGTTAGTATCCAAAATATGTTATCACTTCCACCGTCAAATCTTTTTTCCACTCCTATGGTCAATAATATTATAGTGAATCATCGTACTCATAATATTATTAACTATTTTCATCCATGAGAACCCACCTATCCTCCTCTAGAATCTTCCTCTAGGTTCTCCTGAAAATTAGAGCCTAATGCACAACCTTGGAAAACTCTATTAACAAAATTATATTGACCTACGCCATAATCAATTATTTAATAAAATACTAAAAATTACTTTCTGTACCTATCATATCCCCTACCATCACTGGAGAAAAGTGTAGAAATTCAATATATTAACTAGCACATCCCATCACAGATATTCTCAACAATGTTATCTTTATAAACTCGACTTCCCTCTCTGGCCTAAGTGTCACTAGAAAAAATATTTACATAAACCTAAATGGGAATTCCATCCTACCATATTTTTTAGTTTTATAACCCTTCATTGGATGTCCCACCATCGCTTCACTAATTCTAGCAACATATATGTTTCCATCTTGATTCATTTATCATCATGAGTCTCTATGTGTTAAATAATCATCCGTATAGACTCAATCAAGAAATCGGCTTCCATAAGTCCACCCTCTCTAGTTAATTATTTATGTTAAAATTAAATTAAACTATAATGTCATGTATCACATACTTTTCATAACCCTCCATAGGTAATTTTCCGTAAACTACATAAACTAAATTTTTTTCAAAGAACTACTCTCCATTCCCATCTCTCAAAACTATCAGGGTATCATGTTTCACTTTTAAAGGATAATTTATACCCTTATAACCCAACATTCTAATCAACATGAACCTTCATTGAGGAATCTATCAATAATTACAAACAAATTTCTTAGAAGACATATCAAAACATTAAAAAATTTAACAATAGTTATGCACATAAATCCATTATAAGACATCACCCTTCCCTTCCACACTATCAAAATTGTGGCAATATAAGTACCATTAACCATACTACATATAGATCATGGTTATAAAATGGAAATTAAATTCATATATTCTAGTTTCTCATTAGACACATATTTTCCATATTTTTCAACATTTTACAACTTTTATGTTCAAATTAGGCATCTTTTTCATGAAAATTCATATAAGAGAGAAAATACCAAAAACAACTCATCTCAAAACCTTATTTCACATGTGGTTCTAAAATTTATTCATGTTATAGTAATTATTGAGTTTTTAATATTATGTATAAATAATCAAGTCTTATTCCATACAGGGCCACAAGTCAAATAAAAAAATCCTAGTAACAATAATCTCATCCCATGAGAATTGGACTAGCAATGGTGAAATTACATCCAACTATAATAGAAAATGCCAATAAAAATAATCCCACCAATGTTACTTGGGGTTTTTCACCTTATATTGGTTTTATAATCCATGCATGAGCTCATGACCGAGCTGAGATTCATCCTATTTGTTTATTTACTATTCCTAAATAGTAATGCAATGAAATGAAGAAAATACATTGATAAATCTTTTTGTTATTCAGACCTGGGTGTCAAACTCTGGTTACCTAAGCCAGTCTGTTAAATGACCTAATGTTCACCCCCAAACCGCAGTGGCTTTAAATTGTAAGTGAGGGTCAATTATACATCATGGGGAGACCATACAATCTTATCAATGAAACAAAGTAATTGAAATAAATAATAAAAACCAAATTAAATTAACCACAACTCAAATATTGATAATATTACATTGTTACACCCCCAACACTATAGACACTATCTACGGTGCCTCAAACCATGACTCCACATAACCCCAACCATGCCTCCCCATAAGCTAGAGTATACCGGCTAGCATTGAGATTATAAAGTGTTATGTGGGGTGATTATACCTTCATTATTATAATAATACATATAATATTACAAAAAAAAATAATGGAAACAATATAACCCATGAACATGAATTAAAAAACATTTCCCAAAATTGGAATCAACCCCAGAACCAAATTGTTTATAATATATGTCATGTCATATAGTTCTAAGTGTAAGAAAACCCAAAATAATGACAAATTGATGACTCAAAAAAATGGGTCCCACCTCAATGTTTGGATCCCCCATCCTTGCAGATACCTTTCTTAAATCAACCATCTTATAAATAGTATTTTCCCATTTCATGAACTATAAGAATAATGTATTATCGGGTAACCAATGGTTTCTTGAGAAATGAGTGAGAACAATTTAGTAGACCACCACCAATAGAGTTTACAAAATATCTAGTCTAATAGTTAGTGTATGAATGTAAAAAATAAAAAAAAGTTAAAAAAAGGTAAAACATGTTCTTTTTTTAATAAAGATCACATAAACCATTTCCCCATATATTTCATGGGATAATAATTTTAAATACTTTTATATTATCCTAGTCAAAATATATATAAAAATAATAAGGGTGAATGTTAAGTTCCATATATCACAAGGGAAAAAATTCACAGAAAATACATAACACTTACCGTAGTGCCTCAGTCTAGGTAGTATCACCATTTAAAACATGTAGGGGAATATATCCTCAGTCTGAATCCTTAACCCTTGCATTAAAAGTGAGGGGTTTAAAACCTCAGTAAAACACAAACTGTGGGTGTAGATCCTTAGTTCCAATAACCCAGACTATCAAGACCCACCTTCACCAAATAGAGGGAAGGGATAACATATTACCAAACCCTTCCTTCTTTAAGTTGAAGGAGAGATAATGACCCATGAGACCTACCTTCAATAGGTCACGGAGTGGCGACTAGCACCAAGGGTATAGAATCTCACACAAAATGGAAGGAATTACCCTTTTTATTTTTTTATGGTATCGAGAGATAAGATATCAAACCCAAAAATACAAAAGATGAAAGTAAAGTCAAAGACAATGTAACCCATTCCCATATGCATGTTCAACAGTAAATAATACAAGCCTCAAAAACTATAATGGTAAAGTACCATGAAAAAGAAAAATGACAACAACAACTACCCCGAGGTCTGTGCTAGTATGGTCCTCCACGATCCATGAAATCCTCCTGGGAACCTGAAAGATGCTTTATGTACGTAGGGTGAGCATAAAAGTACACTCAGTAGGGATAACCAAAGACTCTCGTGCACAAGTGGAGAGGCATTCTAATGCCCCGTTAGAAAAGAAAAAAAAGGAACCTAGTAAGGAAAACTATCCATCCAAGTCTCACTGAGGCACACTCCCCAAATAACGCAAGGAAAGTAAAGTATAGTAATAGCACATCGATATTTGGGTACCCTGTTCCACTTTCCTACAAGTTATTAAAGACATCATACGCATGAAACCAATCCATCCATTCTCACTACAGTCCCACTGTATAACCCCTCCCGCACACACCTAGGCCACAACAACTACTGCCACGCCCGAAGACACCTAGGCCAGAACAACTACCGCCATGCCCGAAGACACCTGGGTCTCATCCCGATGGCACTTGGGAAACAATCATCCCGCAGACACCTGGGCCAACCACTACAACTACCCTTCTTGAAGATTCCTGGGCTAATAATGGACTTCAAGCCATCACAACCTGCCCAAAGAGTATTGGGATATTCGGGAAAGAATGCAGAAATTGAGCTAATAACCAGCCACTCATATGAGTGTTGGGAAAAACACCCTCCCTATGAAATGGGGTGTTCGGCACTAAGTGGTGAACATGGGTGGGGAGTCAATAATAAACATAATAATTACAGTATATGTATAGGTAACTGCCACTCATCACAACCTAGGGCTCCAATACCTAATCACAAACACCCTTATTACTATTCATTCATAAAAGACACCCTGACACTCATAGCCAAGTCACAACTCACTCCTAACTAAATACCCATTCAACCATTCTTGATTTCATGATCAATTGATCCAATTTTGGTGAATTCAACAGTAATGGCCAACTAACAAGCACATGAAAAATCCTAGGGGAAAAATTTACAGCCAATATCTATTTAAACATTCACACCCAGTTTTATTGTAAATTCTAATCATGTGAGATCCCTCCAAATTATGGGAACCAAAACAGGCTTCATGATACAGCCCCCACATCCCCAGAACTATGGATAAAAAGGATTCACAACAGAAAAGGATTCCACCCCAATTTTTTATATAAGCAGGGAAACCACAACCCAAGATTCACAACCAGCAACTGTGCCACATCAGGGGATCCCATTCCGACCCACATCACCCCATGAGAAAACAAACAGAATAATTCACATACTACCAAAATAGAGTATAGAAACATCCAGGTTCAAGCACATAATTTATCTATTTCCTCTTTCTATAAGTTAACCGGGGTGACCACACAAAGGCATATGTTTACAGGGCATCCGTTTAATCCACCAAGTTCACGTGATTAACTAATTTCTTTATTACAACCATTTAATCATCATGGGAGACAAGAGTTTATTAGTGCACCGAGAAAGACCACCAACTTCCATGATTTTCAGCAGGCATAAATTCATACAGTTCACAACATATAGCAATTAAAGGGAGTACAACAGAAAACCAAATTCACCCCATCATCCTTTAATAGCATGTTTATTATCTTTGTTATGGTTTGGTAATCCCATTCCCATAGAAACAATAGCACACCCACCCCACATGATACACAGAAAAGAGAGGCGAAGGAAAAATCCCTACCTGATTGATCAATGATCGATTTTTTTCTCCATGCGCCAGGAATAATGGTTGTGTGACTTGTATGGGAGGAAATCTGTGGGCTTCATGACATGCAGAAGGCTAAAAAAGAGGCGCACCCTAAGCCATGGGAAGAAGGAATACAAGTGATCCATGAAGATGAATTAAATTCAATCGAGAAGAAAAGGAGAACTCTAGTGGGAGATATAATGAGGAGATCCGGATATGGAATTTTGAACGCCTGGAAAAATGAATCGTGGTTTGCTATGCGAGTGGGCAGTTACACACTATGATATTAAGATGTTATTTAATACACCCATTGGGGAGGCTTCTCGTGATTTTTAGGAATTAATTATTGGCTTTAAATGGCTTTAAAAAGAATAAAAGAATTTATTTACGTCAAAACATACATTGCGGGAGAAGGACTATAAAAAGACAATGTTGGGTGAGGACACGGTGCCACCGTCATGGTATGACCCTCACGGTGCCACTGTCATGGTACCATCCTGAACAGTGCCATTGTCACAGTTCCAGCATGACTGGTGCCACCTTCACGGTGCCACTGTTCTTGGTGGAGCCTTATTTTTTCCAATGTAATGACTAGGGGGTCCGTGCCATTACATTAGATACCTATCAAACTATTCTCACCCTCGAGAATTAAAACCAAGCCTGAAAGAAAGAGAGTGGTCTGAACAACCACCTTGAATGATACCTCTCTTGAGTGAACATCATCATCAACTAGAAACACCTCCTCCTCAAGAAACTAGGCAACATTCAGGGGTCAAACTACCCAGTCATATGGGTTGAGGAGTCTCTTCCTCCATGTCATGATACTATTGCATTGGGCATCACAGACTCGCACGCACATGTTTAAGTACATCCATTTTAATGTTTCTTAACTAGGGTTCAGGTTCTCCCCACCCCACATTTCAAGACACATCACTCAAATTTAGAGAAAAGGAAAACCATGCATTCCATATTTTAGCAAGGAAAAAGAAGTTCCACTAACCAAGTACAAACAGAATAGGAAAAAACTCAAAACATCTCGGGGGTACTGGGCACATCTACGCCTCTCATTCCCAGGAACTTTCCTGTAGCCCGCCATGCCTCCACAACAAACGAACCAAAGGAATGGTTTGTCAATGAAGGACTTCCTCTTCACAATCCTCGACCCTCACTGGTCCTTCCATAAAGGACACGTCATATTTGATGTCCAACTCTCCCCAGTCGAGGACGTGTGAATCGTTGTGAAGATACTGATGGAGCTGGGACACATGGAAGACATCATGTCTCATCATTAGTGGTAGTGGTAATGCTAGCTGATAAGGCACCTTGCTGAGCCGTTGCAACACCTCTAAAGGTCAGACGAACCTGGGAGAAATCATACTTCCCCTACCGAGCCGCCTTAATCCTTTCCCGTATAAGCTGAAACTTCTCTATCATGCTCTGCACTTTTTCAGGGCCAAGAACTCTTGGTTCTCCAACCTCAGTCTAGCACACTGGTGAGAGACATGGCCTCTCATACAAGTCTTCAAATGGAGTCCTGAAAATGGTAGAGTGATAGATATTCTTGTAGGAGAACTCTATGAGAGACAAGCGCTGCACCCATGATCCCCCAAAGTCTAGAACACATGCCCGTAGCATATCCTCCATGGTCTGGATGGTGCGCTCTATCTGTCCATCCGTCTGGGGATGGAAAGCAGTGCTAAGACCTAGTTGGATTCCAAAAGAATACTATAATCCTCTCCATATTTTTGAGTTAAACCATGCATCCCTATCCCAGACTATGGATCATGGAACTGCATGCAACATCACCAAATCATTAACGTACCATTGTGCTAAAGAGTCCACTTCACCCGACTCCTTGATCGCCAGAAAGTGAGCCGATTTTGTCAACTGGTCCACCACTACCTAGATAGCGTCACATCCCCCTTTAACCTTGGGTAGTCCCATGACGAAATCCATTGAGATGTCCTCCCAATTCCACTCGGGGACATCTAAGGACTGCAGTAGACTGCCTGGAACTATGTGTTCGGCCTTCAACTACTAGCACACGAGGCACATTGCAACGAACTCTACTACAACCCGTTTCATCCTGGTCCACCAAAACTATCTCCTCATACCCTGGTACATCATGGAAACTCTTGGGTGCACTATTAAGGGTGAGTTGTGGAACTCACTAGGAACCTTTCCACGCATCGCCTCTGGAACAAACAACTTTCCTCGGAAAAGCATCTGGTTCTGACAATCCTCCATCCACCCATTCGGAGCATTGCCCTGGTCAATTTGGTCACACATCACTTCTCCCTCTGAGTATCCCCACTGTGACTCCTCCACCTGGCATAGAAGATAGAATTGCACTGTCATCTGAAATAGGAATCCTCTACCACTATCCATCCTCGCGCTCAGGTGCAGGGCAGCCAATTCCTCCATCGCCTTCCATGCATCTGCTGACTCTCGAACCACATCCTTCTGCGACTTCCAGCTCAAAGATTCTTCCACTACATTCCCTTTTCCTGAGTTGTAGAAAATCTCGAAGTCATAGTATTTAATGAACTCCATCCACCTCCACTGTAGTATGTTTAGGTCCCACTCAGAGAAGACATACTTCAAGCTCTTCTGATTGGTGAAGATCATGAAGCTCTCCCTTATGAGGTAGTGCAGCCACAACCTTAGCACGAAAAAGACTACTGCAAGTTCCAGATCATGGGTGGCATAATTATGCTCATGGGGGTGTAACTATATATACCCATAAGAGATCACCCCTTGCCGCTGGATCAACACACATTCGAGGTCTTTCCCTGAAGCATAACAAAACACCTCATACACCACCCCTTCTTCTGGAAACCTCATCACTGGGCCACTAACCAACTTCAGCTTCAGATAACGGAAGGCCTCCTCACACTTTTTATCCCACACAAAAGCCTTGTAATTCTTTGTCAAGGCTATCAAGGGTGTCACAACTTGGGAGAATTTGGGCACGACCCTCCGATAGTAACCTTCCAGGCTTAAGAAACTATGAACATCTTCCATGTTCTTAGGTGTCCACTGCTATTCCCTTCTCGGACACCACATGCCCAAGGAAATGCACTAATCACATCTAGAATGTGCACTTGGACAACTTCCCATAGAGCTGGTGTTGTCGGAGGACCTCTAAAACCGTTCTTAGATGCTCAGCATGATCCTCCTTTGATCTTGAGTAGATCAGTATGTCGTCAATAAACACGTCTATGAACTGGACATGATATTCCTGGAATATGGAGTTCAGGAGCCCCATGAACACAGCTGGTGCATTCGTAACACCGAACAACCTGACTACAAACTCAAAGTTCCTATATCTGCACTAGAAGGCAGTCTTTGAGATGTTGGTCTCATTCACACCAACATGGTGATATGTAGACCACAAAACAATCTTTGAGAACCAAGCTGCTTCTCTCAAATGGTCAAAGAGATCGTCTATCCTTGGGAGAGGGTAGAGATTATTGACCGTCACCTGATTTAGTCTCCTGTTGTCTATTCTTAGACTTAGACCACCATCCTCCATCTTCCCAAACAAAACAGGAGCACCCCAAGATAACGCACTTGGCCAAACAAAACCCATCTTCATCAGATCATCAATCTGGATCCACAACTCCTGCAACATAGAAGGTTATATCAAATAGGGAGCCATCTAAATTAGACAGGAACTAGGTTGAATGTCTATCTCAAACTCACCATCACATCGAGGGGGGTAGAGTTTCCACCTTTTTGGGGAAGATGTCTATAAACTCACTGATGAATCATGGGACTTAAACCATTTATGCATCCACCGACTCCACTGATAGCTCAGCCAGTAGGGAGAGGTGGGGTTCCCCTCGCTTGCTGCTTTCCTGGAAACTTCGCTCACTGATGAAAGTCACATGTCTGCCACCCATGCCCGAAAACAAAACCCTTCCTCGAAAGCAGTCAATGACGTCACACGCCGAGAACAGCCAGTCAATGCCTATGATGACATTGTATGGTTATATCTGCAACAGTAGAAGATCCCGGACTAACTGATGTGGCCCTATCGTTAGTCTGCATCCTCGAAAAACATACAACAAATCCGTCTGACCCCCGATTGGTGTAACGCCCCGACCCTAGTTTCCTAGAGTCGGTGCATTATTACATAACATTGGCATGATCACAAGAAAGATCAAATCTCAAAAGACCGATTGGTTTAGTAGCCTTGGAAACACTAGATATATTCATAAGTTTTACATTACATCATAAAATGAAAAACTACTACAACAACATAATGTTTCCACAGTCCACACTATAATCCCCTCATAATATCCCTACAGGTCATTCATAACTTACATCTTCACTTCCTGGGAAAAATAAAACATAGAAAAGGGGTGAGCTCAAATTCCCAGTAAGGATAACAATATAGCGGAAACTTTCATCAATAAGAATAAACATTTAAGGCAATGTATAACTAAAACAAAAGCCTTTTAAACATGAACTTTCAACATGGTATGGCATAAATAAAATGAAATAATGCCATTTACTTATTCACATGGATATTCTACTAATCGAATAATCACATGCAAAAATCAATAACCACTTTCATAATGTTGGAATGCATAATGCCAGACTATCATAACCACATAGTCAAGGCCTCGTGCCAAGACTACAAGTAATATTTTGTCAAGGCCTTGTGCCAAGACACTAGTTTGTCTCATGAGACCTACCGATGCATCGAGGAGCTGTAGCGGGCTCCACCCGTCACATATTAAGTCCAATGCATTCCCATATGAAAAGGTTTAAACATAACATAAACATTCGTATTAAAACTAGCATACGAAATGTCAATACTTTCACCATAAACTATGAATGGTATAAAAATAGCACTTCCATAGTCAAACATATCACAAAACCTTCAATACAATATAGAAGTTTTGTATCATAATAAATCAACTTCAAATAATCTTAAAATCCATCAAAGGATGTTGACATAGATGAAATCAAAATTCTTTTTAAAGAAATATCTCCTTTTATTTTGAAATAATTTAAGATCCATATAAAATAAAACATTTTCTTTGAAAATATTCTTATAAGCTTGTAAGGGAAACTTTGAAGATTGTATAACGGCGGAAAGTAGCCGCACCCGCCGTACAAGTTAAAAAAACATTCTTATCTTAATTCTGTCAAAAAGGTTAAAAAGGACCTTGTTTTGAAAACGACTGAAATATTCCTTTATAAACCACTTATAAAAGTCAAAAAGGGTATAAATGAATTTAACTCATATTCTAGTAAATAGAAAAAATGTTTTGAAATACATTTTTAAGAAACATGGATGTGGATGATAAAGAGATCCCAGTAGATTATTACGTATAAACAACCTCGGATAATGAAGAGATTGTGAAATAACCCTTACCAATTTGGTAAGTTATGAAACATACAACCCATGAAAGAGTTATCATACAATGAATATGTAAATACACATAAATTAGAGTGTATTACACAAAGAATATAATTATGGGCAGTACATACACCACACAAAAGGTAATGGTGGCAATATGGCATGAATCTCACGGGAATAAGGAGTGAGATGAAAACCCCTTAACTTGTACTTTTCCTTGGTTGGGGTAGGTTAACCTCCTGTATAATGGTGAAATATTTGTTATTAAATTATACAAGAATCATATATATTAATATGATATCATATATGATCTTTTAACATTGATTTGTTAATAATATCTTAGAATTATCGTCGTTTCGGGAGTTAACTTACTCATTTTTTTTATATGTTTTGTTACATAAGACATGTTTGTTGTATCTTATTCATATCCAGAATGATATCCAGTCCTTAAACATAATTTTTAAATCATAAAATGATAATTATACTTGAATGGATACGATGGAGAATGAATCTCATCGCGTTCGTGGAGACGGTAGTCCGTACGTACGCACGAGTGACAATATCATTCTTTTGATATTAAAATAATATATAAATGGATGGTATATCATATATACAGAATCATTAACATGTTATATTTATTATTTACATGAGTTACACATCATTATTATACCCATCCAAATAATATTATATTGAATAACAATTACACCACGACGTGGAGACGGTAAGCCGTACGTACGCACGTATGGTGACATGTTATTCAAAGGGTGGATAGAATACTGAATATGATTGTACCATATTTATAATAACATCACAGTATATGTGAGATACTGGAGTTATTATTTTAGAATGGTAAGAACAAAGGAAGAAGAAGTGGAAGAAGAAATGAACTTGGAGAAGGGTGGTGAAATCATTACCTCTTCTTCGGGTTATTCCTTTTGATTAGATCAAAAGGGCTCCTTAGGTTGGTTTTGTGATCAAACTAAGGCCTCTAGGTTGTATTGAGGGATGTTGGGAGAGTATTTGGGCAGAGTTTGGCTGAACCAAAAGGCTTTGAAGGTTTGAAGAAATGAGAAGGAGGAGTGCACTTTTATAAGAGGGGTGAGGGGCACCTTTGGAAAAGCTAGAAATATTAATTTATAATAAATTCATATTCGGTTTCTAATGGCTCAAAAGCTTATTATTAAAAGTTTAAGGTGGGTATAGGTCGAAAACCACTCAACCAATATAATTTAGACAGGTTTTGGTACTTATATTAACCTTATCTTTAAGTATTAACTCTAAGTTAATTAGTTTCACTTTTACAATGTCTCTTTGTATTTTTATATAATATGGTTAATAAACATACTATATACATCCAAGCGACCCCCAAGTGGTACATTAATGATGAACCTATCCTGATATAAGTCTCTTGGCCGAACCTTAGACTTTTAGGACTTTAATATCAATTAATAATATAATATTTGTTTTAAGAACAATTTTATGTCAATTTTGACACTATTCAATAGTTGATTTTTGTGAAACTCATAACAGATTTATTACTTCTAAAAAAGTCCATTATATCAATCCTAATATATCATATTATCCTAGAAAATTAGTTTAATTCATTAAAAGTTTCATATTTTATTTTTTTGGGTATTTATAATATCAATTATTTTAATTTTTCACTATTATAGTAATTACTGCATCATCATTGTGTCATAAATAAAATAAATTATTTAATGTCTAAAAATTATAAATAAAATATCATTATGTAGGAAATATTTTTATCTTTCTAATGAATATTTATAATCTAATATCCAACTTATATAACCTTATGTAACAATTGTTTTTCTAAAAGATATATGCTTGTGTCATTTTTGTATTCATTTTGACTTAATTAAAATAAAGTGTCATTATCACTTACAAGTGGATCCATGGGGTCCCAAAATAGACCCAAATATGAACATGGTCGACCATGTATCAACCAATAGGGTTAAGACACGTTTTAGGGTAATTTAGTATTATTATAATATTATTTTTTTAACCCTTATTTACCGGATTTACCCTTAACCATGGTAAATAAAATATTTACCGCAGTAATTATTCAAAATGTCTAAAAATAAAAGTTACCTATTTACACAATTTGAACATCCTGATTCCAAATATGGAATCCATTTTCCTAAATTCGAAATACAGAAGTGGCAGAAATTAATTTAAAATTAATTCCCGCTGTCAAAACAAAAAGCGTGTTTTTAAGAGATAATAACTATCAAAAGATTGACACTTGTTTATGTTCGGTTTAATTGTAAAATTATGTCCAATGACAAACATTATATTAAATGGTAAAAATATATTCTAAATATACTTTAAAACCACTCAAATTCATAATTTATCACTATTAGTTATTTTGATTAAAAAAGTTGTTTTTAATTAAAATTTAGTAATTTTCACTATTCATCAAAATATGAAAGTTATCCGAAATGTACCAAAATTTCACCTTAGGCTAAATTCGATATTCCGAATCCAAAAATGAAGTCCATTTTGAAATATAAAATATATATATTTTCAAAAAGTAGGTATTACTATTTATAATGGCTAGTTTGATTGGTTATGGTGTGTTAGAACTCGGTGTTGCGTACAACACATGCTATCACGTTATTCAAAGGGAAACGTACCGTGGAAGCTTGGGGTGTTTCATTTTAAATTTTTGATGTCCCCATTTAGTCAAAAAGTTTAAAATATTGTATTTAAAAAGGTTTCACTATTAGAAGTTGATAAAAGTGAAATACTGAAAATGAATCTGTTCTTGCATTTGGACTAAGAAACTCATAATAGGGATTCTAAAATTATAAGGATTATATAAAGTTCAAAATGTAGTTAATACTATTCATGACCTCTTTTAATGGTGTGATTGAACTCGCTGTTGCGTGTAGTGCAAGTTATTGAATTATTTTTAAGAAATAACACACTCTGAAATCCTGGGGTGTTACATTCTCCCCTCCTTCAATAAATTGCGTCCTCTCAATTTGAAATTGTTCTTCGAAAATAAAAGGTTGAAAGTAGAAAATATATTTGTGGGAAAACCCACATTGGAAATTGGGTTACTAAAATTTAGTCTTAATATGAGGAAAAGAGAAATTAAAGGGTCACCACCAAATTATGATCTCAATTAGGAGAACATTGGTGGCAATTAGAGACATATAATTGGAGGAAAAACGTAAATATTTATAGGTAGTGATTGAGGTCATCAATCACAAACAAGTATAAAATTGAGGTCCTTAAACTCATCAATCCATGATGATTTGAAGTACCATCGGTTCAACAAAATATATGGTATTGGGACAACACATTTTTGACATTTCAAAATATCTTAGTTGAAATCCCACATCGAAAAATGAATTAACGAGGCCTCTATTTAAAATAAAGAGTCGAAAGTATGAAGATTACCGAAAATAACACATACTAGGGTTCCATGTAAGAAAATATGGATATGGAAGAAAAATCTAACCATCAATTATCTGATGGAGAGTGGTAGAGAACATGGCTATGAAAAGGCCAACAATCCAAAAGCCATAAATTAGTGATGATTTAAGGTACCATCTAGGAAAACATTTTTGTTCTAAGTTGATTTTCTTAATATTGAGGAATTTATTTATGAGATTGGCTAAGATCATAAGGAGATCTACTTACTTTATAATTAGAGTTTTATCCATTAATAAGTTTCTACCATAAACTCATCTTTCACTCGTAAAAAAAATTATATTTATACTATTCGTACAGGGTTCCAAAAAAACGAATTTATAATTCATCTACCAGATATTTTAAAAAAATTGCATTATTTAATCAAGGACATATCTTGGGCCAGTGGTAGGTGATACACCATTGTCGCCCTTCGGTTGCGGGTTCAAGTCTCGCAGCCTTTCCGGACGCGACGGGTTGCCGCCCGACCTCCGGGTTGTCCTTTTATGGCAATCCAAAATAATCCAAACTAGAACTATCCAAAATACTTCTGTCCAAACTCACAGTCCAACATTTATAAGGAAAGAAAACATAATATAGATCCTTTTTACCCCGTAATAGCATATGAATACCTTCATCATGTATTACCATATTCCTTATTGATTACATTCATGCTCCCTTATTCCATATAGAATGCTGGATATACTTCATTAATCCAAAAATGTTTTAAACCCCAACAATGATGGAATATACAAATCATTAATCAGTTCCAAGGTAGTCAAGAATATCCAATATAATTTATCCAAAACAATCACATATTATTCCAAAATCACTACCTCAGTATCAGAACTATATTATGATTTATCATTCTATCAACCATATATTTTCCAAAAATTTATCCTGCTATTGAGTCACTTTTCTTTGTTCCACATAATCTCAAGTCCTTAATGAAATAGTACTGCAGTACAATCCTTATATACTCCATAATTATTATAACAAGTACATTGTTGATACAACACTCAATTTACATAATCAACATAAGAACTCTAATCATTCCTCTTCATTCGTGGTAGTATCATAACTTGGTTATTATCCAATAACATCATTTGCGGCATAGTCTGATGACTGAGACATAGGTTCGCGTAGTGTCCAAACTCCTTGCAAATGAAGCATTGTACATTTAAAACCATTTTCTTACCCTTGCAGTCACGTACTTTGTGCCCTTTTCCTCCACACTTATAACAAACTCCCATTCCTTTCAGGCAAGTTCCAGGGTGTTTCTTTCCACAGTTACCACATATGGGAAAATTCTTCTTTTCCCTCTTCCCTTTATCCATCTTTCTCTCTTCTATCCTTTTCTTCTCTTGCTTCCCTTCAAATCCATAGGACTCAGTAAAATACATGATATTATTTCTTCATATGATGATAATACATGGGAGACTATTTCTCTTATAAATTCTAGCTTAAGACCATGAAAGATATGATCCTTCCTTCTCTTTGAATCATGTGTATTTCTGGAGTTCTCATTCCTTCTACTGGGCGCCATTTCTATACCATGGCCTGAACTAGATCACTTTATGAATCAAAACACATAATCCCATACTTATAAAACACTTAACATAAATTGAACTATTTATGGATATAATCCATAATCATAAGAATGTTTTCTTTGAGGATGCATATACTCATAATCCCTTCAAAATGATATGTAAAGAAAATGAGAGTTATCCTAAGAATATCCCCCGGGAGTGTCGTAACCAAGAGTGCAGCAAGGCCCGTTGTCGTGCACCAGTTCCCGTTCGAGTCTAGCTCAAAGCGGTGTTTTCGGGTTTTACCCCTAGGTACATCTGTGCCAGAGCCGCCTCTACCTGCTCGTATCCAGACAGGGATGTATTGCTCGGAAAACTCACAAAATCTCTACAATACCAAAATTCTAGGAAGTTCTTCTATACTAATCCTCAATGTTCATCTTAGGTCTACGTGCTCTAATCAGAGTTTATCTAAATCTAGTTTCCAAGGTTTGTACTAATCCTCCTCTGATACCAACTGTAACGCCCCGACCCTAGTTGCCTAGAGTCGGTGCATTATTACATAACATTGGCATGATCACAAGAAAGATCAAATCTCGAAAGACCGATTGGTTTAGTAGCCTTGGAAACACTAGATATATTCATAAGTTTTACATTACATCATAAAATGAAAAACTACTACAACAACATAATGTTTCCACAGTCCACACTATAATCCCCTCATAATATCCCTGCAGGTCATTCATAACTTACATCTTCACTTCCTGGGAAAAATAAAACATAGAAAAGGGGTGAGCTCAAATGCCCAGTAAGGATAACAATATAGCGGAAACTTTCATCAATAAGAATAAACATTTAAGGCAATGTATAACTAAAACAAAAGCCTTTTAAACATGAACTTTCAACATGGTATGGCATAAATAAAATGAAATAATGCCATTTACTTATTCACATGGATATTCTACTAATCGAATAATCACATGCAAAAATCAATAACCACTTTCATAATGTTGGAATGCATAATGCCAGACTATCATAACCACATAGTCAAGGCCTCGTGCCAAGACTACAAATAATATTTTGTCAAGGCATTGTGCCAAGACACTAGTTTGTCTCATGAGACCCACCGATGCATCGAGGAGCTATAGCGGGCTCCACCCGTCACATATTAAGTCCAATGCATTCCCATATGAAAAGGTTTAAACATAACATAAACATTAGTATTAAAACTAGCATACGAAATGTAAATACTGTCACCATAAACTATGAATGGTATAAAAATAGCACATCCATAGTCAAACATATCACAAAACCTTCAATACAATATAGAAGTTTTGTATCATAATAAATCAACTTCAAATAATCTTAAAATCCATCAAAGGATGTTGACATAGATGAAATCAAAATTCTTTTTAAAGAAATATCTCCTTTTATTTTGAAATAATTTAAGATCCATATAAAATAAAACATTTTCTTTGAAAATATTCTTATAAGCTTGTAAGGGAAACTTTGAAGATTGTATAACGGCGGAAAGTACCCGCACCCGCCTTATAAGTTAAAAAAACATTCTTATCTTAATTCTGTCGAAAAGGTTAAAAAGGACCTAGTTTTGAAAACGACCGAAAGATTCCTTTATAAACCACTTATAAAAGTCAAAAAGGGTATAAATGACTTTAACTCATATTCTAGTAAATAGAAAAAATGTTTTGAAATACATTTTCAAGAAACATGGATGTGGATGAAAAAGAGATCCCAGTAGATAATTACGTATAAACAACCTCGGATAATGAAGAGATTGTGAAATAACCCTTACCAATTTGGTAACTTATGAAACATACAACCCATGAAAGAGGTATCATACAATGAATATGTAAATACACATAAATTAGAGTGTATTACACAAAGAATATAATTATGGGCAGTACATACACCACACAAAAGGTAATGGTGGCAATATGGCATGAATATCACGGGAATAAGGAGTGAGATGAAAACCCCTTACCTTGTACCTTTCCTTGGTTGGGGTAGGTTAACCTCCTGTATAATGGTGAAATAGTTGTTATTAAATTATACAAGAATCATATATATTAATATGATATCATATATGATCTTTTAACATTGATTTGTTAATAATATCTTAGAATTATCGTCGTTTCGGGAGTTAACTTACTCATTTTCTTTTATATGGTTTGTTACATAAGCCATGGTTGTTGTATCTTATTCATATACAGAATGATATCCAGTCCTTAAACATCATTTTTAAATCATCAAATGATAATTATACTTGAATGGATACGATGGAGAAAGAATCTCATCGCGTTCGTGGAGACGGTAGTCCGTACGTACGCACGAGCAACAATATCATTTTTTTGATATTAAAATAATATATAAATGGATGGTATATCATATATACAGAATCATTAACATGTTATATTTATTATTTACATGAGTTACACATAATTATTATACCCATCCAAATAATATTATATTGAATAACAATTACACCACGACGTGGAGACGGTAAGCCGTACGTACGCACGTATGGTGACATGTTATTCAAAGGGTGGATAGAATACTTAATATGATTGTACCATATTTATAATAACATCACAGTATATGTGAGATACTGGAGTTATTATTTTAGAATGGTAAGAACAAAGGAAGAAGAAGTGGAAGAAGAAATGAACTTGGAGAAGGGTGGTGAAATCATTACCTCTTCTTCGGGTTCTTCCTTTTGATTTGATCAAAAGGGCTCCTTAGGTTGGATTTCTGATCAAACTAAGGCCGCTAGGTTGTATTGGGGGATGTTGGGAGAGTATTTGGGCAGAGTTTGGCCGAACCAAAAGGCTTTGAAGGTGTGAAGAAATGAGAAGGAGGAGTGCCCTTTTATAAGAGGGGTGAGGGGCACCTTTGGAAAAGCTAGAAATATTAATTTATAATAAATTCATATTCGGTTTCTAATGGCTCCAAAGCTTATTATTCAAAGGTTAAGGTGGGGATAGGTCTAAAACCACTCAACCAATAGAATTTAGACAGGTTTGGGTACTTATATTAACCTTATCTTTAAGTATTAACTCTAAGTTAATTAGTTTCACTTTTACAATGTCTCTTTGTATTTTTATATAATATGGTTAATAAACTTACTATATACATCCAAGCGACCCCCAAGTGTTCCATTAATGATGAAACTATCCTGATATAAGTCTCTTGGCCGAACCTTAGATTTTTAGGACTTTAATATCAATTAATAATATAATATTTGTTTTAAGAACTCTTTTATGTCAATTTTGACACTATTCAATAGTTGATTTTTGTGAAACTCATAACAGATTGATTACTTTGAACAAAGTCAATTATATCAATCCTAATATATCATATTATCCTAGAAAATTAGTTTAATTCATTAAAAGTTTCATATTATATTTGTTTGGGTATTTATAATATCAATTATTTTAATTTTTCACTATTATAGTAATTACTGCATCATCATTGTGTCATAAATAAAATAAATTATTTAATGTCTAAAAATTATAAATAAAATATCATTATGTAGGAAATCTTTTTATATTTCTAATGAATATTTATAATCTAAACTCCAACTTATATAACCCTATGTAACAATTGTTTTGCTAAAAGATATATGCTTGTGTCATTTTTGTATTCATTTTGACTTAATTAAAATAAAGTGTCATTATCACTAACAAGTGGATCCATGGGGTCCCAAAATCGACCCAAATATGCACATGGTCGACCATGTATCAACCAATAGGGTTAAGACACGTTTTAGGGTAATTTAGTATTATTATAATATTATTTTTTTAACCCTTATTTACCGGATTTACCCTTAACCATGGTAAATAAAATATTTACCGCAGTAATTATTCAAAATGTCTAAAAATAAAAGTTACCTATTTACACAATTTGACCATCCTGATTCCAAATATGAAATCCATTTTCTAAATTCGAAATACAGAAGTGGCAGAAATTAATTTAAAATTAATTCCCGCTGTCAAAACAAAAAGCGTGTTTTTAAGAGATAATAACTATCAAAAGATTGACACTTGTTTATGTTCGGTTTAATTGTAAAATTATGTCCAATGACAAACATTATATTAAATGGTAAAAATATATTCTAAATATACTTTAAAACCACTCAAATTCATAATTTATCACTATTAATTATTTTGATTAAAAAAGTTGTTTTTAATTAAAATTTAGTAATTTTCACTATTCATCAAAATATGAAATTTATCCGAAATGTACCAAAATTTCACCTTAGGCTAAATTCGATATTACGAATCCAAAAATGAAGTCCATTTTGAAATATAAAATATATATATTTTCAAAAAGTAGGTATTACTATTTATAACGGCTAGTTTGATTGGTTATGGTGTGTTAGAACTCGGTGTTGCGTACAACACACGCTATCACATTATTCAAAGGGAAACGTACCGTGGAAGCTTGGGGTGTTTCATTTTAAATTTTTGATGTCCCCATTTAGTCAAAAAGTTTAAAATATTGTATTTAAAAAGGTTTCACTATTAGAAGTTGATAAAAGTGAAATACTGAAAATGAATCTGTTCTTGCATTATGACTAAGAAACTCATAATAGGGATTCTAAAATTATAAGGATTATATAAAGTTCAAAATGTAGTTAATACTATTCATGACCTCTTTTAATGGTGTGATTGAACTCGGTGTTGCGTGTAGTGCAAGTTATTGAATTATTTTTAAGAAATAACACACTCTGAAATCCTGGGGTGTTACAATTGGTGTGCTCAGCTCCAAGGGAAATGAAAGTCTCTCAGTGTCTAAACCCAGAGCATGGGCCAGACTGGGTGTAAAAAAGGATTGCGTAGCTCTTGTATCGAACAAGACATATGCAAGGGTACTAAACAAGTCGATCGTTCTTCGAATGACCTCTGGAACTGCTGGAACTGCTGCCTCCACAGTGTGTACCTACCCACGCCCAGCTCCTCTGCCTCTCAACTGTCAGCCGCCTCCCTGACCACACCATGGTCGAGGTCCCTGAGGAGCACCCTGAGGTCGGCCTCCTCCTGCAATGTCTACCCTCGGAGGGGGCGGGAGCTCACTGCCCCTGCTGCTGCTGAAAGGGCACAGCTAGAATCTGCTGCTGCTGAGGTGGGCGTTGAACCTACGCACACCCACCGTACTGTACTCTGTTTGAGCACTGGTTTCGAAGGTTCCTACGGCTGCAAGATAAACATGGAATTCCTAAGCCCCAGAAACATGATAACACAAGTCATTATGATGCAGGTAACTTTCTTAGGGTCTCTATCTTGCAATCAGTGTATCCTCACTTGGTCATTTGGTAGGTCAAGAGTCCTTGTGTCGGATCATGGGGGTCCCTAAAATCCTGTGTCCTAGCCGGTCTTCCCTGGGATATTTCACGCACCATGATCAACCAACACTATTTCCCTACCATCCCATGCAATCTTTAATATTCCTAACACTAGAATCCATCCTCTCTCTCAACCTCTCCTTTGATACCATTATTTCATGACCCGCATTCACCAAAAGGAGAAAAGGGACAACATATTGTCAGACCCTTCCTTCATTAATTTGAAGGAGAGATTATGACCGCCGAGAACCACATTCAATAGGTCCCAGAGTAGAGATAGCACCAAGGATATAGAATCTCGGACAAAATAGAAGGCATTTCCCTCTTTATTTTTATGGGACTGAGAGATAAGATAACAACACCGACAATACCAAAGGTGAATGTAAAGGTAATGCCAAAGTAACCCATTCCCATATCCATGTTCAACATTAAATAATACAAGCCCCAAAAACACCAAAGGTAAATTACCATGAAAAATAAAAACAACAACAGAAACGGCCCTGAGGTCTGAGCTAGTATAGTCCCGCACGATCCCTGAAATCCTTCTAGGAAACTGAAAGCAGTTTTATGTAGGTAGGGTGTGCATACAAGTACACTCATAAAGGAAAACCAAATACTCTCGTGCACATGTGGAGAGGCATTATAATTCCTTATCAGAAAAGAAAAACCAAAGCACCATGCAAGGAAAATAAACCATCCAAGTCTCACCAAGGCACACTCCACAAATATCCAAGGAAAATAAAGTATAGTAATAGAACATCAATATTTGGGTACCCCACACCACTTTCCAACTGGTTATTAAAGACATCTTATGGATCAAATGAATCCCACCATTCTTACCCCAGTCCCACTACCAAACCCCACCCGCACACACCAGGGCCACAAACTCACCGCAGTCACACTGCCAATCCCCACCGACACACACCTGGGCCACAAAAACTACTGCCACACCTGAAGACACTTGTGCCTCATCCCGAAGGCACTTGGGAAACAACATGCCTATAGACACCTAGGCCAACCACCACAACTACCTAGCCCATAGATTCTTGGTCTAATAATGGAATTCGGGCCATCACAGCCTGCTCGAAGAGTCTTGGGCTATTCGGGAAAGGGAGAAGAAACATGGATAATAACCAGCCACTCATAAGAGTGTTGGGAAAAACACCCTCCACATGAAATGGGTAGTTCAGAACTAAGTTCTCAACTTTGGTGGGGCGCAAATAATAAACATAAGAAATATAGTATATGTATAGGTAACAGGCACTCATCCTAACCTAGGGCTCCAATACCTAAGCACAAACACCCTTTTACTATTTATTCTTTAAAGACACCCTGACAATCACGACCAAGTCACAACTCACTCCCAACTAAATCCGTATTAAACCATTCCTGCTTTCATGTTCATGTGATCCCATTTGGGTGAATTATGCACTACTGGGAAACAAACAGGCAGAAGCACAAGCCTAGGGGAAAAAGTTACAGCCATCATCAATTTAAACATTCACACCCAGTTCTCTTGTAAATTCGCATCATGTGAGATATCTCCAATTATTGGAACCAAAACATGCTTCAAGATAGGGCCCCCACATCCCCATAACTGTGGATAAATAGGTAACATAACATAAGAGGATTCCACCCCAATTTTTGATAAAAGCAGTGCAACCACAACCCTAGATTCAAAACCAGAAACTGTGCCACATCCGAGGATCCCATACTCACCCACATCACCCCATGAGAAAACAAATAGAACAATTCACCTACTACAAAAAAGAGTAGAGAAAATACTATGTTTAAGAAAAAAATTTATCTTTTTCCACTTTTTGTTAGTTAATCGGGGTGACCACATAAGGGTATATGTTGTTACGGCATCCATTTAATCCACCGAGTTCACGTGATTAAAAAATTTCTATGTTGCAGCCATTTAATTATCACGGGAATGATGTTATTAATATTTTCATGACTTATTATATTCCCCCTATACTTCTTTTATATGAAATGTGCATAATTTGTGTGAAATATTAATGTTTTAATATTAAGTATACTTTTTGAGCATTTTTAGATGTAGTCCAATTGAGTCAGTTTAATGTTTTACTTATAACAGTCACTATACTGATCCAAATTATGTGGTTCTTCTTTTTTAGGATTCTACGTTCAATATAAAACATTTCATTATAAGGTACCATGAGCCAATTCTGCCATTTTAAGGGTCATATAGTCCACACAAACAAGACCAATGAATCTGTGAACAAAGTGGACCAGCCTTAATGATTGACTTATTGGGCTCAATCCAGAAGTCCAAAAACATTAACTCTCCAACAAAATTTTAGGTACACTACATTTCATTTTGGATAAAAATTTCAAGGCCCAAATCCAAGTACAAGGGGCCCAAATGAAGCATTAAAGTCCATACCACCATTCTGGACGAGAATTAATATCAGTATAGTATGCATGACATATCTCATGATGTATGAATCCAACTGAGCTGATATTTTTCAGTGTGAAATAGGGGATATAATCAGCCGACTTTGTTGAATAACCCATTCCGATTTGAAGGCATCATCATATTCAAAAACCCTTTCACATTATGGACTTCAAAAAGACTTGATGGAAATGGATAATTTCACTTTGTTTAATTAACCGGACAAAACATTTGATCCTTAAGTCCAAATGACTCCAAATTTTGAGAGTAGTCGTCCAACGTTATTATATACGACATTGAATATGTAGATTTCTCGATATTCGGCTTTCATTATGTCTATATCTGTGAGCCAATTGGAGGGGTATTGCTGGAATGTAAACAGTCCACTCCTTGGGCTATAAATACTCTCCTCTTATATCTTTGAGAGGGGTTGGCATTTCAGAAGAGATGAGATCATATTGGCATGAAAAAAGACTTACCAAAGGCTTGGTAGGATCTTCCATTCTCATGTTTTCACTTGAGAGACCTTTCCCCTCTCTTTGTTTTCACTTAATTTCGTGTTCTTCGTTTTTGTAATTTTGTAAGTCTCTTTCATTGTAATTCTATTTTTATGAAAGTTACTTATTCAATATCTCTTATTCACATCCACCTTCTATAGATTAATATTTATTTTCTTAAAATAGATTAAATTCAGTTGAATCTCCTTCCCTTCTTTATCTTCCTCATTCAATCAAAAATCCATTTTTAATTTTCTTTATCATTTGTGTGTGTGTTCGGCGCACTTATCTTATCATGTCCCTTTCTTTTTCTTCTCTTTATAATTCATCACCATAATCATTATAACCAGATTAGTAATCATTTTAATAGCTGGGTAAATCTTTAATTGGGGTGAGTTATAATTTTGCTATGTTAAGTGATTGAGAGATTTTTCTCGACGAATGTTCTTTAAATTAATATTGTGTATGTTGAACTTTATATGTCATGGATTAATGAAATGTTTTGTTTAATATGTGGATTCCATGGATTATTGGAACCAAAAATGCACCACCATAAACAATTAATGGTAATTATTAGAAACCTAAATTATGTTACGGCTTGGATTAAATCTTTAACACTTGGAAATTCCGATCAAAATCATCTTGTGACGTGGGTGTTAATTTAATGCAATATGAAGCAAAGCTCAAGAATGTCACAAGCTTAACTACCTAATGATGAACTCACCCCAATCATTATCAATTTGTTAAATCAAACATCATACATAAATTATTTCATAAGCTCTGCAAACAAACCCCCCAATCAGAATACAATTAACTAAAAACAGAAGACTATTACAAAGTATCATCGTCGAGGATTTGACCCGAGTGCTGCTATACACATTATCAGAGCACCGGAACCTTGACCGATCGGTAAGCGACAATCAGCCGTGTGTTTTAGGAGACAAGAGTTTATTAGTGCACAGTGAAAGACAACCAATGGCCATGATTTTCAGCAGGCATAAATTCAACCAGTTCACAACATATAGCAATTAAAGGGAGTAAAGCAGAAAACCAAACGCACCCCATTATCATTTAACAGACCATTTATTATCTTTGTTAAGGTTTTGCTAGCCCATTCCCATAGAAAGAACAGCTCACCAACCCCACATGATACACAGAAGATAGAGATGAAGGAAAAATACCTACATAATTGATCAAATATTAATGTTTTTCTCCATGCTCCAGGAACAGGGGATGAACGTCTCGTAGGGGAGAAAATATGTGGGCTCTAAGACATGAAGAAAGCTCCATCAAAGGCGCAACATAAGCCACGGGAAGAAGGATTGCAAGCGCTTGAGGAAGAATAAATAAATTCAATTGAGAAGAAAAAGAGAACCCTAGCGGGAGATATAAAGAGGAGATCGGGATATAGAATTTTGAATGCCTGAAAAAACGGATTGTGGTTTCCTATGTGGGTGGGTAATTACACATGATGATATTAAGATTTTATTTAATTCCCCCCATCGGGGGAGATTCTCATGATTTTTAGGAATTAATTATGGGATTTAAATATCTATAAAAAGGTTAAAAGAATTTATTTACGTCAAAACTTACGTTGGGGGAGCGGGACTGGAAAAAGAAAATGATGGGTGAGGACATTGTGGCATTGGCATGGTGTCACCCTCACGGTGCCATCGTCACAGTGCCACTGTTCTTGGTGGAACCTTATTTTTGGCAAAGTAATGTTTAGGGGGGGTTTGGTCCATTACATCATATACCTCTCAAACAATTCTCGCCCTCGAGAATTAAAGCCAGGCCTGAAGGAAAGAGAGGGGTCCGAACAACCACCTCTAAAGATATCTATCAGGAGTGAACATCATCGTTGCCTAGAAACACCTCTCCCTCAAGAAACCAGGCAACATACAAGGGTCAAACTGCCCAGTCATAATGGTTGGGGAGTCTCTTCCTCCATGTCAAAATACTATCCTCTTTGGGCGGCATGGGTTTAAGGGCATCCATTTTAATGTGTCTTAACTATTAGTTAGGTTCTACCCTAACCACATTTTAGGACACATCACACACATTCAGAGAAAAGGAAAACCACGCATTCTATAGTTTAACAAGGAAAAAGGGGTTCCATCAACCATGTAAAAATATAGATACGGAAAAAACTCAAAACAACTCGGGGTACTGGGCACGCATCTGCACCTCTCTTTCCTAGGTACTTTCCTCAAGCCCACCATCCCTCCACAACACATGAAACAAAGAAATGGTTCATCCATGAATAACGTTCTCTTCATAATCGTCGACCCTCACTGGTCTTTCCACAAAGGTAACGTCATCCTTGATATCTAGATCTCCCCAGTCGAGGACATGTGAATTGTCTTACAGATACCGACAGAGCTAGGACACATGGAAGACGTCATGTATCCTCATTAGCTGTGCTGGTAATGCTAGCTGATAAGCCACCTCACCAAGCCGATGCAACACCTCAAAAGGTCTAATTAACCTGGGTGAAAGCTTACTCCACCTACCGAACCTCTGTTGTCCACGCTGAGGGGAGACCTTCAAGAACACGTGGTCCCCGACCCCAAACTCCAATGGTCTCCTCCTATTATCAGCATAAGACTTTTTCTAGTCCTGAGCCACCTTCATCCTTTCTTGTATAATCTAAACCTTCTCTGTCGCACTCTGCACTTCTTCAGTGCCAAGAACACTCGCTTCCCCAACCTCAGTCCAGACACGGGTGAGCGACATAGCCTCCCATACAAGTCTTAAAATGGATCCATGCCAATGGTAGAGTGATAAATATTATTGTAGGAGAACTCTACCAGAGGAAAGTGTCACACCCATGATCCCCGAATGTCCAGAACACATGCCTGCAGCATAACCATCAAGGTCTGGATGGTACTCTCTGTCTGTCCATCCTTCTGCGGATGGAAAGCAGTGCTAAGAAGTAGCTTGTTGCCAAAAGCATTCTGCAATACTCTCTAGATTTGTAAGGTAAACCATGAATCCCTGTACGAGATTATGGATCTCAGAACTCCATGCAATAGCACCAACTCATCCACGTACCTTCATGATAAAGTCTCCACTCCACTAGACTCCTTGATTGCTAGAAAGTGATCCTATTTCGTCAACCGGTCCACCACTGCCCAGATAGAATCGTAGCCCCCTTGAACCTTGGGTAGTCCCATGATGAAATCCACTGATATGTCCTCCCACTTCTACTCAGGAACATCCAGAGACTGCAATAGACCGACTGGAAGTAGGTGTTCGGGATTCACCTGCTAACACACGAGGCACTTTGCTATGAACTATGCTACTGTCTGTTTCATCCCGGGCCACCAAAACTATCTCCTCAGACCCTAGTACATCTTGAAAACTATTGGGTGAAACACTAGAGGTGAGTTGTGGAACTCAATAAGATCCTTTTCGTTCATCGCCACTAGAACAAACAACTTTCATCATAAAAGCATCCGATTTTGACCATCCTTCATCCACCCTTCCGGAGCATTGCCCTGCTCAACTCGGTCATGCATCGCTTCTCCCTATGAGTCTCCCCACTGGGAATCCTCCACCTATTGTAGAAGAGAGGATTTCAATGTCATCTAATATAGGAAACCTCTACCACTACCCTTTCTCGCACCCAGGTTCATGGTAGCCAATTCCTCCATCGCCTTCCATGCATATGCTGACTTTCGAACCACATCCTTCTATGAATTCCTTCTCAAGGAATCGGACACTACATTCCCACTTCCGAAGGTGTAATAAATCGTGAAGTCATAGTCGTGATGGAACTCCATCCACCTCTCTAGTCATAAGTTCAGGTCCTACTGGGAGAAGACATACTTCAAGCTCTATTGATTGGTGAAGACAATGAAGCACGCCCCACAGAGGTAGTGCCGCCACAACATTAGCACGGAAACGACAGCTGTAAGTTCTAGATTGTGGGTGGAATAATTACGCTCATGAGGGTGTAACTATCTATACCCATAAGAGATCACCCTTTTCCACTGCATCAACACACATCTAAGGCCTTGCACTAAAGAATCACAGAACTCCTCATATGCCTCCCCTTCTTCTGGAAACCTCAGCACTAGGGCACTAACCAACTTCTCCTTCACGTAACTGAAGTTCGGCTTACATTTCTTGTCCCAGAAGAAAGCCTGTTCATTCTAAGTCAAGGATATCAAGGGTGCCTCAACATGGGAGAAGTTGGGCATGAATCTCCGATAGTAACCAGCCAGTCCTAGGAAACTATGAACTTATGTCATGTTCTTGGGTTCTGCAAAATAAATAACCACCTCGACCATTGATGGGTCTACTTCTATCCCCTACTCGGACACCACGTTCCCAAGGAAATGTAGTTCTCGCATCCAGAACATACACTTGGACAACATCCCTTAGAGCTGGTGCCGTCAGAGGGCCTTTAAAACAATTATCAGATGCTTAGCGTGATCCTCCTTTGATCTTGAGTAGATCAGGATGTCGTCAATAAACACGACAATGAACTGGTCCATATATTATCGGTATACGTAGTTTATGATCCCATTGAACATATCTAGTACATTTGTAATTCCGAACAATATGAATAAAAACTCAAAGTGCCCATATCATCACCTAAAAGCAGTCTTTGAGATGTCCCTCTCCTTCACCCTCACTTGGTGACATCCAGACTGCAGATCAATCTTTGATAACCAACCTACTCCCCTCAACTGGTCAAAGAGATCGTCTATCCTTTGGAGAGGGTAGCTAATCTTGACCGTCACGTTATTTAGTCTCCTATAGTCTATGCAAATCCTTAGACCACCATCCGCCTTCTTCGCAAACAAAACAGGAGCACCCCACGATGACGCACTTGGCCGAACAAAACCCTTCTTCATCAGATCGTCAAACTGGATCTGCAACTCCTGAAACTCATAAGGTTCCATATGATAGAGAGCCACTGGAATTAGATGGGCACCAGGTTGAAAGTCTATCCCGAACTCAACATCACGTCGATGGGGGAAATTGTCCACCTTTTCAGGGAAGACATCCATAAACTCACTGACGATTCCTTGGACTTCCACCATTTCCACATCAACCAACCCCGCTAATATTTCTGACAGCAGTGAGAGGAGGGTTTCCCCTCGCTTGTTGCTTCCCTAGAAGCTCCGCTCGCCGATGAAAGTCACCCGTCGGCCGCCGAAGTCCGAAAACAAAACCCTTCCTCAGAAGCAGTCAAAGATGGCACACACAGAGAACAACCAGTCAATGCCTAGGATGACATCGTATGTTTGTATCTACAAATGTAGAAGATCCCTAACTGATTGATGTGGCCCTATCATCAGTCTGCATCCTCTAAAAACATACAACAAGTCGGTCTAACCTCCGACTAGTGTGCTCAGCACCAGGGGCACTGAAAGTCTCTCTGTGTCCAAACCCAGAGCATGGGCCAGACTGGGTGTAACAAAGGAGTGCGTAACTCCAGAATCGAACAAGGCATATGCAAGGGTACTACACAAGATAATCATACCCTGAATGACCTCTGGCCTTGCTAGCACTTCCACCTCCGCGGTGTGTGACTGCCCAGGCCCATCTCCTCTGCCTCTCATCTGTCGGTCGCCTCCCCAACCACGCCTTGGTCGAGGTCACTGAGGAGTGCCCTAAGGTCGGCCTCTTCCTGCAACGTCTTCCCTCGGAGGGGCAGGAGCTCGCTGCCACTACTGCTGCTGAAAGGGACTAGCTGGAAACTGATGCTGCTGAGGTGGTCGTTGAATCTAAAAACCCCCACCGTACTGTACTATGTTAGAGCACTGGTTTCAAAGGTACCTATGGCTATAAGGTAATCAAGGAATGCCTAATCCCCAGAAACACGAGAATACATGTCATGATGATGCATGTACCTTTCCTAGGGTCTCTATCCTACAATCAGTGTATCCTCACTTGGTCGTTAGGTAGGTCCAGAGTCCTTGTGTCTGATCACGGGGGGCCTTAAAATACCGTGTCCTAGCCGGTCTTCTCTAGCCTAATTCACGAACCAAAATCACCCAACACTGTTTCCCTATCATCCCATGCAATCTTCAATATTCCTAACTCTAGACTCCATCTTATCCCTCAACCTCTCCTTTGATACAATTCTATCACGAACTTCCTTCACCAAAATTAGGGAAGGGACAACAGATTGCCAGACCCTTCCTTCCTTAAGTTGAAGGAGAGATAATGACCCCCACAACCCGCCTTCAATAGGTCCTGGAGTGGAGAACAGCACCATTGGTATAGAATCTCACACAAAATGGAACGCATTAGCCTTTTTGTTTTATATGGGATCTAGAGAATAGATAGAAACCCCAAAAATACCAAAGTTGGATGTAAAGTCAAAGCCAAAGTAACCCATTCCCATATGCATGTTAAACAGTAAATAATACAATCCTAAAAATCTCCAATGGTAAAGTACTAGGAAAATGAAAAAGGACAATAGAAACTACCCCGAGTTCCAAGCTAGTACCATCCCGCATGATCCTTAAAATCCTCATGGGAACCTAAAGTAGTTTTATGTTTGTAGGGTGAGCATACAAGTACACTCAGTTGAGAAAACCAAAGACTCTCATGCATAAGTGGAGAGGCATTCTAATTCCCTGTGAGAAAAGAAAAACCAAAGAACCTAGCAAAGAAAACTATCCACCGATGTCTCACCAAGGCACACTCCCCAAACAACACAAGGCAAGAAAAGTATAGAAATAGCACTTCGATATTTGGGTACCATGCGCCACTTGCACACTGCTTATTAAAGACATCCTACGCATCGAACCTATCCCCCCATTCTCACCGTAGTCCCACTACCAAACCCCGACCGCACACACCTGGGCCACAACAACTACTGACATGCTCGAAGACACCTGGGACAGAACAACTACCGCCACACACGAAGACACCTGGGCCTCATCCTAAAGGCACTTGGGAAACAACCTTCCTGCTGACACCTGGGCCAACCACCACAACTACCATGACTGAAGATTCTACGGCTAATAATGGACTTCAGGCCATCAAATCTTGACCAAAGAGTCTTGGGATATTCATGAAAGGGAGCAGAATAAGAGCTAATAACCAGCCACTCATAGGAGTGTTAGGGAAAACGTCCTATCCATGAAATGCGGTGTTCGACACAAAGTTCTCAACTTGGTTGGGTGTGAATATGAAACATAAGAAATATTGTATGTGTATAGGTAACATGAACTCAACCCAACCTTGGGATCCAATAACTAAGCACAAACACCCTTGTTACTATTAATTCCTAAAAGACACCCCGGCACTCACGACCAAGTCAGAACTCACTCCCATCTAAATCCACATTCATCCATTCTTTCTTTCATGTTCATGTGATCTCATTTGTGTGAATTCTGCACTACTGGGAAACTAATAGGCACATGCACAAGACTAGGGGAAAAAGTTACAGCCATCTTCAATTTAAACATTCACACCCAGTTCTCTTGTAAATTTACATCAAGTGAGATCCCTATAAGTATTGGAACCAAAACAGGCATCAAGATAAAGCCCCCACATCCCCACAACTATGCATAAAAAGGTTTCACAAAAGATGAGGATTACACCCCAATTCGTGATATAAGCAGAGCAACCACAACCATAGATTCACAACCAGAAACCATGCCACATCAGAGGATCCCATCCTCACTCACATCACCCCATGAGAAAAAAAAACAGAACAATTCACCTACTACCAAAACAGAGTAGAGAAACTTCCAGGTTCAAGCACAACATTTATCTATTTCCTCTTTCTGTTAGTTAACCGGGGTGACCAAACAAGGGTATATGATTGCAAGGCATCTATTTAATCCACCCAGTTCACGTGATTAAGAAATTTATATGTTACATCCATTTAATCATCACGAGAGACAAGAGTTTATTAGCGGACAACAAGATACCACCAAAAACCATGATTTTCTGTAGGCATAAATTCATACAGTTTACAACATATAGCAATTAAATGGAGTACAACAGAAAACCAAATGCACCCCATCATCCATTAAGAGCCAGTGTATTATCTTTGTTAAGGTTTGGTTAGACAATTCCCCTAAAAAAATAGCGCACCCACCCCACATGATACACAGAAAGGAGAGACTAAGGAAAATCCCTACTTGTTTGATCAAAGATCAAAGTTTTTCTCCACGCGCCCAGAACAGGGGATATGTGGATTTCAGGGGAGTATATCCATGGGCTCTAAGATGTGAAGAAGGCTCCAGTAGAGGCGCACTATATGCTAGGGGACGAAGGACTCCAAGTACTTCTTGTAGAAGAAAAAAATTCAATCGAGAAGAAAAGGAGAACTCTATCGGGAGATATAAAGAGGAGATCGGGATATGGAAATTTGAACGCCTAGAAAAACGAATCGTGGTTTCTTATGCGGGTGGGAAGTTAAACATGATGATATTAAGTTTCTATTTAATACCCCCCATCGGGGAGGTTTCTCAGGATTTTTAGTAATTAATTATTGGTTTTAAATGGCTGTAAAAAGGGTAAAAGAATTTATTTATGTCAAAACTTACGTTGCGAGAGCGGGACTGGAAAAAGAAAATGCTAGGTGAGGAAACGGTGCCTCCGTCACGGTGTCACCCTCACGGTGCCACCGTCACGGTAAAAAAATGACCGGTGCCACCGTGATTGGTGCCACCGTCACGGTGCCACCATGGACCATGCCACTGTTCTTGGTGGATCCTTATTTTTGGAAAAGTAATGGCCAGGGGGGTCCGGGATATTACACACACCAACCATTAAACCATGGGCCCATATATATTTTATCATTTTCTATATATAAAAATTCACAAAGATTAATCATTGACCACACATACCATTTATAATCTCTAGTCTGTCCAACCCATATATCATCTTCAATACTTATCCCATTAACACATTTCCCATTTTCACTTCTTAATTTTTTTATAAGTTATCATTATTAGAAACACCCCTTTATTCCATGTTATCAATTAATCACACATAAAATAAATTTTGGTTTAAAATTCAAATTAAAAAAATAATAGAAATCTCATATATTTCCTTAATGAAAACGTTTTAACATGTTCAACATAACAACGATTGGATTAATCTCTTATACCCTTCCATTTCAGTTTTAATAACCCAATCCATGCTCATAAATATGGCCCACCCCAAGTTATTCCTCTATCCTAGTATATTCTACCTCAAATCATCCAATGATGTTCATGATGGTTTTAATTCAACACTAATCCAATAAATACATCAATTATAACATTAAAACCCTAATGTACAAAAAAATGACACCAATGAACTACCACACATGCACGATAAAATCATTAAGGGTCTGGGATAACACTTATAGACCACAAACCTCAAATACGTAGACAATATAATGATCCAAAATGGCCATTTACATGAATGAAAACATACATATATGCATCAAACGAGATTATACTAGATAAATGTTGGATTCAAAGCCTCATAAGTAGATGATAAATTCTACAAGTCCTCATCTAGAAAATAAATCAAGGGGGTCTTAGACTCACCCAAAATATCAATCTACACCCATATTCTCAACAAAAATAATATAAACAATGGTGATCAATCTTTGGTAGGTTAATTTGGAATCCCTCATCACCCTTATATTGTAAATTTTAAATGAAGAATAATGATGGTATTGTTTTCATAAAAAATCATGAGGGAAAAGCTAAATAGCCGTAATTTTAACAGGGTGCACAGTTTGGAAAAATGGATTGAAAACTCATGTGCCAACCGTGCACAACCCATTGTATGAGAGGGGTTCATGCTTTTTGGATTATTGGGATAACCTCACCATTTACCCTTTCCAATGGCATGGATTCACCAACCATGATACACATCCAACATCCATGGATAGATATGGAGCACAGTTACAATAAACAATGTGCCAACCACACAACATGCATTTCTGGGACATGTTTTATGTTATTTTCAGTCACGAAACTCCAAAACACACCCAAGTCTCCCCATTAACCCAGTAAGTATTTTATTAACCATGTTTTAGTGATTTTACATGAAATATATACAAGGATGTAACTCATATAATTATGGGATCTTACAACTTCCCCACATTATAATGAATCATCCATGAGCCACATTCCCATGTATATCTTAGACTATAATGTAAAATGTTCATTAAACTAGGCCCACTGAACAGTATAATTTTCCCTAGTGTGTTTTTGTACAGTTCCATTCAATAAAAACACTCCAAACGATGGTACAAAACTACCAAAAAAAATTTTATCACCACGATTCAAAAAATGAATCGAATGCTCCTCAATGTATGCATCAACATTAAAAAACATAAACCACAATTACTCAACATGGAAGCCTAGGTAACACTTCCTAAATCAAGAAACATGGAATTTTATTAAATGTCATCCTCCAAAAGTGGATGATCTAATCAGACCACCATTAGCACAATCCTCTTCATAACTCATCGACCGAATCTCTTGGATCTGTCATACTCTTTTTCAAATCCTGAATAATGACCAAAACTCATCATCACCCAAAATAAACACATTATTTTTACAACCACATTTATTAACCCATGTCCTTCCACAACTTGAGGTTCAATGGTCCCATTCCATAATGGAACATCTAAACCAAAAAAATAGCACTCAAGGAACACATCTTGTCCCATTCGAGCCAATACTTCTTATCAATTACAATTGACCATAACGTTATTTACTCAATTCCATACATTCCAAAACACCAATAAAATATTCCAATGAAAAAAATTCATTATGGTTATAGAAAAGATACACATTACCTCTTCACATATATATTATAGTGGTTGGAAAATACACATCCAAAAAACGGCCACCAAAACATCAACTGAACATTCACAACATTACTTTTATATTTTCTAAACTCAATGAACCAAAATATTCGTATGGAATTCACCCATTACTAGCATATAGTTAATTGTTTGAAAAAAACCAGAAATAAATTCCTACACAATTGATTTTTAGACCACAAATAACACAACCTCCCTCATGTTAGCATTTATTTATGCAATGAACCTTTTACTAAGAACATCAATCCAACAGTGGTTCATAACATACCATGTCAATTAATTTTACCATATCATTTTGGAACACCCCTCTATAGGATTTTCGTAAAACACCAATATTACAATATTGAAATGCTATGCATAAACTATATCCAGGGTCCTTATGGGTTATGTCTTATCACTATCATAGGTCACACCTAATGGGTATATTCCCTGACATTCCCTAAAACTTCATCATCATGTAATCCACTACTCTCCAAGCCATTATCACAATCCAACACACCCATCAAAATTTATAATAAATGAACTTTCAAAATCCATACATTGAAAAAATAAGAATAAGTTATAACTAAAACTACAATTCCAAAAAATAAAATGTAATATTCACTCAAAACTATTCACCAGATATGGTTTAAAACATACAAAATTCATCCCTTGTTCCTAACTAGGCCGATCATTCAATGAAAAACTCATCCTTAAAATGATCTTCCTAGATATTGGTATTCCACATACTTTCTTTACCATGATTTAATTACACCTAATTAAACTCCACGGTCACCAAATCAGACCTAACCATGTCCATTATGGTCCTCTATAAAGGTTCTAAATCCTGACCACCCATTCCATGAATCCAAGTATGTCTGGCCACACCCTTCAACGACTTAAACAAATGTTCCTTAAATAGTATTTTGAACTAACCATATCCTAGAGAAAATTCATGGAATATTAGACATCCACATATATGGGCCTAGGATAATATTATGAGGTACTCAACTTTCACCTCATAGGACTAACATTAGAATCATGATACCACCACAAACACTCCACACTCTTATCTATGAATCCATGACTGAAATATAACTCTATGCCTTAGGATTGTAATTATAATTAATTACCATGAGAAATTAAAACCCCCAATGACATTTATTTCATCATAAGATAAACCCCAAATCATCGAAATATCCATATAGATATTCCCTGAAAACAAAACAATCATCACATGATACATGTTCCTTGCTTCTGTGAACCACACCAATAATTTTTGTCAACACTCGATCAATAATTAGAACCTAATTCCTAAATGGTTAACAGTGTAAATCACACCATCCCACTCCCAATAAACCACTACCTATGATAACCTCAAAATGACCCCACATCCAACCAAAATAACTCCACATATCTAGGAATAAATCTAGATATATCTCAATGTACTCAAGATTATGTCATGATATTGGTCAAGATCCTCACTGGATACTAGTATAGATGGTGTCATTAGACACAACCCCAATTTTCAATCAATTATTTCACCTCCCAAAACTATAAGAATACCCTGAAAAATTGAATGTATCAAGATTCCCTATCTTCCAACACCTCATCAATACTCAGCCACCAATAATAAAGTGGGATTTCCAGCCAAACTCACCACCGCATCTAAACTCTATACTATGTATCCCTAAAACAATGCTTCCCATGAAACTACAGACCCCACACCAATAAATATCTTCTATCATGGTCCGAAAACCCACAATGGAGACACTTTGATCAAACAAATAGAAAACCACTTTAATTTCCAATGATTCCACACTTTGATTCCACCGAAATCAACATGATCGCAAAACTTACAACCCATGTACTTATCCCAACAACATTATCTATCTCTAGAAAATTCTCGATACTCAATCTTCATCATAAACCTCAAGTTCAAGCCATTCTCGATGGTCACCAACTAATATCGACTCATGACCCATCAAAATGTAAACACTATTGTTAAAAACAATTCCTAGTTACAATCTAATTGTTCCTCATCGTCCATCATCATCTTAAGTCATCATGAATTGTCAACATTCACTTCATACCACTCTTCATTTTTTCACAAAAAGTCCAACCACATGACCACACATCACTCATGGAGTCGTAGCATACCCATAATTTTCATCCACTATTTGTTCATCATATCTTGTCTTCCAAAATTTATCCTGATTCCCTCATCAATTTTTTTTACACAGTCATGTCATGTATTCTCATTATCACACCCTTGGAAACCAATATTACAACCAAACAAAGGAACTCAAGTGGTCCTCCAAAAACGAAAACAAAGAACCAGCATATTATATACCAAAAGTCAATGGTACTCATTGTGCATAGATTCCATCTTTGAAAAATATCCCATGCTTCATATTACAAGTCACCTACAACAATAGTCTAACCTCCCTCATAGTCACCATATTTTTTCCCAAGACATTCAACTCATAGTCACAACTCATGTCACATCACTAAAGCCATAAATCATCCAACTAATCCATTTTTTCCAAACCTTAACTATGAAACCCTCTCTCTCTTCCACTAATAAAATCCAAATCATAAACATGTGTGATGCACACCCAAAAGAACTAACAACCCCAACTGACCTCTCTCATTGGTCACATCAATGTTCCAATGATACAAACTCCCTACACTAGGTCACAAAATTAACAATATAATGGAACCCCCTCTAATACATATGAATCATTCCATAAAATTCATTTATCAAGGAAACACTTGTACACCTGTTCCAATACAAATTGCACCGAGCGCCCTAAGAGACCATTTACTATAAGTTCTACAACATAGATACTCTTACACAGATGTAAAAAATAAAAAGAACACAAAATATATGGTATAAAACACAACTCACATGTTCAAAAAACACAAAGGTAACTATAACCTAGGTACCATTTTCTGGTTCTTATATACACCACGCACAATCACAATGCCCAAGGCTTTCCACACTCACAGTACAAAAAAAAAAATAATTACCCAAATACCATTTCCATACTGAGGGTTCCATAATCACATCACATTTTACATTCAACAAAACCCAAAGTGCCTCACAACCCAAATCCATGATCTCAAAACAGTGCAGTATCCTAGCCTAAACAACCCATAAAAATTCTAGACAAAAAACATAAAAACCAATAACTCAGGGGACCAAAACGATAAATCATCCCATATCCTTCAATAATGAACATAATCATTTTAAACAAAATCATTCATATTTAAAACATTCCTATCACCAAACATTTGTAAAATACCTAGATTATTTGAATCCTTATATAAAAACATTTTTCTCAATAGAAATATTAAATAAAGATCGATGTGAGTAAACCACTGAGGAAAAAATTATAAACTATCATCCATTAGCATCACACTCATCATAGACACTCCCATCTATGATGATCACACCTATAACACTACCCAAATACATCCCTACAATTGGTTATGGTAATCATGGGTTAAATAAACATACATAGTCCATCTATTTTACCAGAAACCCTTTTTAATCATTATCTTTCAATAATATAAGTCATTCTCATTTTGGAATCCATAGTCATCATTTAAATTAAATTAAATTAAATTAAATATTAAACCATTTTATTGTTTTTCATTATAAACTTATTAAAACATTCAATTCAAATATATCATTTACCTGATTAAATAACATTCATTAAACACCTCTTTCTTCAAAATTTTAATGTAAATAATATGCATTTTATCCCTCAGATCCCAAATATCTACCCCATGTGTTCCCACCATGATCCATGCCACCTAGAACCTTGATACCGAAATTGATTCATGTACGAACAACCCTATTCCATTCCAATTAGTATAAGAATATCATAAAATAGTCACATAACAAAACATTTTCATCGAACAAGGAGAAATATCATCAAACTGTTACAAAATTAATAATGAACACAATCCCACACTACGTGCATGGGTTTTCCCTTATACATGGTTTAAAAACTCAATTTCATGAGCCCATTTTCAGGTCTTGATATGTCAAATTATCCCATATACATTTCCCAAATTGTAAAACAACTAAAAATAACCTTAATTGATACCACTCTGTAATGTCCCCAACATAGTATCCAATATGTCTGGCGCCCTCATATGCATCTCCAAACACTAATCGAGGCATTCCCTAAACCCACAGTTCAAAACCATTAGTATATCCCATAAAACAAAGGTATTACTCTACGACCACTATTATATGAACCATGGGTTATTAATCTATTAGGATATATGAATACCAATAGTTTACAAAAAAAATAGTGTATATAATTTCATAGGAAATAGAAACACCTACGGATTGACTAAACTACATGTATATGTCATTATTAAAAGAATACTTCACTATTATTTGATCCCACCACCTTTTTCATATTTTATGCAAAACTAATAGGCCAACCTATATACACATTTTGGTCTACACTTGGGTCTATGTTCCAAAAAAACATCTACAAATGGGAATTGATCACAGCACCTCCAACTTATAATGAAATGACATTAAAACTATCGTACACCACATTTTTTGGTAATATATTCATATATATATATATTTATATATTTGTATTAAATTTATTATTATTATTTTTATGGAATAATAATATGAAAACCTGAACTCATATTTTATCTTAAACATTTGGTATAGGTTCCCAAGAAACATTTATATAGATACGATTTGGTCAAGCCCTCGATATAAGATATTCAATACATTACCAAGAGTTTTTCACAGTAAATCAAATTTCCATATTTTAAATAAAATATTTTGTATAATGATTAACTATGACAAAAAATATTTGATAACCGTGGGAAAAGGTCCTTCATGTGAAAAACATTCACCCGGATAACTATTCTGACGGTTCTCTCAAAATTGAGGGTTTTGAGGTGATAGATACCTACAATTTTTGGAGAACTATGGGTAAGGGTTCTTCCAATGGAATTCTCCCTAGAAACATACATCCATGGTTCAACATATTTTTCGGTATAAGTGTAACATAATATAAATTTTAATGGAGAAAATGGGGTATATAATTGTTTTCAAGTAGTGAAATTACATCATGTGAACCACTCTATACAGAAGTGGATTTCAGATAGACATGAGGTTCTAATGAGTTAAAATGGGAGAATATAACCACTTTATCAGAGTAATCAACAATAGATAACATAAATTAATATTGTTTATAGTATAACAAATGAATCCCAAAAATAGGTCCCGACCACATGTTTGGATCCCTCATCTATGGGTAGTTAGTTTTGTCCTTTCATGGTTTGGAAACACAGTTTGTCAAAATAGTGTTCTAATTGTGCACCCAATTTTTTTTTTGAAAACCCTCAAAAAGTACAAAAATGTCTCCCCATAATCCAATATAAATTAAAAAATATTAAAATCATTAGGTAAGGGTTACATACCAAAAATTGGTTGTGCTATAACCACATTTCCTGACTGACTGAAGATAGTATCCACTAACAGGATTGGAGTCGATGAGAGCTACTACAGATAGTTTTAGATCATCCAATAGTGAATGTGTTTTGAACATATCCATTATATTTCAAATAAATACCATAGTTGAAGAATTATAGAGTTTTATGAAGGATCCCATGCCTTCTTGAGAGGCTCACCTTGATATAGATTGAGTAGATTTGGCCGCAGTGACATGTTATCTCCAAGATTTATTGGTCCCTTCCATGTAATTTGTATAAATATAGAGATGGTGTACAACGTAGCTGTATCACCACAGTTATAATGGGTATATGAAATATTCTACATGATTCAGCAGAAGAGGTGTGTGCAAGACCCATTACACGTTATTGACTAGGGTGAGAAGGACAATGATGGTAGAGTTACATTTATTGAGTAGCTAGTGAAGATTGAGTATTTGATGGAGAGGATCCATTGATGGCATTAAATTCCTCTTGTGTGTGATTAATTGAATCTTGAGAATATGAATATATCACAACAAAGACAGATACATTTATTCAAGCCTCATACTGACATCATTATAAGAACGTTTTACTCATTTATGCAAAAAAACACTAAGGTGATGAGATTTTAGTATATATTATTTTTTATATATTATTTTTAATATTATAAAGAATATTTTTTAGACTATGAACCTAGACAATGTGTGATTATAAGGCCATGTGTGGTTGAAATAAATATATGAAATATATTAAACATATTAAATATAACACATATTAAGTTTTACTAAATAAGTGTTATAACATCAAAAATAACACCCACATAAGAAATATGAATTCAACATTGAGTTTAAAATGTATGTTTTATAGCACGTGTGACATAACCTCTCTCTGCCTGGGATGTTTGTGGAAAAATAATTGTGGGTGTAATATATTAAAATAATTGAAATAATAAAATTATTTTATTTTATTTTTTGAATAAAAACTGTTTCTCATATAAATATTAGGTTATTTTTTTTCCTCAGGGATGGTTGTTCAATCCCAAGGGATGAAGGAGTAGTTGGAATACATATTTCATAGAAAATTATGGATGATCATGCCAGATCATGGATCGGTTCACCGACTGTGTTATAGGATCTCATAAAAAATGGAAATGAAATAGTTTAACATTAACTATCAATTCAGTCAATAGGTATGATGTTTTTCATGGTGATTACCATCCCATTTAACAATTTCTGCTGAATGAGGATCATTTTCGTGAACATAATTTATATGTTCATCATTTTAGAATTAATTATATTTGATTATTCATTTTTCAATTAAATATACCTCTTCATTTACCTTTTCCATGATAACTAATTGAGGCTAAATGAATAATTTCCAAGGATTGATCCTTTCTCTGATAGCTTGTGAATTTCTCTCTCCCCCAATATTCAATCATTCATCAAGGGGGTCTCTTTTGGAATGTGGATTCAATGAATAACCATTATTCAGTCATTAAACGACCATTCATCTTTACAATAGATCAATATTGTTTGTGTGGTTCATAATCTATGGTATTGTTGGGGAGGCATGATAGAGATTAATGATTTGGACCAAAATTTACATATTAAAAGTTCTAGTTTTTCTTTGTTTGGAAGAATAATGATGTTTTTCCTGACATACCATTTTCATTAATGGATTAAAAGATCAAAATATGGAGGTATAGTGAATAGATTCCTGGCCAAACCTTGATCAATAGGATCCAGCAAGGGGTGGCTCCGGTGAAGAGCAGGACGATGAAAAATCGATCTGGAGAATCGCAAGCAACACAACCTGTACCCTTGTGTTACACATCTTGTGAACCCATGGTTATAGTGCCTATTTTCATATGGTGCCAAATATCAAATAGTATGTCACCCCTATAACACTTCTTGTGTCCCCTTCTATGTGAATTTTCATATACATCAGGAAGTACAGGGACATGTGAAAAAAGTACACAACTAAGTCATATGCCAGGTACATATACAATGTCATGTATTTGTGTACATAGACTGATACATAGACATGTCCACCCTACACCAATACAGAAAGGTGGTATGAGAATTATATTTTAAATATCCTCACACCTTGTACATATTCTACACACAATTTAGAGAGAAATATACATCTCGTGTGAGGAATTTTCAAATGGATAACATGGGGATAGCTCGAAATGCTATGTTCACACTGGTAAATTCCACGCAATCCCTTAAAGAGTGAATTTATCAATTAATTTTCTTCGTTTTAACTATCATTGGTTGAGTATGACCCCTTGGTAATTACATAAAGGTTACATCACACCATTATATTCATATCATTGGATTGTGATCCACTCTAGTGGTTGGGTCTCATATCGAGTGTGGTGTCCTTAGATTTGAATGTAGTGCATTCCACCGTCATCCATTGTTTCGTAGGTGGGGTTTTTAGAATTTCCACGACCTCACTAAGAAGTTAATTGATCCTCCATTTATTTGGTTGTATCAGTAGGGTTTTTGGAATCATTGACATACAATCCCATACAGAGTGGGATTATCCAAATTGGATTTATGGTGTCCCTCGGTGGTTTTAGGTGAGACTGCCAATTTGTGTATTTAAAACATCATATAAAAATGTTATATAGTGAAAAAGTCACCATGAACTATACCTCTCCATTGAATTTATGCAATGATACCATGTCTCGTCCATTGTATTCTCCCAGAACGATTGTTGCTTCGAGTAGAATCATACGGCTAGAAATTGGTTTTGAGCGTCTTGTGGCATGGTTTCCTTCCAGAGTATATCTAATTGTTTCTATGATATGATAATATAAATATCTTTTATTGAAATTATTATAATTTATATCCCATGTATAGTGTTTTTTGGGTGTCCAACTAAAAATTATTATACTAACCTAGTAACACCCTAATATTTTTATGAGATGGATTATTTCAATTTATTTAATGTCATTTTTTGTATTTTATACCATTATAAGATTGAAATATTTGAAACACTAGCATATCATTTGATATAATAAACACAATTACTTGCATAAATGTACAACTAAATATTTTATCCTTTTCATTATAATTGTAGTTATGAATTATACTATGTTCATTCTAAAAAATTATTTAAATAAAAACAATTGAGTCTATAGAATAATTAAATCACCCTTGATGGATTCAATCTATTTTTTAAAATTTATCATCTATGTTTTCTTCACATGCTATAAAACAAATTTATTTTCTTTCGATAAATGAAGTATTTTTATAAAAAAATGCAGTTTTGCAGCAATTTGATGGAACAACTATTTTTAATATAGTTTTTGAATGTTTTATATATATATAATTCATCAAAATAAACTACTTATATTAATGTAGAATATTAAAAATTACATTGGATGAATTTTTGGGCCTTTTCTCAGATGATTCTTTTTTGATGAAAAGTGGAAATACATATTTTTATTGAATTTTTTTCTTTTAATGTAATTATATTGTAAAATTTTGTTTTTGTTTTGTTTTATATGCCAATTAGATAATTTTTATTAAATAATGGCATTTAAAATTTTTTTATAGATGAATTTAATAAAAAACTACTTTCTATTTAAAAAGAGTCATTTATCCAAAAAAAAACTCTTTTTCCTGAAATTTCACCAAATTTATTTTTTTTTATTATGAAAGTTAAATGTTTTCAATTTTGAATATTTTATTTTGAATTTGGATTCATGAGGTCTAAATTTTGTATGCAGGTCCTTTTTATTTTTTGACCAATGTGAACAATAACTAGGGTAAATTTTGTTACCACATTAATGTATAAATTTGTTAATTTAGGTTAAAAATAATATTTTATAGACTATAAAATGACCAAAAAAATTTATTTTTTGAAAGGAATTAAACCCTAGAAAATAAGGATTAAAATTATTTCATTTAATGGAATTTTTTTAATACAACGACTTAAATAATATTTAAATCAATGAAAGACACAAAGTGTCATTTTAATTGTCTATAATATCTATTTTTTGTCCACATATAGTTAAATGTATGGTGTCAATGAATATAAATGTTAATTTTTAAACATAAGAAATATTTTTACAAAATATTAAAATACTTTGTACCTTTTGGTTCCATTTAAAATATATTATTACATTTATATTATTGTATTTATGAAAATTTAACAATGTCACATTCATGTTTTAAAAAATATATCATTTTTTAGTAAAGTTATCTAGAAGATATATTCGAATATAAATACTCATTTGAAATATAATATGTTCTAATTTATGATGGTAATTTTATTTTAATTTTTAGTAAATAAATAATTATCTTAAAGGCTTATCAATTGATGATGCTGAAGTTTATTAATTGACGAAAAAAGATTAAAATAATTTAATTAAAATGATAATAAATTATAATATACTAAATTTATTAACCCAATATTATTGGTTGATTATATATCAACACTAATCATCCATGGGTACATTTATGAAGCATTTGGTCCTAAGAGAAGGGATTATGATGCTTATATTATTTTATTTAAAGCGATTTTAGAATTTTCAATTTCATATTTACATAATTATAAATTTCTTCATAATTATTTTTTCTAAATATATATAAGGATAAATGTATTATTCTTAAAGATATTATATTTATCTTCATCATAGATGTTTATTATTAATTTTTACTTTGAAAATGAGTATAAAATATAATTACTCAATACTGATGTAGTAATTATTTTGTTAATGTTTATATCAAATAATTGTTATTAAAATTTTTAAAATATTTATAATTTATCTAATTAATATGTTAAATGAATTTTCAAAACAACCTAGACCCCTTATATATATAATAAAATATTTTTTTCTTGGATAAAATATAAATTTTATATTATTAAAAATCTACAAATTTAATAATGTCAAAATTGACACTAATATTGTTTGGTCAAAAAATTGATTTTCTAGTTATTTAAAAATTATAAAACCTGCTAAAAATATATAATAATTATTATATATTATTAAATTTATCGAAATTATTTATTTATGATTTATTTTTTATCAAAAAATAAACTATTTTTCCCTTTTTATATTTAAATAGTTGTTACCCTAGTTAAAATGAAATATAATAACTTAGTTTTTAATTAAACTTATGAGTTTTAAATTTACATAATAACCTATAAGAAATATATTGTATTATTAACATACAACCATATCTCATATCAGCTTATAAACTATAAAATATTAAAGGTTTCATGATGTGGGTTTGTTTTATTATAAATTAATATTTTTGGAGATTCCAAATTCTCCCTTTACCTCAACTATAAAAGGGAATATCCTCCCTCAAAATTTCAATACACATTTAGCCTTAAATATCATAAATACCCTGAAAATTTACCATCTCCACCTCCTTATTGAAATTCTATAGGTTCTAGTCTTTTTAAAATACTAACCCTAGTTTATATAAGTGAAGATCTAAGGGGAGCTCGTCAAAGAAGAGGTAATCTCCTCTGTCGATTCAATACATTTATTTCATCTTATACTTCCACATTGTAAGTTTTTATCATTATAAATTAAATACTATATTAAAAAATGTATCCTGAGATGTCATTTTGATTATGTGACAACCATATTCCACCTTCTATCCATCTTATGAAAAATATATTTACCATGCAGGCATAAATACGGATTACTGTATCTATATCCTGGTGTAATATGTTTTTCACCATGACTTGACATTTATGTCTATAATTATGGAAATAATTCATATATATGATTATTTTAACAAGTTAGGTATTCTATAAAAATATATATTCTCTCCAATTTGATACCATTTCATAATTAATGGAATGATAACAGCCCTCGTTTGAGCGTACTACCAACCATCTCCACGATATGATGAAATAAATTATACCTGATATCCATTAAATCATGATTATATAAATGTAAATAAAAAAATACATATGATATTTATTTTTTTAATGTCACTTTGTAATGATAGGAATACTAAATAATAATAATAACTAAAACTTATTCGGCAAAACATGCATAAGAAAATGAAAATCTTAAATCCAAATAATGAGTAATAATGAGATATTATTACACGAAAAAAGATAACATGATCATATGTGATATCATAAAAATGAATATGATTATGAAATAAGTAAATGAAATCATTTAAATCATTATAAATGAAGTTCAAATACATATAAAAGAGAGAGGACCTATGTTAAGGGATAATTTCTCAATATCATTTTTATGAATAATTTTTTATTTGTAATTATTTACTAGGGTATATTTCTCATCTGTATCCATTTTTCAAAAATATCTAATGTTTTTTATATTCATATACAATTATAAAAATTAAATTTTTCTCATTGGTAAATAATGTTTAAATTTTATTAATGATATCTTTTGTCATTATTCGATATGAGGTACTTCTTGGATTATATAAAAAATTACGAGGGGAATGTTTTCTAGACTTATATTAAAAGAATATATTTTAAAATCTTCATAAAGCATTATTTCCATGAATCTTCCTCTAAATTATTTGTTGTTAAATTTCAATTCAATTATTTTCATTTAAAAATTTGAATAATTTTGATAAAAGAAAACATTTTCAAAGAAGAAATTATTTTTTCCTCAATAATTAATATCATGTGTTTTGTCAAATTTATTTTCCATCTAAGTAGACCATAATAAAAATAAGGTTATGTTTCTATACCTAATATTACTATGTATTTTTTGTGTTTATTATGGAATTATATTTATGAAATGCATTTGTTTTATAAGGATTATGATGGAATGATGTTTGAGGAACACACTGTATTCCTTGGGTTATCAAACGATGAATGATTTATGTTTTTCTGGCCCACATAAGTATGATTCCATTAAGATATTGGTGGGATATGTGTCTCCAAATAATTCATTTGTTAACGATTTATATCTCATGAGATATACATGGCTTGAACAGAATGAAAATATTATTCAGTAATATAGTGCTAGAATGAGGAGCCAAATCGGCTTATTAATGGACTTTTTCCGCAATGATGGTATTGGAATTAATACATGGATAATAAAAAAATTATTTTCTATAATTATGTGTATTCCAAATTACATGTTTTATTTCCATTCTATCTTATCATGTTTCAAGTTCCTTTATTATTTTTTCCCTATGTACTACCATGATTTATTTTATGACTCAAGATTCTGACACTCAAAATATATGTTGATGTTTTATCATTATTAGGTTTATGTTTTTGTACCCATAAAGAGAATTTGATATAACATTTTTAATGTTTTATTTTTACGAAGATAAAAATAATGTTTTAATTTTGGAAAACTAAAGAGGAATAACTATATGGGAGATGATTATGATCAATCAAATGAATGTGTTCAATGCTTCCAAATACACTAAAAAAATACGGTCATTGGTCATCTGTTTGTGTACTGTATTAAGTATTACAAAAAAGAAATGTAATATCCATGTGTGTAAAGAATGGTTAATTATATTTTTTATCATAGAGATGTGTTGATGCTCCTTTCCATCACAGATTCTAATGAATTGAAAAGGGGAATACATTGAGCACAAAGAGAGCCAAACATTGAAGAACATTAAAAACATTTACAACGAAATGGAGTAGGAGCCCAATTATAGTGAGGCACACAAGTTACTTTCACTCCGTGCATGTCACTTGTGTTCCACCTTTTAGTCGCGCAACTCATATTCACACGCTACATAATTTTTGGCCCAAGGTGCAAGGTGGCCTATAAATAGCCCTTGTGGGCGCCCATTTCAACAATGGATTTTTTTCAAAAGTTAAATTAAATCTCTGGTCACCCTAGTCTTCAACTCAACTCTTATGAATTATTCTATGGTAACATTTTATTTATAATGAATGACCTGAAGGAGTAGAATAAGGACTATGTGTTTAGAATTCATCAACACTTTCTCACCTAAGTGTCCAGACCTCCTTAAAAATAGAAACACTTGCACACCGCCATACCCTTTCGATGAAACTTGTGCACCGCCCTTTGAGAAATATCTTTGGATAATACTAAAGTCTTGATTAATGTCTCTCCCAAGTATTATCCTATAGATTCTTCATCAACAAGGGAAACCCATGCCGCGCAAGTACACTTGCGCCGCCAAGACTAGCACGCCAACTTCATTTGTGTGCCTCTCTCCTGTTCACCTCTCCTATTTAAGATATAAGCCCTCTATCACCTTTTCAAAGACATTTATGGCATGATTCCTTTGTTGTATTCTTTATATAAAAGGAATTCTGTGAGAACCTCTCTCAAAACCTCGTGACATACAAGATTTATGTCACTATAGTTAGAGGTTTCCTATATATAACCTACTCATTTAAGATGAGAATATATTTTGATTATGGGAATCCTCTAGAGGAGTAATCCCAAAGTCCCCTTACCTGGAACTCCTTCTCAAGAGTAAGGCCCAGTCTTAATTTCATTTAACATTCAGAATCCTCCTCAAGAGTAAGCCCCAATAATAAGATATTTTTATTTGGGCCTCCTTCTCATGAATAATCCCCAATCGTAAGTCCCTTTTAATTATGGCCTCCTTCACAAGAGTAAGCCCCATGTTATATGTCCCCTTTAATTTGGGAATCATTCTTAGGAGGAAGCCACAGGTTAAAACTCCAAATCTCCATAACGTAAAAATACATTTATGGACCATGCTCGTGGGCTTTTTTCTTGAAGTAATTCATAGTCTTCGTCTACTTGGCAAGTAATACATACGTAAGCCCCACATCATTTCTTGTGACTACATATTTTGTGGCACAATCTTTGGGTTTTCTGATACATCTTGTTTCTCACACCGTACATGATTCACGTGAGCTAAGAGTGTAAAAGTAATCACGACTTCTATTTTTGGGCCATTAACCATGCATAAGCCCCATATTTCTTCACCCGAACAACATCGACTTCGATCACTTCCTTAAAAGTAGAGTATGTAGGATTCCTTTCTATTTATGAATCCCATCATTCATTAATTATTTTCTGTACCATATGACATTAAACTATATCCTTCTTATCCAACTATGTGGGTTTTGATTCCTTTTTAAAGAGGATACGTAGCTAGCCCATCTGCGAGTACAATCCGAACTATGAAATAATCCTTGTATTTATGAATGAAAATAAACTTCAAGTGCCCCCACTGAGTTGCTTTAAAACCATTATGGTCATCATAATGACCATAAAACATTCTTTAAATCCAATACATATCAATCATCGATTGCCAAATATAAAGGAAAACTCATTTCCATGCTTGTTGAATTAATAAGGATTCATGAACATAACATAAATCTATAACAGTGTCCTAGAGTAGGCAATAATTTTCCCTAAAAAGGTGTTATGATCCTGACCACCCATTCTCTCGACCAATGAAAATTCTTAATCCTCATCGGTCCACAACTAATGAGGACCTACCTTTGGAAAGTAGGTCCAAATAGATATAGAATCATTAGGTGATTCCGGTTCTATGAATAACCTCGTTAGAAATTGATTGGAATGTTTGAACCTTAAAAAAATAAGGTCATCCACATTTCCAGTTGAAAAAAATGGTGAACCCAACATGAATTCTTAACCAAGTTAAATGAAGTTTTACTTATTTGTTAAGCCCCTATTAAACTCAATATGAGGGCCAACAAAGAAATAAATTAAAGATGTTCTCATCCAAAAGATGTAGTCTGGATAGACTTATCGTGATTATGTCTGCTATATCAAAAAATAACTCTTTTTCAAGAACTCTCTACAACTCAAAATGGATTATTTAAGGTTCACACATGTGAATGCCTCAACCGCTACTCCTTCTGTATTCTTGTCCGCTCTGAGGACGTCATCACCTACTCAGTGTCTTCAAATCTAGGTCTCAAATTCATTGGTGAGGTAATACCATCATCATGGTACCATCCTGACTCTGGAGGCTGCTCAACACGCCCTCTAAGTAAACAACTCACCCTGGTTGTCTGAACAGCGATGACTAGTGATCAAGAAGCAGGTGTTTCCAACCATCTTTTCCAACTGTTTTCGGTCTTTATCCCTAGAACGCAACCACCAGTCCCTCTCATATTATAGGGATGTGATTCAATAGGTCACTCAATGACTTAGTTCTAGAAGATAGGAGTCCTTCTTGAGGACTCCCACCAACAATCATCGCCAGACTCGTGTGGTAGTGCATCCTCAACATGATAGGGGTATCGCTTCTAGGAATTCATCTCATGTTCCTCAAACCTGAGAATGCAAGACGAACCATCATAGGTAAAATTAAACCAACAGGGAGTAGGTTCTTACCTCTAACCCCTCCGGAGAAGTCCATCAACCTAACTTGACGAAAAACATTGAGTGGGAATATACCCATGTCTGTCCTAATTTCGTTGCCCAACAGACTCATCTGGCAGTAACACACCAGTACTGCAAGGAAATTCAAATGGAGAACTATTTGCAGGAACATACACCTATTTATTAATCATCAGCCAGTTAGTTGGCTCATTTGATTGCATCTAAAGAATCCCTCCAACAAAATGTGGTGACCACCTGTAAACAGGAATAAACACCTGCTTACACTCATCAATTCTTCTATTTGTCTCATCTGCATTTATTGAAAGAAGATCATCAATCATATTCAGTGGAGAACAATAAGTAGGAACATACACCTGCAATTCTTAAATCAAACCAAAAACATCGTTTGGTAGCACCCAAAGATGTCAATTGGATAGATCCAATGAGAAACAGGAGGCAGCAACCACTTTCTGCCCCCACATACGAGTACTGTCAGAATTCACTGATGGGAAAAAGAGGACAGGAGTAGGAACACACACCTACTTCGAACATGAAATGGATGTATATTTCTATTCCTGTAGTTGAAGTCACCAAGCACATTCTGACAATGGTGAAATAGAAGAAGGAAATCCATGCCCATATACTGGATACCTATCAGAATATTATAACAACTCTAGCGACATCACAGGGAAAAAAATAAATCTATCCCTATCAGTCAAGCGACTCATCAACATGTCATCTCAGAGTAGATACACACCTCTGTTCCAGTCCAGGAGGGTCGTGGGGCATACTCCCCCATGTCATGTGGAAAATCAAGTCATGAACATACAATGGATTTAAATGGAGATAGTCAGCCTAACATGACCATGTCTCCAGAGAAGGAACATACAACTACCCATAATAACGACTTTCATCAAAGAGTGGTTTTCAATGTGAGTAAGAAGGTTTCCATGAAAAATATCCATCAAGCACAGTTAATAAATCAAGATCCAATCTGCAATAAGGCCTTGCTCAATGCACACATTCATGAAGCCCACAGACAATTATCATTCGCAACTCAAGACTATACTCTCTCATTTCCAAATTATTGAAATAACATCACTAAATCTGAAGGTCTTCATCAGACACTTCATCATGAAGGATTGATTCATTAAGATTCGGTTAATCTCAAAGAATCATCTTCAAATGGGAGCCACGATAACCCTCAGCGTGGCTAGAAGTCCAAGGAGCAAAATGTTTCATCTTTTGATGTAACCCACCATGGTGGTCCTCCACATGATGATGAATTTAGTAGTGAAAGTCCTCTCCACAGTAGTCATTCACATTTCCTAGAAAATTATTCTATGGAAAATGAAGTACAAAAAAATCCCTCTTATCTTCAGGCACTTGAAAATGTGATGCAAGTCTTCTCTGATGCCTTACTTCTAGTAGGTGAAATACTTTCTCAATTAGAAGAAAGCCCAGGGTGTAGGTCATTATCTGAACCACCCCTGGGTCATTCATCTTCTCATTTGACAAATGAATTCTCTTCCATTATTTTTGAATTTGATGACGCAACAACGAAGCACCAACTTTGGTAAAATAATGTAGAAGAATCTTCATGAAATGACAAATAGGAAGTGTTGAATATAATAAAAAATTGGCAAAAGGTGAAATACCAGTCATGTTTTGGTCTTTGGCTGTCTTTCAGTATGATATTCCAGAAACGTTGAAAAAATATTATATTCATGATATTAATCTCAACATATGGAAAAAATCATTTTCACTTAAAAGATAAAATACAACCTTATGATGAATATCAAAACCATGTGATGTTAATATAAGGGTTGAAACACCAAATTGTCTTTGCATCTCTCTCAGTTTCCTGACATCCAATGGAAGAAAACTAGAAGTGATCCATTCAGTGTACATTCCATGGCACATTAGAAAGGTTTCACTTGTTAATTACCAATGCCCCATCTTTTATTCATATCAGGGGATGGGGTGTTCATAGAGCATTACATTTCACTATGCTCTCTAGTCAAAAAAGTCCACTAATGGAGGACTCATGCAATGTTATTGCCCATGGATGGCCACAACTAACTGTTTTTGTGTGTAATCAATGTCTTTATCAAGAACATGCCTCAACTATTTCCTCCCAAAGTTAGACATATAATTAACAAGTTGTTTAATTACTCTTGCATCTTGAAAATGAGAATTTCGAACACACTTCTCGTTTAGAGCATGCGCATTATCTGGTGACAGAGGTGTCAGAAATAATCCAACAGTTATCTGAGCTAGGTGATTTGAGTGGATGTTGGATGATTCATCTAGCCAATTTTCGGACTAAAATCCACAAAATCAGGAGATCTTTTAAGAAAGATTCAGATATAGTAGCTCAAGAGCCTCATCTTTCCATGTTGGGGACACATTTAATCCAACCCTCAGGATAAATAGATAGGATTCGGGGAGTTGTGAAGGAAAAAACATAAATAGCCCCAGTCCACCGGACTTGGGACTTTTTTAAATTCTCAATCTCTTCCTATTAAAATTTAATCCTTCTCTCAATTAGGGAAGAATCCACAAGAGGAACACAAAACCGAATTATTAAGAAATTCCTTCCAAATTACGGTTCATCAAGAAGTTCCTGAGGGATCAATCAAACAAAAGGCAATATCTCATAACAGATTTGGAATAAGACAACATCATAGAAATGCTGACTGATGGGCTGTAATGCGTTATGCATCGATAAATGTCATCAATGCCATTGTCACTGATCCTCTCGAACATGAGGCTCACTCAGAGGAATCAGATAAAGAAGTTCATATTCAAGAGGTTGTGTACACAGAATCAAATGAAGAGGTTGTGTGTACCTGAAATCAAAGGATTACCAAGAATCTAGGTATTCCATCAAATAACCAACTCCCCCCTCTCCTAAAGGCTTCCAACTTGGGGAAAGGAAAAAATTCATATTGAATATCACTTTTTTACTAGAGAAGGTCAATCTCTTTCACATAAAGAGAGACTTACACAACAATAAGAAGAAAAGAAGGAGTAAAGGAGGTTAAATGCAGAACTAATTCAAGGTTGTATTCCTCCTAAGCATGCTAGAGATAATCAATCAAGGGATTTTTTTGCAGGTATTGGGATTGATTAAAAATATCGCCTTTACACGTACACCCTCACAGGTTCAATCTGATGGGTCATACACATCAGCAATCGACAATTCTACCATCAGTGGCAGTAGTGGTCGCCACACCCGTCCAAATATCAGTTATTGCACAAGTTCAGGTCCAAGATCAACCATATGTTTCTCAAACATTAATGACATCCACAGAGTCATTAACAACTCGGTATTAAGAAATGGGAGGATGACATGAACCAGTTCAACCAGAAATGAGATCTTACAATGAATGGGTGGATGCAGTTCCTCCCCAGTCAAATTTTGGGAATACCACATTCCCAATTTTTAATGGTTCAAGAGATCCAGAAAAACACTTAACACATTTTGTTTTATTTTGTTATCTTATGAAGGAAATCCTCAACATGAAGATGTAGTTAGGCTCAGGTGTTTTATAGAGTCATTATAAGGACCTTCTTTTGTATGGTATAATTTTTTGCAATCTCGATCTATTATTGGGTTGGAGGATCTCCATCAAAATTTCCTTCTTCAATTCATCTCAACGATACCAAAGACGATAATTTTTTATATTACCAATTGTAAACAAATTGAAAATGATAGAGTTTCATATTTCATCGATCTCTAGAAGGTATTAACATATTCCTTATGAATAAAAATCCCTCAAGAATATTTGCTTCCAATATGTGGGGAAAATTTGTGTGATGAATTACTTACACCATTGATCCATTTGAAATACACAGGAGGATTTCAAGACCTTACATCAATGGCTCAACAGATAGAAGACTCTCTTATAAAGACTAGGTCTAAAAATCATGTCATTCCATCAGTTCCAGGAAGGATAATAGGTAAGGTAGAAACTGCAACAGTAAAACTTAAACACGAACCTATACCTGCTTCTTCTTCAAAACCATCATCATATCGAAGGGCTCCACCTCCTGAGCATCAAAAAAAATAGCCTCCTCATCAAGATGATCAATGAGGTCCAAGGTAAAAACAATTTGAGGATTTAATGAACAATGTGTATTCTTTTCAGAATGAACAAGTTCCTAGTTACTTCATCTTAGCTCTGGAAAACAATCTGGTTTAGTTTCCAATGGCCAAAAGTCAAACAAGGAAGGATATGAAGACCACCCAAATTATTTCATGTTTAATCAGATGTTGGGACATCGCATTTAGATGTTTTTTGACTTCAAAGACCTCCTTCAAAAGATGGCGAACTCTGGACAAGTAAAACTGAATGGTTCTTCAGCCCAGGTAGGATGTGTTACTAATACTAATCCAGAGGAAGAATGTGAGTGGCATGAAGTCAATGTTAAAAAATGCACAGAAATATGGTGATTAGATGGTAAAAAAAAGATCAACCAAAACCATTCCATTTTACGAACACAATTAAATCAACCAATTGTGTTTTCTACTATTTCTTCCATAGAAAAACCCCCTTTATCAAAAGGAAAATCCTTAAATAAGCGGCATAATTTGAAGAAAGAAGAGCAGTCAGAAGATGATGAGCTCATGTCAAATCCTTAGTTTTCTTTGACTATGGTAGATTTTATTCCATCTGCGTCAAAATCATGGGTACTTCCCCACAACACAACACAACCTGAACTAGTAAATCAGGTAGAATCCTCATCAAATTTATAATTGAACTTTGGTTCTATTACCACGATTCATTTAATGAGTCCCTATGCCAATGAAAGTTTCGATCATGATGAGTCTAAGTTCCCTATATATAATAGTGGAATTAGAGGAAGATACAGAGGTATAGGATATAGATAAAGACATGGATATTCTAGAATCCACTATTTCAATCATACCCCTACTAGAACTATATATGTGGTAAAAAATTGTCGAAAATCCCTTCAATGAGCTCAATAAGAACAAGAAAGTTCTTCCACACATGGAAGATTTGGTCCTAACATAGTTATTTTGGAGGACTGGTTAAAGGTTACACCTTCTTCTTCATTACAAATATATAGACTTAGTCGGTCTAATCTATCGAATCTAGGAGGGTTTCCAATTCCTGTCCTGATATGGGATGCATCTACTGCAAAAGCATCAACATCCAAGGCACCTGCAAAACCACATATTCATGCTGGGAAACACAGTCCCTTCGACCAAAAGTATTATTTCGTGAAAACATTTCCCCATGTACTGGATAAGTTATCAATTATGGATGCCTTGAATCTATCAAAAGATCTTTGAGAGGATATTATTGAGGACTTTTCAGGTCCTCAAGAATTCGAAACTAAAATTACTAAGGCCGAGGTCTACCATATAGAGAATGATCCTCAGAATTCCATGCAGTGATATCATTTACAGATGAAGATGAAATTGATGTTGTCCATGGATATATTAGACCTTTGTATTTATCTGGAGAAGTCAATGACATAGACATCTGAAGATCTATAATTGATAATAGATCAAGAGTGAACCTCATTCCTATTCATACACTTCATCGATTGGGACTCACTGAATCTGATTTATCTCTTTTTACTCTGATGTTACAATGATATGATAAGAATGGATAGGAACCTATAGGTGAGATAACACTCACAATTCAGTTTGGAGACCTTGTGTCTAATTCAAATTTCATGGTTGTTCACCAAGACTCCGCCTTCAACATTTTTATTGGATGACCTTGGCTACATCAACATGAGTTCGTACCTTCTTCGTACCATAAATGTCTCAAATATTATTTCAATGGACAAATTGGGACATTTAATGGTGTCATGGCCCCATTCGAAATGTGTTAATATCAATACATTGATGCAAAATTTTATCACATGAAGGGAAAGGAAAAATCCACAGCAAAGGAGGTCACCAAAATTAATGCTCCATATGGTTTGGAAAAAATTAGAGTAAACACATTAATACATGTGAGTATAGATTATGTGTTACCTATTAGTTAAATTGATAGGATACAAAAAAATCAAAACACTCCTATGGAAACTTCCATAATGTCAATTTCCACAATCAAGCCAGAAAACTTGGGGGAAAATGTTCATTCTCCAAGCAGTGATGAAAGCTTAAATAAAGATGTATTCATTTCATCCACTGAAATCCAGTAATTCTATACATCATCAACCAAACTAGAAGAAGTTATAAAAATACCAGAGGAAAACAATGATGTCGATTCTCAATCCATCATCTCCTCTCTATCACCCCAGGAAGACCCTTCATCATTAATAGGGTTAGAAATGGCAGCCCCTTATTCATCATGTTCAAATTTTATCTTCTCCCCTAACCATGGAAATTCTGCTTCATCATATGCTATGAATGTAGAAACAGAGAAAGTAACACATATTGAATAAGAAGAGGATGAACTCAGAGATTCTCCTCCTGCATTGCCATAGTGTATCTCTACCACAGTGGATGAACTCAGAGAAATAAATCTGGGTATAATAGATGATCCATGCCCACTTTAATTAGTGCATCAATGACTCTAAATGAGAAATCAATGTATACATAATTTCTAGAGAAAAATCGAGTTGTATTTTCTTGTCATTATATAGATATGTCAGCTCTTAATCTCAATTTTTCCACTCATCATTTGGGTTTTCTAGAAAAAAATTGATGATTCAAGAAATCAGCAAGAAGAACACACACAAATTATGCCTCCAAAATTTAATCTGAAGTTGATATGATTGTCATGGATATCATAATCAAAGAAGTTAAATATCCCAAATATATGGCTAATATTATCCCTGTGAAAAAGAAGAATGTAAAAATTAGAGTTTTCATTGAATTCAGGGATCTTAATCGGCATTGTCCTAAGGATGATTTTCCAATTCCGATCACAGAACTCTTATTTGATGCAACAGCTGGCTACTATGCTCTTTCTTTCATGGATGGTTACTCTGTGTAAAATCAAATACAAATGTCCCCAGAATATGAGGAGTCCACAACTTTTAGAGATCCTCAAGTTGTGTTTTTCTATCGTGTAATGCCATTTTGGCCTGAAGAATGCAGGTGCAATGTAGCAACATACCAGGCACCATATCATCAAACCCTTTTTAGGGAAATTTTTTTATGTTATATAGATGATTTGTTGGTTAAACCTAGATAATGTTCTGATCACTTGGATGATCTGTAAATCATATTCAAAAAACTTCAACAACATAATTTGAAGATGAATCCCTTGAAATATTCTTTCTAGGTAAACATAGGAATATTTCTTGGCTTTGTTGTATGCCATCGTCGTATTGAGGTTGATACTGAGAAGAAAAAATAAATCCTTGACATGTCACCTCCTATAAATTTGAAATAATTAAGAGGACTTCAAGGACATTTACCCTATATTCGGCGTTTCATTATCCATTTTGGATGGAAAGTGTTTACCCTTCACCAGATTAATGAATAAGGGAGTGACCTACCAATGGATGGGAGAATGTCATGAAGAATTTGATATCCTCAAGAAATATATCTTGAGTCCACTAGTATTAATGCCACCTATAGAAGTAATAGCACTTATTCTCTATGTTATAGCTTTAGAGTGATCATTGGGTGCCTTCCTTACCCAAAAGAATGATGCTAGGAATGAAAAAAACCTTTACTATCTCTGTCAGACTATGATTAAGGTAGAAACACGATATTCAAGTATTGAAAAGTGCATTCTAACATTAATCTTTGTAGTTCATAAATTTAGGCACTACCTACAACATCATGAGCTCCAATTCCTATCTCACAATAACTCGATCAAATTTATCCTTAGTCTTCCATTGCTTACAATATGTCTGGAAAAGTGGGATGTTATTTTGCAGCAGTTTGATAACCAGTATGTGTCTCAAAATGAAATAAAGGGCCATGATCTGGCCTATTTCCTTACTGAACACCCATCTGTATAAGATAAATCTTTAAATATTGAACGTCCTGATGTGAAATTATTCTCTATTCAAGATAGTCTTCAAACATGGGAAATTTACTTTGATTGTGCCTCCAGAAGTCCAACAGGGAATAAAATGGAAGATCCTAAATTCAACAATTTTGGGTTAGGAATCATGTTTATTTCCCTGGAAAATGAAGTACTACACTATTCCTTCTAATTTTTGGGAGGCGGTACAAACAATGAAGCATTATATCAAGATCTCATCGTATGATTGGAATTTTCGCTTCAAGCACAATCGAATCACTTGAATGTAAAAGGTGATTCAGATTTGGTAATCAAACAAATAAATTGGGATTATGCCATCAGAAAGGAAGAGTTACTCCTTTTTTGTGATTATGTATGAGTGTTAATGGTGTAATTTCCCTCGGAACTGAAATTTTATTATTTCACGTGATCACAAAATGCCCAAGCTGATGCACTGGCTAATGTATCCACAACCTTGGAAGATCCAAATCAGGAAGAAACAATCATCATTATTGCCCACCGTTGTATAGTTTCACCTTTTGTTCCAATCAGAACAGAGGAAATCAATGAAATCTTTCCCATCACTGAACCATATGGTCATAATATAGGATGGATGAAACCTATCCGGTAATACCTTCAAAATGAAACACTCCCACCCGATAGAGTCGGGAAAGATCAAGTCCGGCGATGTGTGGTCAATTTTACTCATTATGATAGCCCATGTCACCAAAACATTCTCTACAAGCGAGTTTTTGATGGAATTATGTTCAGATTCATTGATGGTGAAGAGACAACAGCTGTCATGAATGATGTACATGCAGGAGTTTGTGGTGCCCACCAGTCTGAACATAGACTTTCTGGTAAAATTCTCAGGCTTGCATACTTCTGGCCTTAAATGTTGCAAGATTATGTTAAATTCACTAAGAAGTGTCATTATTTCCATGTATGTGCAAAATTCATTCATCAACCCCCAGAGTTGCTTCATACTAAAAAATAATCTTGGCCATTTGCTACATGGGGAATGGATGTAGTAGGACCTTATCCTCTGGGTATAGCTAAGCAGTTTAAGTATATTATTACTGCTACTGACTTCTTTTCCAAATGGTCAGAGGAAATATCTCTCACATAAGTCGGTTCTAAAAGCATTTTTAGCTTTTCCATCTCCAACAACATTACCATATTTGGTGTTCCTCCTACCATATTGACAGATAATGGCACCAAATTTTGTTCATTCGAGGTAAGAAAACTTTATCAAGAATACAATATCAGTTCCAACCCTTCATCTTGATATAATGCAGCGGCCAAAGGACAACTAGAGTATTTCAATAAGACTCTTTCAAACATTCAACAAAAGATGGTGGATAAATATAAGAAGTCCTAGCCTGATAGACTTTATCATGATCTATGGAATTATCGTATTACCACCCACACTGCTACACGGTAAACTACATATTCATTGGTATATAGAATGAAATAATTATTTCCTATTGAAGTCTAATTACATTCTCTTACAGTCTCCATTTATGATAATTTATCTACAGATGAACAATCTCTAAAGAGATTGTCTGAATTGGAACGACTAGATGAAAAAACATTGTGCACACTACACCATTTAGATGTCTATCAGAATCGAATTGCACGAGCATTCAATAAAACAAATTTATTCGTTCATTCATTCAAGGAGAAATTGTATTGGTCCTTAAGAACCCCAACGATACTGAGAAATAATCCTCTAATGAATGAGCCAATGTGGGAAGGACTTTACTCAATAAATATGGTCTACTCCAATAGATCTTATTCTTTAATCTCAATGGATGGATAACTCATTACAAATCCAACCAATGAAAGATTCTTGAAGAAGTATTTTGCGTAACATAAATACACCCATTTTCCTTGATGTAGGACATTAAACTTAATATCCCCCTCCATCATCCAACATGACATTAAACTATGTCCCCCTTTCATTCAACATGATGTTAAACTGTGCATCATCCGAGCTACAGGACATTAAACTTCCAAGTACCTCATGTTTGTGATACATGTCATTAAACTATGATCTATGCGTGTGTCATTTTCTTTTTAACTCTATTTCCATGTGTGCCTTGGGAAGATAACCATACATAATCCCCACACCATCCTTCGTGGTAGAATCTTTCACAACACGATCATCAGGTATGTTGTTGCCTCTTGTTTCTCACAATGACCATTACTCGCATGAGCATAGAGTAAGCTTCGACCATGACATCTTCTCTGGGCCGCTAACCATGATTATTTCCGAACATCATATTCTGGTTGTTGTCCTCAAGTACACTCCGATCTCCAAATCTCAATCAAATTATCTATGCGGACTTTGATCCATGCCTCCTAGGCTAAGTATGTAGGCAACCACCTGAGGTTCATGCCCGAAACCACTTTCTTCACATCAATTCACCTCTATCCCATAAGTTGTTGATACGTGAAGCCCCTATCAACCGTCTTATTCATATTGGTTCACTTTAGGCCTACATGACGTTAAACTGTGTATGTGACATAGTCCTAGCTATATGACATTAAACTATACAGGCCCCCATTGTCCTTGCTGCAAGACATTAAACTGCATTGCACTGGCCCATGCATATGACTTTAAAATATTTTCACTTTTGTCCTGTATGAAAATAAATTGCATTAAACCCTCATACCCACACATTAGAGGAATCATCATTGACATGGTCTCTAACAATGTCACATTTTTAGAACTATGTATGGTTTGATTATCATCTTTATGAGATACATAGTGAAACACATGTCTTTAATCTAAAGTCCAATCATAATTGCAATAAAGTCTTCTTTACCCCTCATATGTATGAACCAAATCTTTACAAAGGGTATTTATAGAACTACGCGCAGCTTGATTCCCATCCTCATGGGATACGTAGGAATGCTCAAGCATTCACCGAGTCCAGCCCCGAGCCTTTGGGCCTAAAATGACAACCCTGATTTTTATTACAAACTTACACATGATTTATTACATAAAACATTACATGATACAACAAAGATGATCGATAAGTTTAGTGTCTTTGGTTCATAATATCATTACATAAAAACATAAAACATGAAATACAACATCTTTATTGAAAAAATCCTTTACATGACCACTACATTGCCTCATACTTAGCATTGAATGGGATAACCTGAGGACATGCATAAGAAAATGGTGAGCTATATATCCCTGTAAGGGAGTACACATGGATTAACATTAAGAGTACAATACATTTTATTAAATAGGAATATAAATATATCACAAGAGAAACATGAACATAAAGGTGTGAAAAAGCATGATAATCATAACATGGAAATGTGGCAACAATACTTAACATGGAATTAGCATGATCCAAGCCTCATTGCACATGGAGCATGAGTAAATCCTCATAGCACATAAAGCATGAGTAAACCCTAGTTTCACATGAATTATCATGTGTCAACACTCATTTCAAATGACATATCATGATACTATACTTTACCTAATGCATTGGAGAGCTATAAGGGTGCACCCTTCTTAAACATTTCATTTCATGCATAAGTGTGCCACATGGATCATAAAACATAGATTCATAAAACATAATACTTTATAACACTATAAAAGAATTTGGAATTCATACATGAAAATTTATAATCAATAAGTAAATGTTCATAAAGGTGAAAACCCTGGATGGAAAAATGGGCATGGTATTCACTACACAATGACATTTTCTTCAAAAATCAGTGCGATTTTGGCAGCGTAACGACATGACATAAGAATTAAAAAAATGGATGATGAGATAGAAAGGGGTTGATCATCATAATTACATATAATGGACAGTATGGAGGTTATATATAAACATGTCCCAACAATTGTAATGGAATTTATATTCGTGATACAGAAGTATTGGTTCAATGTAAAAGAGGAGGGAGAAGATTCTTTCGGAATTTCTGCATAGTAACAGGTGAACAAGGGAAGCATTTAATGAGAGATAAAGGGGTCTCCCATCATTCAAACATAAAAAGGTCAGTATGAGGGAGGTTCAAAACCATACCCCTGTATTAATAATTGAAATTAAAAGGCAAAACAACTTAAATAAAATTGGACAAAAATGAGAAAGGAAGAAAAAACCCTTAATTGGAAGTGTGCTTCCAAAGGATAGAGAGAGGCTTGTGAGAGGCTTCTTGGGAGATTAGAGCCCCTTGGGATGATTATAGAGAGATTTAGGTAGAAGTTGGATGAACTCCAAAGGCTTCGAGTGTAGAGGAAGTGGGAGCGTGGGTGGGTTATGTAGGAAAGGTGAGGGAAATCTTTATTATTTAGGTTTGGGTCCCCTTAAATTAAATTAATCCAAACCACAATCCATCGCATGGTTTTTGCCGTCAGTTTTTGGAAAATGGAAGAGGAAAAAAATATTTTATTAGGAAAAAGTCCGAACTTCTTAAAATAATAGGTTTTATTATGTGGAGGTGAGTCACACACCCATGGAAATTAATTTAAAAAGAAAAGGTGTTTAATAAGTCTTGATGGATCCATTAATGATTTTAAAAGTACGTAAACCAAAACCAAAATCACATTATTTTAATGGTAAAACATATATTGGATGAACAAAATGCTTATATTATTTTATTACATCATTATTGGGTCATTATGATGTCATAAAACACATTATATATTCAAACGGTATTTAATTTTTATCCAAAAATGTGACTGTCCTAGAAAATTATGAAAAATTCACCATTGGATAATTTTGACGTCCAAATTCCAGAAATAACATTTTAATTTATCTAAATAATTTTTTAAACATGTTAATTTTAAATTTTAATATAAAAACTGACATTTATCGAAAATTAACGGGTTTTGACAGAAATGGCTTTCAAACCTTAATAAAAATTATAATTGCATTCATATATTTATAAGATCATTTATATTTAACAAAAATGAAATTATTAATAATAATAATATATTATTAAAATATTATTTAATTAAAAAATATCTTAATTTTATAAAATATAATTCTTAATTAAATAATAACTAAAAACACTATTTTTACTTTAGAACTATTCACAATGTCTCAAAAAAAGACAAGGAGGTATATTCATTATTATATACATAAATAATATACATGAACATAGTACTAGCTATTAGTTACATAGCCCCTTAAAACAGCCGAATAATACCTAAGGGTAGGGTCTGAGATGGTGAAAGACTCTTGGGGTGGCTGGATAACATTGCTCGAGTGGTAATCTCTATCAATTTCCACTTTTCTAGTAGACAGTCTTGTTCAAGCTTGACATGGTGAAGCTCAACTTGTTCTAGGTCAAGAGAGAAGCCCAAGGACACCACCTCTTTTCTGAGCTCCGACAAATGGGATTTGAACGGAGAAATTCTACTGCACGATGCCATCGCTTATTTTGTCTGAGTAAATTGGATTTTTTTAAGCCATATATTTATAATAATCATTTGATCCCTGTTAAAAGGATATATTAGAAATGGTCAAAATTCATAACATAACACCAAAGAAGTTGACATTTTATATAAACATTAAGAGACATTTAATTAGATCAAGAAGGATTTCCATTAATGAAACTTCGGGTCATTACAATATTTCCCTCTTAAGAAATTTCGCCCTCGAAATTTTCCTTTTCCCACACTAATACAGATGTGGGTATCTTAGCTTCATCATTTCCTCTGATTCCCAAGTCTCTTTTTCAAAATTGCGGTTTCTCCACAGCTCCTTGATGAGGGGCATTGTCTTATTTCGTAGGACTTTTTCTCTACAATCTAAAATCTTCACTCGTTGCTCCTCATAAGAAATATTATCTTCCAACTGTACTACCTCAGAAGAGAGTACATGTGAAGGGTCCAGTATGTACTTCCTTAAGAGGGATACATTAAAGACATCATGTAATTTGGCCATTTTAGGTGGAAGTTCTAGTCGATAGGTCACAGCCCCGACACGATCAAGAATATCGAAGGGGATGATGTACCTTAGACTTCACTTCCCTTTATTTCCAAACCTCATGACCTTATTCCACTGAGATATGCATAGAAAAACCATGTATCCATCTCTAAACTCAAGGTCACATCGATATCTTCAATTCCACGATTTGTGGACGTGCTGGGATTGTTCTACATAACATATGAGATATAAAAGAATGCATAGAACCTGAATCAAAAAGTATGTTCGCTATTCATGAATAAATAACTAGTGTACCTATCACCACTTCGTTGTCAAGGTTCAATTCAGCAGAAGTGATGGAAAAGCTCTTCCTTTCTACCTTGGAGGATGTTGGTTGCCTTTGAAAACCCTTGGATTATGGAACTGATTTGAAAAATTCCCCAGTTCTTTTCATTTTCAGCATTGAACAACGTGTTGAGGTTCAAAAGGAGCATTCCTCTCCTCTATCGCAGTTGTGGGTGTTTCTTCCCGACAGTTAACAGCTATATCTTCAATTCCATGATTTGTGGACATGCTGGGATTGTTCTACATAACATATGAGATATAAATGAATGCATAGAACCTGAATCAAAAATTATGTTCGCTATTCATGAATGAATAACTAGTGTACTTATCACCACTTCGTTGTCGAGGTTCAATTCAGCAGAAGTGATGGAAAAGCTCTTCCTTTCTGCCTTGGAGGATGTTGGTTGCTTTTGAAAACCCTTGGATTATGGAATTGATTTGAAAAATTCCCCAGTTCTTTTCATTTTCAGCATTGAACAACGTGTTGAGGTTCAAAAGGAGCATTCCTCTCCTCTATCACAACTGTGGGTGTTTCTTCCCAATAGTTAACAGCTAGGTGACTTTCTCTTCCACACCTAAAGCATTTCCTTATCCCCTTGAGGCAATTTCAAGGGTGCTTCATTCTGCACTTTTGGCAAGTGGGTTGCTGGATCTTCTTAGAACCGTTGGATTAATCCATCAGACAACCAGCATTGAATTCCACCTTACACATCTTGTCCCCATGACAGCCTTGTGATTCGCTGATCTCTATTTCGACCTTAAAGGAACATCAGACAATTTCCTCATATCTATCGATGTCAAGAATCGCCAATGCTTTCCACAGGCTAGGCATCATCCCAACAATGAATCGGTCAACTTTGCATTATGAGTTAACGACAAATCCGGAAGCATATCTTTCAAGCCTTGTGACGTTTGGCTCGTACTCTCCAATATATTCTTCATCTCTTTGCTTGAGGGAATGGAAGTCCATTTACTTCTTATACCGGAGAGTGCGTGGAGAATATTTATTGAAAAACATCTTCCCAAAATCCTTTCATTCCAACGCCTCGAACTCCTCCACAGGCTTCATATTTTTTATCAACTTCCACCATTGATCAGCTTCACCCTCCATATGATAAGCCGCTAGAAAACATTTTCTTGTTCATAACATTGAAGGATGGAGAAAATCATTTCAATGGAGTTTATCCATTGTTCAGCAATCGTGGGATCAGATGATCCACTAAAAGTGGGATCCCTTTGTCTCATGAAGCTCTCGATAGTGACTTGTTCTTTGTTAGGGTGGGTTGAACATTCCTCTTGACCTTTGTTTCTATTCACAACTTGAGTTAGATGAGAGATAAGTGTTACCAAGTTCGCGATTCCCACTCCCATTGGAATTGGCATGTAATTAGTACAATCATCACACTGATCTTCACATCGGTTGTTATCCCGAGTCCTCCTATTACAAGACATTGGCTAGAATAAAATGAATGTTGGGGGTAACCCATAAAGGGTAATCCAAAAAAAAAGTTGATGACTTATAAATAAACTTTTATTTCCTTAACTCATGAGTCTATAGGCTTCAATATAGGTTTTTCATGATCTACTTTCTAACTTATATTCTTAGGGGCATTTTTTTAATTTCGTTAATAAGGGTTAATACTAAGCTTGCGAATTTATCAAAACATATCCCTTATGAGTGTCGTAACCAAGAGTGCAGCAAGTTCCGTTGTCGTGCACCAATTCCCATTCGAGTCCAGCTTTAAGTTGTGTTTTCGGGTTTTACCCCTAGGATACATCTATGCTAGAGCCACCTCTACCTGCTCGTATCCCGATAGGGATGTATTTGTTTGATAGACCACTTAATCAGTACATACCAAAACATAGGGATTTTTTATTATACTTAGTCTTTTCTATAAGTATTTACTAGGGTTTTCTAATCCTAATCCCAAAAATAACTAAACCTATCCTCTGATACCAACTATGACAACCTTTTTTTTATTACAAACCTACAACATGATTAATTAAATAAAACATCACTTGATACAACAAAGAAGATCTAGAGGTTTAGTGTCTTTGGGGCTTAGGATCATTACATAAATACTTAATACATGAAATACAACATCTTTACTGAAAACATATTTTATATGACTACTACATTCCCTCGTACTTATCATTGCATGGGATAACCTGAGGACATGATTAAGATAATGGTGAGCTATAAAGCCCAGTAAAAGTGTACACATTGAATAACACGAGGAATACAATAAATGTTATACAATAGCAATATCAATATAGCATAAGAGATACATGAACATAAAGGGGTGAAAAAAGATGATAATCATAACATGGAAATGTGGAAACAACACATAACATGGAATTAGCAAGAGCCAAGGCTCATTACACATGGATAATGAGTAAATCCTCATTGCACATAAAGCACTAGTAAACCCTTGTTGCACTTTAATTAGAATTATTCAACACTCATTGCACATGACATATTAGGATACAATACTTTACCCAATGCATTGGAGCGCTATAAGGGCACACCCTTCTTAAGCATTTCATTTCATACATAAGTGTTCCACATGGATCATAAAACATATATTCATAAATCATAATAATTTAATAAAAAATAAAGGAATGTGTAATTCTCACATGAAGCTTCATAATCAATAAGTAAATGTTCATAAATGTGAATAACTTTAATGGAAAAATGGGCATGGTATTTACTACATAATGACATTGGCTTAGAAAATCGGTGCGATTTTGGCAGCATAACGGCATGACATAAGAATTCATAAAAATGGATGATGAGAGATAAATGGGATCCTTGTCATATTTAAATGTAATTGACTGTATTTAGGTTATATAGATACATTTCCCAACAATTATAATGAAATTTAGATTCATGAAACAGAAGTATTGCTTGAATTAAAAGAGGAGGGAGAAGTTCCTTTCAGAATTTCTTTATAGTAACGGGTGAACATGTGAGGCATTTAATGAGAGATAATGGGGTCTACCATCATTAAAACATAAAGAGGGAAGTATTAGGGAGGTTAAAAACCATACCCCAACATTAATAATTTAAATTAAAAGGAAAAACTACTTAAATAAAATTGGACAAAAATGAGAAAGGAAGAAAAAACCATTACTTGGAAGTGTGCTTCCAAAGGATATAGAGAGGCTTGTGAGAGGATTCAAGGGAGCTTGGGGAACCTTGGGGGGATTCTAGAGATATTAGAGCAGAGTTTCTAAGAACTCCAAAGGATTTGAGTTAGGAGGAAGTGGGATCTTGGTTGGGTTTATATAAGAAAGGTGAAGGAATTCTTAATTATTTAGGTTTGGTTCCCCTTACATTAAATTAATCCAATCCACAAACCATCCCATGGTTTTTGCCCATGTTTTTTGGAAAAGGGAAGAGGAATGAAATATTTTATAAGGACAAAGTCTGAAAATTTTAAAATAATAGGTTTTCTTATGTGGAGGTGAGTCACAATCCCATGGAAATTAATTTAAAAATACAAGGTCTTTAACAAGTCTTGAGGGGTCCATTAATGATTCGAAAATTAATTTAAACAAACCAAAAATCACATTATATTAATGTTAAAACATATATTGGACTAAAATAAATCTTATAGAATTTTATTACATCACTATTGGTTCATTATGATGTCATAAAACAAATTATATATTTAAACGGTATTTAATTTTTACCCAAAAATTTGACTGTCTTAGAAAGTTATGAAAAACTCAACATTGGATAATTTAGACGTTAAGATTCCAAAAATAACATTTATTTTATCTAAATAATTTTCTAAATATGTGAATTTTAACTTTTAAAATAAAAACCGACATTTATCGAAAGTTTACGGGTTTTGACAGAAATGGCTTTAAAACCATAATAAAAATTATAATTTCATTCATAAAATTATAAGATCATTTATATTTAATAAAAATAAATTAAAAAATAATATAATATTTTAATGAAATATTATTTAATTCAAAAATCCCTAAATTTAAAAAATATAATTCTTAATTATATAATAACAGAAAACACTATTTATACATTGAAACTATTTACAATGTATCAAAAAAAGGCAAGGAGGAAAATTCATTATTCTATAAAAATATAATATACATGAACATAGTACTAGATATTTGTTATATAACCCATTAAAACAGCCGCATAAGACCTAAGGGTAAGGTGTGCAATGGTGACATACTTTTGGGGTGGCTAGGATAACATCGCTCGAGTGGTAATCTCTATCAACTTCCAATTTTCCAGTAGACGGTCTCGTTCGAGCATGAAATGGTGAAGCTCAGCTTGGGCTTGGTCAAGAGAGAAGCCCAAGGATGCCACCTCTTTTCTGAGACCCAACAAATGGGCTTCGTATAGAGAAATTTTACTGGATGAGGCCATTACTACTTTTTTCTGAGTAAATTGGATTTGTTAAAGCCCTATATTTATACTAATCATGTGATCATTGTTCAATGGCTTTATTAGAAACGGTCAAAATTCATAACATAAAACCAAAGAAGTTGACATTTTATATAAACATAAATAGATATTTAATTAGATCAAGAGGTATTTCCATTAATGAAACTTTGGGTCATTAAACCTAACCCCATACTCTACCTTCGGTCCCTTGGCTGAAAAGTCCCCCTTAGAGCACATGGTGTGATATGGAACACCCTGGACTTTATTCACATCAGGTTTATAACAAATGCATGATGTGTGTTCCACACTATGGTCTGATCTCTATGACCCTAGACTAATATCTTCTATGATCTCGTCCTGCATGAAGTTGAACTGTATTTCAAGAACTATGTGTGGCTTGATTCTCATCCTAATTGGATACGTAGTGACATCCAGAATCTCAATAAAGGACCCAGCCACAAAATTATATAAATAATATTCAAGGAATCTATAACCCTTTTCTTGACTTCATGTCGCAAAATTTCTTATACTTGAGAGTTCTTTTTCCTGAATATACAACACGTCCCCTTAGGTGGGCTTTCATAAGTTCTATATATAACAGACCGGTCAGCCAAATGATGCTACTATTTGACTATGAAACATAAGCCCTAGTTGGCCCTATATAATTCAACCACCATAATGCTTTTGTAATGTAATGGTATCTTTATTCATAGGAGCGGCCTATTTTTTCCTTATTGGTCTTAAAGGAGATATGTTGGGATCCGCAAGAAAACTAACATTTTTAACATATTTTTTCCATACTCTTTTACGTGATATAAATGTATTAAAGTCTAAGGTTTGAATTTTCCTTTTTCTTAAAATATTTAGAGAAATATTAAATAATCTTGGACTACTTGACCATATGTCATATAATGGTTCTATCATTGGTTTCAGTCATATGATTGAAAACCACAGATACCTTTTTTCCTACGTTCGGGTAGGACCTTCGTATAAGTCACATTACTCCAATTCTTTGACAATTATGATTGGAAATATCCTCAGTATATTCATTTTCCATTCTCTGTTAAGCAGACTATATGCTTTGGAAAATTTGAATATCTATAAAACATTCTTCATCTTTTAGAAATAGAAAGTAAAATTTCTGAGAGTTATTTTGCCCGACTATGCTGCACGTGCCCTTAGGTGGCCTTGCATAAGTTGTCTACATAACATACCTATCATCCAAATGATACTACTATATGACTATAGATCATATGCCCTAGTTGGTCATGCATACTTTAGCCCCCATAACGGGTTTTTCTAATAGTGGTAACTTTATTCTTAGAAAATACATCCTTTAATGACTTTGAGCTCTTTTCCCATGTCATTCCTCAGATTCACAATTTCACAAGTCACAGTTTACAATTTCCCCCATCCATACATAAATATGGTAATATGTTTCAAAAAACATTATCTATAATTGAGTCAATATCATCCATCTGGTCAAATCTATCCAACATTAAATATTAGACATTTTATAGCTTAATATACATGACTTTAAACTGCCAATAACAAAATACATAGTACTCATTAAATTGGGAACCTATAAAGGGTACTCTAAACAAACGTCAAGTCCCAGCTCTCCAAACATACATTTTCTATGATTTAAGAAATATTAGTCAATTAAAAGATGAAAATTTCGTGGGGTTGTTTATATAACCCTAGTAAAAATAAAACTATGTTTACTTGGCCCATTGTCTTATGTAAAAATAAAATCAATTATAAAAAACAATTAAGGGACAGATGATTGAAAAGGAACTGTTTTTCATAGATGAATAAGATTAGAACAACATACACAGACTAGAGTCTCTTCTATTTTTTTAGAAATTATAGAATACTTTCCACATGATTTCTCACATGTTTCACAATCTCATGAGCTTCATCATCATCCACTTGAAGATCATTTACTCAACAAGATTCACTCTCTTCACCTTGATGAAGTGATTCTTTTTCATTTTTGATAGTTTTTATAAAATTCTCTTGGACTTATTCCAATTAATTATGATGCTGGTAAAGCTCTAGAGTAACATCATATAGCTCTTGAAAAAGGTGCATCTACTGGAAAATCTTTTCATTGATCTTTTTTTTCATCTCCTTTAGCTTTACAGGATGATCAGCCTCAGCTCGGGACACTGTAGCATGAAATTCGCTAATATTGGTCAGCAATGTAGCTCTGATCATGTCTTGACAACACCTTTTCTCTTGCTCCCTCCTTCGAATGACTTGTATCACTGCAACATTGGTCTCTTGATATCCAAAACTGCCAAGTCCCACCATGATGAACGGGGAATAATTTCCAATAATATTCAAAGGTAGTTCTTTAAGAGGAATCTTAGATATTATGTTCCATATATTTTTTCATGCCTCGTGTCATGAGAATCGGAGCACCTCTTACACTTCTGGGCCAGATTCGACATCGCTATCACAAGGAGGAACATAGACTAGGATTAATGCACTTAAAGAAGTGCCTTGTTATTCTCCTTCCATGACCCTGGTTGCTTTACCTTCTACTATTATTTTGGATGAGGCTGAGGCTTCACCTCTAGATTTATCCATTGATTTTGAGATCCCTGTTTGGTCAATTAAAAGTAAGGTTAGTTTCAAAGGTCAGTAAAAGTTGATTGACTTTCTTTTAGGTTAAGTAATCTAGAAATGTCATCATCTTTTGCCTATTAGTAGATCATAAACTTGTGAAGACTCTTCAGCATCTTTCTTAGCTTCAACAGGATTTTCATGATGGGTTTCAAGAGTGTATTTCATGCTATGTTCCACCTGAGCTAGTTTTTCTGCAATAACATGGTTGACATAAATGTATACACCCCTTTCAAGAGTTGTTGGTTTAGTAGTTTTTCAGATGGAACTGTACATTTTTTAACCAAACCTGTTTATAAGTGTAATTAGGATAAGATTAAAAGAAAAAATGATGAAAATCACATCCATTTGATTCTATAAATAGATCTCCAAAATATCCTAAATCATGTAGTAAATTAACATTTTCTAATATTTCATCAATGGACATGCCACGATTCATCATTTTATCCAATGATGTCCCAGATCCCAGGTTACTATCACCAGTGGTAGAACATGGCAAGTCTTCTTCGTGAGTTTCATTAAGTAATATTTTACCCTAGATAGCTACTTTAATGACTTTTTTGGGCCAGCTTCAGTGGTTTTCAAATGTTTTGGTGCTTGTGTTAAACCTACAATATCACATAATGTATTTCAGTTGTTGTATCATTTGAGGTTCTATGACGTATTGTTAATTTAACAGAAGTGTTTTCTCTCCTAGAATGAGAAATAGGAGCGGTGCTGAGAATAGATGTCGGCTCATCTGCTCTCAGTATTTCTTCAGGAACAGTCATTTCTGTAGGAACTTGTGGTCGTTCTACAACACCCTATTTTTTACTCTGAAGATGATATATCCTTTCCCTTAAAGCGGAAACTGAATAAGCCGCTAAAATCTCGAGAAGATTGAGCACTTTTTTATAATTTAAGATTCATGACTACCAAAAAGACTTACCACTATGGATAATGCGTATGAATGTGGTCTTCATTCTCTGATGCCTTTGATTCTTGGACTTTTTTGGTGGACTGGTGTCATCATCTCTGAAAAATGGTATCAGAGACAATAAGGCCCTTTCTATCTGTTCATCCATGACATGCAGACCTGGAGATACATTTCCTGGATCACAACGAGATTCAGTGGCTCCAAGAGCAGTGCCACCCAGGCTATACTGAGAAGAAGGGATATCAGTGGTTCTTTCCTTTACAAGATACAGGATGAAGAAGATTATTTCTGTGAATAAAAAATATTTGACTAAATTTAAATTGCAATGAAAATTTAAATATGAGAAAATGGAAACATACATCTTCCGGAGCAATGTAATCACACCACTCTTTATCGAACGGAGGATCAATCGCCTCAGTGGTACCACAGTCCATCATTTCATTCACCCATATGGTGACCGGAAATGACTCATTAATGGAATATATTAACATTTCTATCTCTTTGATGCAAGACCTCACTTCATTAGGGTTTTACTCAAAACGGATTTCAGAGGAAGCCTAAATATTCCCCAAACCAGGGATATGCAGCCCTTCAAATAATTCCATCCAGGTCATTTCAGCATCACAATATAAACTCTTCCATGTCAGGATAACCTCTGGACATAAAATTAAGAATGTTCACCAGAAGTCCACGAGGATAATCCTGTAATTTGGGAATTCAAATTCTTCCAAGATCTTGAAATTACAGATAAAGGATAAGAAAATGAAACTTGTTTCTCTTTAAAATACGGGCGACTAAATTGCCTCAATGATGTAACTCACCAAGAGTCGATGGAGTATGAATCATGACTCTAGAAGGCGGATTATATCTGGCACGAGGACACTTTGACGCATATGGAGCCTCATCATCCACAACATGGGAATCCGGTGAATCAGCTTCGGGTGAGGACGAATCACCTACCAAATGAAAAGCTTATTTCCTAATGGTTCTCTTCTTTATCCCCACTGTGGGACCGATTGATTCAGTACCCCTTCAGGATATGATGCTACCCAGATCTCGGCATACCATGCAGTCAATCGACTTGCCACTTCAACAACTGGTAGATCAAATTTTTTCCCAGTCTTCTCCATAGATTTAAGCAATCATAGTTGATGAGAAACCATTGGATGCTACTATAATTTGTCATGCACCGGAGGGGATACAGTAATTTGTATCCTACATTTGAATTGACATGCGAATATATATGAATCATAGGCATCACATATAATTTCCCTTAAATCTTCATGGATAGTGTACAATCTCTAAATGCCTGCATATATGCACTTAAGTCTACGCTGGTTATTCCATCATCAACAAATATCTATATTGGTGGATTTCCATAAAGAAAGATATCAAACTCCTTTAACATACTCAGCCTTATTTTGATATCATAAGCATTGAGGGATAAGGGGGAAATTCCTAAAAAGGCCTGAATAGACGGCTGAAAAGAACTTCTAGGAACCTGTACCCCACTTTCTATATAATATATCCTGAAGTGGGTGGTCATCCATCCCCATAAAACTTGGAATGGTCCAACTATTCTTAGAGAAGACTTATCCATAAAATCCTGAAGTAAGATCCTATGAATCTTTTCCAAAACTAGGGTGGCCAACCCAAAAATCTTTCTTTTAGATAGCTTGGCTATAAGGAAAAAGGTCCCTGACCTCACACCTCCTTTCGAATCCTGAACTGGTAAAAGGTAAACACTGAACCACTAGGACAAAAATCCTGCCAGACGGGTCTTCACTGGAATTTTCTGGTTCACTTCATAACAACACCTATCAAACTCTCCTACTTCCAGAGTTGCAAAAATGTTCCAGTAGCTCCCATCTTTGCTGCTCTAGTGAAACTCGTAGGATGAGTGCAATAAGGCCCCTCCTCACTCTTATTATTTTGAAACATGTCCATCCACTCCTCTGAAAGGATATCATTTCTGTAGTGGGTTTTCATGGTGGTGGTATTCTTAAGCTTGTAGAAAATTATCATTAACTCTCGAGCCAAGCCGGAGTCCTCTATGAATCATTTCAGGCCACCATGGGGGGGGGGATAAATCCATCACACATATCTCCAAAAATTGGATCTCATGAAATCCTGTAGACATCCCACAAACTCATGACTACTTCTCCATGATTCATATTGAAGAAAATTTGTTTCTAGGATCCAACGGCTGATTAACTCCGGCAAGAAATTTTCATTCTTGTATACATATGCCTGCCTAGCCCAGAAAGCTTCATATATTACAGCTCCAAACAGATCATCGACAGACTCTACATAGGTTTTTCTTACCCAATATTCCCACATCCATGTCGGCTTCACACCTCCTCCAGGACGGAAATCCCAACTTTTCTTCCATCCCTTAGATTGGTCCATTTGAGAATTTCAGAAAATAGAGGTTTTGCAATGGGGCTACAGCTCAAGCGTGTAAGGACTTAGATCTGAAGAATATGGGCTATGATGCATTATTTATGCCTTATCCAGAATCCCAGCATTGAAAAATGATCTTACAACAGTGGCATTTGCTAAAGAGAAGTTGGTTTAGGTCTGAAACTAGGAATGAGGGATATAATTCTTTGCCTCTGGAACTTTGACTCCTTACAGATGACCATTGGCATAAAATGCAAGTAGATGTTCTGTGGGAAATTGGCACGATATTTATTCAAGTACATAGAAAAATATTGGAGATTAATGTCAAAAATAACATAATAGTCATGGCCTATGATGTTTATCATGTCATATATTCTCTTGCTGGACTACTCATCAGCTGATCCAATTTTTCTCGGAGCCATTGAATCTACAAAAATATCAAACAATCATATATTAAGTAAGATTTTTTTGTGAAATTTTGATGAATGAAATCAAAAAAATTGAAAAGGTATTATGGCGCTCAAGTCCCAACATGTCATGCAAGTCAAACCGGTCGCACAAGTTTTGACACCACAGTCATGGCGCAAAAGTCAAATACCTTCTGCAGAAGCATGACAAAATCCAGAAGGGTGATTCTCCATAGACAGTAGCACCTTTGCGATGAGAGCTTGTGTTGTTGGAAAATGAGTGAGTTTGCGAGGGAATGAGCCTGTATATACAAGCGATCCAGACAACATGCGTTCCATACCTATGCTCCCCAGCATCTACGCGTTGAACATGCATGCCACAAACCATTGATTTCATTGGCTTTACCTCAGAGCCATATCTTCTTTCCTTTTCAGATCCAACTCTGAGGGGGGAATTTTGTTGACACTAATTTCCATAAAAGGGTCCAAATAATGGAGAAAAGGTATACATTAAGCACAAATATGGTCACCCTTTGAATATCGTTAAAAAAATTGACAAAGTCATGAACTAGGAGCCCATTTGGAGTGAGGCATGTAAGTCACTTGCACTCCAAGAAAATCACATTCATGCCCTATTTAATTTTTATCCAAAGGTGAAAGGTGGCATATAAATATCCCATGTTGGCACCCATTTCAATGAACAGTTTTCCAATAGTCATATTAATGCTATGGTTTCTCCAGTCTATAACTAAACTATTCTGAAAGATTCTATGGTAACTTTTTATCTATAATGGAAGACCTGAAGGAGAAGAATAAGGCCTATATTTTTAGAATTCATCAAAACTTGTGTGCTTATGTGTCCAGACATCCTTTAAAATGGAAACACTTTTGCACCGCCCTACTCATTCGATGAAACTTGCACACCGCCCTTTGGAAAAAATAATAGGATAATACTAAAGGCTTGAATTAAGTCTCGCCCAATTATTTCAATATATATTTTTCATCACCTAGGTGAACCCATGCCGCGCATGTACAAATGTGTGGCCAAGACTATCACGCCAAATTCCTTTGTGTTCCAATGTCATGTTCACCTCTCCTCTTCATGATATTAGCCCTCGAACCCCTTTGCAAAGCCATTTATGGCATGGTTTCATTGCTGGCTTCCATATCTAAAAGTAATTCTCTGAGAACCTCTCGCAAAACCTCGTGACTTTCAATTTTTATGTCACAATTGATATAGGTTTCCTCCATATAACCGCATATTTTAATGTGATAAGATATTTTCAATTTGGGAGTCCTTTTTAAGAGTAATCCCCACATCCCCTTAACCTAGGCCTCTTTCTCAAGAGTAATCCCCAGTCATAATTTCCTTTTACATTGTGCATCCTCCTCAATAGTAGGCCCCAATCATAAAATCTTTTTATTTGGATCTACTTCTCATGAATAAGACCCAATCATATGTCCCTTTTACTTTGATCCTCCTTCTCAAGAGTAAGCCCCATGTTATAAGTACTCTTTAATTTGGGAATCCTCCTTTGGAGTAAGCCCTAGAATAAAACTCCAAATCTCCTTAAAGTACAAATACCTTTATGGACCCTGATCCTGGGCTTCTTTCCGGATGATAGTCTGAGTCTTCTTCTACTTGAGAAGTCATACATATGTATGCCCCATATCATTTCTTGTGACTACATCTTTCGTGGCACAATCTTCAGGTTTTCTGATACCTCTAGTTTCTTACACCGAGCATGAATCACCTGAGAATAGAGTGTAAAAGTAATCAAAAGATCACTTTTTGGGCCGTTAACCATGCTTAAGCCCCGTATTTATTCACCTGAACTACAAGGACTTTGATCTCTACCTTACATGTAGAGTATGTAGTAATCCTTTCTGAGGTTCAAGCCCAACTATCATTAATTATTTTCCATCCCATATGATGTTAAACTATATCCTTCTTATCGAACTATGTGGGTTCAGATTCATTTTTTATGAGGATACGTAGGTAGCCCATCTGTGGGTATGATCCCAACTATGAAATAATCCTTGTATTTCTGAATGATAATAAACTTCAAGTGCACCAATGAGTGTCTTTAAAACTATTATGGTTATCATAATGACCATATAAAAGATTCTCTAAATCACATATATATCAATCATCAATTTGAAAATCTAAAGGAAAACTCAGTTTCATGCTTGGTGCATTAATAAGGATTCTGAACGTAACTTAAATATATAATAGAGTCACAGAGTATGCCATAATTTCCACCAAAAAGGTGTGATGGGCCTGACCTCCCATCCTTTTGAACAATTCAAATTTTTAAGTGTCATTATTCCACAACACTTGAGCACCTACCTCTGGAATGTAGGTCTAAATGGATATAAAATCATTTGGTGTTTCTAGTTCTATGAATAAACTCGTTATAAATTGAATGGAAAATTTAAACCATAGACAAACAAGGTCGTCCCCATTTCCAGAAGAAACTAGATGGTTTAGAAAACCTTTGGAGATATGGATGTGAAAACGTTTCTGAGATCTGTAGTGATATTTCTAAAGATATGTATTATGATTTTATATAGATAAGTCTAAGTATATGTTACAATGCTAGAGTTTATGTGATAATCATAAATAACCTTGGATTAGACATACAATTATATATATTTAATGTACGCCCTATTGATTATATTATTTTCCTAGAATTATTTTTGATTCTCCAACATTTCCTTTTGGGTTTTAGAAAATGGGTGGAAATAAGTTGATTCGTGCTAATAGAGGTATAATGGAAAATTTAATGATATTTTTCATCAAGAAATAAAATTAAATAGGTGTTGGAATGATAAATATAGTTATTATTCATAATCAGAAATATCATAATATGAAAAATAAAATCAACTTTGGTGAGTTTCTTTACCATGAAAATAAGAGAAAGATTTAGTTTCATAGTGACCAGAGAGGAAAGAAAGTTCATTTTTCCTCATGTAAATCATGTTTTATGAGGAAAAATGGAATGTGTTTCAAAGGATCTAGAAGATTCATTAGGTGGGGAAAATGACAAAATGCCTCTAATTTCCATGGAGAAGGGTCAGTTAACATAATGGACAAAGATAATGGTATTTTTATGGCAAAAATGATTGTAAAATATTTTATATATGGAATGTATGGGCATTATGAAACTCGATGCCCTAGGGGAAAATCACATAACTATAATTAGCATGGTCATAGAGGTAGTATTAATGTTCCTGATGATGAAGATATTAGAAATTAAATATGAGATGATTGAATTGTTAAAGAAATAAATTGATGAGGATCAGTCAATAGTTTAAAAAAATAGTGTAATTATTGAATGGAAATCAAGAATAATGTTGTATAAATAATATTATGGTATTATATAATAACGAAACATATATGGATTGTCACACTATTGGTTTTCTTTATGTATTTTAATGTACATGTTGAATGGTACCGGTAACTAGGAAAATTTATTAAGATATTATTACAAAAATACCTTAATGGAAGGATAACCCTTAGTATATGAGTGATTATAAGATATTGATATTTAGAAAAATATAAATTTGATATAAATAAGTAAATTGGATGTTAATTATTTATTTTTATGTGATTTAGGATTTTTTGAAAACTATTTTATTCTATTATGGGTGATGTTTATAGATTTTTAGAGTTAAGTATAAGGAAACATTAATGTTTTCAGTTTTGATATACGGAAATATAGGATATTACCAAGACTTAAATGTTTACATGATGAAGGTGTTCACAGGTTTGAAATGTGACCAATGAGAGATACATTGTGATATTTATTAGATATGTGTTAATCCGATTTAGTGAAACAATTTATAAGGTTTTGGATTTTTTGATTGCATAATGATTTTAAGGTTATCAATTTTGAGATAGTTTAAGTTAAACTCCAGATGATGTTTTTTAGAATAAGTTATTAGCTCACTATAGGTGTACGTATTCATTTTTGAATACTTTGGATAACCATATTGTTTTGGTAAAGACAGATGGAATGACCTATCATTCTATATATGGAATTGATGATCTATTTACAATACAATAATGACTACTTCAACAAAAATTCATTTAATAAGAAATGTAGTGTAAATTTTTCAAGGCATGACCAATAGTGACATTTTACCTAAATCAAGTAAGTATTTCTTCTCATTAAAATTAGTCATCATTAAGAAAAGTGTTCGTGATGTAAAAGAGTTTCCAATTATCATCATTATTGATAATATCACTGAACTCTTTCACGCCACATTATTTTATGGTTTTGTGATTGATAACATTATCTGGATCACCGAGTTCCATTTTTATTAGTTATATTTAATAATATATATGATTATATATTCTTTTCATCTATGCCCAACTATTCACATATTTTCTCCTACACAAAGACCTAATTATGATTCCCTTTGGGGAAATATTAGTTTACAACTATTCCTTTTTAAAAGGGAGTCATAGACTCCATTTTTATGATGTCTAATTATATGAAATTTACTCCATAAAATCAATCTTTATATATCCAAGATGAATTTTGAGGGATAAAATCATTATAAGGGGGTAGAATGTAAGACCCTGAAATTTCTATGAGATAGGTGTTTTTATTTCATTGATGTCTTATGTTTTACGCTACACCAAGATAATGTTTCCTTGTATGCAACAACGACATAACAAGAGATATATGCAAAAATAATCTTGGTTTTTGTTACCCATAATTTAAATTTCATTTAATATAACTAATTTAATGCAAGATGGATTATATGTGAATAACTAAATATTACAACCTAGTAATTATAATGGCGGGTATGAATAGTATTAACTTACTTCTAAATAATAATTTAGAAGAAAATAAGTGAGTCTATAAAATAATAAAATTACTATATATTGATTCAATATACAAGTTAAAATTCATCTTATATTTTTATAGACATGATATTAAAACAAAATAAATTTTTTGGATAAAATATGTATATTTTTTTCAATAAGCCATTTTGTCACCTTTTGATGGTGCACCTATTATAAATATATTTTTCTTAACTTTTTTATAATCAATATGACAATATAGATTTATTCTATTAATTTGGGATATAAAATTGTACTTTTTTTTGAATTTATGGTACTTCCTAATAAGTTTCATTTTTTTACAAATATTAAAAATACTGATTTTATTGAGAAAAATATTTTCTAATAAAGTCATTACATAGTGAAAATTATCATTTTTTGTTTTAAATTTTAATTATTTAATTTATATTCAATTATTTTTTTGAAAATGATTTTATACATGAATTTATTATAAATTAAATCCATTTTAAAATGGCTATTTTTCCAAATAACTATTATTTGTGATATTTTAACAGATTTATTTTAAATTTAATTTTAAAACATCTAAGATCTTATTTTTGAAAAATGGATTTCAAATTTGGATTGATAATGAACAAAGTTTCTAATTATGACCCTTTTACTTATTACCAATATTAATAGTTACTATGGTAAAAACATTTACCGCAGTTAAGGGTAAATTGGGTAATTTATGATAAAAATAACATTATAATGATTATTACATAAAAAAACCAAATGAAAAAAAAAATTATTTTATGAATTTAATTTTACCATTAACACATATGGATAAAAAAAATTATCATTTAATGGACCCTATTCTAGGAAAATGAATTAAATAATATTTAAATCAATGAATGACACATAGTGTCATTTTCTTTGCCTATAAAATATACTATGAGTCCAAATAAGGATAAATGGGAATAAATAAATCTAAATGTTAATTTTAATATTAATAATAATATTCCGCTTATATAAATTATTTTTTTTACATTTTGGGGCCACAAGAGATATATTATGTAATTTATAATATTTTATTTAATGAAAATTTAAAGATGTCACATTCTTGTTTTAAATAATATATCAATTTTAAAATAAATAAATACATAAGATATATTCAACTATAAATATAATGTGAAATCTAAATTGTATGTATTTATCATGTTAATTTATTTTTAGATTCTAGTAAAATAAATAATCGCCTTAATGGCTTATAAATTGATGATTCATAAATAATTTAATTGATGAAAATTCAACAATGTAATTTGATTAAAAAGATAAATAATATTAAGATACTAAAACAATTTCCTAATAATATTTCATGATTATATCTAGACCCAAATCATCCATGGGTATAGTTATTGAGCATTTAGAGCCTTCTAGAAGGGATTATGAAACATATATGAATTTTTTTAAAGTGATGTTAAATTTGTCACATTCATATTTTAATAAGTATACCATTGTTAATGATTGATTTTCATGAATATATATTCAACTACAAGTATACTACAAAAATATAGTAAATTTATCTTCATTATATAATTTTATTTTTAATTTTTACATAGAATATATGTATATTAAGTAATTACATAATATTGATGTAGTAATTATTTTACCAACGGAAATATTTAATTAATGTTATTTAAAGTGTTAAAATAAATATAATATGAAATAAATATTTTTTCAAATAAATTTTATGGATGATCTATAACAACAATATATATAATAAAATATTTTTTTGAGGACAAAATGTTATATTTTTATTTTTTAAAATCAAATAATTGAATGGTGTCAAAATTGACACTAATGTTGTTTTGTCAAAAAATGTGTTATTATATTATATAAAAATCCCAAAACATTTAAGAAATATATTAAAATTATTATATGTCCTAAAATTATTTTAAATATTTATTTATTATTTAATTTAGATCAAATAGGTAAATATTTTACACTTTTAATATTGAAATTATTGATAACATAGTTATATTGAAATTGAAATACTCAGTGTTAAATTAAAATAATAAGGTTTTAATTGACATAAATACATGTAAAAATTTTAATAATTATTGATATTACAACACTATCTCATCTAATATTCTAAACAATGATATTTTTTTGATATGGATTTAGTTTATAAAAATTATTATTTTGTTGATTCCAAATGCGCCTCCCAACTCAACAATAAAAGGGCACAACCTCCCCCACAATTCCAATTCACATTGAGCAGTCATGGATTTATATAACCTGACTATTTAACTTCTAAAATTTATTATTCATATTCTAGTGATTTTGGTATTCTCAAAAGGCCAACTCTAGTTCTTTGAAAAGGATATCTAGAGAGAGCTCATCGAAGGAGATATAATATCCTCTAATGATTTTTTCAAATTATTTCATCTTCGACATCCTCATAGTGAGGTGTTTCAATTATAAATTATTGAATCCAGTATCACCTATATTCTGAGATGTTGTTATTATTATTATGGAAAAACCATATTACACCATATATCCATGCTACAGAAATTGAAATTAATACGCTTTCATACATTTGAGTTACCATCTCCACACCATGTTGTCATCTGTTTTTCAGCACATGTTGAATTGTATTGGTATAATGATGGAAATAATAACACGATATTATTATTTTAACAAGTTATTTATTTTAAAAATATATATATACCATCTACTTTGATACCATTTCTTAATTAGGAAAATGATATCAGTGCTCGTGCGTACATACAGTCTACCGTCTCCACGATGTGATGCAATTCGTTATGCATAATATCAATTAATGATTGATTATATAATTGTATAGAATAAATAACTATGATATGTATTATTTTAATATTTTTATAATGAAATGAATATGACATAATAGAATGAACCATAACTTATTCGGAAAAACATACTTAAGAAAATGAATCTATTTATACCTGAAAATGATAAATAATGATATATTATTACCATACAAAGGATAATATGATCATATATGATATAAAAAAACACTATGATTCTATGATATGTCAATAAAATAATTTTAGTCAATTTATAAGAGGATTTTATGAATTTAGAGGATAATAAACCTATGGTATGGTATAATTTTGCAATATCATTATTATCCGAGATTGATTATTCTTATGTATTTACTAGGCTATATTTATAATCCACATCCCTATTTCATAAATGGGTGATATTTTATATATTTATCCTCAAATGATTAATGTCAATTTTAACCAACTATTAATTTTTATTAAATGATATAAAAGGATTATTTTACCATTATTCAATATGACGTACTTTTTGAATATTTTGTAAAAGGTACTAGGAGAATGTTTTTATATCTTATAAAACATGAATGGTTTTTTAGATAATCATAAAAACTTATTTACATGAAGTATCCTATACATGATATCATTTTTATATTCAAATAAAATATTTTCTTTTGAAAATTGAGTTTAATTTTGAGAAAATAATTAATTTTCAGATGAAATGATTTTCCCCAAGAATTAATATCAGGTGTTTTATAAAAAATAATTTTCAACAAAGATGAAAATATTTTAATTGGGTTATGTTTCTATCCATATTATAATTATGGTTTTATTTTATTTGTGATGGAATTTTATTTACAGAATCCATTTTTTTATATTGATTATAATGGAATGATGTTTAAGAAAACCGTGGTTAATGATTTATGTTTCTATGAAACACGTAAGAATGATAACATTATGAGATAGGTGAGACCTATATCTTCCTCTAATGCATTTTTTAGTTATTTATATATCATGATACACACATGGATGTTATTGTAGATAAATCCAATTCAGTAATACAGTGATGCAACGATGAGTGGACATAGTTCTGCAATGGTATTTGACCACTATGATAGTCTTCGAAATGATCCTTGATTAATATGGAAATTAGTTTCAATTATTATGTGTTTTTAATGTCCCACGTTTTATGAAAATTATTTTTTATCATGGTTCATGTTACTTTATGATTTATGACTAATGTACTTCCACAATTTATTTTATGACACACGATTTTTATATTCAAAATATTTATTCGTTTTTTACATTATTTTGATTTTATTTTATTAACAGTTACTATGAATTTAAGATCACCATTTTTAGTATTGTTCTCCATAATATGAAGAATTATTTTATGTAGGAAAAATAAAGTGGAAGATCTGTGGTGGATATCCTGACAATATTTCACCATGTTACATGAATTAGTTCATTGTTTCTAATGACACAAAACTAATACTATCTTGGGAATATATATGTGGATTGATTAATTATTCCACAAATGAAATGTAACGTCCATGTTTTTCAATCATTGGTTGTTAGATTTGGTATCGTAGTGATGGTTCATCAAACTATTATAAATTTTTACGTGAAAACATTAATGAGGTCCCAATAGATATTTATAAGGATATGTCTTGGGATTCCATAAGAATAAGCTTAAGTATATGTAAAAATCCTAATGTTTTTTTGGCAATCCTGAATAAACATGGATTTTTCCTATGATGTTATAGATTAAAAGTATCCACCCTTGATTATATTTTTTTTGTAGAATGATTTTTGACTCTTACACTTTTAATTTTGGGTGGAAATAAGAAGAGTCATGTTAATGTATAATATTAATGAATATGGAATGATATTCCACATGTGAACACAAATGACATGAGATATGGAAATAAATTTTTTATTATTATTCATTATCCGAAATCTCATAATATTATCAACAACCTCAACTTTATGAGTTTATTGACCCACCGAATAAGAGAATGGTGGAGTTTCATGATGACCCCTATGCAAAAAATGTTCAATTTTCCTAATCTAAATCAAGCGGGAAGTGGTATAAAGAATAATATTTCAAAGGGACAAGAAGATTTATTGGTTCTGTAAAAGATGGACCCATATCCAATAATAAAAAAATAAAGGGATCACTTAGGACAATGTACATGGATAACGGTATTGTTAAGGAATCAATAATGGTTAAATTTTATAAATGTATAATGTTTGATGATTATAAAAATTGATGACCTAGGGGAAGATATCATGAATAGAATAATAAAGGTCATATGAGTATTATTTATTATTCTGATGATGAAGAGACTATGAAAAATATATGATATGAATGGAGTGTTAAGGAATAAAATTATGAAGCTCATTCAACGGTTTAGTAATACAGTGGTATGATTTCATGTTTATTAAGAATAATGTTTTATAAGTAATATTATTGTATTATGGAATAACAAAACATCTATGGATTGTTACACTATTATTTTTCTTTCAGTATTTGAATGTACATTTTGAATGATTCTGGTAACCATGAAAAATTATTCAGATATATTTTCAAAACACATTAATTGAGATATAACCCTCATTATAAAAATAACGATGATAAAGTGTTATTTTGATAATGATATATTGGATGTGAATAAGTAAATGAAATTGTAATTATTTCCATAAATGTTATTAAGGATTTTTTTAGAAATATTATATTCCATAATGGGTGATTTATATAGATTTTTGGACTTAAAAATAAAGAAACATTCATTTTTTCAACAAGGATATGTAGTAATTCCTTTAATTTCCATGTCATCAGAGAAAACATGATGACAGTGTTCGCATATTTGAAATTGGAACAATAAGAGATACCTTATGATATATGGGGGATATATGTTAATAAATTTTAGTGAACCTATTTCTAATGATTTTTATTTTAAACTTTTAAACGTATTTTATGGTTATAAATTTATAGAAATTTTATGTTTAAATCATGATGACTTTTTTATAAGGACTCGTTCTTGAAGATTGCATGATATTGAGTTAAATTAATAATTCATACAATGGATATTTTCAGGTTTATAAATTTAGAGAAATAATCCATCACTATTACATTACTTCTAAAAAATTACAAATTCGGCAATTATACTCAGTTTTCTTTTTTTTCATAAAATAAAAACTCTTAAAAAACGAACATGTCGAGATCCATGTTTTTTATATCATGATTTTTCCTTGATCCCATCCTTGACCCAATTCATCTTTATGTCATCTGATAGACATTTAAAAACACGGGATGAGAATAAAATTCTCAGTAATGGGTATAAAATAAGGAATGAAAAAATTATCCCACCAATACATATAAATTAGTGAAAACATACTTCTCAATCATAACATATCGTATTAAAAAATAAGATTTATTAATAACACATAGAAATCATAAATAATAAAGGTAACTTATAGAATAAATAACATACATACATTTTAGCTTTCACATCTATATATGGAGTTAAATTTGGAATACTCAACAAAGTTAATTCACTAAAACACTTAGGAGAAACATCAACATTTACCTCTGTCACATTTTACAATACATTGGAGAGTAATCTTTGGCTCACCTACCCTAGGTTTATCACAGAACCACCTATATACGTAAACAATTACCAAAAACTATAACATAATCATAACTCATAACACATACATAAAGGAAATATAACATTTTCACATCACATTATATCGTTTCAATATATTTACACAATCAATGCTTTGTATGAAACATTTTCAAAACCAGTTAAAACATTTAATAAAGAGATTTTTGAATCAATGTGTCCCATAACACATTGATACTTTTAAATGATTTAAAATTTTATAACATTGTTGTTCATATAAATAAATCCTAAAATCCATTTTAAAAACATGTACATTGATGATTATTATTTATAAGAATAATTCTTGAAAACATTTAAAATAATGTTTTTGTTAAAGAGTCCCTTACAACATGATAAAATTGTTGAATAAAAAAATTACATAATAACATTAAAGAAGGATTATAATATAATGATACTAACGATCTTAATGATATAATTTGTCAAAGGGAAGCATATAAACCATATAGGATAATAAAATTTCACAAGATCATGATATACCTTACATAAATGGACATTGAGACATAGTCCCTTGTGAAAATTTAGTAGCCTAACGGTGTCACCTTAAAATTTAAAAATTGCGAATTTGAAAGAGAAAAGAGTCTCTCATAAATTTTAAATAAAATGTAAAATAGTAAGTATATTTAATAACATATAACATCATATTATAATGTAAATTAAAATACATAACATAAAATAAGTCATTGACTAGAAGGAGAGGTTGAAAGGTTCCCATACAAAGAACATATCATTACATTAATGATAAATCAATGAAATAAATATTTGTGAAAAACATAAATGCACATAATATATGTGGATATCATGTTTAAAACAATCAGAGGTCATTCAAACAAATTCATAAAATTACATAATTAATAAATAGATGTTTAACCAAAAGAATGGAAATCGAGTTACGAAATCCCCTTACCTCATGTTCAACTTGACTCGTTTGTTCCTTTTTCTTCCTGAATAATAAACATAAGTTATTTTATACTTAATTAATATCATTTTTAAAATTTATTAATCATTTATATAACTTATTACCTAGATATAACAATTATTAATTATTTTATTTCTTATCGAACATTTTTTCGATGTTCGGAACTTGTTTTAAAAAATAATATTTTTATAATTATAAATTGTTCTTTTGATAAAGTGTACATTATCTCCCGAATTATATTATTGATCTAGATATCATATATATATATTATATATGAATTTATAATAGACCATAACATTTGAACATATGGAATTAAATTTACTCTTCATGGTGATGGTAAGCTGTATGTACACATGAACACAACTTTCATTTTTTTCAATATTAATGGAATGAAAACTAAATGACACATTGGTATATAATATATCCAGTATAATATATATGTTATATTTGTTGCATATGATTATACATTCCATATTTTATATTTTCTATGTATATAATGAACAAGTCATATAACTTTTAGGGGGCGGTAGTCCACACATCCTTAAATTAAATTGCCTTATTTATACATTGTTGAAAGCATAATGTTTTGATTAGATGAAAAATATATAAGAATATATATAAAATAAATAAAATATATATATTTTATAATTACAGTTTAATCATAATGGCCACCATCATTGGTAGTAGTAGAATATTGAACAATTATTGTTTCATGACGCAATAGTTCAGCGTCTACAGAAACTATATGTTCTAAATCAATTAAATGGAGGTTTGTGTAAGTGTAGTTATAATAATTATCATAAAAACATCATAGTATATTGAGTATACCAGTGTCATTATAATATAATGGAATTACTGGATTTTAGTGTGTTGGATAAGGAAAATAAAATAATAGAACTAGAGAGAATATGTTACCTTTCAATCTGGTAACTCCCTTTTCTTTGAACCAATAATATTTATTGAATGGGATTATGCTTAATATAAGATTTTCTAATGGAATAGGGGGATGTTGGGAGCCTATTTGGGTAGAGTTTAGATGAGCTAAAGGGATTGAGAGTTTTGTGAAATGGGTTGTAGAGGGTGTGCTTTAATAAGAGGAAGGATGGGCTCTTTAGAAAATGTTGAAAGTATTATTTTATTAAAAAAATATTTTTTAGTTTAAAAAGTTCCAAAAAAATTAAATTAAATTATAATATTAATCTTTTCAAAAATAAAATCATCCAATAATAACTGGTCTGGTTTTGGATATATTTTTTATTTTTATAATCTCGTTTTTCTAATTCATTCATTAATAAAGTAATCACTACATCACCATTGTGTCATAAATAATTTTATTAATATAATGTATAAAAATATTAAATAAAATATCATGATGTCTAGAAATATTATTAGATTTATAATTAATATTTATAGTCGAATAGATAACTTATATAACTTCATGTAAAAATTGACTCACAAAAATATATATGTTTATGTCATTTTTGTCTTAAATTTAAATTAATTAATATAAAGTGTCATTATCACAACCATGTCGCTCCATGGGGTCCAAAAAGTTTCCTAATGATGCCTTTGGTCGGAAATATATCATTCAATATGATTATGATAAGTATAAATGTAATTTAATATTATTTTTTTACACTTATTTACCAGATTTACCATTTAACCATGGTAAATAAGATATTACTAAAATAAACATTCATAATGTCTAAAAATAAAATATACCTATTTACACAATTTTTACCTCATGATTTCAAATATGGAATCCATTTTTCCAAATTCAAAACACATAAGTAGAAGAAATTAATTTAAAATCATTTCCCATTGTCAAAACAAAAAGCATGTTTTTAAAAAATAATAACCATCCAAAGATTAACACTTTTTTATGTACAATTTCAATGTAAAATTGCATAAAATGACCAATATTGGATTAAATGGTAAATTTATATTTTAATTACACATTAAAACATTTTAAATGATAATTTTACCAAATGAATAATTATATTAAATGGAATTTTTGAATTAAAATGCATTATTTTTTCACTATTCATAAAAAGATGAACATTATCATAAAATTAACAAAATTTCATCCAAAGTAAATTTTTATGTCCTGATCCAAAAGTAGAATATTATATTGTCAAATATAACATATCAAAGTGGAAAAAATAGATTTAAAAAGGTAATCCATCAGAAGGCATTATATCGATCCCTTAAATAATATTAGACTATTTAGGATTATAATTGTATTTATTCAAATTTTAATCCTCTAACTTTCATTGGATAAATGTTATGAAAATTAACAAACATGTGTAATCATATCATTGTTAGTTCAATTCATTCATACTGATACAATGACTATGCGCTAACTACCATTTAAAATAATAATAATATTAGTTTATTTTTTGGTATATCTCAATGTTCTGTGCAATATAAAATTTAAAAGAAACTCATTGTTGTGTATTGAGTACGCTATCAGACATAAAAACCCCTTATAATGTAAAATTAATTTTTAATTCACAAATAATAACAAATATTAAAATTTCATATTCATTATTTACCTTAGATGTTACATCCTTTGCAATTTTTAGAATTGTGTCATCATAATTTAAAAATTGGTCTTAGAAACATCATTAAATGTCACATATCGGAAAAGAGTATGAAAAAATATCACCTTAAAATAAATAATGAAAAGTAAAAAATTTCCCCAAAGATAACACATATTAGTATTCCATGTGGGAAAACATGGATATGAAAGAGAAACTAAACATCATGTTCTGAAATAGAGTGATAGAAAACATGATTAAGAAGATTTTATCCACCATAATATCACAAACATGTGACGAGTGAAACTTTCTTGTTTCCTTAGTAGGAACAGATAAGACAAAATGTTTTTGTTTTTGTTACTTTTCATAATATTGAGGAATTTATTTATTAGATTAAATAAACACATAAGGAAATAAATTTACTTTTCATGTATACATTAATCCTTTACTAAATTACTACCCAAAACTCGTATTCTCTCCAAATGATGAGTATTCATGAGGACATGGTCACACCTGAAGCACTATAAGAAACTTCTTAGAGAATCACATAATCCACAAAAGAAGAACTATATATTTCTCATGTTTTTACGCATTATCCAAATTCCAAAAATGGTTAGTAAAGATTAGATAATCCCCAAATAGGATAATACTTTATAAAAATAAATACTAATCTTAATGTGGAAAATTTAACAAAAAAGTACCCATTGTTCATGAAATCCCATTCAATAACCAATTGTCCATAAATTTAATCAAAATATTCGAAACTATGTTTGAAATCAAAAATTCAAAAGGATTTGATCATATAGTCTTCCTTGATAAACCTTAACATTTATCTCCAAATAACATTGACCACTCTTGAAGTCTCATACTGAATTGTAATTAACCTAATAACATCTTATCTCTGATAGGTTAATCGTTTCAATATATAACCAAAAATACAACATGTCCATAACAAAATCATAGATATTCCAAAATAAAATTTCAACCATTACATCACAAATGAGATCCCATAGTATTTTATTTCCATTAAGAATATAATGTTTCAAAATAGAAAATATCTTCTAAAATAACCATTATCATTTAATCAGCAAATCATTTTCCTATACAATGGATATTCATTTGATAAAACATAACTTCCCATAATCAACATATTCTTGATCTATAAAATCATTTAACTAAAAGAATAATTAATACTAACCAGGGAATTCATGTAGGCCAGTGGCAGGCTATGTAACCTTGTCGCATTTCGGTTGTGGCTTAAAATCCCTCTGGCCTTTTGAGACGTGAATGTTTTTCATCCATCTTACGGTTTTTATTTTTTATAAGTCTTAAAAATAACCATAACATGTTTTAACCTCAATGTTTTTTTTATAATTTTCTTTTTCATCCCAAAACAATAATACCTCAACATCATAATACATGAAGCGTTATATATATTGTCACCTTTTTTAAATTTTACATCTATATGATAAAATAAAAATATTAATAATATAAATAAGGTCGTACCATCATCATGGTGTATATATGGTTTCATCATCATCTTGTTCACGTATGTAGAAGGTCCATGCATTGCAATAATGTTATATAGATACTTCAAAATCATCTGCTTCATTAATAAAAATACACGTTGTACAACTTGGGTCATATGGGTGTTTGCAGAAAAATTGTTTTGGAAAATAATCATGTATGATATATAATTTCAAAAAATTTGATAAAACATTATTTTTATAAAATAGTCGGACAATGTTTGAGTTGAAACATTCAATAAATGGAATCTTAAGAATACAATAAGTATGTTCTGAGAGACTATATTATAAAACCAAATATAAATAGGTTGTGCATGGGTCTGTTTCTTCATAGCTTCTTTTAAAATCATAATATGCTTCCAAATCTTGTGATAAGGGTAAAATAACTGAATATTCGATCATAATATTTATGTGCCATGAAAATATAAGAATATTGTGAAAATAGGATTTGATTAAATACAACCCATGATCCACAATGTTATCAAGGAATATTGGAGGTGTTTGATATATCAAACAACCACTTGAAGAGAGTTGTATGCTGAAAAATATTCACAATGATCTGAACATGAATTTGCAATAATTATTGCAAGAATGTCATTAGGAAGATATCAGAATGTAGTTTTAGATCCTTTTACTTCCATTTATAATTAACTATTATAGATCTAAAAATGTTATAAAATGATGATTTAAATAAAATAATGGACATATGGACTAACCATGTGCTTATCTAAAATTCCTAATCCCTAAAGTTGTCTTTACCGACCTCTAATACAAACTATATGGATCCGACATTAAATGTTACTTAATCTTGAGTCTAATCATGAATTCAAATAGAGGATCTTTTCAATTTTAGATCATTAGGGAAATAGACAAAAAAATAACATTACATCTAAAAAACTTACAAAGGAGACACTTCTACTCATTTTTCATTTTTTCATAAAATAAAAATTCTTAAAAAAGGAACATTTCTAGTTTCATATTTTAGGAATCTTTACATTCCCTAAATCCCATCCTTGAATCTATTCATATTTATGTCCCGTGAAAAACATTTAAAAACATGGTATGAGAATAAAAAGTTAATTAAGGGTTATAAAATATGGAATGAAAAAATTATCCCATCAATAAATACAAATCAATGAAACCACTCTTTTAAATCATATAATACCTTATGAAATCATATAATTTATGAATAACACAGAAAAATCATAAATCATAAAGGAAACATATGTAATACATAAAATATTTTCATTATAGATTTCATATCTTTGTAGGGAGTGACATTTGGAATACCCATCACATTAAATTTCTTAAATATATTAGGAGAAACATTAACGTTTGCCTCCATCACGTTACCCATTTCATTGGAGAGCGATCTCTGGCTCACCTTCCCTAGGTTTATCATGGAACCACCGATATATGTAATCAATTATCACGAACCATAACATAATCAAAACCCATAACACAAGAATAAAGTGAAGATAAAAATTCCACATCAAAATATATCTTTCCAAGATATTGAAATAATCAATTCTTTGTCAAAACAATTTTCAAAATCATTGAAAACATTTAATAATGTGATTTTTTAATCAAATTTTACCATACCACATTGAAAATTCTAAAAGAATAAAAATATTTAAAAAATAATGTGCATATAAATAAATCCTAAAAACTATTTTTAAAACAAGGTAATTAATGAGAAATATTTAGAAGAATAAATCTTAAAAACGTGTAAAACTATTTTTTAGCTAAAGAAACCCTTACCAATAGATAAAATACTTGAATAATAATAATTACATTCTTACCTTAATAAATGATTATAATATCATGAGAGTAAAGTGATTGATGATATACTATGTCAAAGTTATTTATATACACCATATAGGATAATAAAGGTCCACAATGTCAAGATATGCATCAAATGTATGGAGATTGAGACATAGTCGTTTACAAAAATTTGACAGCCAAATAGCATCACATTAAAATTTATAAAATGAGATGATGAGAGGGAAAAGGGTCCTTAATAAAATATACATAATATTGAAATAAATAAAAATATATAAGAACGTATCCAAACATATGATAATGGAAATTAAAAAACATAACATAAAAGTTGTCTATGACTAAAAGGGGAGGGTGAAAGGTTCCCATACAAAGAACATATCATTACATTAAGGATAAATCAATGAACTAACTATGTTTTACATACATATATAAACTTAATATAAGTGTATATCATGTGTAAAAAAATCATAGGCCATTCACAAATATTTATATAATTACATAACTAAAATTAAAAGTTTGACCTAATGAATGGAAATTGGGTTATGAAGTCCTATTACCTTCTATCTGACATGACCCATTTGTTTTCTTATTCCTGAATAATAAACATAAGTAAAATTATACATTCTCCCAAAAAAATTTCATGTTCAATATTTCTCTTATATCACTTATTACCTTTATATAATAAGTATTAAATATTTGAGTTCATATCAGACATTTTGTTGATATTCAAAACTTGAGTAGAAAAATTAACTAGTTATAATTATAAATTGTTCATGTGATCCAAAGTAGATTATCTATATAATGATTTTTATTATTAACATATAATATATATAATATATATCTAGTATATATGTATTTATAGTAGACCATAACATTTGTACATAAGAAATGAAATGCACCGTTCATGGAGATGGTAATCTGTACGTGCGCATGAACGCAAATTTGATTTATTTTTTATTATTAAAAGTAATAGAAATAAATGATAAATAGGTATAGTATAATTTCAATATAATATATATTTCATATATTTTAAATAATTTTATAAATTCCATCATTTATATGTTTCATGTATAGCATGAATGAGTCATATCACTTGGTGGATAAGGAAGTCCACACTTCCTCAAATGAAATAATCATAATTTTGCATTATGGAAAGCATAATGGTATTATGTAAATGAAAAATACAGAAGAATTTAGATTAAATAAATATAATAAATATTATATATAATTACCGTGTCAATAAAATTTCCCCCCTAAGTGGTGGTAGGAGAAGTTGGAACAATAATTATTTCGTGAGGAAGTAGTTCGTCGTCCATAGAAACTTTATATTCAAAATCATTTAGATTGAGGTGTGTGTAAATATAGTAAAATTAATTCTCATAAAAACATCCTATAATATTTAAGATACTATTTTTATTATAAAATAATGTAATAAAGAGTGTTTTGGGGGTTGGAGAAGGAAAATAATATCAAAGAACATTATAAAAGACGTTACCTTTAAATTGGGTAACTCCCTTTGGTTTGAACCAAATGGATTTCTTGAATTGCCTTATGCCTAATTTAAGGAATATATGTGGAATAGGGGGATTTTGGGAGATTATCTGGCCGATCTTCAATGATCCAATGGGCTTGAGAGGTGTGTGTAATGGGTAAGTGGTGGTGTCCTTTTATAAGAGGGAGGAGGGGCACTTATTGAACGTTAGAATGTATTATTTAATTATAAAATTATTCTTGGTTTAAATAGGTCCAAAACTAATTAAATCATAATAATAGATTACTATTGTTTGAAATAAAATCATAAAATAATAATTTTACATGTTTTGGATATATTTTTAGTTTTTTTAATCTCAGTTATTTGAATCATTCATTAATTTGGTAATCCCTACATCATCATTGTGTCGTAAATAATTTTTCTTATTTGACGTATAAAAATTATAAATAAAATACCATGATTTATAAAATCATTTTATATTTCATATAAATATTTATAGTAAAATAGATAACTTATATATCTTCATTTAAAATTGGTTTACTAAAAGATATAGGTCTGTTTCAATTTTGTAATTATTTTAAATTAGTTAATATAAAGTGTCATTATCACTCCCATGTGGCTCCATGGGGTCCTAAAATAGACCCAATGATGTACTTGGTCGGAAATATCCAAAAAAACCATATTAGGACAAGTTTATAGTTATGTTAATATTATTATAATATTATTTTTTACCCTTCTTTTCCAGATTTACGCTTTAACAATGGAAAATAAAATTTTTACTGAAGTAAATATTAATAATTTATAAAAATAAAAGTTACATATTTAAACAAATTGGACATCATTATTCCATATATGGAATAATTTGTTTCAAAATCAAAAACCAGAAGTGGCAGAAATTAATTTTATTTTAATTCTCATTTTCAAAACAAAAAATCGTTTTTTAGGAAATAATAACTCTGAAATGTGTGACACTATTTTATGTCCAATTTCAAGGTGAAATTACTTCCAATGACCAAAATTCGATTAAATGGTAAAAAAACTCATTACACATTAAAACCAATTGTAAAGTTAATCTAACCAGATAATCAAATTAGAATAAAAGGCAGTTTTGAATTAAAATGCAGTATTTTTCACTATTCATAAAAAATGAACATTATCATAAAAATACGAAAATATAATCAAAAGTAAATATTGATTTCCTGATTCGAAATAATAATAATTTTTTTCAAATATAACATATTAATGTTACAATAACAGGAATTAAAAAGGCTTCTCCATCAGAATGTTATAATTTGACCCTTAAAAGAATATTAGATTATTTATGATTAAAATTGGATTCATTTATATTTTAAACATATAATTTTCATTGTATGAATGAAAAAATATTTAAAAAACATGTTTAATAATATTTTAGTTAGTTATTTTCATTCCCTCTAATAAAACAGCTATGCATTAACTATAATTTATATTAATATTATTATTATATTATTTTTCAGTATAACTAAAAGTTATGTGCAACATTAGATTTCAAAGAATCCTATTGTTGCATGTTGAGTATGATACCAGACATTGAATCCCATTTTAATGTAAAACTAATATTGAATTCAAAAATATTAACAAATAATGCAAATTAATATTCATTATTTACATGGGATGTTACAATTTTTTAGATTGATGTAACATCTCACTATATGTGGACTTATGTATATTTGATTACTTATTCTTACCTTGTTAGTGTGACCAAGATAGATGGAATGACGTATAATTATATTTATGGAAAACATGAATTTATAACACTTATGTAATAAAGAATTCAACAACATGTCATTGTATAACAGATAATAAGTAAATTCTTCAAGGCACAACTAATGGTGATATTGTTCTGAAGTCAATTAAGTATATCATCTTATGAAAATTATTCATCATTAGGAAAATAGTTCATGATGTAAAAGAGTGTTATATTTCCATCAAAATTTATGTTATCAATGACCAGTTTTACACATCTTTTTTTTATGATTTTTTGTTTGATAAAATTTTACGGATAACCCACTTCATTGTATTCAGTGATCTTTATCAATCTATGTGATTATTTATAATTTTCTAAAATGAAAAAATAATTTCATATATTATCTAACATAGAGACTTAATTATGAATAACTTTGGGTAACTATTATTTACCAAATATCCCTATTTAAAAGGAAGTTTCATATTTTATTTTTACAATGTGGGTTTCTATGAATTAAACTCCCTTATATTAATCGGTCTATAACTCTAATGAATTTAAAGGGTAAAATTATTTTTAAGGGTGGTAGAATGTATCACCCAGATATTTTTATGATAAGGATATTTTTTAATTTCTATTATGTCTTATGATGTTTTCTGCACAAAGATAAGTATTCACTATACGAAAAACTAACTTAAATTGTGATATACGCAACATTATTCAAGGATTGTGTTTCATGAAATTTCATGTTATGTTGATAGAATTGATTTCAATCAAGTCTACAGATAATATAATAACATAATATTATAACCTATTCATTATATAGGTGTGTGTGAATAAAAATGACTTACTTAAAAAAAACTACTTATATGAACATAAGTGAGTTAATAAACTAATATAATCACTCTCGAAGGAATCAATATAATTTATAAAATTCATCTAATATATTTTCTAGACATGATATAAAACAAATTCATTTTTTATATAAAAGAAGTATTTTAGAGTAATACAGTTCTGTTGCCTTTTGATGTCGCATGCATAATATATCTATTTTTCAACACTTTTATTATGTTCAATTTGACTAAATAAACTACATATTTTAATTTTTAATATAAAAAATATCTTTGGTTGAAATTTTGGAATATTTATGATATATTGCATTTTTTGATGAAAAGTGAAAAAAAAGTAATTTCTTATTGAATTTTTTTTATTTCAATTCATTTCATAGTAAAATTATTTTTTGGATTATTTTTAAATATTAATTATTTAATTTTATATCCAGATATGGTTTTTGCAAAAGATTTTACACATAAATTTATTATAAAAGCATTTTCCATTAAAATGGGTCATTTTTAAAAAAACTATTTCTCATGGTATTTTATCAGTTTTATTTTAATTTCAATTCTGAAACATATATGTTTTTTATTTTAAAAACATTTATGTCAAATTTTGAATTATGAGGTCCAAACATGGTATGTAGTTCCTAGTAAAATTTAATCAATATGAATAGTGACCATGGTAAATTTTGTGACCAATGTAAAGGGTAAATTAAGAAAATTCTGTTAAAAAAATTATAAAAATATAAAATGACACAATCAAATGGAAAAAAATTATTTTAGTAATGGAATTATGATCTTGACATATAGATATCTATATTATATCATTTAATAGAAACATGTCCATGAAAATTACTTTAGTAAAATTCAAATCAAGGAAAGACACAATGTGTAATTAATCATGTTTAAAATATATATTATGTATCCATATATGGAAAATTGGTATTATCATTGAAAATAAATTTTACTTTTATTACTAAATAAAAATATTTACCAAAATAAATTTATTTTTGACATTTTGGGGCCATTTGAGACATATTGTTGCAGTTATAACATTTTAATTAATAAAAATTTAAAGATGTCATATTCATGTTTTAAATAATATAAAATTTTTTAAGTATGGTTATATAAAATATATAATCAATTATAAAAAATTAAATTTTTAATGTTTTCCATTATCATGGTGAATTATTTTTAATTTTTAGGATATAAATAATTACCTTAAAGGATTATATATTGATGATGTATAAATTTTTAAATTGAATAAAACTTAATAAAATAATTTTATTATAATGATAATAAATAATAAATGACTAAAAAACATGGCCCAGTATTATTGGTCGTGTATATATCAACCCTAATCTTTCTTGAATCCAGTTATTGAGAATTTGGAGCCTTATATAATAGATTATTATAGTTATATTATTTTATTTGAAGTGATGTAAAACATTTCACACTCATACTTTGAAATGTATATCATTTTTAATAGTTGATTTCCCTAAAAATATATTTTAGTCAAAGTATTGTACTAAAATTTTGTATATTTATCTTCATCATTGATTTTTTTAATATATACCCATCAAATTTGTATTATAAATAATTACACAATACTAATGTTGTAATTATTTTATTAATTGAACTTTCAAATTAATGATATTAAAAATATATATATTAATAAATTTTAGATAATTAATATGTAAAATTAATTTTATATATTACGTTGATCCAGTTTGGATATAATAAAATATTATTTTGGGTAAAATATTTTATTGATATTTTTTAGAACCTAGAAATTGAAAATTGTGAAAATTGACACTAATTTAGTTTATTCAAATCAATGTTCTATTAAATTATTTAAAAGTAATAAAAGATTAAAAAAATATATAATAATTATTATATAGGATAAAAGATATAAATTATTTATTTATGATTTAATTTACATAAAATGAGTACATATTTCACCCAATCTATTATTGAATTTTTTTTACCCTAGTTAAAATGAAATACAATAAAGAAGTGATTAATAAAAATTGTATTGATTAAATTGACATTAAAACATGGAAAAAAAATATTCTTTAGTTATATTAGAAGCTCATTTTATCACATATTCTATTATATATAATGTAGGCACTTTTTATATAGATTTATTTTAATATAAATTAATGTTTTTGCAGATTCAAAATGTGCCCCTCACCTCAACTACTATAGGGCATACAATCCCTCATGATTGAAATTAAAATTGATCCTTAAAGCATATAGAACCCATAAAAATTTTGGTTTTAAAATTCCTTAGTCAAATTATAGAGGTTTTCGTGTTCTCAAATGAAAAACTATAGTTTTTTTATGAGGTGATATCGAGGGAGCTCATCGAAGAAGTGGTAATTTCCTATACAGATTATTTGAACTTATATATTATTCTAATTCCAATCACTAAGTTTTTTTAATTATAAATTAATGAATCAAATATCACCACAATTTTGAAATTTTATAAAGATTTTGGAACACCCATATTCCAAAATCTATCCATCATATGAAAAATGAAATAACCACGCATGTGTACGTACGACTCAACGTATCTACGTTATGGTGTAATATATTTTTCACCCCCAAATGACTTGTATGGGTATAATGATGGAAATAATAACTATATATGATTAATTTAATATGTTATTTATTCTGGAATAATATATAAAACAACCTCTTTAATACCAGTTCATAATTAATGGAATGATATCATTGCTCGTGCGTATGTATGACCTACCATCTCCATGATGCGATGTGATTAATTAAACATGATATCCACAAAATAATGATTATATATATGTTATGAATAAATAAATATGATAAATATTATTTTAATAACATTTTTATAATGATATTTATATGACCAACAAAGGATAAGTAGATCATAGTCGACAAAACATGAATACTAAAATAAAGCAGTTTATTCCAAAAATGATCAGTAATAATGAAATATTACTACCAAATTAATGATAACATGATCATATATGATATCATAAAAATGAATATCAATATGGAATAAGTAAATGATATAATTTGAATCATTATATTGTTGGTTCAGATACATACAACAGATTATAGATGTGTGGTATGGGACAAATTGGGAAACTCATTATTATCTGAGATTGTTTATTTATAAGTATTTATTAAGGTATATTTATCATCTAAATCCATGATTCCTAAAAATTCTCACACCATGTTTTTATTATAAACATAATTTATATAAAAATAACCCTATATAAATAATTTCACCATCCTCTATAATATTTCAATTTTATTTTCAATGAAATTGTTTCTTCTAAAATTGCAATGAATTTTGAAAAGGTAAAATGTATATGGAGAAGAAATTATATTTCCCCAATAATTAATAGGAAATTTTTTATGAAAATAGTTTCTCTCTAATATGAATATATTTAAATAGGTTTATATATCTATCCTTATTATTACTATGCTTTTATTATTTTTATGATGGGATGTTTTTTAGGAAATTTTTTTTCATAAAATTTATTATGATGGAACGATGTTTAAGAAACCACGTTAATTCATTGGGATATTCTATGATGAATTATTTATGTTTTTGTGGAACACATTAGAATGAATTAATTATGAGATGGATTTGACCTATATCTACCACCAATTAATTGGGTAAATATTTATATCTCATGATATATACAAGGTTTAAATGGAATATAAATCTAGTTCAGCAATACATGGATCAAATGAGGTGTGAACTCGGTTCAGTAAAATACTTTTCCCCTATGATGGTCTTGGAAATTATCTGTGACCAATATGGAAATGATTTTCTATAATTAGTTGTTTTCCAGATTCTAGGTTTTATGCCAATGATTTTTTATCATGTTTCTTGTTTCATTATGATTTATTCCTTATTTAATTACAAAATTTATTTTACGACTCATGATTTTGACATTCAAAATATATTCTCATGTTTTTACATTCTTATGTTTAAATTGTTTTTACCCTTATTGAGTATTTAAGCTCACACTTTTTATGTTTTATTTTCCCAAAGATATATAAAAATTTTTTAGGTTGAAAAATTAAAGGGTAAGATATTTATGGGATATGTTTAAGATAATTCACCAAGATAGAAGGACGTGTTTCCATTTTTTTTAATGATAATAAACAAATACAGTTTTTGGGAATCTTTTTGGGTAATTTATTATTTATTATGAAAAAGAAATGTGTTGTTCATGTACCTTAAGCTTGGTTTATTAGAAACCCCAACATCAAAATTTCCACCATTTTTCATGTCTTATGTAGTCAAAAACCCTTTTAATGGTTTCATTAGAGGACATGGAGTGGGTTCAACGTAACTAGAACTTTTCAAATAGGGGTGTTTTACTAGGAGATTGAATTTGACTTAGTCTTCCCCCTTGGAGTTGGTTGGACTCCTTTCAGTTTTTTTGGTCTTGTATTTGGCCCCTTTTTCATATTCTAGAACACTAATGTCATACTATGTTGTTGGACCATAAATGTATACATCCATTGATTCGGTTTTTTTACATTTATGCATTATTATGGATTAGAGATTTGTCCATAAGTACATGTACTTTAGGTTAATGCCTCTCATTTATGGGATAGTCCTAGTAAAAACTAGTCTCCATCCCATTTCCTTTTGTGAGAGGGTTTTGGGATGTAATGTGTCAGAACTAGGTGGGTTGGGTTATGACATAATATCATTAGTATAAAAATTTAAATTTATGTTCCTTTAAAAAACTGTTTTCCCTATGTTGAATAATATGTTATATTTATAAATAAGAGAGTGAATGTTTGTATCGTTCTTTCATTAAAATATTTTATAGAACATTTTCATTGAAATGTAACTATTAGAAAAAACTAATATTCACGAATTTGATGATAAATTTTTAATTTTTTTCATCTAATTTTAATTAATATGAATAATTATGTCTTTATCACATATTTTAAACATAGATGAAGCAAATTCCCCATTTATTGAGGTAATATATTCTTCCCTGAATATTATTCATATTGACTAAAAATAAAAGAGTAACATTTAATAAAAATGAAAATCTTGATTCTAAATATGTAATTCACTTGTTTTAATTACATACATATATAGGAAAGTAGTTAATATTAATGATAGTGTAAAAAAATGGACAATAATTGCTAAGAAAAAATTTCAGCATAAATCTATATTTAATCATATCCTATTAATAGAAAAATATATTTTTAATGATTAAAAAAATATTATCAACTAAATAATATATTGAATTTATTAAAATCATTTAGTAATAGTTGTTAATTTATTTTATTAATATTAAAGAAATTTCAGAATGAAAATAGTTTTCTCAGAAAATCCCTAAACTCATATTCAAATTTTTAAAAAATTATAAAATTTTAATAACTAATTACTTAATTGTATAAATTTTTAAATATTATATTTTTGTAAAATAATTATTAGAACGCATATATGTAATTCCCATGACTATATAATTAAAAAACATTATAAATTAATAATGTGATATAGTCCATCTAAACTCATTATTACATTTTATTAATGATATAAGAGAAATAAAATTATTTAAAGTGGAATATTTCATTTAAATATTGGGGTGTTATAGTTAATAATACCAAAATTAATATCTACAAAAAACAGTTGAAAATATTAATAATCAATGGTCAAAATAGGTAAAAATAATTATGTTATTCATGATAAATAATTATAATAATGATATTAAAAGGAAAATATGTAATATTATGGATTTTAAAAAGGATATTATGTTATATATATATATATATATTATATGATGTTATAATTTCATCATCATTGAAAAGAATCTTCACACGAGTTATTCATTACAAATTTTCATTTCAATGAGTGATAATGGTTATTCATGAACTCCATTATTATATGTTTTTAATATTATTCTGTGATTGTATAAAATTGTATTCACACATTCATATCCACGATTCACAATTTCATTCAATGAATTTCATTAAAAGGTTAATTACAAAAAAAAAAGTTTGACATTCAAATTGGTTTCATGCTGTTATATTTGAATCCCTCGATACATTAATGAGTTCCACAATAGGATTCCCTATCAATCCTATAATTATTACTGTATTTTCATTTTGTGTTGTGATAATCTTATATTTATTGATATTTAGGGTCATATTTAATGTTATAAATCTAATGGTGTTTTGATTAAAATGTTACAATGATTAAAAGTAGAATTTTTTACCCAAGTATTTTCATTGGGCCATCATAAAATTATGGGGTATTAAATATACAATGACATACCTATTCTACCATGTTATGTTGTAAAATAGTATTTAAACAAATATTTTTTGGGAAATCATGATTCACATAAAACAAATATTAATTTATAAATATATTGGTCTGTTAATTTTTTTTATAGAATAATACCCATTTCTATTAATGTAATTCTATTATAAGTCAAAGTTTTGAACATCCAAAGTGTGATTCCATTACTATAGTGGAATTTCATTTTTATCTCAAGTGATATTCTTATTCCATAAAATTAAAATTATATTTAATTATTAATTTTCTTTTTTTAATTATGTTTAATTTTTACTAGGTTATTTTATAATTCTCAATATATATTTTATCATTTCAAAATAAATTTTTTAAAATTCCCCATTCAAATTCAATTGAGACAGTTCTACCATTTTCAATAATACGTTAAATGGTTTTTTGAGAAATAATTTTTTTATAGTATTTTCACATTCCAATTTTGAAAATATTATGGATATTTCGTGTTGCTATTGTTAGTGTTTTCCTTCAAGTAACATTTCTTAATGTATTACTAGTTTTATACTTTTATCCATAATTTCATTCTGAATATTTTTTATTGTTAATTATTTATAATAATTATTTTAAATGTATTCTCATCACAAACCAAATCAGGTCTCCATCAAAACTGGCACCATATCTTGCCCGTCGAAAGTCTTTAAGGGAGTGCGTTATCCCAATGGGCTGGAACAAGTGAAAAGTTATAAAAAACAATAGTTTGAGAATGAATTACCCATGTTTGGATATATAAAAAACAAATAACAAAGAAAAATCCATATATGAAATTTTCATGCCCAACGAGCCTTAAATAAAATTAATAACAGAATATAAGGTTTTAAACATGACACTATGGACCCAAAACTACAAAATTATCAAAAAAATATATCCCCAGGACCACCACATGACAAGGAGTCATCACCCATGAGTCACCTCCACAACACTGTACCTTGAAAGGAAACTAAAAACCCGAACCACCATCTCTAAAGGCATCACCCTTTCCTATGTACGAAATAATCACCTCTACGTACACCTAGGGGAGTAATTAGGGTGTAATTCTAATCCCAATAGAATACTACCCAATTATTCCATTTTAAAATAATTATATATTAAAAATATTGCATGATTATATAAATAAGAAACTGTAGCAACAATTTCTAAAGTGCAAACATTTAAAGGAAAATAGATTTAAAAGTGGAAACATAAAAGAGTGAATAAATTTAAATAAAACATTTAATATAGATACTTTTCCATCCTAACATAGTCTAACCCAATGGTAAATAACAAAAACTCAATGATCACTGGTCACAGGAACACCCCTAGGCACTACAAAGATGTGGGACATAGGTACCTCATATATCAGTGTAAAAATAAGCATAGTGAATATATGGTATCATGTATGATCCACTAGTATGGAATATACCCATAGCCCATTGGTCCCCAATAATCCTCACTATAGTTTTTTAGTGTTTTAAATGTCAATCTTACAAACTAAAAAAGGGGGAAAACCACTTTGGATCACTAGCATTTTAGTAAACATCTGCCCACCCAGATACCTAGGTTTTCCTCTTTGTGATCAAAAAAATTACGAATTATAATCAAATAAATTTACAAATAAAAACACCATTTCTGGTCATACACACTAAAAAATAGTATATAAACATGTATTTCACCATTCGTATAACTCAATAAATCCCATAGAGTTTCCATAAATCAATATCATCAAGTATAACAAAACATTGCACATAAAATCAACTTAAACCCCTCAATTGAAACCAAATTCATACCAACATTACACCAACCTATAATTTTAAGAACTAAAACATTTTAATAAAACCATTACACGATGTATACAAAACCGAAATTGGTACAACATAATATGCACTTGAAAAACACCCATTTTCACAAAAAAATGGCAGTTAAAAATCATTCTCTAATCAAATGATGTCAAAAGTTGGGATTCACCAAGAACAATGAAATAGGAACAATCTAAATATATATATCTATAAAAACTAACTCATTCCATTATTATTACACATGGAATCATTTACCAAAAGTATCAAAAAACACAAAATCTCTTTTTGATACATCAACCACACCACTATCGCACCACAATTGAGTGAAAAGGAACTTAAAACAAAAATAATGGAAAAATAAACTCAAGTCCAACACCTAAGTATAAATCCATATATTTTGGACATTTGGGGCTTCATGATAATTTTGATAAACCCAAAGATAATAGTGGAAATAAATAAGGGCACCCCCTATATGAGAATCCTTAATGTTTCTCCACCAAAACCACCATTAAAATTTAGCTCCACTAGAGGTTGAGAGAGCCTGGAGGTGGTCCTTGGATTATAGTCACGAAAAGGGGAAAAATGGATGTGCTAGGGTTATTCTCATAAGCTAAAGTAGTAATTAAAAAACATTTTTCTGAGGACCTGGATGTTGTACACTATTTTTCGACACAGTTTAGTAAACCATGCGGCCAGTTCTGGACAACCAAAAAACCCTCCAATTTCCACCAAATTTAAATGGGTCCAATGGGAAACCTAGTTGGAATGTAATGGATTTAATATAGGATATAATATTTTCTTATATTAAGGATATGTATGTGAATTATCTCCCAACCATAAAAGACTATCTGCCCTGAAAATCGACCAAAATCTTGATTAGAAGAAATGAATGGATACTCTTTTTCAACCCATGTATTTTGATCCCATGTTTCAATTACCTCATTAAAATTTTTCAAAAATAACTAGACAACATGAATATAATTTCTTCAAGCTACCCTCCCTTTAGAATCAACTATTCTAACCAGTTGCTCAAAAACAGAAAAATCGGGTTTCATTTCAAACTCATCTCAAGTCAACACACACACACACAAATCATTAAATATTTAATAAAGGGAAAAGGGTAAAAAAACAGGGGGAAAGGAAAAACAAAGGACCCCAAATTAAGGGGTTCTAAAATAACCGAGACCGAGGGAATCCTCTTGGATAAGGTTAACCCCCTTCAGCTTAAGGGAGGTTTCATTGGAAAGGTCAGTGACAGAAGAGCCTGGGACTGTAAGAGAGGCGAGGAAGTCCACAACTTTGTTCCCCTCTCTCCATGTATGGGTGACTAGATCCTAGTTGTTGATAAGCTATTTGCATTTCCTAATGATGTATATGATTAACAAGGTGGTGGAACCTCTTCCCAGCAGGGAATTGTGAGTAATCCTTGAGTCTGTTTCCACCTCAGATAGAGTAATATTCTTTTGTTTGCAAAGACTCAGTCCCGTGAGAACTGCATTTTCCTCTACCTGAAGAGCACTACCATCACCATAGTGCTCCATGAAATTAAGGAAAACACTCCCTTATAGATTTTGAACCACTCCACCACCTCTCATGGCTCCCACAATGCATGATCCATCAGTGTTAAGTTTAAATCCAGTTGTCAGCGGAAGACATTTAATCCAGCGACCGCATGCTCTGTCCATAGGAGGGTTGGCCGGAGGGGAGCGGGACTGCAGGATACAGAGGGAGGGAGCTTTGTGCCATGTCAACATACGGGTTGGATCTGGGATGAGATTCTTCAGTTTGGAGACATGGAAACAATTAAGATATATGTCAAATAATATTGAAATTATTACCTATATTCCACCTTTTCAATCAACTCGGTAATCTCAAAAGGTCCGACATATCTCGGTGTTACATTTCCATACTTTCCCAAACAATGATGATCCAATTGAGAGTCCACGTTCAAGAAAACCAAATCACCCACAAAATGTTATTGGTCATGATGCCTCTGATCATGAACAGATTTGCGGTGTTTATAAATGGTCAATAATCTCTACCTGATTGACTTGACCTTTTCATAAGTGTATTTCACAAGGATCCGCCACTACATTGAGGTCTCACCGACCAGAACCCAACACAGAGTGGACTGATAAGGCCAACCATAGATGACCCCAAAAGGATCCATTATAATAGAGGATTGGTAACTGTTATTATAAATGATCTAAAAAAATATTATATGACAATAACATAAACCTCTACTATCCAAAACACATGAACATATAATTTCCTTCAAAATTTTATTTCCCCACTCTATCTGACCATCCGTTTGCGAACGATATGTTGTTCTCATCTTAATCTTCAAACCCAAAGCCTTTTGATAGTCCATCAAAAAAATGTCAGGTGAAATATGGGTATCTATCTGAGACAACTACAGAAGACACACAATGAAAACATACTACATCCTAATGATACAAATTTCTATACTCATCCACATTAGTGGTATCACTGAATAGAAGAAAGTGGTCTGATTTGGTCAGACAATTTATTACCACCCAAATTGAATTTGTACTGCAAGGTGTATGAGGCAATCCAGATATGAAATCCATGGAGAACTCATCCCACATCCTTATATGATTGGGTAATGTTTAGAGAAAACCATAGGGTCTTTGATGCTTTTATTTTACCTACTGACACGTGTAATATCTCAACATGAATTTTAGAATTTCTCATCTCATACCTGGAAACTAGAACATCTGACAAACATCATATTACAACATTGTAGATACAAGATGGAAAAACCACTATAACTGGTAGCTATCATGTGTCAAAAACTTTTTAAGAGACAATAACACCAATAAATGGCATGTGAAGCACATGATTTCCTTTGTATATGAATACCAATCAAAAGTTATCTCCCAACCATGAAGGAACATCATCGACCACTAACATAGATCATCAACATATTGATCCCTCTAAATAAACTGTAAATTATTAGGAGCCATCAAATCACATTCCAAGAATTCACCAACATTGTGATCCTTAGTCTCAATATGCATCAGTGCAAAGAGCTCCATTAGAGTCCACTCATCACTGGACTACCTCAAAGCATGGACTGGTTGCCTTCTACTCAATGCATCTGCCACCGTATTCCAATTTCCATGGGTATAGACAGTATCGATGTCAAACCCCTATAAGTACTTCATCAAATGGTGATACCTCATATTAAGCTCATTATTTGAGAAGATGTATCATACTCTTTTATGGTCAAAGTAGATCAAAAATGTTTCCCTGAAGTGATAGTGACATAGATTCTTATAATCATGAAACACTGCCAATAACTCTAATACATGGGTTGGGTAATTATTTTCATGTGGTCAGAGTTGGAGAGGGACATATGCCACCATCTGGTCACCCTATATAATCACAAACCTGAGACTCATACCTTAAGAATCACAATACACCACATAGCCTTTTCCAGATTCTAGAAAGATCCAAAATAAGGGAGGTAGTCAACTTCTGCATCCACTCCTTAATAGATTCCTGGTATTCTGGGAAATGTCCAACCATCTCCCCTTTTTGTGTGAGCATGCTCACAGGTGATTCAAGACAAGATATATCTAGAAAAAACCAATTATAATATCCTGATATCATGTGGAAACTCTTAATCTCATACACATTCTTCAACTACTCCTCTAACATCACTAAATTGATCTTCATTGTATCCACTAGAAACTCACTACTACAATATCAAATTACCCATAAACTTCAATTCAATGGTCATGAAGGTTCACTTGGAAATCTTTTCATATAGGTGATGATATGATGAAGTTCCCAACACAATCCGCAACTGATTCTCATGCTCCACTTCTAATACAGAGTAAACTAGGATTTCATCGATGAATGCAATTAAAAATGAATTAAAATATAGGTTGAAAAACATTTTCAGGTGTTACATAAAAATTACAGGTGCATTGGTCAAACTGAAAAGAGTGACCAAGTACTCAAATTGGTCGTACCTACTTTAGAAGGTCGTTTTCGAGATATTCTACATTCCCACCCTAAGTTGGTGGAAAACCAAATTCCAGTCTATCTTAGAAAACCACTTCACACCATTAAAATGATCATACATGTCATCTATTCAGAGAAAAAGAAATTTTTTCTTAATAGTTACCATTTTCAGCATTCGATAGTCAATAAACAGTCAAGGGGATCCTTTTTTCCTTCTTTGGATAAAGGAAATGAAAAACCCATCGAGAGATGCTCATCTCAGTGGGGGCCACATGATATGAGGGAATAGAATTTATCTATGTCACTAGGGAATAATAAATCAAGAACTACACATTTCTATCTAAGTCCAAACCAAAAAATAATTCAGAAATACCTCTCGGAACTCATCAACTACATGTGATAATCAATCCTTTGAACAATGACCATTATCCACTAGTGAAAGAGATGATAACTAAAAGAAATGATTATCCAAATCTGGCAGTGGAGGTCCCATACGACTAGACTAAGGATCCCATTCCCCATGATAAACCTTTGGATTTCTATTAGGTGATGTGAAACTCACTAAATGCCTATAGAAATCAATGTGCGCCTGAATTTTCACCATAAAATACATTCCATGTATTATATCAAGAAGTTATATATCTAGAACTAGGAGGTACCACTCTATCTAATCCATAGACAGGGTAAGTGACCACGATGTCCACTTGAGATCGTGCTGCATCTTTTTACCCAACAACATCACCAAATCCATCACAACAGAAAAAATATCGGTTACACAATTTTTCATTCTCATAATACGGGTAGAGATATATGAAACAGAAGACTCACAATTAAAAATATCATTACCTATGAAGATGAAATCAAAACAGTACCTCTGAATTTCAAAGGCCCTACATCAGATCCCATTAGCACCTGCTCCACAATATGAATATTTCTACACTGTTCATTAGAACTATCACATCCCTATATCTCTCCCCTAAATTGGATCTGCTCATATGATGAACTGGCCTGACCACCATAGCCACCAAACCAATATCCCACCATCTTGGATGGATTTGACTAAAATGGAATCCCCATAGGGGCCATGGAGCATACCCAACTCTATAGTGAATGTTCCATCCTGAAAAAGTGTTGCATGTTCCCTATGCCTCCACACAGATAACAGGTATTCATGGAACATTTTCACGCTGGTCGGATGTTCCCTGGCCTCCTGCAATGGTTCCATATGGAAAAACTCACATAAAAATCGACAGATGAAAGCTACCTTGAAGGGTGTCCTGAACTGAAAACCTCCCTTCATCCCTTACTCCTCCCAAATCCTCTTATTTTCAGAAGAATTACTAGTTGATATCAATGATATTTTTCCATAGAAATTACATATCCCCTTTTGGTCAATCATTACTATACAATATTGTTCAACCACCTTAGAATAATTCATTAACAAGAACCAAATGACCTCGGAATAAGTCTATGGTCATAAGGATTTCTCAAACCATTGAGCCATCATCTACTCATTATAGATGATTTCAGGGGAATAGCAATCATGTTTAGTTAAACTATTGATGTACTCTATCATTGACTTGTCGCCTTGTACATTATCCATGAACTCCTATGATATGTCCCATGACATGATCTCAGGGTAGTATTGATATTTAAAAATCTCCCTAAAGTATTTTTAGATCATATTTTCTTTCATCCGAGTTTGATACACTGATTCTAACAACCTTTCGATAGGAAAATTTAATATAAATGATCCACATTTCACCCTAACCACCTCAGGAATTTCATGGAACTCGAACATGTGATCGTTTTTTCGATTCACTCGTCTGCGTCCAGGGGTTCCATGCAATCACAAAAAGAAGAGGGCATGTTCATTTGGAACACTTGTTCTTCTTCCGTCAATGGACTAGACTCCTTTTTATTACCTGGAGAAGGAGTGGGGGATACACTTTTTATTGGGGCTTTGGCATCTCTATACAAAACTTCTACTATCCTTTGATAAATCATAGAGGTTGAAATCTCTTCTACATCTGCCTTTGGGTGAATGAGTGATTTTTGGAGAGGCATATTGCTACACATGGAAAGAGTCACAAAATAAATCACCCTCAAAAAATTAATAAAAATTTTAGAAATTACATAAAATATAAATAATTCAAACACATCACAACAATGAAACAAACAACCACTTGACTCCCACCTGATGTCTATGTGCAGTCTGCAGCTAGCACGTCCCACCTGGAAGAGAAGTCCCACAAAAAATCCCAACATCCAATGTAGGCATGAGGTTTTTCATAGGAGGTACTAGTTAGGAACCCTACTCATAACCAAAACTTTGAGCACCGACATTCTTTGATCCTATTCAACTAGAGACGTCTTAATATAATGATATGACCACAAAATATTAGCCTCCTCTAATACAATTTATTCACAAACGAGATCTGGTTTCTTTCAAAACCATTACCATATATAGAATGTGGTAAGGCCCTAAGGTTGTTCCTTATCTACATGGTATGTAACAACTTACTGAGTATAAAAAACAATGGTTTATGAATGATTTACCTAAGTTAGGATTTATAAAACAACCAAGATTGAAGAATAAACCAAATCTAAAATATTCATTCCAAACAAGACATAAATAAAATTCAGAATTGAATACAAGGGTTTAAACAATACAAAAAAGTTACAAAAATACAAAATCAGTATCACAAACACCACATGTACCACCATGCAAAATGGGGTCATCACCCTGGAGACATCACTAAAACACCACACAATGAAACGAAACTAACAACCTGAACTACTATCTCCAAAGGTATTTCCCTTACTAGTGTCAAACATAATAATGTATACATTCACCTCAAGGAGTAAATTGGATGTGATCTTATTTCCATTTGGATACCACAAAAATATTCCATGTGATAATCATTATCAGATAAAAATCCTGAATGTTTTTATAAACATGAAATGGTAGCATCTATTTCTAAAGTGCAACTATTAGACGAAAATAGTTTTTGAAGGGGTAACATTCAATATAGATTAAATTTAAATAAAAATGTAATATACTAAATTTTCCAGCCTACCACACCATAAGAAAATGAAAAATATCAAATAGTCAATGAGAAAATTCCACAAAAACAACCCTAGGAACTATCTAGCTATGGGCCCCAAGTACCTCATATCTCGGTGTAAAAATAACAATAAAAAAATATCTATTTTCATGCACAAGCCTCTAGAATGGAATATTCCAAATACCCAGTTGTCCACAATCATCCCCACTATAGTTTTTTAGTGTTTTCAGCATCAAACCTACTAAGTGAAACATTGAAAAATGACTATGTTTCACTAGCATACTAGTACACATCCACCCACCTAGATACTTGGGATTCCCTCTATGTTCTCAGACAATTTTCACATGATATCAAATTCCATTTAAACAAAAAAACCATTATTGGTCAACAAACACTCAAAATAGTACATATACACTATAGAGACCGATACTTTATGTACGTAGACATTACATTACTTTTGAGGAGTACTTAATACATGAAAAAAATAGATGACCAAAGACCATATTAGTTTAGTGTCTTTGGAAACTCAAAACATAGTCTTATAATCATGGTGAAAGATCTAAAACATCTCACATAAAGATCTCCCCATTTTTTTCTTACCTAAAACCTTGCTTTATATCCTTGGGAAAAGAAAACATATAAAGGGTGATCTCAATGGCTCTATAAGGGTAATGATGGAGAAAATAAAACAAACCATATACATTTAAATTTAAAAATCATGACCATAATGTTTAAACATCAAAATCCTGATCAATTACATAAAATATGGCATTATGTAAGGAATAGATCATAATGGAACATCAATCATGCTAAAATAGAATGGGGAATAAAACATGTAATTATGGAAAACCATTAAGCACATGATATGATTTCCATAGTAGCCAAGGAATTGCTGCCATGACCATCATAGTGGACAAAGTCCCTTACTGAATCGAGTTCACTCCTCTTCCAGTCCTATATCATTGAACCAGATTAACTTGTCATTTCATCTATTTCTATCTCATGAGATATAAATCATTAACCTATTCATTAGAGAGATATATAGGTCCCACCCATCTCATAATGAAATCATTCTTTCGTGTGCCACAAAATAAACATACATCATTCATAATAACCCAACGAATAAAATGGGTTTCATAAACATCATACCATCATAAAATAATCCACATAAAAGAAATGGATGTCATCTCATCATAAGAAAAATCAAATCATATTAGTAAAATATACATTATACTTAAAACATAAACATACTAAATAATTTCATCTTAGATGGAAAAGAGTTTTGATAAAACACTTGAAATGATTTCCTGAGGAAAATATCCTTTCTTCTTCAAAATTGTTTTATTTTTTCAAAATGACATGAAATTTTAAAATAAAAGGATTTTGATGAAAATAATCATGAAATTTTGTAGTGGAATTTTCATTGAAATAATTTTTCCTGAAACTGTAAAAATCCATTCACGCCGTATAAGTTAAAAAAAAATTCTTCTCGTACATTTGTTAAAAATGTAAAAAAATACCTTATATGGTAACAAAAGGAATGATTCCATCCATACAACACAGTAAAAATTCAAAAAAGGGAAAAAATTACATCAAACATACAAGGAAGAATAGAAAAAAAATTATGAATTTTTTTTAAAAACATGGACATGGATGATAAACATAACACCAATTTCTTCCATATGTGTCTGAGACTCCTATATAGTGGGTTAACAAATATTATTAACTTTTAACACAACAATAATAATATCTATTATATCTTATATGATTCATTTAAGACACTATATTACTCGTTCATTTGTCAATTCAATGTTAAGGCAGCGTTTTGGGTAAAATCGTTTCATTTATCGTCCGTATTTTGATTTGTAATTATTCATATGTTTACTTAGATCATGATTACCTTATTAAAGAATGTAAAACATGATTTATATATACTATATATTTAGAATATACATATATATAATACATTGATAAATGGAATGAAATACACACGTTTGTGGAGACAGTAGGCTGTACGTACGCATGAATGCTGTTTTCTTTTCCTTATTGAATTGAATTGATTTAAGTAAATGAAAAATATATGTAAATAAATCCAGTATCATTAGTTAATATAATTTATGATTACTTATTATATATATACTTTATATTCATAATTGAATGGTAAATCAAGTAAAATTAATCTCATCACATTGTGGAGATGGTAATCCGTATGTACGCAGAAGCGATGATATCATTACCATAATTATTGAATGGAATTGGAGTGGATGATATAATTTATCAGAGATATTATGATTTTTTAATGATCATATATAGTTATTACTTCTACCGTTATACCCATCCATGTAATGTAGTGTTGGAAAACAGATTACACCATGGCGTGGAGACAGTATTCCGTACGTATGCACGCGCGGTGATTTCATTTTTCATAGGATGGATAGAACGTGAAATAGGGTTGGTTCATATTTATAATAACATATCTGTTTATGAGTGATATTGATGTTATTAATTTATTTTGATAGAACAAAATAAGAGGAAATATAAGAAGAAATGAACTTGAATGAATTGTTAAAGGATATTACCTCTTCTTCAACGTGACTCTTCTAATCCTCCAATTAGGGAACTAAATTTGGTCATTAAAGAAATCAAGGACATATAGTGTGTTTCTAGGGAACTGTAGAAGAGAAATGGTCAGGTTTTGGTCGGGCTTGAAGGCTCAAAGTGTGTTTAGGAGGAGAGGGAGGAGGTTCCCTTTTATAAGGGAGGAGAGGGGCACCTTTGGAAACATTAGAAATATTAATTTATAATAAATTCAATACCCACATAAAAACTTCCAAAATGACACAAATTCTAAGATGAGATGTGATATTGTTGTAATCTCATCATCCAATAAAATTTATACATATTTGGAATTTATATTAAACCTTACCAATTTTATTTATCGTTATTTAATCTATTTAAATTTATTTGAGGTAATAAAATACTAATTTTTAAATTTTTCTAAATACTTACATATTTGTTGTTAATTTCACATAATTAGATAAATTATTACATTTTATACCATATAATTTTCAATTTTTAATTATTAAATAATTTTTTAATCAATTTAATAATATGTTATTTTTATAAAATATCAATAATGTCAATTTTGACACTATTAAATTATTTGAATCTCAATAAAATCCACATAGAAGATATACATGATAAACAAATATTTTATAGATTCCTAACATGTCATATTAATCTTGAAAATTACAGTATTACATTAAATAGTTCATATAATATTTATTTTAAATATTAAAACCCATTTAATTGATATTTCTCTTAATAAAATAATTACAATAACATTTTTGTATAATGATTTCATATACTTATCTATAGAATAAAATTAAAAATAAAATCTTATGATGAATATAAATATATTATCTTTTATAATAATACTTTTACCAGAATTTATCATCTTAAAATCACAACATTTAAATTTTTATATTTATTAAGTTATGAAGGTGACAACTTTGAAATTATTAAAAATAAAATAATATAAATGTCATAATCTCTTTTATACTGTTACAAATTTTCCCACAGTCATCCAATTGATGATTATTGTATTGATATACTATACCAATAAGTTTTGGTAATGTGTTTGGGCCTTTTCATGTGTATTATTACTTTAATAAAAACTATATTATTGATTTTTCAATAAGTAAATAATTTCTGCATCATTATTGTATAAGCTATTAAGGTAATTAAATATCATATAAAAATTAAAAATAAAATTAGAATAAAAAAGAAAAAAAAATATCTTCCAAATTAGTATTTATAATTGAATTTATATTCGGTATAGCCTTATATTAAAGATAATTTAATTATTAAAGTTTGAGTGAGTCATATTTCACTTTCATTAAAATAAAATAAATTAAAGGTTATAATCACATCCAAGTGGGTTCTAGTGGATTCCTTTTCTACCCAAATATGACTTAGGACTAAATATAATCATCAAATTATATTAAGACAAGTTTTTGGGTTATTTTATTATATTTTATTTACCCTTAATTACAATATTTACCTTTAACTGTAGTAAATTAAATTTACAGTAGTAACTATTCATAATGTCTAGAAAATAGAAAGTAGCTTATTAACATAATTTGGACAAACTGATTCCAAATATGGAATCCATTTTTCCAAATTCAAAACACCGAAGCTATAGTATTTAATTTAATATTAAACCCACTATTGAGAATACGGGTATTAAAAGTTAAACCATCAAAAAAGATTAAAATGATTCTACCTATGAATTAAATGTAAAATCAATTATAACGACTTAAATTATATTAAATGGTAAACATATACTCTATTCATAGTTTAAAATTATTATGATGAAAAAAAGTTGTTTTTAATTAAAATATAGCTTGTTTTTACTATTCATTAAAATTTGAAAGATATCAGAATAATATGAAAAATTATCCAAAGTAAATTTTTATATAATGATTCCAACGAAGAATTTTATTTTTTCAGTTTGTACTTATAAACATCTCACAAACTTGATTTAATGTGGGAGCGCAATCAAAAGGCGGAAAAACTGCATTTATTGAAAAATAGTCATTTTAACTGTAAAATTTATTTTGTTCTCATACCATGTTCTAGAAAATATTTAAGATGAATAAAAATGTAAAAAAATAAAAATTCAGTTAATAATATTCATAATGGCTAGTTCCTATAAATATTATAACAATATATCATTGTTTAGTGAAACCCAGTATTGCGTACTGCATAAGCTATCGAGAAAAGTTGTGATTGTATGTAATACAAGACAAGTCAGGGCTGCGTGTAGTGAAATTTCCCTTTGGTGTTAATATAACATAATCAAAACTTATTTCATTTATGCATTAGACAAAATCTATACTTAATGTTGCGTAGAATAATTTCAACAAAACGAACTTCAAATTGTGTGTAACACGGGCCAAGAATAGTGTTTTGTATACTGCAAGCTAATACGATTTTGCGTATAGCACAAGATAATATTGGTTTAGTGTACAAAATAAGACATGAAAGAAATTAAAAAGAATATATCTCAAAAAAATCTCAGGGTTTTACATTTTATCACCCTTAAAATGAATTTTTCCCTCAAAATTCGTCGGGTTTGTAAATTGTTTACCACTCGATAGTTTCTTTCATAGAAACCCACATCGTAAAATTGAATAATAAAACTTAATTTTAAAAATTAAAGTATGAAACGTAATGGTTACCGAAATTAACTCATCACTGGGTTTCCACATAGAAGAACATAGGTGAAATTTTGGATATGGAAGAGAAATATAACCATAAACTTCTGATGGAGAGTGGTAGTGGACATGGATATGAAAAATAAAAAAATAATAAAGCCATAAATTTTTTATGATCTAAGGTACCATCTGATTCATCGAATATGAGGTTAGTTGGACAATGTTTTTAGTTTTCAAGATCATTTCCCTAATGTGGATAAATTTTTTCACAATGATAAATACTTACTTGATTTCATTGTAATATCATCATTGGTAATTCCATGAACAATTTACACTTAATATCTTATTTAAATAAATGAATTTCAATTTTTCCTTCTTGAAATATTAGCAGGTCATGTGATTGAATGATATGTTATTCCATCTGACTCAAAATGTTAGCAAAAGTTATTAAATATACATAAGTCCATCTTTGGTGAGATTAACTGTAAATGATTCTAATAATGGACTTATACTTCAATGATCATTACACCTAATAAAATAAAAGTAATTTCTACTAACTAGGTACTTCATGTAGGCTAGTGGTAGGCGATAAAGATATGTCACACTTCGTTTGTGGGTATGATTCCCACAGCCCTGTCCGACACGATGGGTTTTCTCCCATTCTGCAGGTTTTGCCTTTTCATAAAATATACTATTATAACATTGCAGAAATAAAATCGAAAAAAAGTTATAGACATAAACAATAATATCTGATGCTCAAATTAATCCATTCAAACCATACAAATTATCCAAAATACTTCTTTCCAAACTCATAGTATAAAGAGAATGATTACTAAGAAGGTTGTATTTCAAGCACATGAATACCATCATTTATCCCTCATATATCACAATATATATCTCGTTGGTCACATTCCAAACATGATATTACCTTAATCATTTATTCTTTTGAAACATGTATTACCATAGAACCTAAGTGAAAACATGAATACTATCAAAAGTTAACTCTTTCCACATACCAAAATCCCAAATATTCTATATACTCAAACCATGATATCAATTTGTCATTATCTCAATCATGAGGTCATGAATACTATCAAACATATTATTTTATTTTTATCCCATCATTATGCGCAAATCATCTGATTTCCAAAAATATTTCAATCACTTTTCATGGTTACTGATACCATATTCTTATAGAAATCCAAAATGGACCAATACATAGATTTTCCAATATACCATAAAAGAACATCAATAAAATTATTCTTTAATACCAATACATAGACACTTCAATCCATCCTCTTCATTGATTGTCATGGAATAAGTCCTCCCTTGATTTATAGGTAACCTCTTAGCCTAGGACATTGAGTTGGGTAATTCCCATGTTCTCTATAGATAATACATTGATCTCTATAACTGTTTGTCACTCTATGACTCTTCTCTCCACACAGATAACATCTCCCCCACCATTTGTTGTATTCATCACGGTTATTCTTCACTTCATTAGAAATATAAATCTTCTTTTCAATATGCTCCTCACCATGCGATAATGTATAAAAGTCCACCTTCCTCTTATTGGATGAATTAGGAATACCACTAACGTTCACCTTGTTAATCATATATGGCGATAACTGATTCAGCATAATCACAAAATCATTCTTTCTTGGAATTAAAATTTTTTTGTTGCTCATAGTATCCAATTTTTCCATTGGATTCAATGTTGACCCTATTCTTTCTAGTTCCCTCAATTGGCTGAAACCAAAAACCATGGTGTATGAAACTGTTAAAATAACAAGCAATCACATAATAATAAAAATTCACTTATAGGATGTCTAAATTATCATACATTCTTTAATCCATGACACCCTAGGTTCACCCTATTTTATTCGTGATCGTTAACATAATTCTAGGACTGTAACCTATATTTATACTAAACTTTAGGGACAACCCTAGACATACCACAGAAATTTATCTAGTGATCTCACTAAGGTTTTCGCATCCTAGTTTCCAATGATTAACTAAACATTCATGCTGATACCAACTATAGAGACCCATACATGATGTACATAGACATTACATTGCTTTTGTGGAATACTTACTACATGAAAAAAACAGACGCCCAAAGACCATATTAGTTTAGTGTATTTGGAAACTTGAAGCATAATATTCTAATAACTATTAAAGATATTAATCATCTATCATAAAGACCTCCCCCTTTGGATTTCTTACCTAAAACCATTATTTATTTCCTGGGAAAAATAAAACTTATAATGGGTGATCTCAAATGATCAATAAGGGTATGCATGGAAAAAATAAAACAAACCATATACATTTGAATTTAAAAAACATAAACATAATATTTAAACATCAAAATCTTGAGCAATGAAATAAAACATGGAAGAATGTAAGGCATGGATCATAATGAAAAATAAATCATACTAAAATAGAATGGGTAATAAAACATGTAATTTTGGAAAACCATTAATCACATGATATTATTTCCTTAGTAGCCAAGTCATTGATGCCAAGACCATCATAGTGTAAAAAGTCTCTTACTGAATCGAGTTCACCCCTAGTTCCAGTCCTGTATCACTAGACCAGATTAACTTTTCGTTCCATCCAGGTCTATGTCAGGAGATATAAATATTTACCCAATTCATTGGATGAAGATAAAAGTACCACCCATCTCAGAATGAAATCATTCTTTCGTGTGCCACAAAATAAACATAAATCATTCATAATAACCAAACAAATAAAATGGGTTTCATAAACATCATCCCATCATAATATAATCCAAATAAAGTAAATGGACATCATCTAATCATAAGAAAAATCAAACCATGTAAACAATATAGGAATTATACTTGAAACATAAACATACTAAATAATTTCACCTTAGATGGAAAATAGTTTTGATAAAACACTTGAAATGAATTATGGAGGAAAATTTCCAATATTCTTCAAAATTATTTTATTTTAAAAAAATTCCACAATATTTTAAAAGAAAAGGATTTTTTTTAACATAATAATGAAATTTTGTAGAGTAAGCTTTATTGAAATGTGTCATTATGAAACTGTAAAAATCCATTAACTCTGTATAAGTAAAAAAAACATTCTTCTCTTACTTTTTCTGGAAATGTTAAAAGGTACCTTATATGGTTACCAAAGAAATGATTCATTCCATACAATGTGGTAAAAAGTAAACAAAGGGTAAAAATGACATTAAACATACATGTAATAATATTAAACATTTTTAGAAAACATGGACATGGATGATAAACATAACCCTAGAAAACACTTACATATAAGAAATCTCGGATAAAAATGAGATTTTCAAAATTATCCCTTACCTTATGTCTAATTTCTTCCTTATGTGTCGGAGACTCCTGTATACTGAGTTTAAAAATATTATTAACTTGTAACAGAACCATATTAATATTTTTTATATCATATATGATTCACTTAAGACATTATATTACCTGTTCATTTGTCAATTCCATGTTAATGCTGCATTTTGGATAAAATCTTTTCATTTATAGTCCATGTTTTGACTTGTAATTATTAATATGGTTACATAGATCATGATTAATTAAATAAATAATGTAAAACATGATTTATATATAATATATATTTAGAATATACATATATATAATATATCAATGAATGGAAAGAAATACATCGTTCATGGAGACGGTTGGTTGTACGTACGCATGAAATCTGTTTTCATTTCATTATTGAATTGAATGGAATTATGTAAATGAAAAATATATGTAAATAAATCCAGTATAATTATTATGTCATATGTTTCATTATTAATTATTATATATATACTTTATAATCATACTTGATCTTTTAATCATGGAGAATGAATCTCATCACGTCGTGTAGACGGTAATCTATACATACGCACGAGCGATGACATCATTCCCATAATTAATTAATGAAATTAGAGTGGATGATATAATTTAGTAGAATTAGTATTATTTTTTAAAAATAATATATAGTTATTATTTCTACCATTACACCCATTTAAGTATGGGGTTGTGGAAAACAGATTACACCACGGTGTGGAGACGGTATTCAATACGTACGCACGCGCGGTGATTTAGTTTTCCATTGGATGTATAGAAGGTGAAATACGGATGGTTGATATTTAGAATAACATATCATTATATGAGTGATACTTATGTTGTTACTTTATTATGAAACAAAAAAAAGAAAAAGTAGATGAATAAATGAACCTGAAAGGACCGGTAAAGGATATTACCTCTTCTTCGACGCGCCTATTCTAAACGTCCTCTTAGGGAACTAAAGTTTGTCATTGAAGAAGACCAAGACCAATAGTATGTTTCTAGAGAAGTGGAAATGAGATATGGGTAGGGTTTTTCTGAGCATGAAGGCTCAATGTGGTGTGAGGAGGAGAGGGAGGAGTTTCCCTTTTATAAGGGAGGAGAGGGGCACCTTTGAAAACATAAGAAATATTAATTTATAATTAATTAAAACCCCATTTAATATCATCCAATATGACTCGAATTAGAATATGTGATGAGATATGGTTGTAATCTCTTCATAAAATAAAATTTAGACATGTTTGGATTTTATTTTAAACCTTATCAATTTGATTTATCATTATTTAATCTATGTAAATTTATTTTTGGTAATAAAATTCTAATATTTAAATTCATATAAATACAAACTTAAGTGTTTCGAATTTTCCATAATTTGATAAATTATTAAATTTTAGACAATATAATTTTCAATTTGTAATTATTAAATATTTTTGTGATTTTTAAACAACTTAATAATATGTTATTTTTTAAAAATATTAATAGTGTCAATTTTGAGACTATTCATTTATTTGAATATAAATAAAATACCCTGAGAATATATATTTGATCCAAAATATTTCATAGATTCTTAAAATGGCATATTCATCTATAAAATTAGTAGATCACATTAAATAGTTCATATAAGATTTAATTTAATATTTTTAATAACATTTAATTATTATTTCTCTTAATAAAATAATTACTATAAATGTTTTTTATAAATATTTAATATATATATATGTTGCATAAAATTAAAAAAAATACTATGATGAAGATAAATCTATTATATTTAATAATAATAAATTTACTCTAATTTATCATCTTTAAATCAAAAAATTTAAATTGTTATATTTATTAAGTTATGAAGGTGACAACTTTGACATTATTAAAAATAAAGTTATATAAATGACCTAATCTCTTTTATATGGATCCAAATGGTCCTAAAGTCATCCCTTGGATTCCTATAGTATATATATACTCGAAAAATAGGTTTTGGTCAAGTGTTTAGGGCTTTTTTGGGTATTATTTCTTTAATAAATACTATATTATTTATTTTTCACTATGTAAATTATTTATGCATCATTAATGTATAAGCTATTAAGGTAATTAAAAATCACTTAAAAATTACAAATAAATTACCAAAACAAAGAAAAACATTTTTTCTTTAAATGGAGTATTTATAATCTAACTTATATTCTGTATAACCTTATATTAAAAATACATTCATTATTAATGTTTGAGTGCGACATATTTCACATTCTTTAAAGGAAAATAAATTAAAGGTATTAATCACATCTAGGTGGGTTCAAATGGATTCCATTTCTACCAAAATATGACATAGTATAAAATATAAACATCCAATTATATTAATACAAGTGTTAGCGTAATTTTATAAAATTATATTTACCCTTAATTACCCGATTTACCTTTAACTGTAGTAAATAAAATTTACCGTTGTTACTATTCATAATGTCTAAAAAATAAAAAAACTCCAATTAACATAATTTTGACTGACTGATTCCAAATATTAAATCAATTTTTCCATATTCAAAACACATAAGTTGAGTATTTATTTTAAAATTAATCCTGCTGTTGAGAATACGAGTTTTAAAAGATAAAACATTGCTAAAGATTGAAATGATTATACCTATGAATTCGATGTAAATTCAATGCTAATGATATAAATTATATTAAATGGAAAAAATTTATTCTATTTTTACTTTAAAACCATTAAATATTATAATTTAACCATATAAATTAATACGATGAAAAAACATTGTTTTTAATTAAAATATAGCATGTTTTTACTATTCATTAAAATATGAAAGTTACTAGATTAATATGAAAAATTTATCGAAAGTAAATTTTTGTATCCTGACCCCAAAGTAGAATTTTATTTAGTCAAATTGAAATTATAAACATCTCAAAAAATATATTTAAAGTGGAAGCATCATCAAAAGGTGGAAAAACTGCATTTTTTGAAAAATAATAATTTTACCAAAAAAATTTAATTTTCCCTCATATCTTGTTCTAGAAAATGTGTAAGATGAATAATAATGTAATAAAATTAAATATGTAGTTAATAATATTCATAACGGCTAGTTCATAATAATATTATAACAATATATATTTGTTTATTGAAACTCGGTATTGCGTACTACACACGCTATCGAGGAAGGTTGCGATTGCGTGTAATACAAGCCAAGTCAGGGCTGCGTGTAGTGCAAGGTCACATTGGTGTTTCATATAACATAATAAAAACTTATATAATTTATTAATTATACAAAATCTATAATATATGTTGCATAGAATAATTTCTATAAAACGATCTTGAAATTGTGTATAACACGAGACAAGAATAGTGTTGTGTATACTGCATGGTAATACGATGTTGCTTATAGTACAAGTGAATATTGGTGTAGTGTACAATAGAAGACATCAAAGAAATTAAAAAGAATAGATCCCAAAAAATCTTGGGGTGTTACATTAAACCCCACATAATATGAATTTCTCCCTCAAATTTCGTCGGGGTTATAAATTGTTTACTACTTGATAGTTTCTTTCATAGAAACCCACATCGTAGAAAGAATAATAAAAGGTAATTTTAAAAATTGAAGTAAGAAACATAATGGTTACCCAAATTAACTCATCACTGGGTTTCCACATGGGAGTACATAGGTGAAAATAGGGATATGGAATAGAAATATAACCATCAACTTCTGATTAAGAGTGGTAGAGGAAATGGCTTTGAAAAATCCAACAATCACACAACCATAAATTTGTGATGATCTAAGGTACCATCTTATTCATCTAATATGGGGGTACTAGGACAACGTTTTTTGTTTTCATGATCATTTCCATAATTTTGATATATTTTTTCTTTAAGAAAAATACTCAGTTGATTCAGTGGAATACCATCATTGGTCATTCCCTGAAAAATTCATACATCATCTCTTATTTAAAGAAATTTGAATTATTCCTTCTTGAAATATTAGCAGATCATGTTATAGAATGATAGGTTATTCCATCATTCTCAAAAAGTTAAAAAATGTTATGAAATATACATAAGTCCATCTATGGTGATATTAACCATAAATGATTCCAAAAATGGACTTATACTTCAAATGTCATACCGCTTAATAAAATAAAATAATTTCTACTAACCAGGGTCTTCTTGTAGGCCAGTGGTAGGCGATAAAGGCTTGTCGCACTTCGGTTGTGGGTTCGATTCCCATAGCCTTGTTCAATGTGATAGGTTGTCACCAGTTCTGCAGGTTGTCCTTTTTCATTTACTATATTATCATAACATTCTGTAAATAAAGTCAAAAAAGGTTCTATCCTTAAACAATACTATATGATGTCCAAATTAATCCATTCCAACCTTAAGACTTACCCAAAATACTTATTTCCATACTCATAGTATAAAGAGAAAGATTACTAAAAAGGTCGTATAACAAGCACATGAATACCATCATTTATCCCCCATATATCACAAGATATATCTTGTTGGTCACATTCCAAACATGTGATTACATTATTAATTTATTATTTTGAAATATGTATTACCATATAACCTTAGTGAAAACATGAATGCTATCAAAAGTTATCTCTTTCCACATAAGAAAATGCCAAATATTCTATATACTGAAACCGTGATATAATTTTGTCCTTATCTCAATAATGTGCTCATGAATACTATCAAACATATTATTTTATTCTTATCCCTTCATTATGCACATGTCATCTTCTTTCCAAAAATATTTCAATCACTTTTCATGGTTATATATATCATATTATTATGGATAACCACAATGGGCCAATATATAGATATTCCAATAAACCATAAAAGTACCTATACAACATTATTCTTGAATACCAATACATAGACACTTCAATCCATCCTCTTCAATGATTATCACGAAATAAGTCCTTTGTTGATTTATAAGTATCCTCTTCGGTTAGGGAATTGAGATGAGGAATTCCCATGTTCTCCATAGATAATACATTGAACTCCATAATAGTTTTTCACTCTATGACCCTTCTCTCCCCAAAGATAACATCTACGCCTCCATTTGATGTATTCATCATGGTTCTTCTTCCCTTCTTTAGAATTATCAATCTTCTTTTATCTATGCTCCTCACTATGCGATAATTCATAAAATTATATCTTCCTCTTATTTGATGAATTAGTAATACCACTAATGTTCACCTTGTTAATCGTATATCGTGATGACTGTTTCGACATAATCACAAAATCTTTCTTTCTAGGCATTATGAAATTTCTTTGATCATAGTCACCAATTTTTCCATTGGATTCAATGTTGACCCAATTCATTTTGGTTCCCTCCAATTACTAAAACAAAAAAAAACATGGTGTAAGAAACAGTTAAAATTACAAGGAACCGCATAATCATAAAAAGTCAGTTATGGGATGTCAAACTTATCAACCATTCTTTAATCCATTACATCCTAGGTTTACCCAAGGTCATTCATGATCGTCAACATATTTCTAGGACTGTAACCTATAGTAATACTAATCTTTATGGACATCCCTAGACATACTTTATAAATATCTCTAGGGATCTCAATAATGTTTTTGTATCCCAGTTTCCAAAGGTTAACTAATCCATCGCCCGGATACCAACATTAGAGACCCAAACTTGATGTACATAGACATTACATAAATTTTTTGGAATACTTAATACCTGACAAAATCAGACACCAAAAGACCATATTAGTTTAGTGTTTTGGAAACTTCGAACATAATCTTCTAATCATGGTGAAAGATCTTCAACATCTCCCAACAAGATCTCCCCTTTTTTTCTTACCTAAAACCTTTATTTATATCCCGAGGAAGAGAAAACATATAAAGGTGAGCTCAAATTCACAGTAAGTGTAAGCATGGAGAAAATAAAAAAAACATATACATTTGAATTTAAAAAACATGATCATAATGTTTAAATATCAAATTTCTAAGCAATGACATAAAACATGGTAGTATATAAGGAATATATCATAATAAAACATCAATCATGCTAAAATAGCATGGGGAATAAAACATTTAATTGTGTAAAACCATTAAGCACGTGATATGATTTCAATAGTATCCAAGGAATTGCAAACATGACCATCATAGTGGACAAAGTCCCTTACTGAATCGAGTCAACTCCTCATTCCAGTCCTGTATCATTGAACTAGATCAACTTTTCATTCCATCCATGTCTATCTCCTAAAATATTAATCATTACCCAATGCATTGGATGGATATATAGGTCCCACCCATCTTATAATGAAATCATTCATTCATGTTCCACAAAATAAACATACATCATTCATAATAACCAAACAAATAAAATGGGTTTCATAAACATCATCCCATCATAACATAATCCATATACAAGAAATTGATATCATCTCATCATAAGGAAAATCAAACCATGTAAATAATAGAGACATTATATATGAAAAATGAACATAATAAAAAATTTCATCTTATAAGGAACATAGTTTTGATAAAACACTTGAGATGAATTCTTGAGGAAAATATCCTTTCTTCTTCAAAATCATTTTCTTTTCTTAAAATTTGATGAAATTTTATAAGAAATGTATTTTTTCGAAAATAATCATGAATTTATTTAGAGGATGCTTCATTAAAATAATTCATTATGAAACTGTAAAAATCTATTCATTCCGTATAAGTTAAAAAAACATTCTTCTCGTACTTTTGTTAAATATTCAATTATGGGATGTCTAACTTATCAATCATTCTTTAATCCATGACACCATAGGTTCACCCTAGGTTATTCAAGATCATCAACATAATTCTAGTACTGTAACCAATAGTTATACTAATCCTTAGAGACATCCCTAGACCTACCTTAGATATATCTCTAGGGATCTCACTAAAGTTTTCGCATCCTAGTTTCCAAAGGTTAACTAAACATTCACTCTGATACCAATTATCAAGACCCATACATGACTTACATAGACATTACATTAATTTTTCGGAATACTAAATACATGAAAAAAACATATTCCCAAAGATTTTATTCGTCTAATGTATTTAGAATCTCATAACATAATCTTATAATCATGGTGAAAGGTCGTCAACATCTCCCGTAAAGATCACCCCCTTTTGTTTTCTTACCTAATACCTTTCTTTATATCTTAGGGAAAAGAAAACATACAAATGGTGAGCTTAAATACTCAGTAAGGGTATGCATGGATAAAATAAAACAAAAAATATTCATTTGAATTTAGAAAATATGAAAATAATACTAAAACATAAAATTCTATAGAAATGACATAAAACATGGTTGTATGTAAGGCATAGATCCTAATGAAACAAAAATCTGATAAAATAGCTTGAGGAATAAAACATGTAATTGTGGAAAAACATTAATCACATGATATTATTTCAATAGTAGCCAAGGCATTGCTTCGAAGACCATCATAATGGACAATGTCCCTTACTGAATCGAGTTCACACCTCGTTCCAGTCTGGTATCACTAAACCAGATTAACTTGTCATTCCAGACATGTCTATCTTATGAGATACAAATCATTACCCAATTAATTGGAGGGAGATATAGGTCCCACCTCTCTCATAATGAAATTATTCTTTTGTGTGCCACAAAATAAACATACATCATAGATAATAACCCAATGAATAAAATGGGTTTTATAAACATTATCCCATAAAAACATAATCCATATAAAAGAAATGGATATCATCTCATCAAAAGAAAAATAAAACCATGTAAATAATAGAGGCATTATACATGAAACAGAAACATACTAAATAATGTCATCTTAGATGGAATATAGTTTTGATAAAACACTTGAAATTAATTCTTGAGGAAAATATCCTTTCTTCTTCAAAATAATTTTCTTTTTCTCGAAATGCCTTGATATTTTAAAAGAAAAGGATTTTGTTGAAAATAATCACGAAAATTTGTAGAGGAAGATTCATTAAAATAAGTCGTTATGAAACCGAAAAAATCCATTTATGTCGTATAAGTTAAAAAAACATTCTTCTTGTACTTTTGCCGGAAAAATAAAAAAGTACCTTATATGGTAACCAAAGGAATGATTCCTTACATACAATGTGATAAAAAGTCAACAAAGGGTAAAAAATACTTTAAACATACATGAAATAATATTAAACATTTAATGAAAACATTTTTAGGATACATGGACAGGGATTGTAAACATAACCCCAGAAAATACATATATATAAGCAATCTCGGATAAAAATGAGATTTGAAAAACTAACCCTTACCTTATGTCCAATTTCTATCGTATGTGTCCAAGACTTCTGTATAGAGGGTTTAAGAAATTATTAAAATGTAACAAAAAGATAATAATTTTTATGATATCTTATGTGTTTCACTTTAGACTTTCTATTACCCGTTCATTTGACAATTATATGTTAAAGTAGCATTTTGGGGAAAATCGTTTCATTTATCTGCCGTGTTTTGACTTTTAATTATTCATATGATTACATAGATCATGATTACATAAATCAAGAATGTAAAACATGATTTATATATAATATATATTTTCAATATACATATATATAATAGATTGATAAATGGAAATAAATACACCGTTCATGGAGATGGTAGGTCGTACATACTCATTAACGTTGTTTTCTTTTCCTTATTGAATTGAATGGAATTAAATAAATGAAAAATATATGTAAAAAATTCCAATATCATTATTATTTAATATCTTTCATGATTATTTATTATATATATACTTTATAATCATACTTGAATGGTTAATCATGGGGAATGAATCTCATCACGTCGCGGAGACGAAAATCCGTACGTACGTATGAGCGATGACATCGTTTCCATAATTAATGAATGAAATTTGAGTGGATGATATAATTTATCAGAATAGGTATTATGTTTTATTAATAATATATAGTTATTATTTCTACCATTATACCCATCCATGTAAGGTGGTGGTGGAAAACAGATTACACCACGACATGGAGACTGTATTCCGTACATACGCACGCACAATGATTTCATTTTCCGTAGGATGGATAGAAGTTGAAATATGGTTGGTTCATATTTATAATAACATATCAGTATACGAGTGATAATGATATTATTAATTTATTAAGAAAAAACAAAATAGGGGGAAGTAGTAGAAGAAATGAACTTCAAAGAATAGGTAAAAGATAATACATCTTCTTCAATGCGCCTCTTCTAAACCTTCTCTTAGGGAACTAAAGTTGGTCTTTTAAGAATACCATGACATCTAGTATGTTTTTATGGAAGTGGAGAAGATAAATGTGCAGGGTTTGGATGATCTTTAATGCTCAACGTGGTGTGAGGAGAAGAGGTAGGAGGTTCCTTTTTATAAGGGAGGAGATGTACACCTTGAGAAACATAAGAAATATTAATTTATAATAAATTCAAACCCCACAAAAAAATTGAAAAAATGACTCAAATTCGGAGACGAGTTGAAATAGGGTTGTAATCATATCATCCAATAAAATTTATACATGTTTGTAATTTATTTTAAAACATATCATTTTGATTTATCCTTATTTAATCTATTTAAATTTATTTGTGGTAATAAAGTTCTAATTTTTAAATTGTTAAAAATACTTTCTTAAGTGTTGTTAATTTTCCATCATTAGATAAATTATTACATTTTAGACCATATAATTTTCAATTTCTTTTTTAAAATATTTTTTTCATTTTTAAACAATTTAATAAAATGCTATTTTTATAAAATATCAATATTTTCAATTTTGACACTATTTAATTATTTAAATTTAAATAAAATACACAGAGAAGATATATTCAATCAAAAATATTAAATAGATTCCTAACATGTCATATTAATCTGTGAAATTAGTGTATCACATTAAATAGTTCATATAATATTTATTTTAATATTTTTAAAACCATTTATTTGAAATTTCTCTTAATAAAATAATTACTAAAACATTTTTTTATAATTATCTAATACAATTATTTGTTTCATAAAATTAAAAATAAAATAAAATGATGAATATAAATCTATTAAATCTAATAATAATACATTTACTCGAAATTATCATCAAAAACTCACATCAATTAAATTGTTATATTTATTATGTTATGAAGGTAACAACTTTGAAAATATTAAAAACAATATAATATAAATGTCCAAATCCATTTTATACCACTCCAAATGGTCCCAAAGTCGTCCCTTGGATGATTATGATATATATATACTAGACCAATATGTTTTGGTCATGTTTTGGGCCTTTTATGGATATTATTATTTTAATAAAAACTATATTATTAATTTTTCACTAAGAAAATAATTTCTTCATCATTAATGTATAAGGTATTAAAATAATTAAATATCACGTAAAATTTACAAATAAATTTCCATAACATAGAAAAAAAATTATCTTTAAAATGAGTATTTATAATCGAATTTATATTCTATATAACCTTATATTAAAAATACATTAATTATTAATGATTGAGTGAGACATATTTCACTTTCTTTAAAATAAATTAAATTAAAGGTCTTAATCACATTCAAGTGTGTTCCAATGGATTCCATTTCTTCTGAAATATGACTTAGGATAAAATATAATCATCCAATTATATTAATACAAGTTTTAAGGTAATTTTATAATATTATATTTACCCTTAATTACCCAATTTACCTTTAACTATAATAAATAAAATTTACCGTAGTTACTATTCATAATGTCTATAAAATAAAAAGTAGCCTATTAACATAATTTGGACCTACTGATTCCAAATATGGAATCCATTTTCTAAATTGAAAACACATTATTTTCAGTATTTAATTTAAATTGAATCCTGTTGTTGAAAATACGAGGTTTAAAAGTTAAAACATTGCAAAAGTTTGAAATGATTTTACCTATTTATTAAATATAAAATTAATGATAATGACATACATTATATTAAATTGAAAAAATATATTCTATTTATACTTTAAAACCATTAAATATTATAATTTAACCATAAATTATTAAGATGAAAAAAAGAGGTTTATAATTAAAATATAGTGTGTTTTTACTATTCATAAAAATATAAAAGTTATCAGAATAATATAAAAACATTATCCAAAGTAAATTTTTATATCCTCTTTCCCAAGAAGAATTCTCTTTTTTCAAACTGAACATATAAACATGTCAAAACTAGATTTAAAGTGGGATTTCCATCAAATGTCTTCAAAACTGCATTTTTTTTTTAAAAATACTTATTTTACCCGAAAAAATTATTTTGTTCTCATACCATGTTCTTGAAAATGTGTAAGATGAATAATAATTTTATTAAATTGAAAATGTAGTAATCAATATTCATAACAGCTACTTCATAATAATATTATAACAATATATTTTTGTTTAGCTAAACCTGTTATTGGGTACTATTCACGCTATCGAGGAAGGTCGTGATTGTGTGTAATGCAAGACAGGTCAGGGCTGCATGTATTGAAAGCTCAATTTGGTGTTTTTTATAACATAAAAAAAATATATTTCATTTATGCATTAAAAAAATATATACGTAATGTAGCGTAGAATAATTTCTACAAAATGAACTTGAAATTGTGTGTAACACGAGCTGAGAATAGTGTTGTGTATACTGCAAGATAATACGATATTGTTTATAGTACAAGATAATCTTGGTGTAGTGTACAAAATAAGACATCAAAAAAATTAAAAATAAAATATCTCATAAAATCTCAGGGTGTTACATTCTACCGCCCTTAAAATGAATTTCACCCTCGAAATTTGTTAGTGTAATAAATTTTTTCCTACTTGATTGTTTCTTTCATAGAAACCCACATCATAAAAAGGAATGCTAAAACTTAATTTTAAAAAGTGAAGTAAAAAACGTAAATGTTACCCAAATTAACTCATCACTGGGTTTCTACATAGGAGAACATATGTGAGAATATGGATATAGAAGAGAAATATAACAATAAACTTAAGATGAAGAGTGGTAGAGCACATGGCTTTGAAAAATCCAACAATCACAAAGCCATAAATTTGTGATGATATAAGATACCATCTGATTCATCGAATCTGAGGGTACTATGAAAACATTTTTTGGTTTTCAAGATCATTTCCTTAATGTTGATAAATATTTCACAAGGATAAATACTTACATGATTTTATTTTAATATCATTGTTGGTCATTCCATGAACAATTTCCACCTGATCTCTTATTTAAAGAAATGAAGTTGAAGTTGTCCTTTTTTAAAGATTAGCAGATCATTTGATAGAATTATAGTTTATTCCATCTATCTCAAAAATATTGAAAAAGTTTTTAAATATACATAAGTACATCTATGATGAGATTAATCGTAAATGATTCCAATAATTGACTTATACTTCAATGATCATACCACTTAATAAAATAAAAGTAATTTATACTAAACAAAGACTTCTTGTAGGACATTGCTAGGTGATAAATGCTTGTCATACTTCATTTGTGGGTTCCTGTAGCCTTTTCCGACGTGACGGGTTGTCGCCTGTTCTACAGGTTTTCCCTTTTCATAAACTATACTATAATCAGATTCCATAAATAAAATCAAAAAAAAATTCTAGTGATAAAAAATACTATCTGATGTTCAACTTAATCCATTTCGACCTTACAAATTATCCAAAATACATCATTCCCACTTCATAGTATAAAGAAAACGATTACTAAAAAGATCATATAAAAAGAACATGAATACAATCATTTATCAATCGTATATCACAAGATACATCTTGTTGGTCACATTCCAAACATGTGATCACCTAAATCATTTTTTCTATTGAAAAATTTATTACCATAGAAAATTAGTGAAAACATGAATGCTATCAAAATTCAACTCTTTCTATATACAAAAATCCCAAAAATTCTATATACTCAAACCCTGAAATCAAATTTTCCTTATCTCAATCATATGATCATGAATACTATCAAACATATTATTTTCTTCGTATCCCTTCAATATACATATATCACCTTCTTTCCAAAAATATTTCAATCACTTTTCATGGTTATTAGGACCATATTCTTATGGAAAACCACAATGGACCAATACATATATATTCTAATAAACCACTAAAGTACATCAAAAAAATTATTCTTGAATACCAATACATAGACACTTCAATACATCCTCTTAAATGATTTTCATTGAAAAAGTCCTTCCTTGATTTAGAAGTAACCTCTTAGGTCAGAGCATTGATTTGGGTAATTTCAATGTTTTACACAGATAAGACATTGAACTCTATAATAGTTTGTCACTCTATGACCCTTCTCTCCACACAGATAACATATCCTCCTCCATTTGATATATTCATCATGGTTCATCTTCTCTTCTTTATATATCTCAATCTTCATTTCTCTATGCTCCTCACCATGTGAACTTACATAAAAGTATATCTTCTTATTTTTTGATTAATTAGGATATCTACTAAAGTTCACCTTGTTAATCATATATCGTGATGACTGATTCGAAATAATCACAAAATCTTTCTTTCCAGTCTTTACACAATTTCTTTACTCTTAGTCACCAATTTGTCCATTTGATTCAATGTTGACCCAATTCCTTCTAGTTCCCTCTATTGACTAAAACAAAAAACCATGGTGTAAAAACCCGTTAAAATAACAAGGAACCATATAATCATAAAAATTCACTTATTAGATGTCTAAATTATTAGACATTCTTTAGTCCATGACACCCATGGTTAACCCTAGGTCATTCTGGATCGTCAATATAATTCTAGGACTATAACCTATAGTTATACTTAACCTTAAGGAAATCCCTACACATAACATAGAAATATCTATAGAGATCTCACTAAAGTTTTCACATCATGGTTTCCAAAGGTTAACTAATCCTTCTCTTTGATACCAACTGTAGAGAGCCATACTTGACGTACATAGACATTAAATTACTTTTACAAAATAATTAATACATGAAAAAAATAGAAACCCAATGTCCGTCTTAGTTTAGTGTCTTTGGAATCTCGGAATATAATCTTCTAATCATGGTGAATGATCTTCAACATCTCCTATAAAGATCTCACCCCTTTTTCATACCTAAAACCATTTTTTATATCATGGGGAAAAGAAAACAAATAAAGGGTGAGCTCAAATGCTCAGTAAAGGTAAGCATGGAGAAAATAAAACAAACCATATACCTTTGAATTTAAAAAACATAAACATAATCTTTAAACATAAATATCCTGACCAATGACATAAAACATGTCTGTATGTAAGGAATAGATCATAATGAAACATAAACCATGATAAAATATCATTGGGAATAAATCATGTAATTTTGCAAAACCATTAATCACATGATATTATTTCCATAGTAGCAAAAGCATTGCTGCCAAGACCATCATAGTGGACAAATTCCCTTACTGAATCGAGATCACTCGTCGTTCCATTCCTGTATCACTAAACCAGATTAACTTTCCATTCCATCCATGTATATCTATTGAGATATAACCCTTTACCCAATGCATTGTAGGGAAATATAGGTCCCACCTATATCATAATTAAATCATTCTTTTGTGTGCCACAAAATAAAATTATATCATTCATAATAACCCAAGGAATAAAATGGGTTTCATAAACATCATCCCATCATAACATAATCCATATAAAAGAAATGGTTAAAATATCATAATAAGAAAAATAAAACCATGTAAATAATAGAGACATTATACTTGAAACATAAACATACTAAATAATGTCATCTTAGATGGAAAATAGTTTTGATAAAACACTTGAAACGAATTCTTGAGGAAAATATCATTTCATCTTCAAAATCAATTTCTTTTCTAAAAATTCCATGAAATTTTAAATGAAATTGATTTTGATGAAAATAATCATGAAATTTTGTAGAGGAAGCTTCATTGAAATAAATATTTATGAATCCGTAAAATTCCATTCATGCAGTATAAGTTAAAAAAACATTCCTCTCTTACTTTTTCCGGAAAAGTCAAAAAGTACCTTATATGGTAACCAAAAAGAGGATTCCTTCCATACGATGTGGTAAAATGTCAAAAAAGGGTAAAAGATACATTAAAACTACATTAAAAAATAGTAATCAATTTATGAAAACATATTTATAAAACATGTACATGGATGATAAACATAACCCCAGTAAATACTTATGTATAAGCAATCTCGGATAAAAATCAGATTTGAAAAATTATCCCTTACCGTATGTCCAATATTATCCGTATGTGTCTGAGACTCCTGTATAGTGGTTTTAAAAATATTATTAACTTGTAACAGAACAATAATAATATTTATGATATCATATATGATTCACTTAAGAGTTTATATTACTCCTTCATTTGTCAATTCCATGTTAAAGGAACATTTTGGTAAAAATCGTATCATTTATTGTTCTTGTTTTGACTTGTAATTATTCATATGATTACATAAATAATGATTACTTACTTATAGAATGTAAAAAATTATTTATATATAATATATATTTAGAATATGCATATATATATATATATAATAGATAGATAAATGGAAAGAAATACACCATTCATGGAGACGATAGGTCGTACGTACGCATGAACGCTGTTTTCGTTTCCTTATTGAATTGAATAGAATTAAGTAAATGATAAATATATGTAAATAAATATAGTTTCATTATTATGTAATTTATTTCATGATTATTTATTATATATATACTCTAAAATTATACATTAATGGTTAATCCTGGAGAATGAATCTCATCGCATGGTGGACACGGTAATCCGTATGTACACACAAGCGATGATATCATTCCTATAATTATTGAGTAGAATTGGAGTGGATGATATAATTTTTTATATTCAGTATTATGTTTCAATAATAATATATAGTTATTATTTCTACCATTATACCCGTCCATGTAAGGTGGTGGTGGAAAACAAATTACACCTCAGCATGGAGACGGTATTCCATACATATGCATGCACGGTGATTTCGTTTTCTGTAGGATTGATTGAAGGTGAAATAGTTTTGGTTAATATTTATAATAAAATATCAGTATATGAGTGATACTTATTTTATTACTCTATTATGAAACAACAAATTAAGATGATGTAGAAAAAGAAATGAACCTGAAAGAATCAGAAAAGGATATTACCTCTTCTTCGACGCGCCTCTTCTAAACCTCTTCTCAGGGCACAAAAGATAGTCTTTAAAGAAACCTAGGACATCTAGTCTATTTCTAGGGAAGTGGAGAAGGAAAATGGTCCAGTTTTTGCTGATATTTAAGGCTGAAAGTGGTGTGAGGAGGAGAGAGAGGAGGTTCCCTTTTATAAGGGAGGAGAGGGGTACTTTTGGAAACATAAGAAATATTAATTTAAAATAAATTCAAACCCCATGTTAAAACATCAAAAATTACTCACTTTAGAAGATTATATGAGATAAGGTTGTAATATCATCAACCAATAAAATTTGTACATGTTTGGATTTTATTATAAGCCTTATCATTTTCATTTACGCTTATTTAATCTATTTAAATTTATCTGTGGTAATAAAATAATAATTTTTAAACTGTTATAAATACTTTCATATGTGTTGTGAATTTTCTATATTTAGATTAATTATTACATGTTAGACCATATAAATTTCAATTTGTAATTTTTAAATATTTTTGTGATTTTTAAACAATTTAATAATACATTTTTCTTATAAAATATCAATAGTGTCAATTTTGACACAATTCAATTATTAGAATTTAAAAATACTCCAAAGAAAAGATATAATAGATCCAAAATATTAAGTAGATTCCTAAAATTTCATATTCTTCTAGAAAATTAGTGGATCACATTAATTAGTTCATATATTATTTATTTTAATATTTTTAATACCATTTATTAGATATTTAAGTTAATAAAATAATTACTATATCATTTTTGTATAATTATTTAATATAATTATTTGTTGAATAAAATTAAAAATAAAATACTATTATTAATAAAAATATATTAACTTTCATAATAATTGTTTTACTCAAACTTATCATCTTAAAATCACAACATTTAAAATGTTATATTTATTAAGTTATGAAGGTGACAACTTTGACAATATTAAAAATAAAATAATATAAATGACATAATCTCTTCTATACAGAACCCAATGGACCCAAACTCGTAAATTGGATGCTTATAGTATATATATACTAGACCAATAGGTTTATGTCAAGTGTTTGGGCCTTTTTATGGGTATTATTACATTAATAAAAACTATATTATTGATTTTTCACTAAGTAAATAATTTCTGCATCATTAATTTTTATGCTATTAAGATAATTGAATATCACTTAAAAATTAAAAATAAATTACCATAACAAATAAAAAAAAATTAGATTTCAAATGAGTATTTAAAATCAAATTTATATTCTCTATAACCTTATATTAAAAATACTTTAATTATTAATGTTTGAGTGAGGCATATTTCCCTTTCTATAAAATAAAATAAATTAAAGGTCTTAATCACATCCATGTGGGTTCAAATGGATTCAATTTCGACCACAGTATTCCTTATACCTAAATATAATCATCCAATTATATTAATACATGTTTTAAGGTATTTGTATAATATTATATTTACCCTTAATTACCTGATTTTCCTTTAACTGTAGTAAATAAAATTTACCATAGTTACTATTCATAATGTCTAAAAAAAGTAGCCTATTTACATACTTTTTACACAATGATTCCAAATATGTATTCCATTTTTCCATATTAAAAACAAAGTAGTTGCAGTATTTAATTTAAAATTAATCCCGCATTTGAAAATATGGGTTTTAAAAGTTAAAACATTGCAAAAGCTTGAAATGATTTTACATATGAATTCAATTTGAAATCAATGTTACTAACATAAATTATATTAAATGTTAAAAATTTATTCTATTTATACATCAAAACCATTAAATATTATAATTTAACCATATAAATTCTTATGATGATAAAAATTTGTTTTTAACTAAAAGATAGTGTGTTTTTACTATTCATTAAAATATGAAAGTTATCAGAATAATATGAAAAATTTATCCAATGTAAATTTTTATATCCTGATTCCAAAGAAGAATTTATTTTGTCAAATTTATCTTATAAACAAGTCAAAAACTATATTTAAAATGTGAGCTCCATCAAAAGGCGGTAAAACTGCATTTTTTTAAAAATACTTATTTTACCCGAAAAATTTATTTTGTTCTCATACCATGATCTAGAAAATGTGTAAGATGAATAAAAATGTAATAAATCTCAAAATTTAGTTAAAACTCTTAATAATTGATAGTTCATAATAATTTTATAATAATATAACGTTGTTTAGTGAAACTCGGTATTGTGTACTACACACGCTATCGAGGAAGGTCATGATTGCATGTAATGCAAGCCAAGTCAGGGTTGTATGTAGAGAAAGATCCATTTGGGGTTTCGTATAAAATAATCAAAACATATCTCATTTATGAGTTAAACAAAATCTATACTTAATGTTGCGTAGAATAATTTCTACAAAACGAACTTGAAATTTTGTGCGACACGAGCCAAGAATAGTGTTGCGTATATTGCAGGCTAATACGATGTTGCGTATAGTCCAAGATAATCTTGGTGTATTGTAAAATAGAAGACATCAATGAAATTAAAAAGAATATATCTCATAAAATCTCAGGGTGTTACAAACACACTTTTCAACATTCATATAACTTAATAAAGCACATAGAATTCCCATAACAAAATTTCACAAAGTATAACAAAACATTGCACATAAAATTATCTTAAAAACCTATTTTAAAACCAAATACATACCAATACTACACCAAATCATCATTTTAAATATTAAAACATTCTATTAAACCATATATGAAGTATAAAACAACCCCAATTGGTAGTACATAGAATGCACATGAAAACACCCATTTCCAAACGAAAATTGCACCTAAAAATCAATCATTCAGAAAATGATGCAAAATATATTTTTCATAAAAAATAAAATATTAACATTCTAAAAATATAAATATAGAAAAACTATCTCTTCTAATAATTCTTACACATAAAATCACCTATCGGAAGTGTCATAAACTAAAATTAGTGTGTGATACTTTAATTGTTCCACCGCTACACCACATGACAGAAAAATATAACTAAAAACACAATATTTTACCAATAAACTAAAAAAACACTAGGTAAAAATCCCATTATTTTGTAAAATTGGGGCATCATGAAAAGTGGATAAACCCTAAAAAAAAGAAGAAAAAAAGAAGGGAGATCACTTAGTGGGGAGTCCTTAACGATTCTCTATATATCGTCCATCACAGTTGAACGCCATGAGAGGTTGAAATAGCTTAGATGTTTTCCATGGATTTTAATTAATAAATGGGTAAGAAATGGGAGAACTATGTTTAAGCTTGGAATAAAAAGAAAAAAAAATAAAACATTATTTGATGACTTTGAGGTTGTGCACTGTTTCTCTACACGATTTAGTAAATCGTGCGGCCAAACCATGTGGCCAGTTCTGCCACACAAAAAACCTTCCGTATTCCTCCAAATTCATGGGGGACTAGGGGAAGAATAGAGGGAAGTTATATCAAGAATAGAGGAGGAAAGATTACTTTAATGAAGGATATGGATGTGACCCTTCTCTTTCCTTTGATCCATTATTTTTTACTCATATGGGGCTTGGTAACTAAAAATTCATTCTTTATATTACACATTTATATACTCGACAATTTTTTATATGAATTTACAATTTGATTTAAATTCTCATCAAATTTATAGGTTATACTATTTTTTAACCAAAAGAATTTTCATTATTGGTAATTTTTTAAAAAAAATTGATTTTTTTAAAGATATGTGTAAACATTATTTTTTTATGATGAATTAATTTTTTTCAATAAAATATTATAATGATTTTAATTTATTTATCTTTAAAATGATCTACCTATATAATATTAATGTTTCATGATTCAGTATATTTCATCTTTTTACCATGTAATTATATTCTTCGATAATTATTTTTCTATAAAGATATTTAATTTTATGATTTTATATGGATATTTTATGAAACAACGTTTATCTATTGGATTCCATCTAAAAATTAATTGAAATTATTTTTGGCATTTTATGAATTATATTTTTTACATGGTTTCCTAGGATATGTAATATCAGAATATGAGAATGTAGAAACGACTGTTGATGTTGTTTAATTAGTTCAAGGATTATTTATCTCATTTATTTGGGATTCTAATCATCATAATTTCAGAAATTGGAATATATTTTCCCTCATTAATGTATAAATGTGGTTATATGTAGACTATATATAATTTAATAACTCTCAACTATAAGATATTTACTAGATATGACATTCTAATGATGGAAATTGTAAGATACCGACCATTTTAATAATGTCTCATTCTCTTTTTAAGCTATTTTTTTTAAAATATCATTATTCTATAGTGGGTTCGTTGTTAAAAGTAATTTTTGGAAATTGTTGGATAATTTTTGAAGTGCATAGGTTTGTTCATAATTGGACCAGGGGGTTCATGATATTAACATAACATCTAACAACCATCCATAAACCATGTAAATTTGTTTTGTATAGATTCTCAAGGTTGGAACACTATTTGGGAAATCATGCACTATCCTAGGAGTAACCATCCATCCCTTAGACTAGGTGTGAGTGGTTAAGGAATAAGGTTGGAAAAACTATGTGCCTCGTTTAAGAAATCGTGCACTGAAAAATCTAAATCTCAAAAAAATAATTTAAAAATTCAAGAACCACATAATTATTATCCATAATTAGCCATGTTCTATATAAAAATAATCAACTTCTTATATAATATCCTAATGGGATTCCATAACTCCTAGAAACCCATTCTATGTGAACCAATAAACAGATTGTTGAGATCTAATCCTCTTTAGTATGTAGTATCTTCCTCATTTGTATTTAACCCTATCATGTATGTATTACCCATCTTATATAGATAAATTCATCACTTGGTGATGGTTTAGATATATGATTCATTACATATCACTCCATTGTATCTGGATCCTCGGGTTTGATCCTAGACATCCACCAATGTTGTGAAATAAACTGTTCAATGTATGTTTGAGTGTTACGGTTTGGTGAGCATTCATAAATGGTGTAATAGGTTGTCATATAATTTTTAATTCCTATATTTTTTATAATGATTATGTGTATGTATTTTTGATATTGTGTTTCCACATTATTCAATTTATTTTAATTTAAAAATGTGAACTAAATTCACCAAAATTATGATACCCTTCAAGGATCCCATGTAAACCATTTGAGATTATGAGTTTGGATTGAAGGATACTCGTGGGGCATTCCCATTATCATATAATAGTTAATTATAAAATGAAAAAAATCATAATAGTTGTTTAAAGGAAATTTGAAATCAAATCCTTATTCGTGGTTTATAATAGGATTCATAAAGATGATTTTCATAACTATGATGAGTTAGTGAGATAGTAATAATTATTGACTAATGGATTAATGGTGGATTGTATATGTAAATACTTATGACTAAATTAATGATCCATGGATTTGTTTGATAAATAAAATGGTTCATCATGATTTTAATTTTTGGAAAGGAATAAAATGATGATGAAACTTGATATGTATATGATATATATGTGACATTTTTGGTTCATGAAAAATGAGGTTTGAGATAAGGACAGATTCTACAAATATCATTGGGGTGCCTTACTTATTTTTAAGCACCCATTTCATTGATGTGAAAAATTAATTTTCGTTTAGGGCCTAATTATATTAACATCCATCGATTTCTAGATTGATTTTCTAGGCCCTGACATATTTTCATTCGGCTAACATTTCCTGTTCATTAGATAAATATACCTAGACTGAGGCTCTAAGGTATTAAAAATGATATTTTTATTTAATGAATTATGAAAAGTCTTGAAATAATGAAATGTTTTATTCTTTTTCAGAATGGTTCAAATTTTGGTATGAGAAAAATCATGTATAACATTGGTGAAGAATGAATAGTATATTTTATTCCCCTTTTACTTTTTCCATTTAGACATTATTATTTATACAATATCATAAATTTTTATGGACTGAATATTTCTTAATAATCTGTTGGTGGTGGACTGCTTAGTTCTATTCACACCAAACTCGAGATAACTAATTACTTCCAAAACAGACTTCTTGATTTAAGGAAATGTTATGGGGTAATAGACCTAGGATAGATGGATGAAACAAGATTTATGATGGGGAATGTATGAAGGAATCAGGCATATTGTCGTGACCCTACTAGGATATTTTATTGAGCCTTTTTTAGAAATGTTTTTTCCATGGTATGAAATATTTACTTCATTAATTTTTGATCATTTGGTTGAATTTACATGTGTATTTTGGTCAATTATTTATTGATGTAGTATCTTGGTTAATTTTAATATTTATTTATAATATTTATCATCATTAATAAATGGGTTATATTCTACCCACATTACATAGTAGACCCTCTATCACAGTAATATGCCTCTAGCATATGGGGAGTCATGCTTGAGATTACATATAGAACCAGTTTGGGGGACCGTTATGTGACACCCAGGACATGACCCTATAAAATAGAATTAGTGGTTGTTTTCATTTCATTTCATTGGGTTTTAAAAATATTTGGTAAATTTAGATTTGAAGCTCTGATTTGTTGGATCTTGGTCATAAGCTCATTCATGGGAGCATTTAACCCATATACAATAGAAGAACAATATACCCAAGGTGGGATTATTTTTATTTATTTCCCAGTTATAGTTGAAAGTTATTTCACCTTGGGTGACACACATTTTTTTATGAAATTGTTTTATAATAATTTTTCATGTCTAGATATATATAGACTGTTATTTAATCATACATCATCTTATGCACTCAATGTTTTATGTTACATGCATAATATTAGCCACACATGAAAATGAAGGTTATGAATTAGTATTGGGAAATGAAAATTCCATTATTTATTTATTAATTAAAACAAATACTATCATTTTGATGAATAAATAATTGGTAATGGATGTTAAATTTAATAATTTTTAATGGTTAATAAATGGTTTATTAATTGGAAACATGTGATGTGAAAAGTTGTTTAATGTTTTCCAAGGCCCTAGGTAGGAACAATTGAGGTTAGTGAAAACACCTTGATTTTGACCATGTGGCATTACATGAGGGATTGAATGATATGGATTTATGTGAATACCTATGGTTAAAATGGGTTAATTAGGATTTATGTTTCCAAATATATATATTTTTATATTAGATACTTGTCTCCATAAATATGATTGTTTGTAGGAAAATATGATAACATGGGATGAAATGTTATTGTAGTAGCAGAACAAAGAGATATAATAGTTCCTCAGGGATGGTAATGAATGATGTTCATGAAAACATTTATATCTTTATTAGGTGCATATAAATAGACTATAAAATTGATATCTGGAATATATATGATATGGTATGGGAGTTCTAGTCATATCATACACTAATGTTTATCTAAGAGGGAGAACCAGATGTAGCTTCTCTGTTGATGAAGTATATAGAAACAATTCATCACCATTTAGAGTCTCCTGAGAATGAGTGAGTCATGTTTCCTACTAATTTGTTTAGATGATTAGTGATGCACTGGTCGGACATTCATGCTATGGATAACTAATTAGATGGCATAGTATGGATGGTCTTCAAAGATAAGTTCATGGGGTACACTTTCCTTGAGTCATAGTGATAAGAGGAGTGAAATTTAATGTTATTAAATCAGTGAGGTGTGTATTTCATAGACTATAAAGGCCACATCACTAATTTGTAATGAATTTTCCATGTTTGTTTATGGAATGAGGAAACTGGGTATTATGTTTTTTGAATAAAACTAAATTTGAGATTAAGTATGAAGTTAACATCTTCTGACTAAATATGAGTATTTAGATAGTGGATCAGGCTCTCATTAATAATGGGAACCTAATAGGGGATTATATTAGATAAAATATGGTACTTATAGGAGGATAATTCCTTATTCCTTCGGATGGTAGGAATCATCATAATGAGAATATTAACTAGATAAGTGGAAATAAGTGTGGCCATGGGGAAGGGTTAGTTACACATTAAATTACTCAGGTGATATCCATTAGTGTGATTGGTTGTCTCACATTTATATATCATTACCAAATAAATGTTATAATGAATATAATATGGAATCATAGGTAATATATTTTGGTTCTCTAGGAACCCATGAAAAATGGATAGTGATGGATGAGGTAGACCAATTCTATGTATTGGAAGAGGGTATTTTACACGATAATAATCTAGAAGTCAGAGTACTACTAGATTTCCTAGTTGAGGAGGTGGAAAATGAAATTCATAGAAATAGTTCCCATATTAGTATAGTATTGTGAAATAGGGACCCATACAGTACCATAGGTAAGACGGATAAGATAACTTCATACATTTTCACTTTAATTTATGTATAGCAAGGATGTATCATACGTAGATTTAGATACTATTAATATATATTATATTATTTATAGTGCTTATTTTGATATATGATCCTCACTATATTTTATATCTTATAATTTTATAAATGTATTGAATTTGATGATTGTGTTAATGAGTTGGGTCATAACAATCAGTAAAACATTTGGAGTGCAGTCAGTAGATATCTTTTTATAAAAGGGGTGATCTCGTAAGGGTGGGTAGTATAATTTTTTTGGGATCATTACATATTTAACATGTCATTTTATGAATTGATTTTAGATGAAAACTATATATTATTGATGATAGAGAACATTTATTTTTACAATAGGGGGTACACATTATGTATCCTGATGGTGGCAGTTTTATTAATCATGGGGAATGGGATATCATAGAAGGCCATGAATTTTAATTTAATTAGAAACTAGTGGATCTCACTAACTAGGTTTTTATAAAATTTTTACATGATGTGGTTTCTATACTAATACCTTTCCACATGTGTCGGGCTTTTTTGAGGGAATTTCTTCGATGGGCCACTTAGGTATTCCACATGAGAGAGATATCGAGTTAGTAATTGAGCTCTTGTTGGGAGATAGAACAATTTCAATTCTATCATACCTAAAAGATCCCATAAAACATTAAGATATTACTAATCATATGGACAAATTTATACATACGAGATTTATCTTTCAATGTATATCACCATTGGGTACATCAGTTTTGTTCCTAAGATGGTTAACATGGATTTTTTTTTTAATTTTCATTTATAGGAATATTATCCAGATTTTTGTTAGGAATTCTATAATATTCCTCAAATAGATGATATCTCTTTCTATCTGAGAGGATATTGGGTGTTACCCAATATATACATGAGGTGAGGGTATATTCAGTAGATAGTGAGTCCTTATGATATACCATAGATTGCTTTTCGGGGGAGGTGTACCATGTATGAGTTCTTCTTGATTCTATTCAGGATGAAAAATAGAATGAAAATGTTTATGGTTGTAATGAAAAAAACATTCAACCATACCCAAATCTGTTTTTCATATTTTTCGATGAAATATTGGTGTTCCACAAGAATCATGTTGATTATTCACAACATCATGAAATTATCTTAAATATACTAAGAGAGCATTGATTTTATGTCAATATATCAAATTGTAAATTCTTCATCAATAGAAACCATTTCATTTATAACATCATCTATAATAATGTTGTGTTTGTGGTCCCATAAATTTTATTGGAGGTTGTCTTGTGGGAGAAACCTAAGAATGTTTTGATATCAAAATCATTTTGGGTATTGTCGGATATTATCAGGAATAATCTAGGACTTTAATCATTTTTTGCACCACTTTTAGTATTTTACATGAAGGGGACAAATTTTTAATGGCTTATATCATGGGATGATTCCTTCTTGTATTTGAAGAATAATTTGATAACCACACAAATTTTGACCCTGCCCAATCCGGGTGAGGAGAATATAATTTTTTTGATGCATTTGGGATCATACTAGTAGAGGTGATGATATAAGGATATTCATTTGAGGTTTTTGGGTTGAAATATTTTTAACCACATAAATAGAATTTACCTACCATAATTTTCTAGGTTTACATATTAGTTTATTCCTTAATTTATATGATACTTTAACTATCGATAGAAATGATTATTTATTATACTGATGTAAAAATATTTATGTATATCATTTCACATTGAGTGTCGAATATATAAATGTGGATATGTTTTTTTTTTGAATGTATTCATTTGAATTTGAACTATATTATACTATATTGAACAAAAATAGCTTTACTCTTGAATGAATCTAGAATTCACAGACATAGGTAGTGCATGATTTTAGTAATGAGTAGAAGATGATGACTTTTCAAGCAGATATTCATCTCCAGGATCAGTTAAAAAATGAGTTGATGACCTAAATGTTTTTATCGGTGGGGTCCAACATTTTGATCATGATCATGGTGTGGTATTATAATGATATAGTGTATTTTTCCTTGAGGTAATTATTTAATAGTTCGAAGTGACCTTCTGATTGGAACATTGAAGAGGATTATATCATATATGTATGGAGAAATGTTTTTATTCCCAAGTGTATGTTTGATAAGAGAATGAGTTATTATCATGAAATGATGTGGTCAATGAATCTTGGTTTGACCAATGTGTACCATGAACATTATTGATAGTAGTGGTGTTACTTTATGAGAGAAGTGATTACTAGTTTTATTATATTATGCTACAACTGTTAGCATTTTATATCCCACCATCAATTGACTATTGGGTTTTTATAGGTGATTCCAATTCCAAAATGTAAATGGTATGGTTTTATGATGGAAATAATGTTGGGACATTTGAGGAGTCCTAAAAAAGAATTATTTTGAATGACTGATTATTGACAAATTTTTAATACCACTGATTTCTTTCTAATATGTTATACATTTATCATGGACTAGATGTACGAGATATATAGTTAAGATATTTTTTGACTTCATGGGGAGCCATATAGAATTTTTTTTAATCCTTATTTACAATTGAAATTTAATTTATATAAATAATATTGATGGAATATGTATCCTATGTAGTTTTGATTATAGTTTTATCCCCACATATGGATTTTTAATATAACCACACTATAAAAGACCACAAGGACATGTTTTGAGAATGTGTCCATGATGGTGGGGGATCATTGGAGAGGAAGATAGAAATTTTACAATTCTGTTATACTATATGTTAATAGGAATTTATTCAGATGGAATCAATTGAGGAACATTATGTTAGGTCATGAAGATCTTTATTATGTTAGATGGTGCTAGATGATTCATAGTTATCAGGCCCGAGTCTCGTGTAAGAGGTGTTTGAGACTTTTATACTGATTTAAAAATGTATGTCACCAACTCTTATACAAAAAGGTGTTATTATGATAAAAATTTTCAATCTCCTTAGTTTTTTATCATGGATCATGTGTTCCATCGAGTGTAAGATAGATTGTACCACTGTAGGATTTATAGGATGTTTGTGTTGGTGCTGTTGTTTTTTCAACCCTTTGATATGGTGGTGTGGATATGACCAGTAGCATCCAGTTAACTCATCCACATACATATGTTTCTATTCAATATTTTTCGTGTTTTATATATTTTTATATATCACATAGAACATTTTGATGTGATCATTTTTTATTTTTAAGAGTTTGACATTGATGAGTCCTTTGAGGAGAATCTAAATTCTATTGTGCACTGTAGAGAGAATGTGTTCTGGGGAATGATTGGGTCGTTGGTCTGAGTTTTGTATAAACATGTTAATTTTTAAGAGAGAAAGGAACAAGTAATATTCTATGTGATTATATTTTCCTAGCCTTTTCACCATAGATTCATATTGATTCATTGGATCATACATCGTGGAAGATTTTTTATGATGTTGGGAGATTATAGGAACTTGAAATTTATGAAGATGTTTCATTCACATTTTCATTCAATTCATTCCTATGTATTGATAATACACTAGAATTTTATTTCATTAGGCTCATTTTAGAAATAATTTATAAAATAATGGAAAACAATGAGGTTGTTCATAGTTGGAATATTGTTAGAGAAAATCATGTGGATTCCCCCACCCACCATGATCCCCATTTTGATCCTTGGGATGGGGGTTCAAGAATTGAAAAAATCAGATATAAATCCTCCCCAAACAATTCACCCTAATATTGAGGTTTTTTTCAATGTTTTCACATGGTTTGGAAAACTGTATTCCCATATAGTAGTAACTATGCACCCAAGATAGTAGGGGCACATTTTTAGCTTGTACATTTTTGTAAACTATAAACCAGCCAAAGAAACCATTAAAATTTGATATTAAACTCTTAAAAATTTATTTAAATTTCTTGAACCCCTTTTTATCATTTCTAATTATATTCACATAACTCAAAATAATTTCAGTTACTTCTAGAGGATCCAAAGATTGTTCCAATGCTCTTAGAACCCCTTCTGATGTAAATCGATGATTCAATGGATGATTTTATACCCCGAGGGTATGTATTATTTTAACCATTTAGATTTATCTATCTCTAATATTTATTCACTATTTAAGAGGGTTGAATTAGTCCTTAGTTTAATGTTTAATGTATGTTTTAATGGGTTTTTTTATTGGATCTTCGTCTTAAGTTTTATTCATAGATCTCTTCTTTTATTGTGAAATTGGTTGTTAAATATTGAATTAATGTTTATGGTTTGAAAGAATGAATTAATTAACAAGAATTAGGTGGTCTAATTTATAATTCCAATATTATATATTATTATTGTGTGTATTTTATTCTAAATTTTTTTATGACACAGTGAAATAAATTTTAAATTCAAAAGGTGAATTTAATTCAATGAAATTATTAAAACCATCACAAATCAAATTGAAAAAGTTGATGATTTTGTGACTAGATTTAAGGAAACACATAGGGAACTCTAATTATCCTTGAAATTTTAATTATTAAATCATAAAATAGGGAATATTGGGTTAATATAAAATTAACTATGTTATTATTTCATGGATGATAATGGGATGTAATGATTTAATTTTATTAACATTAATGAGTTAATGAGATTTGAATATTTTATGATAAATGGACAAATATATAATTTTTATTGATATTCATTTTGAATTTTGTAAACAACCATTGTTTTGGATAATATATAAAATATCCCACCATAATGTTAGTGTTTGACATGATGGTTATGGATGTTGAACCTTGATGTATATATGATATATTATATAAATGTTTTTGAGAAAAAATGAGGTGTTGGTTTGGTAATTTTAAACCAAATTACCCTACTATGTAAGAATGGTGATCTAGGACCCTGACATATACATTTAAGTAAGGAGGTGTGGGTCATAGAAAGATGATTTAAATTCCCATGAGTTCCAGACGTATGTTATAGGCCCTTGAGATATTGAAATTTGATTAATATTACATGTACTAGTTATTATGTTACCTTGCCTAATTATACAAGGTGCTTGAAATGAAATTTTAAATCAATGAATAATATAATGGAATGAAATGATGAATTGTGATGTTAGAATTTTTTATTGTTTTCACTCTACCACTATATGATGGAGGTAAGATATAGTTGACTAAAAAACAATAAATGGTGAACCTGATCTTTTTTCATTTGTTCATTATTATTTGGAAAATTTCTTACATTATAATTGAATCAATATTTTATTAGATTATATTGGTTGTAGCCTACTATGATCTAAACACACTCTACATATGATTCTTAATCTGTACCCAAAAAGTCAATATGATTGTATAATATTATATGGATAAGTGCTCTGTGTTAACTAGTTGAGTTCACATTATGAATAGAGCATGGAGGATAGAACTGAATATGTTTTTGAGACTCAAATGGGACATGTCAGTTTATCATTATTTTTGTTTTTCATTTTAATCATGGTACTTGTATGGAATCCCATATTTACTTCCATAGTTTATGTACATTTTCTATCTTTCATTATTAAATTTTTTTGTCTTTGGATGATTATTGACTATTATAGAATATTGGATACTTTAAAATTTTTTCATAAATTTTTATAGATTTAAGAAGTAGGTATAGTCTCCCCATGTTATATATTAGCCACTCATAACTTGTCAGTAGCCTTTGGGGTATGCGGAGGCATGCCTGAAGTCACATATTAAACTGTATTCATGCACCATTATGTGGAACCCAGGTCAAGATGTTATAGAATTGATATTATTGGTTTAAATATATCTTGTTCTTTATTTAAAAAAAAATATTCTACTTAATATTCCAAGGGTAACCCCCAAATGCTAATCTCAATCGGTTCATTTATATGTAGTAGACATATACAATATTGAACAAATTCTCAAAATAAATTTGGATGTTCTATCTTTAATTGGATTGGAAAAATAAATCGTATAGCTAAATATCAATCATTGTTCTATGTTGTAGCTTTATGATATGATACAAGCTATTATATTGAAATATATTTCTTCAAGATGATTTGTATCAATTGATAACAATTGGTTCACATTGGTTCCTTCAATATTGTATCCTATTTATCCATAATAATTATCTGGATACGATTATAGTCAGAACGGTTTACAATGAATATATTGAACTTAAATAAGCTTTTTTATTATTTTAAACTATATAAAAATTATAAGGAATTATTCCCTCCTGACATGGTTGTTTGGTTCTTCTATGGTCAATATTAACCATCACTCTATATTTTTCCACATGATACAGACAATATTGTTTTTCTCCATGGGGTGTTAATCGTCCTTGAGGAAATTTCATTTGATTATCATATAAAATTCTATAATTACCGTGGTACTGTGGGTTCAACATATTATTTTGGATACAGTTTTAAATCCAAGGTATACAATGGGGAGGCCTATGACATGGATAGTGACCAAGATATTAACAAATGAAATGTAAATATTAATGTATATTGAGAGGCGTGGAAACATAAACATATTTAAACCATGAATATTCTTCATTGATGAGTTTATAAAAAATTAGACAATATAAAAGGATAAATATCCTTATTTTAAATAACATTTTAAAACAATAGTTTCCTCATTATCAAAGGCATAAAGAATGAACAGAGGATGTGGCTCCTTGGGATTATATGTTACTAAAAGATGAAATAATTTTTCTTCTAAGGGAATGTTATTTAGAAATGGATTAATATCCTTATTTGATATCAGATACTTTGAAAATAAATGTTGGTCCTCTTATAAAGTGTGGAATAAATAAATTTTCTCCCTATATAATACTTAAATAATGTGGACTGGTAAAACATAAATGAGTCAATATTTACCACTATTGGAGACATCTAACTTCTTTTATGGGAGGTGAGTGTTATTTAATTTATATAGAGGCATATTCCATTTACAAGGGTATGAGGTGATATGGCTTCACTATTTCTTCTTGAAAAAAATGAACTTGTTCCAATCCTATTAGGTATTTTTTTTAACATTGAAGTTGTAGGAAGTCAATTTTTCCCATGTCATTTTAGAGATCCAATAAGTGGTTTTTAAAATAATTATGAGAATTTAAATTTGTTGGACCATAAACCTATGGTTTATTCCCCTATATATTGTAATCCACTTCATCAGAGTGTCTTTCATTAAATCGGTTTAAGGGATAATGATCACTTTATATACTCATACTCATTCATTGAGGGATTGTTTTGTGGAATTATTGAAATTATCATTTATGAAATACCTTCCGAGGGATTGATTTCATTCCACAAAATTCATATAATTTAGTTTATTTATAACCAACAATGAATTCATTATATGAAAAAAAAACACTAGGTCATAATACAAATCATATTAAGAGACTTTGCAACGAACCAAAATTTTATGAATAGACCTTCCCCCTTCTTATAGTTACTTTATATGATATAAATCACAAAAAACCCCTCGTATACCATAATAAATATTTAATGAAATAATAATTATTGAAATAATAAGTATTTCTAGAGGATTATGAACCAATACTAATGATATAATAACATGGCCTTATGAATATTAATATTTCTCATATGAATAGTATCCAGACTAGATAAATATTGTCCTCCCCCATGAATTTAAAATTAAAATTTCTTCATCAAAGATGTAAATTTATGATAAAATTATATCATAGAATATGAATGTAATTATTTTAAAAAATATAAATGAAGTGTAGGTAATTTTATTAGTCATAAATATTTTATTGCAATTTAATGATTATTTTAATAATTTTAATTTTATTTTATTTTTATATATTTTTTTATAAATTAATATTTGTATGTCTTGAGATAATATTATTAGACCTTATGTAATTTTAAAGTGTGTTATAAAATTAGTTGTAATTTTAAAATCTATTTTTTTCAAGTAAATAATGATTTTAATTAAAAAGTAAATTACACATATATAGATTATTATTTTTAAAATATAGTTTCATTTTAGAATTCTACACATTAATACACTATTAGGACGATTTTTTGAATATTTCATAATATCTTGAATTTTTTGTGAATAGTGAAATATGGTAATATACGGTAGATATACATTTCAAGATAAATATATATTCATTAAGTCATAATTTATATAAGAAAAATTGGTTCTAACTCCAATTATCATATTAATTTATTTGGTCTCATGAATCAACAATATTTATTGTCGTGAGAAAAATATAAATGTAATGAATTAAATAATGATAAAACACCCCACTCTCCCACATTAAATATAATCCATCAGGCCCTCTTCTCCTCACACATCTAAAACATTGATATTTTCTGATATTATACCTAATAAAATTCATTGTTCCATCACCCAAATCCATGTGATCTTTGTATCATTAAATATGAATCATTGAAGAGGATCTCAATAGGATAATTCAGGTTATAAATCCCATCTATTTTTCTTTTAATTTCATTTTAATTTCATATTTTTTTTCTTATCACCTTAACTCCATTCATAAAAATGATATTATGACACTATTAAAATTTAATATACTATAATTATTTGTTATTAATGGAAGATCCATCATAATACTAATCCCTCCCGCTATTTGATTATGAATATGAAATCATCGCCCGTGATGTGTAAATTTTCCGACATCGTGGGCGATGTAGTGTCTTTTTCCTTAAACTCTTTCAATGCTACTAAGAAAAAAATTAAATGGTTTCAAAAGGATTATTTTGTGTATTATACACCACACATTATTTTCTGTATGTAACATTTATAGAAAATACTATAATAAAAAACCTAGTTCTTTGTGATAAAAAAACATCCCAAACGAACATAAAACGATCATCATTTACATTTATATCATGATTCATCCTCATGATATATTAACAAATTATTTATAATATATTTTAAACTTCTATAATATCTTTAATAACATATAATAAATATTCTTTATTTATATCAACATTTTACTTGAACTTCCATTCACGTATATAAGAAAAACCAATCATTAAATTCATGAAAATTAATACCCCCGAATGATCAAACAAAACTATAAAACTCATCTAAAAGGACATAAATGAACATAATAAAATCATAATGAAGAAAATTAATTTATATAAGGTTAATTAATTATTAATTAATGAATTTAATGTGATTATACATAATATTAACGTGATGTATCTTTCAGACACAAGGTAAGGGTATTCTCGAACCCAACAATCTTTCTTTGGGTTTTCCGCAATTCACCCAATTTTTAGTATGAATATTCCCAGAAAACCATTTATTCATACTTATCATACCTCTTATGGGTTTAAAATGTATTATAATTGATTTTATGAATTAAAATTGTTTTTAAAACGAAATATTAATTAAAAAACATACCTTTTACATTTTAAGGTTTTTTATTCTTTCCTTGATATTGTTGATTCATGTATGTAATTCCCACTCTCATTTGGGAACCCAAATATTATGAATTTATTATTAATATATGAGACACATTCCATTACATTGTTTACATTATGTTCATGATTAAAATATGTACTATAGTGAATTAAGGATAATGTAAATGTTATGACGTGACAGTTGCGCCTGGAATTATATAGCGCACTATAAATTACATGATGTAAAAGGTGTGCCTCGAATTATATAGTGATCCAATGCCTCAGGTAATCTTATCTATCTCATTAGAAAATTGAAATATGGGTGATCATAATGATATCGTTGTTCAAAACATTCTGTGTTTGTTGAACTAGAAGACATTAGTTATCATTTTTAAGAATTTCCCCATTTATGGAAATTTTATAATGCTTCCTCTCATGATTATGATGATATGCCGCTGTTATGATGATAATGATTATTTTCAATGCATGCTATATTATTTCATGTCATTATATATCCTCTTATAGTTCTTTTATCTCACCCATTATTATGTATATCCTTAGGTTATTACTTTTACTAAGGACAATGTGAATCCCTCTAATAATCTAGTGAATAAAAAATTAAATAAATTTTTATGTTTTATTTTATAAATTTTATGTACATTCTTAATTTTCCCAAGAAAATAAACCTTATGGATAATAATTATGTAATTATTTAATTAATTTATCATTAAAATGATGTAATATGATATTTATGAAAATTGGGGATGCTATAGTTTTTATTAGTGGATGATTTAGTTAATTTTGGATATTCGAACATAGAACATTAGTGAAAACCCTTAGTACAAGACTAAGTATAAGTAAGAACCCAACAAGTATTTTTTTCAAAAATGATAAACATAGGGATCAATTATGATATTAATTTATTGTTAATATTATAAAGGGTAAAATTATTGACGACTTATGGACTTATGTGTTGTTCTAACATTTTATGTTTTAGAAAAATATATGATCGATGAGAAACTACGCCAACAACCCATGTGAGGGATAATGTAGTTATTTCATAAATGACATCACCAATTCATCAGTAGGTGGAGTTACATATTTCATGGTTATTCTTACATAGAAATCTCTTGTTATGAACAATAACCTGAATAATGTGGAACATACACCTTTAGGTAAGAAGGAGAAAGTTGTTTTTGAATGTATTATATGGCAATGACCACCAACTTTTAATGGTTATTATGATCCACAAGTCTCAGAATAGCGGGTCATCACGATGGAGAAGTTCTTTTTTTCTTCAACGTTTTGATATTGATAAGGTGAATCTTATTTTCTATCTTATAGATGTAAAATCTAACAAATGGTGGGTGTTGATTATGAACACTATGCTGAGGGACAAAATTGAAGAGATATAGTGGGATGACATCAAGATAATGTTATTAACAATTATTTCCTAGAACTATAAATATAAATATGGAGAGAGAATTAATAGATCTATTGAAAAGGAATGATAATATATAACTACCTACAATGAAAAATTCCCAAGGCTTCTATTGTATGCTTCTGGTTTTGTTACCAACAATGCTAGTATAATTGATAGATTATTCCAAGGATTAAAACCATACCATTGGAAGGCTATATAAAATCACAACATTGGGAGTTATGAATAAGTTGTTTGATGTTATATCAAATGGGATATGGAGATTAGATAATGTTCCCATGGCTATGGTTATAAGAAAAAAATATGGAGTTTCAAGCTATAAGATCTGCTGAGAATGGTGGGAAGAAAAATCATCCACCCACATGTCATAAATATGAAAAGAGGTGTAATGGTAACTTACTAAAATGGAAAATAAAATTCATTATGTGTGTGAGGGAAGTCCACCATGCTCATTAATTTCAAATAGACTTGAGGATGATGGAAAATATGGTGGAGTAAATGAGAGAACCACCCATGGTCCAATGCTATAACTCTATGGAGCAAAGGAACATTGCATGTCATTGAACTAAACCTCAAATCCTCAATGGTAATAATTATCATTATCCAAAAAAATAAAATGTAGTAATAGAAGGATTATTCCATCCCTACTACAAAATGGAATATGAAAATAATTTCATAAAAGTTACACATCCTATTTAATCAATAATGGAAAAATTATTATATGATTCTAGTTTGATGCGTTCTTTTATATCATGATATTTTTCAAGAACTAGTTAGTTGAAGCCTTGAACCCTTGAAGTCGTGATATCTATAAAATAACCATGTGGTGAAACTGTTGAAACCCTTGTTTTGGGATCTTTTCCTATTTTTTTAGTGGGATCATTCTCCCATTGATTCTTGTGGTACTTCCCTTGGTGAAATTTTATTCTATAATGGGTATAAATTGGTTCTCATTATATAATGTAATTATAATCTTTTTTCAAATTGAAATATCATATCATATTCCAAAATATCACATGATTTTATAAAAATTCAAGGAAGATCATGAATAAATTTTTGAAAATCCTTTAATTGTGTGGGTTATATTCAATATGATGATGAATTCCTCACCCAAATGGTTGAGTCAAAAAAGTTATCAAACTAGGGTAAATTATCATCAAGATTGAATTTAGTAAGGTATTTCCTATAAATTTTCCATGACTTCCCCGAGATCATGAGTTAATGTTCTAAATATGACACATACCCAAATCAAATCAAATCATAAAATTTCCCTATATAATAGGCCCTATTAAAACAGAGAAGTCAAAAAAGTGGTTATAAGAGCATTTGGATAAAGTGTTTGTATAGAAAATTTTATCACCTTGAGGTGAAACAGTTCACTTTTTCAAGAAGGGGGATGGATCAGGGTATATATGTATCTATTATCAAGAACTCAACAAGATACACATGAAGATCAAGTGTCATTTTCTATGGATTGATGACTTGTTGGATCACCTACAAAGATCTGAACACTTCTCAATGGTAGATTTTTGTTCTAGATATCATTAGCTAAAGGTAAAGAAGGGTGATATTTAGAAGATGGAATTTCATATATGGTATGGGAACTAAAAAAATTTAGTGATTCAATCATGAAATACAAATTCCATTAAAATCATCCTAGATTTGAGGAATACAGTCATTAGACATTACCTCAACAAATTTGTGGTAGTTTCATTGATGATATAGTCATCTAATCTTAGAGTATGGAGGAACATTAAGAACATCTATGGATTATATTGATCACAAAAATTAAGGATAATATGTATGCCATATTCACTAACTGTCAGATTTGGATACAAGAAGTCACTTCTAGGTAAATATTATCATAATTGATAGAATATATATGTGCCATACAAAACGAAATACTACTGCTGAATGAACCATACCCTCTAGTGTCATAGAAATATGTTGTTTTTGTGCCTTATATAGGAAATATTGAAATTTTTTAGAACATTATAATGATAAATTATCCCAATAAATATGTTAAAATGGAAAGGGGTAATGTATTTCTAGATGGATTACTGTGAGGAAATATTCATGGACCAAAAGAAGGGACTGATCACTACACATGCACTCACATTATTAGAAATTAATGATTTTTTTGTGATATGATGTGATTCTTTAATGAATTAATTGGGTTTTTTACTCATGAAAAATGATAATGTGATATCCTACACCTCACTATTGTTGACGATAAAAGAGAAGAACTACCCAAATAATGATCTAGAGCTAGAATTTGTGATTTTTGTCTTCAGAATATGGTGGAACTACCTCTATAGTGAGAATATTGACCTATATATGGATCACATGATACTAAAATATATATTCACACCAATGGTGATCAATATGCTTCAATGGAGATAGTTAGAGATATCAAAATACTATGATTTATCTATTCACTATCATACTAGAATGGAAAACAAGGTGGCTAATTCTCTAAGAAGAAACGAACCTGTTAGTCTATCCATGTTATGGATTGAGAAAGTCCCTATATTCATAGATATGAAAAAGATGGATTTTGAAATGATAGAAATATGGAATATATCATATATATCCCAAATGATCGACCAAAAATCATTCCAAGAGACAATTAAATTGAAAAAATGTGTTCACCCGAGTTATAAAAGAATGTGTATGCAATAAAGGAAGCGAAACTACATGATTTCCATATCAATGATGATGTTGTGATTTAGTTTGGAATTATACAGTTTTTTCCTTTATTTCCTTTGTTAAAGATGAAATTATTGGGAAATGAACATAGGTCTTCCTTCTTTTTCCTTCCTGGGAATATCAAGATGTATCGGGATCTCCGACAACACTTCTGGTGGGACAAAATGTATAAGGATATTAATCTGTATATAAAAATAAAGTTGATATGTCATTAAGTTAAATCTCAGTGATAAATGTCCAATGGGTTCATGAAACCATTTCCAGTTGCCTTGTAGAAATGTGATAATATCTCTATATTCATTATCACATGTCTCTGGAAGACAACCAATGGAAATAATGCGATATGGGTTGTGGTAGTTCGACTCACCAAGACAGCCCACATTATTTATATTTAGGAAGATCTATATCCTGAACAGCATTCAATAATATATGTGAAGAAAGTTGTTATAATTCATGGAGTTAAACATTCCATCATCTATAACTGTGTTCACATGATCAAAAATAATTTCTACATGATACTTCAATATGGTTTAAGTAATGAATTAAACTTAAACATGGAATATCTCCCCCAAATTGATGGCCAATATGAATGAATTATTCATATGTGCATGGATATTCCAATATAATACTCTTTAGAATTTTATGGTGGATAGTATCATCATTTCCAATTGGTTGAGTTCTAATATAACAATTTCATGAACTCGAGTATTTCAAATTATCCGTATTATGCTACAAAGGGAAAGAAATTTAAAACTCCAACTAGTTGGGGTGAAGTTAGAGAAAGAAAGATACTTGGACATAATATTATGCAAGAGATGATACAGAAGGTTCAAACCATCCAACAATATATCAATGAATCTCAGAGATAGATAATTTCTATGCTAACAATTGTTGACGGGACATGGAGTTCGACATTTGAGATAATGACTTCCTTCAAATATCACCATAGAACATCCATACAGTTTGGATGGAAGGGATGAAAATACCATGATATAGAATCCCCTTTGACATCGATGATCATAAAGGATTCATTACCTATCATCATTCACTTACAAAAAACATGGTTCATGTTCATGTTGTTTTCCATGTATCACTAATGAGGAAGTACATACATGATGCCTCGCATGTACTGAACCAAGAGGTGGTATAGCTTGAATATGGTCTCTCTTATGAGGAGAATCCAATAAATACTCAAGAACAGAGAGATAAGGTTTTATGCTACAAGAAAACCGACCTCTTCATAGTGTTTTGAAGGAGACATATGTATGAAGAAGAAACATTAGAACCATATGTGGTGATGATGGGGATGTACTCTAACCTATTTATGTAAAACAAAATTTCGATTGATAATTTTCAAAAGGTGTGAAGAATATAATGATCCAAAAATTTATCAATTGAACTTATCCCATATTAATGGTTATTTAATATATTATAAATCTCCTTAAATCACTCATAGACCATAATGAAAATATTATAAATTAATAGTCAATTAAATAATATGTATTTATTTAATTAAAGGAACCAATACATTTAAAAATGCAACCTAAACATAAGAATAGTAATATATATCTTTTGATTAACAAAATGGCCAAATGAATAGTATCTTCATGCACGAATGTATAAATAAAATCTAGGAATTTTATAGGTGAAAGTATGATATAAATATATCATAGTATAGGTAAGTAAATATTATAGAAATTATTAATTAAGTGATGGTATTTTTTTAAGTTCTCACGACCCGTCCTCGGGGCCCGTGCCGTGACTACCCCAAGCCTGCCTTGCATAGGCAAGGGGATGGCTACTAGCACCAAAGGCGTAAATCCTGATAAAAGGGAATTCATTACCTTTATAATAGATAACAAAAACCATAGAGAACGCAAACTGAAGTAAACACTAAGTAAACTGTAAAACAAACGTGCTAAAAGTACAAGGGGCCAGAAATACAAGCCCAAAAAGGAAGGTACAACTACAACCGAATGTAAAGTGCAACATAGAGGACAACATCTGAAAGGAGACAAGATGCTCTGGGATTTTCTTCTAGATTCATACCTGATGGGTAGGTACATATCTCTTCATCAGCACTCCACGTTCGTCCGTCTCCTTCTGGTACCGACTCATCATGAAAAACACCTCTAGGCACCGACTCGACGTGATATCCACCTCTGGGTACCGACTTGTCATGAGATCCTCCTCTGGGTACCGTCCAGCTCTACAAGCCTCAACCATGATTAGCGATGTCTGTCTTTTTCAACCAACACAACGTAGTGTGGGTGAAGCCCGTGTAGGGGTGAGTATACGATACTCAGTAAGGACCCCAAGACCCTTGAAGGTCTCCCTTAATCCACAAAGGATAATCCACAAATAAGAGATACAATAACGAATTATAATCCAACACTACTTAGGTATATTCCCATACATATACCTAAGTCATCAAATCCAGTTCAGCTCCAACTCACGAGATCTAGTACAATCCAGTCCACTCAGGAAAGTAAAACTTAATCCACATAGGAAAGTACGACCCAATCCACATAGGAATGTTTAATCCAAACCACAAAGGATATCAAATCAATCACATCAAAGATAATGATTTATAGTCAAGACTCAGCTCACACATGTATCCATTTACGAAGAGGGATGGAGATGATTAGATGTAGCCTATGAATCATCTCCTCTTCCGAACCCACGTAGAATCCAAGTTTAGTAGTCGTCACTGCCAAACCCACGAAGTATCCTAGTATAGTAGTCATTGTTGATGAATCCACGGAGGATCCCAACACAGTAGTGGATCCCACAGAGGATCCCAGTACAATAGTCGTCCTCATCGAACCCATGGAGGATACCAGTATGGTAGTCGTCCTCGTCGAAACCACGGAGGATCCTAGTACGGTAGTCCTCCATGTCGAACCCACGGAGGATCATAGTATGGTAGTTCTCCTCGTCGAACCCACAGAGGATCTGAGTACGGTAGTCATCCTCGTCAAACCCATGGAGGATCCCAGTACGGTAGTCATCTTCGCCATAGCCAGCTCTAGGGTTTCCGCACACAACATGCTCATTTCTAGGAGGGTCCGTTCCATGAGCCAAGGAGGTCGATATGTCAAATTACACTATGTCAAGAGTTTATTTATCCCAATGTTAAGTCTCGTCAAAAGGATCTCAACGCGATATACGGCGCATCAATCGGACACCCGGTTTGAGAGTTATTGGCTTATTTGTCCTAGGGGCCCCCGTTGGTTTTTAAGTCAAAACCAACCCGACCATACTAGAACTGTGTCCAAACCTTGAGCGGAGTATTCCAAAATGATTGTCTCGCTAATAGGAATCCAACAAATTCAACAGCACATCAATCGGACATCTGGAGCTCAAGTTATAATCATTTCTGCTCCGAGGGCCCGGTTGGTTTCGTGTTCGAACAATCCCAACTGTACCCAATGTTCTTCGAAAACTTGAGTATAATAAACCAAAAAGACTGTCTCAATCCAAGGATCTCATTGCATATGATGGGTCATCGATCAGAGATCCGTACCCCAAGTTATGGGTGTTTGAACTAATCTGTCCGTTTTAGGGGGTTTTGGGCCCGGACCGACCTGGCCCGAGACCCCCTGGGATGGCCCGAACCGGGTCGACCCAACATGTGTCCGGGTCCGGCCCAAAAAAGAGTAGCCTGGCCCTACTGACACAGCCCGGCCCATTCGGCATGGCCTGGCCCGGCGCGGGCAGGCCGCCTGGCACGGGCACCATGCTCCACGTGAGCGTGGAAGGGGGTGAAGCCGCCACCCCCTTCGAACCAAACTGTGGACCCCACGGGGTCCGCCCTACTGTGCTATCTAGGGGTTCAATCCCCTAGTTTTTCCGGATCTGGTCGGCCGTAACAGCGGCCAGTTCTGTCGCGCGGGACCCCGGAGTCCCGCCCTCCATGCGCCGGTGGCCTGCGGTTCCAAAAGCCCTCCAGGTCTTCCGCTGCGGCCAAAAGGCCACATCTCTTGGTTCTCTGGTGGATGGGGAGTCACACCTCTCTTTTTGGTGACCGCCGAGGCATTAGGCCATGAACCGTGTTCGTCCTATGTGGTGCGACGATGCTGCGCCCCTCCGTCGTAGCCTGACCTTGGCCACGGGTTCTTCAGCTACAGTGCAGCGTGACAACGCCGTGCTTCTTTGCCGCAGCCTGCTCCGGCCATGGTTCCCTCATTCCCTCGTGGTGCGACAGCAACACATTTCCTTCATTCATAACCACATAATATTCAAAAACCAAAAGGGGAGGAGGTTCGACCGTGTTCGTACGGTCTGACCTCCTCCCATTATCTTCATAACAGGCTGCTTAATTTTTAACGTTGATTGCCAAAAATAAAACAGACATAAATTCAAACCCCAACCATGAAGAAGTCATCGAACGAGGATTGTCGCGGGAAATTGACATCGCGGAAGACAACGTCGCGGAACGAGGCTCCATAAACGTCGCCGGTGCTCACCTGATGAAGGATACAACGTCCCCCTTTCTTTGACGCGGGAAGAGGATCGAAGGTGGGTGCATCGTCCTTCTCTGGAAAAGGCGTCACTCACCGGCTGTGGATAGGAGAGGAGATGGCATGACGATCTCCCCTTTCGGTGACAGAGTTCTTCATTGTAGACTTGGTGTTTTTTGCGAAGGAGATGAAGTTCTTCAACCTTATAGTATTTTCTTTTCAAAATCACAACACAACACCTCTAACACGAATAAAATAAGGAATGATTATTTTATTAACACATGTCATGCGTTTTGAAATCTTCAAAATTCAAACTCAATATTAAATTAATTAAATGGAATTTAAATATAAATTTAATTTTGAGAGTTGACATGTCACAAAGAAGGGGAGGTGGGTGTGTTACACATTTATGTGGGGTTTCCAAAATAAAGAGGGAGTTTAGAGAATTTTAAGGGATGGGGCTCGTGTGGGCCCCGCCTCAAAAATATCCTACCAAGAGTTATGATTTTTATGGGTCCCACACAACTCCATCAAATGGGTGGTCAGCTCCACCCAAGTTCCATCCTTAGGATTTAACCACTTAAAAAGAATTAAAATAAAAAGTGTTCCACACTTTTTTATTTTACTCTTCAATTAATCTATTTTTTTAGCAACCCTGCCCGAGAAAACGCAACTCCAGAAAGGGTCTTCTTAAGAAATTATCAGCGTTGTGGTTTCAACGGTGCCCTCAGATTCCGATTCTGAGCACCGGTTCAAAAGTTAGAAAAACTCACTCTCTCATTCACTGAACATACCTGAGCTAAACTTCATAAATTGATTCCGGGCCTGCCGAGCCTCGGGATCAGGTGCCGTTAGAAGCCACAGACTCGTAAAATTCCAAAGAAATAAAGAAAAAACACTTCCTTGAAATTTTAGGGTATTTACATTACTCCCACCTCAGGGATTTACATCCCCGTAAAGCTATAACAGAAACAAGGGAAAGAAAAGAGGTACTGAGCATGAAACTGTGCCTCCCGATCACATGTGCTCTCCTGGAGGTTCATGTACTTCGAATGAAAGCGCACCTGATGAATCAACCATCCACATAGGATCTGCTCCTGTCGATCCTCATTCTCCACTTGATCCTCTATGAATGTCGCCCCGTCATCGACGTCCAACTCCCTACGGTCGATGATGTGTGATGGGTCATGAAGTATTTTTTTAGCTGAGATACGTGGATGAAAAGGTGCACCCGGTGCAACTGAGTATGAAAGGACATGTGGTAAACCACCTCGCCTACCCTACTGGGGACATAGATAGTATTGTTGGACCTTGGAGATAACTCACCACCTCGGCTACATCTCTGTAAACCTCATCGAGGTGAGACCCATATATGAACGTGGTCGCCATCCTCGAACTCTAGAGGCCTCCATTTCCTGATTATAACTGAATCTCAAAACTCCTACAGCCACGAGGGTAAGGCTGGATGACCCAAGAGTGATCGGCGACACCCTTCTATGCATGAGTTTATCTTGTGCTTCCTGGGGTTTCCTTTTCTCCGACCAAGGAAATCCCATCCCGACGTTTTCCTAATACCGTGAATTTTTGTATGAATTGTGACTGCCCAATCCATACTCAAACTAACGTCGTAAGGCCTCGACGTCTCCACCAAGAGGTTCCAACCGAAACTCTTGCCTAAAGGGTCAGATCACATCGTTGGTGTAAGTTTGACTATCGAGTCTCCACCCAAAGGTATCACCAGACGGGAGGGTCATGTCAATGGCTTAACCAGAAACTCTAGGTCTGGGAAAATATTCATGGACGGAAGGGATGATCCGTATCAATGTTTGTTGTTATGACAGCTAGTAGAGGACACAGTCCGTACATCAAATCATATTTAGAGCCTTTCGGTCACACTCATTGACCGCATGAAGCTACACTTTCCCCTGCCATCCAGCTCCCTGAGCCTAGCGGGGATGCCAATGGTGGGTGGTTGCAGCATGTCAAAATGTTCACCACCCCATGCTTCTCTCCTAACTCTACTTCCATGTCTGGTGCCTTACAGATTCATCTGTCCTTATCACTTCCTCTACTTGAAACTTTTTACATGCCCATGTCTCAAAGACTGGTGCCAGTTTCCTGCATTCCCACTGCTAAACTTAACTCGCTGCATCCACTCAACCAAAGAATTATCAACAACAAAGTTTCTCTATATCACCCTAGTATAAGTATAAATGCATAGAGAATGAAGTTTTGGCTCGAATGTCCTTTAAACACACCTCACTCAAATGTCCGAGCCCTAAAGCAACGATCGCATCGTAGTCATCGAGTACCAGGAATGGTTTTGTATGCCTCGATGAATTCTCAGCTACTGACATGTCATCCTTCCGAAGCTGTATAAGCTCCAGAAGACTCTCAACATCCTCCTCAAGCTAGTCCTCATCCGCCTGTGAGTCGGGCTTGCCTCGGAACTTGAGGGATATCTGGTGCCGAAAAATTTAAGGCGCTAAGCCTATAAGTGTCCTCTACCGGTATTTCCAGTAGTGTCTGATGACCAAAGGTAGTGATGTAGCTGACACACTACCCGAAGTTACTAACTCAGTCATCGGTACACATACCGAAGCCTCTTCAATATACATACCAACCTCATGATCACTCACTTGGAAACACAGGTAGCTATGTCCACCATCCACTCTAATAGTTTCTAAACTAGGTGTAGTACTCTAGAAATCGCCTCCACCCAATCCACTACTGCCTGGGATTCTATCTCACCTCAGAACCTCCGAGGACTCTACTGCTGGAACTTGTGAAACGCGCTCTATCAGCATGCAACATACACTAGTACAACTAGTGGAATCTACTTCCTAACAGGTGGTGGTGTTGCTGGTACACCACCTGAAGGTGCCAACATAGAAAGAGGACAATACACTAGATTCTCGTCACTCGGTGGGCCTTCATCGAGTACTCTCTCAGAACCCTAGCTGGCTGCCATCGTGGGGCCATCCTGAAAAGAGACAGGTGGGCCACAATTAACGATTTATACCATGTGAGCTGACACAATTTAATCACATGAAAAACCTTAAAACACACATGCAATCAATGTTTTTCTACACTGAGTCGGAAATGAGAAGTCAGGGTCCTGGTGTATGGATACGTTGGCTGCCGCACAAACACTGGACTCCCTAAACTGAAAACCACACTCGGTACCCTTAACACTATTTCTTCACAAAATGGAATGATCAGAGTCCTGAGTTATGAGGTATAAACGAACTCCTCTAATACTAATTTGTCACGACCCGTCCTCGTGGCCCGTTCTGTGACTACCCCAAGCCCGCCTTCCATAGGCCAGGGGATGACGACTAGTAACAAAGGGGTAAATCCTGATAAAATGGAAGGAATTGTATTTATAAATGAAAAAAACACCACAGTGTACACAAACTGAAGTAAACACTAAGTAAACTATAAAAAACGTAATAAAAGTACAATGAGCCAAAAATACAAGCCGAAAAAGGAAGGTAAAGCTAAAACCGAATGTAAAGTACAACTCAAAGGAAAATAGATGAAAGGAAACAAGCCACTCTTATATTGTCCTCCGGCTTCCTACCTAAAGGGTAGTTACAGATCTCCTCCTCATCACTCCACGTTCGTCCATATCCTCCGGGTACCAAATCATCGTGAAAACCACCTCTGGGCATCGACTCAACGTGATATCCACCTCTGGTTACCGAATCGTCGTGAGATCCTCCTCCGAGTACCACCCCGCTCTACAGGCCTCAACCATGATCAGTGTTGTCCGTCATCTGCAACCAACACAACATAGTGCGGGTGAACCCCGTGCAGGGGTGAGTATACGATTCTCAGTAGGGACCTCGAGACCCCAAAAGGTCTCCCTGAATCCACAAGGATTAAACAACAAATAAGAGATACAATCACGAAGTATCTTCCAATACTACATAGGTATATGCCCATACATATACCTGAGTCATCAAATCCAGTTCAGCTCTAACTCACGAGCTCTAGTACAATCCAGTCCACTCATGAAAGTAAAACATAATCCACCTTGGAAAGTACGAACCAATCCACACAGGAATGCTTAATACAAACCACATAGGATATCAAATCAATCACTTAGAAGATAATGATTGAAAGTCAAGACTCAAATCACACAGTTATCCACTACAAAGAGGGGTGGAGATAATTATTTGTAGCCTCTGAATCATCTCCTCTTCCAACCCCATGTAAAATCCAAGTTTAATAGTCGTCGCTACTGAACCCACAAAGGATCCATGTATAGTAGTCATCTTCATCGAACCCACGAAGGTTCCCAGCACGATAGTCGAACCCACGGAGGATCTAAGTAGAGTAGTCATCTTCATCGAACCCACGGAGGATCCCTGTACCGTAGTCACCCTAGTCGAACCCACAGAGGATCCTAGTACGGTAGTCGTCCTCGTTGAACCCACGGAGGATCCAAGTACGGTATCCATCCTCGTCGAACCCACGGAGGATCCCAGTATGGTAGTCATCCTCGTCGAACCTACGCAGGATCCCAGTACGGTAGTGCTCTTCGCCATAGAAAACTCTAGTATTTTTGGGCACAACAAGCTCCTTTCTGGGAGGGTCTGCTCCACGAGCCAAGGGGATCGATAAATCAACTGAAACGAAGACCGGAGTTGATGTATACCAAAGTTCTATCTCATAAAAAGGATCTTAACGCGACAGACGGTGCGTCAATCGGACGCCTGGTCTGAGAGTTATCAGCTTATTCATCCTCGGGGCCCTGTTTGTTTTTAAGTCAAAACCAACCCGACCATACTCCAACTGCATCCAAACCTCGAGCGGTGTAATCCAAAAGGACTGTCTCACTAATAGGATTCCAACAAAGTCAACGGAACGTCAATCGGATGTCCGGGGCTCAAGTTATAAGCGTTTCTGCTCTGAGGGCCCGGTTGGTTTTGTGTTCGAACCAACCCGGCCATACCCAAAGCTCTCTGAAACCTTGACTGTAATACACTGAAACTGCCGTCTCTATCCAAGGATAAAATTGCAACTGACGGTGCATCGATCGGAGATCCATAGCACATGTTACGGGCGTTTGAACGAATCTATCCGTTTTTAGGGGGTTTTGGGCCCGGACCGACCCGGGTCTGCGTCCGGCCCGGATGGGCGAGGATGGTTCCGGCTGGTATGGGAACCATGTTCCACGTGAGCACATAATGGGGGGAGCTACCTCCCCTTTCTAACCGAATGGCGGACCCTAATGGGTCGGCCCTGATGCACTGGCCGGGGGTTCAAACCACCGGTTTTTCCGGATCTGGTCAGCCATAAAGGTCGGCTAGTTGTGCTGCACGGGACCCCATGGTCTGGCCATCAATGCACTAGTGGATGGCGGTTCTGGCCACCCTATTGGTCTTCCACCGCATCCAAAAGTCCCCGACTCTTCGTGCTCCGGCGGCCGGGGAGTCAGGCTGCCCCGGTTGGTGACCGACGTGGCCCTTGTTTGTCTGGCGCGGCGCGATGGCGCTGCGACCCTCAACCACGACATGACCATGGCCGCGGGTTCTTCGGATTCGGCGTGGTGTGACAGCACCACGCTTCTTCATCGTGGCCCGCTCCGGCCGTGGTTCCCTCGTTCCCTCACGGTGCGACGGCACCACGTTGCCTTCGTTCCAAACCACATAATATTCAACAACAAAAAGGGGAGGAGGTTTGACAGTGTTCTTGCGGTTTGACCTTCTCTCGTTATCTTGATAAATGGCGGCTTAATTTTTAACGTTGAACGCTAAAATAAACACAGACTTAAATTCAAACCCCTACCTCGAAGAAGTCGTCGAACGAGGATCGTCGCGGGAAATTAACATCGCGGAAGACGACGTCGCGGAATGAGGCTCCGTAAACGTCGCCGATGCTCGCACGATGAAAGATATGACCTCCCCCTTTCCTTGACGCTAGAAGAGGATTGAAGTTTGGATCGTCTTCATTCTCTGGAAATGGATTCACTAACCTACCACATAGAGAAGAGGAGACGGTCTGACGATCTCCACTTGCGGTGACAGAGTTGTTTATCGTATGCTCAGCATTCTTCACGAAGGAGATGAAGTTCTTCAAACTTAGAGTATTTTCTTCCCAAAATCTCAACACACCACCACTAACCCAAATAAAAAAAGGAATTCTTATTTTATTAACACATGCCATGAATTTTCAAAACTTCAAAATTCAAAATCAATATTAAATTAATTGAATGGTATTTAACAATAAATTTATTGTGAGAGTTGACATGTCATATTGAAGGGGAGGTGGGTGTGTTACACATTTATGGGGGGTTGCTAATATAAAGAGAGAGTTTAGGGAATTTGAAGGGTTGGCGCTCGTGTGGGCCCCACAACACTAATATCGTACCGAGAGTTAACATTTTTGTGTGTCCCACACAACTCCCTCACATGGGTGGTTAGCTCCACCCAACTTCCATCCATATGATATAACCACTTAAAAAGAAATACAATAAAATGTGTTCCGCATTTTTTATTTTACTCTTCAATTAATCCGTTTTTTAGCAGCCATGCCTGAGGAAACACAACTTTATAAAGGGTCTTCTTAAGCAATTATCAGCGTTGCAGTTTCAACGGTGCCTCAGATTTCGATTCTGAGCACCAGTTCAGAAGTTAGAAAAACTCGCTCGCTCGTTCACTGAACGTACCCGAGCTAAGCTTCAGAAATTGATTTCAGGCACACCGGGCCTCGGAATCAGGTGTCGTCAGAAGCCACAGAGTCGCAAAATTCCAATGAAATTTAGAATAAAATTCCTTGAATTTTACAGGTCTTTACATAATTAATAAATATTTAATTTAAATATTATGATTAATATATTAATTTAAAAGAAATTGTATTTTTATAAAATGCATTTATAAAATAATATTTTGATTTCTTGTGATTATAATATAATTATTTGAGACTTTATTTAATTTATAAATGTTTTCAAAATCCTTTATAATTTTGAATTTTTTATTTTCCATGTAAAAGTTGATTTAAGTTAAAAATTAAATTATTGATATCAATATTTTTTATTAAGTAATGTTATTTTTTTGAATTATACAAAATGAAAAAATTTTATGGTGAATGTTTTGGAATTCTGTAAATTAGTGTATTTTTTGTGAATAGTGAAATACAATAATTTATGGTATATATACATAACAATCGAATGAAAATATTAATTGATTGATATATGATGTAAGAACCATTGGTTTGAAATCACATAGTGAAATTAAATTATTTAGGTTCAATAATAAACATTATTTTATTTCTTGAGAAAAATATAAAACTAATGAATTGTATAATGAGAAATCCACCCTCTCCTCCAATATAAATACCACGCACACACCCTTTTCTCATAACATATATCAAGAATCGAGACATGACTAAATTCTTCCCATTAATCATTAATAAAATCTTCCCCACATCCATGATCTCATGGTATCATAAATTGACCAATCCAAGGTACCTTGGGGAGGATATCAAGAGAAGAAATCAAGAGGTAAATCCTCTCTTTTTTTAATTTCCTTTCTATTTCATGTCTTTTATTATTATATCCTCACCTCCCTTTATCCAAATGACATGATATATCGACAGAATCACATATTCTGGAATTATATCATTTTAATAAAAGATATGCCATTAAACTTCTCCCACACAATATTTTATTATAAAAATTAAATTATCACCTGTGATGTGTCAATTTATAGTCATCATGGGTGATGTACATTAATTTTCCTTAAAAACAGTCTAGGTTGTTAATAAAACCATTAAATTGTATAAATTAGATTTTAATTTTAATGATAAAACACCATTTATGTTCTTAAATGATAATTTATACATAATAATAAATGATAATACCAAATGATTTCATTGGGATCGAAAAACTACCAAAATTAACCTAAGATGATAATAATTAAATTTTATCTAATGATTCAACCTGCTGGCATAGAAAAAATTTATTTATAAGAACATTTAAATATATATAATATCATTATTCAACTATAATGATAATTACAAATATTTATTTTCATCTTACATGAACTTACTGCCATGTATACAAGAAAACCCACTCAAGAAAACCATGAAAACGAATTCTCCGAAATGATGAAATTAACTAAATAAAGGATCTAAATGTTAATTAATTATCATAATAAAACCACAAAGATTCAAATTAATCTATAAAATGTTATTTATTTGTTTATTAATTAATATAATGTGATCATACTAGTTATTAACGCGAAGGAAGCATTCGAACCCAAGGTAAGTGGAATTCTCAATCACAAATCTATTCTTTTATGTTTCCCATCATTCAACCCCTTTTCATTATGAATATTAAAAAAATAATATTTATTCACCAGTATATTAAAATTTTATTGATACTTTTTTCAATCCAGTATATTATAAGCCCAATTTTTTCCAAAAGAACTTTTTTCTCAAAAAGTACACCTTTCACATCACGATATTGTGTCTTATTCACTCAAAGTTGTTGATTCAAGTATGTTAATCCATATTTCATTTGGAGACCCAATTCATTTGAAGGTATTTTTATGAAATTAACCCATTCCATAAAATAGGTCATTTTGTGTTCAATATTGATATATGTTCTGTCTGACATGGATGGTAACTTAAACATTATGATATGAAGGGTGCAGCTGGAATTATATATCTCTCCAAAGCATTTGGTAATGCGATGTATCACATCAGAATAATGAAATATGAATAAACATGATGCTATAGTTGTTCAAAACTATGTGTATATTTTTACGAGTAACACATGATTATTAATTTATATGTATTACCACATTAAAACTTATTTCTTAATGCTTCCTCTCATTATTATGATCTTATTATTATATTATGAAGACAGGGATTATGCCCACCCCATGTAATATTATTTCATGTCATTATCTGTAATCTTACTAGGAATTTATTTCACTACTTTTTCATTATATCCCCATGTTATTTCATGTACTAAGGATAATGTGAATGCCTCTATAAATCAAGAAAATAAGGAACTAAATTAATGTTTATTTAATATTATGTAAATATTATTTATGGTCTTAATTTTACCAATACACTAATCAATAGGGGTTTTCATTGTGTAATGATTTAATTATGTTTATATTTAAAATAATGTAATACGATATGTAAAAAAAGGGTGTGTCACTATTGAATTCAACTACTTATTTCCATATTCCTTAATTTTTAGGTTGGATGTGGCCAGATCTATCAATATGAACCAATTTTGTTATATAATTTGTGTGAATATGAGATTAATCAGAATACCAGTGAACACCAATTTCAAACAGACCAGTACATCATTGAAAATTATATATACGAATATGATATATATATTATAATTTTTGATAGAACCCTATTCTTACAAAGATAAGGTGATAGTGTCTAGGTAGTTATTTTGAAGTGCTTTGTCTTCGTGGAAAACTACAATAGTTCCCATGTTATTTTCAAACACAATATAGATCACTTATACCTTATTGAGGTATTTACAAAGCATATTTTATAAGAGGGTCACATCAATGATTGAGAGCTTGATTGAAATATCAATTAGTTTTTTGAGAATTCCATCCATTAGAATAATTCAAATATACTACCACCATGTTTTCTCTCAATGATAAGAACTGTGGAGGTTCGAACTATCTGGTGTCATTGTTCCTATATGGTACCTATGACTTTATTCACTATGTTGGTTGACTGAAATAGAGAATTATATGGATGTCACTAAGATGACCATTATGTTATCAGATACATTGTGGTGATATACTATGAGAGGCCACCTAATAAGTTTTTTGATTAATATTTTAATGGAAATTAATAACATTTAGTTCCAGTAACATATAACTGGATTTAAAGTATTTTACCTAGAACAATGTTCTTTCAAAAGGGTAAAATTTTCTTTAATTGTGATTATTTTATAAAATTAACTTATATAGTAGGATAGTATTATTTATAACACAATAATGTATTTAGCTCCAATACCTTGATGAAATTGATAGAGGATAACTCCTAATCATAATCGTAGGGGTACCCTTTGGTGGGACATGTCATTGGGAATTATTATAATATTGGAGGAATAATTTCCATTATAGGGCACAATGACCTCAACATTGGAAAAGGATATTGATTTTCCTTGTATTTATGGTTCTAGATCATTAGAAAATTCAAGTGTTTTTATGATGATGAAGACACCAACGAGGGTGAACTAAAAAATGTTTCTCAAAATTTTTATTGGGAAGGACTGATAAATTTTATTCATGTTATTTTCTATTATTATTGAAATTTATTATATATATAAGCTCTAATTTTGGAGACCTTATCCAGTTCCACGGAATCTTTTTCATCATAAGGGGTTTAAAAGAGTAATTTAACTTATGCTAAAATGTTTCATAGATTCAATTTCCCATCACATACAATATCATTTGGGAAGTCCATAATGAATAAAATTAACATCGATTGTGTTCCCATGGGCTATATGTAATGTTCTATAATTTGGATGACTGATCGTATCATCCTCGTATGTATTAGGGATTTATAAAATAATTATACTATTTATATCCCTAGAGATGATGTTTTAAAAAATTATTTCATCATCCATAAATAATATGAGCCTACAGAGAATGAAGAATTATGGTCCAATTATTTATTTTCACTGTATATATTTAATAGGTTCATATGATTCATGGGGTAGGAAATATAAAATCACTGTAGGAGGAGGGGTGTTACTCAAATATTCTATTGGTTATTATTATTGTGATATTTATCAAGAATATACATGTTTCTAAAATGTGTGGACAAGGGTGGATAGAAAATGATTAGAAACTATTCAGTGGAATACACTTTTTCAAGATGTTAATCATCTATCCTTTGATTAGAATGATAAACATTCTTCATGTATCCTCATGATCTATGTATGATAATCAATTAGATGTTAGAGGGAGTGATTCCATTCTACTATAAGTTTTATCATCATATTTGATATGTATAATTTTAGTCATCCTGTCATTTGATGGGGACGTTTCTTATAGAGACAACTCAAGCATCATCAAAAAATCAATAATGAATAAATATTTTATTACAACATTTTATTTGGTGAGTTCAATGAGAACATGTTGTTCATTCAATTTTTATTCATAAATATAGTTAACCAAACCACACTAATGTTTTTCCCATTCAACTAGTGAAAAATTTAATAAGAGAGGAGACAAATGTTGTATGTATAATATAAATTGTTGTCCCTGAATAGAGTTAAAGAAACCATCACATATTTGTATTTATAGATGATATGTGGGCCCTTAAGAACACTACCTTTGTGAATGGATATCCTATACTAATTAGTGTATATATCTAAATAATACGGTGAATACATAAGTATTTATCCAAAATACATTGTATTCTTGGACTAGAAGGTTTTTAGTCTATCATGATATTCCCTAACAATGTCCAATTACTTTTGATGAAAGGGATGATTCAGTGGATTTATATTTTGAGAGTCACATGAATATTTACCATGGTGAATTTTATTCATATTATGTTATTGACATCTACAATGATCGGTAACCCCTCTATACCAAGGAGGATATGCATGTTTTTTTTGATTTATTAGAATGGTGTGGACCCTTATGATAGTATCCTTTACCATGGGTAGGATCAATATTTATTGGTTATTTATCTAAAGTAGGCCCACTATGATGGATATTAGTAGAGCCATTGGATGGGATATTTGGAACACCATTACAAATTTGAATTTGGTTATCACAATTACATCTTATTAATGATTCAAAACTATTTAGTGTTAGGGATAAAATATGACACTAGGACTATAGTATATGACACAAGAGATGTTGGGCTGGTGTTCTGTCAGGATTTGTTGGTGGAATTACCTCATTGTAGGTGATGTATTGTTTATACATGAGATTGTTCATTTGTCATGGCATCAAAATATTCTTATACATGTTGTTCCACCATACTGTATTGACCATATTACCTGGTGGTATCCCTATAGAAGAACTCCAATATATAAGTTCAAACTATTAAATCACTGATATCACTTATCTCTATAGCATAGGGTGTGATAATTTCAATTCATTGTAGTGGAAACTTTCCTTCATTAATTATAAGTGTCAATGTGGTATATTTCCCGTGTGTAAAACATATTAATGGTGTCATTGATGAATCATAGAATTTAGTTCATCAGGATTCAATTTCAATGTGGGGATGAATCCCTTATACATATATCAAAATATGAGTGTATTCATTACCCTTTTTTCATTGATTTATGATAGTAAAATGGGCCATTGGAACCCATGATCCATTATATAAGTGATCGTTGTATATTTGGTGTTATTAAGTGAGATTATCACATAGTATGTTTTATTAAACAGTGACTGATTTTTTATGAAATATATTTTTAAATAAAATGATTTAGTTTATATATTTCATATCAAGATAGACAATTTCAATATTCCTCTACATGAAGCACCATCTCAGATCGTATTACATTCAAAATTTAGTATCTATGAAAGAACCTTACCTATTGTAATTATTTTAACAAGAAAATTATAACCTAGTTGATAGAGTAGAGGGTACGAATACAATTAAATGAAATATGGAATTTTGGTTTACACATATTATAATTGACAAATATTTAATAATGTAATGTAAAACTATTTTAAAATATCAAATGAAAATATTTTTATAAAAAACTATTTAAATGTATACCGATGTGTTTTATACGAAAAAATAAAATGAATAACTCTTATTGTATTATATTAATGATATATATATATATAATATTTTGTAACTAAATTTTTACATTACTTTTAAGTGTTTTATAGATATGATTTAATAGAAAATCAAATTTTATGCATAGAACATGTATTTTTCTAAAAAATAATTTTCTCTACCTTTAGATGGTGATATTTTTTCAAATAATGTTTTGTGACATTTTTATAGGGTATATTTGATAATAAATTATAAAAAAATATTATATGTAATATGGATATAAAAATTATAATTTCCTGAACATATTCTAATTTATATGAGAAGTTTCATGTTTTGATTAATAGTGAAAAATAAAGATTTTATTCAGAACATTATTTTCTACTAAAGAACACACATGGTAAATTTAGGTTTTTAAATAGTTATAAAGTGTAATGATTTAATTTTGATATTTAAAAGTACAATTATAGTTTTAAAATGTATTTTATTCGTTAATTTTGTAGAAAATCATTTTATGCGTTAATAGGTCATTTTCTTAAAAAACTGATTTTTAACGAAATTTACTAGTTATATATAAAATTAAATTTTAAAACATATGTGTTTTTATGTTGAAAAATATATTACAATTTTATATTAAAAAGTAATAAATTTATATAATAGTTCACTTTTATTTATGGACAATATAAATAGTAACCTTGGTAGATTTTCTTTCTTTGGTAAAGGGTAAATTGGATAATTTATGTTAAAAATAAAATGACAGAGAGTATAATATGATGTTAACTAAATAAAAAATTATATTTAAGTATTATAATTTGATCCTTAATACAAAAAAATATAAATTTAGTTTTCTATTTTATACATTTTTATGAAAATTTATTATATAATATTTAAATAAAAAAGATACAAAATGTTACTTTCTTTTTCTTAAATATCTATTATGTGTCCACAGAGGGACACAAAATGGGTTTGAATGAATATAAAGAATATATTGAAATTTAATTTATTATATTTATGATATTATGTTTTTTTTATATGTAAAATAATTAACATTAACACTTATACAACCCTGAGGAAGTGCTTGAGCAAGCAGATGAAAAATAAATAAAATGATTATAATTAAAATAATTAGAACTATTAAAAGACCAAAACAATAGAATAAATCATATTGGCCGAGTGTATATCAACTCTTTTCATGGAAGGATCTAATTATGTACCATTTGGATTTACATTTAAATGATTATGATGTTTATAATATAAAATTTTATGTATAGTCAAAGTCATCAAATTCATGTTTTTAACAACTATAAAATTTTTAATATATGGGATCAGAATCTATATTTGATTATAAATTTATTTTGGAAATATAAATGAATTAAATTAATGATAATAAATTATTTATAATTTTTGTTGAAGAAATAATTACCTTCAATAATTACAAAATTATGATATAGTAATTTTTCAATAAATGAAAAAAATCATATAATTGATATTAATAGTATTAAAACAATTTAAATTTCAGTTAATTATTGTGATCCAACAATTATATAGGTGAATATGATATCTTATGCATGTATGAAATGTATGGCAATGTTATCATTATTTTTAAATTTTCATAAATTCTGTGTACTGAATAGTTTGAAAATGGAAACTATTGAAAGTTTATGAAAATAATATTTTATTAAAATACATAAAAATCATAAAAATATTGAAAGACTAAAAATTATTTATAAAAGTTCTAAAATTACATAAAACAACTTTTAATGGACGATTTATAGCATATATGTAAATGTTACAATGTTTCAATACAAAATAATTGGATAACATAATTACAAGTAAACTTAGTTAAGTTTGTATTAATATAAATGGTAAGGATTAAAATGATGAAAAACATGTAAAAAAATATACTGGTCTCTGATATTATAAACATATCACATCTAATATTCTAATAAATTAAATTTTCGATACATTGTTAATGATATTATTTCATTATAAATTAATATATTTTGAAAATCCAAAAGTGAACCTCACTTCAATTATAAAAGGAACCTCCTCGCTAACTTCATCACAAAAATTTGATCACTCTTTTTAAAAAAATATTAAATATTAACTTATCCACTTACCTATTCACATTCTAGGTGTCCTTCTATTCTCAAAATACCAACTATTGAGTCGATTAGAGGAGATCTAAAGGAGTCATTTTCAAGAAGAGGTAATCTCTCTAACTAATCAATCTCTTCTCTACTCATCCCTACCTATTGTTATAATAAAATAATAAAATAAGGATATTAAATATTCTTAAATTTTATTATAATTATTAATAAATTACATACACCCATTTCCCAACGAAAAATCAATGAATGAATCGCTCGTGAAATTGTACATCTCACCCTCTCCACATAGTGATACAATTCAATTAACATAACAATATATTATGACTGGTATTTATTGGTTTTATTATTCATGTAAAATATTTACAAAATAATTATACTTCTTTAATGATAATGTATTATCTACCATTATACCACCTATTCTTTTGGGAAATGATAATGTCATTCGTGCGTAGGTATGGCTACCATCTCCACGATGTAACATGATTATTACGTCAACAATAATTCTCAAATGTTTTTGTAAGGATACATATAATTAATAAATATAAGATTTATATATATTTAATTATTTAATAATGTTAATATATCATATATATTTAATTCTTTTAATACAATGAAAATGAAAACAACAAACACGTCTACGTATGACCTACTATCTCCCTAAAAAGTGTATTTCATTTCTACCATTTTATGATTATTATATTTACTTATGAACTGAATATATATGATATTGAAAATATTTTTATCAATCTATTAAAATTATTAAATGAAGATAATAAAAAATACAACAAATCAAAACACATGCAAGGAAAAAAGCTGTTGTTACCCAAAATGTCACATTAACAAGAAATTTTTAATAAATGATTTATATAAGGCCATAAGTAAAGAATATGCAGTATTATATAATTTAATATTATTCTATAATTGATTTATAATAAATATAAATTAATTTTACATGAGTTTTTAAGGATTATTATGTGAGTAATGGAATATGATTATGAATTTCTGTCTCACTTTTATTTCTGTGGGACACATGTTTTACACACTAATTATTTATTCTATGTGGTTTATATACATCACATGGATGTATTTTATGATTTTTATTCTAATTGTTATTTTATTTTAATATAAATTAATTTTTATTTCTATAATGAGGAGTATGATTCTATATATTTAGGGTTGTATGTTTTATGTCACAATCTCACCGACTTTCTTGATTGGTTTCTTTTAAACCCTTATTGGGGAATATCTATCATCTACAACCATGTTTTATATAAAAATTAATTTTTTTAGCATTATACAATTAATATTTAGTTTTATTTATACCCATTATTAACTTCTTGATAAATTTATTGAATTAAATCTTTTTTTTCTTTTTCCCAAAGATGTACCTTATGACATTTCCAGAAAATCTGTGAACAAAATATTTTTGACTCATAAATCATGAAAATAAGTTTCATCCATTATGTTTCCTTTTTAAATTGATTATTTCATTAGAATATAATATTATTATTTTTAAATAAAAAAATTTCTTTTAAAATTAAAATCCACATTCTGAAAAGAAATCATTTCAAATAATATTGGATATTTTTCTCATGAATTTTTTTCAAGTGATCTCTAAAAATTAGTTTCCCTCTAATATAACATTATTATTTGTTAATTATGTTTTCCATGGGAATTATTCAATGGTACCATTCTTATTCATAATGATAATAATTAGGTTTATGATTGAATTATATTTATGAGGTATATTTCATTTCCATGAATTTTTCTATGATTGAGTAATGTTTACAAAACCAATTTCATTCCATGGCATCTGATATGATGAATTATTTATTTATTTTTGGAAAAATTTTGTTTGGATGTAATTATATGATATTTGAGACCTATATCTATAATAAATGAATTGTTTAAGGATTTATATATCATGAGAAAGACTACAATGAAATGACAAATGAACACAGTTAAGTAATGCTGGTCTTGAGTTGGAGTAAACTCGGTAAAGTAATTAATGATTATAATGGGGTGTGAATATGGTTTGGTAATATAGGACTTTAATAGGTGTAAAATAATTTCTTTAATTCATTATTGGAATGGAGAGTGAACCTTGTCTTTTAGGGTTCATTATCCACTATTAATGTACTAGAAATGGGCTTTGACTAATATTGAAATGATATTTTCCATTTATGTTTATGCCAAAATATTATGAATTATTTTATTATATCATTGAATATATTCATTGATTGTTTTCTGAAAAATAAATGATTTTCTCCATTAAATTATGTGATTGTATTAGATATTATGTCTATGATTTAAAAATATTTTGTATGTTATTTTGACTTGTGATTATGATATGATTGATACCTACTTTTTTTATCCTTACTCAGCATCTGAGCTCTCCCTTTTCTTATTTTTCATTTCCCTATGTTATAGTGTAATGTTTTAATTAGGTGTTCTGAGGGGTAAAATCATTATGGTATATCATGAAGATATTTCACCAAATTTGAATAATGGGTTCTATGTTTCTAAAGGCACTAAAATATTACCATTATCAGCCACATGTTTGAGTAATTTAAAGAGTATTCATCTAAAATGATATCAAATAAATTTATGTTATGCCTAGATCATTATAGTTGGTTTCAAAGAAAAAGTTTAGCCAGCCCTTGGAATTATAGTGGATAAAAACATGGAAATATCCCTATAGAAATGTCTATGTATATGTCAAAATCCATTAATTTTGTTACTGATAATGTAATGCATACAATTAAACATAAGATGTTATAAATGTAAAGTGATTGAAATTTATTATACATATTTTCTTCTATTAATAATTTTACTCAAAATATATTTTTGTATTCAATGGTAGAATTTAGAAGGAACAGCATTAGGAAATGCAGTGTGGCCATCCTGAGAAACTAAATGATATGGAATATGGTATAAAAAACCTCATTATTATGACTACAAAAACTTATCAGTCCATGAATCATGATGGAAATCCAAATTACCAAATGAGGGAACCTAATTTTCTTGAATACTTCAGTATAAAACATCCAGCTTCTTGTAAGGGAATGAACGATACAATAGTTACTGAGAAATGGATACGTACAATTGAAAATATCGTTTTCATTCTCTCTCATTCCAAACATGAAAAAGTAAATATTGGAATGTATATCATTGTCGGGGAAGCGAATTAGTGGTGGATCATTATCAATAATATGAGGAAACAACATAATTGAAATAAACCTATATGGTCCTAGTATTATTTTTATTTTGTTATATAATAAATATTTTTCAATTTCGAAGTAAAATTTATGTAAATTATGTTACATTATAAATATTCTCTTATGTAGAAACAAAATTATTAGTACTCTTTTATATTTTTTGTTTAAATATTACTAATTGAAAAGGATGTTTTTATATTAATTTTTAGGATGTGGTTTGAATTAAAGATACTTTCATGTTTTAAACCTTTTACCACACAAGTGAATTTTGAGTATGAAATTATGTATATGGGGGTATAATGTAACACTGTAATAAATTTTATGAAATATATACTTAAATAATTAATTTTTTTATTAGATTGAATAATGCGCTACACCATGGTAATTTTGAACTATATACAACATAGGTATAACGTGCATTACACGAAAAACTCAGTTTCTACGAAACATAATTTTATTATTGTAATTATTTAAAAATTAAATTTATAACCCAGTTGGTAGAATGGTGAGTCTGAAAAGGATGAATTAAATTTTAATTTTACTGTTTATGCATTTATTATTTGATAAATTATTTAAAAATTAATGTAAAACATTTTAAAAAATCAAAATGTATTATTTTTCTAAAAAACTATTTAATACACTACTAGTGTTTTTTGTATGAATAAATAAACAAATAACTATTTTTTGTATTATATTAATGATATATATTTTATATATTGAATATAATTTTTGACATTCATCTTTTGTGTTTTATAAATATGGTATAATAATGAATCCAATTTTATGCATAAAAAAATATTTTTCAAAAAAGGAAGTTTTCTGCATTTTGATGAAGAAAAAATTAAAATTACTTTTTTGAAAAATTTTAGATTCCATTTTATAAAATAAATATTTTATTTGAAATATGAATAAAAAAAAATTTGGGTGGAATTTTTGTATTTTTTTGAGATGTTTCATGTTTGGATGGAAAGTGAAAATATTGATTTGTATTGATAACAATATTTTCATTTAAATACAGCACATGATAAAATTATGTTTTATATTTTTTATAAATTATAATTTATTTATATTTATTTAAAACACTATATTTATTTATTTAAAATTATTTTATACATTAAATTATTATTAAATATTTTTAGTTTTTAAATGGGTATTTTCTTAAAAAAACCAATTTTCATGGCAGTGTTATAGTTTTATTTTAAATTAAATCCTCTAAATTATGTGTTTCGAATTTTGAAAAATTGATTCATTATTTGGAGTCAAACGGTCCATATTTTTTTAATAGATATCTACTATTTTTTCAATTATGAATAAAAACCCACGTAAATTTTGATACTACACTAAAGGGTAAATTGGGTATCTTAGGTTAAAAATAAATATATAAAGACTATAAAATGACAATAAAATATTCAAAAAATGAATTAAATGATGATACATCATCCCTTAACAGATATTGATAAAAAATATGTTTTTTGTGGACACATGTCCTTGAAAAGACTTATATGATATTTATATCAAAGAGGGACACATAATATCACATTCTTTAACTTAAATATCTCTTATCTATCCAAAATGGGACAAAATTATGTTCTAAAACAATATAGGGGACTATATTAATATTAATATATTTATATTTTTGATATTAATTTACTTTTAATTTTTATTATTTAAATATTTACATTTAGTTCTTATGCAACACGAATGTAGTGCCTATGCAAGAAGGCGAATAATCAATAAAATGATTTTAATTATAAATAAAAGTACCATTAAAGAAAAAACACCATTCATAAATCATATTTTTTGAGTATATATCACCCATATACATTCCATGGTCGATTTAGAAACAATTTAGATCCTCATAGAAACAATTATGAAATTTATAATAATTTATTTACTGTATAGTCAAAGTAGTAACAATTATGTTTTTGTTAAATATAACATTTTAAATATGTGGTTTTCTAGAATATATATATTAGATTATAAAATTTATTTTAAAATAGAAATAATTTTTATTCATCTTATTAAATTATATATAATAGTTAGTGAAAACGTAATTAACATAACTAATTACACAATCAAGATAATGTAATTAATCAACCCATGGAGATATCAAATATATCATATTAATGATATTAAAAGAAATATATTTTTAAAAAAGTAAGTCTCTCGACAAATTTTATAGGTGATTGTGTCCTCTTATAGTTGTATTAAATCTTTTTTTGTTGATTTTATATTTCTATTTAGATTTCATAAAAGTCAATATATTGAATAGTTTCAAAAATGACAATATTGATATTTTAATAAAATGATATTTTATTAAAATATTTACAAATTAAAAAAACCATTACAAAAAATATTTATGATATTCTCTATAAGGGTATAAATTTACTATTTATGGATTATTTAAACAAGGAATGTAAAAAATAAAATGTTTCGATATTATGATTTTGATAACATAATTAGAAGTTAAATGGATTAAGTAAGTATTAATTAAAATGAAAAGGTTTTAAATAACACCAAAACATGTAAAAAATAATTTAATTGATAATATTAAAACCATATAACATATTATATTCTAATAAATTCTATTTTTTAGGTATTGGGATTGGTATTTATTTCATTATAAATTTATATTTATTGAAATTAAAAAAATGCCTTTCATCTCAATTACAAAGGGGAACCTCCTCCCTCACTTATTCACATTAAATTTAGCCTTATTTCTAAACAATCTTTTACAAAATTATATTATCCTATTCTCTATCCATATTTTATAGGTTCTTTTGTTCTCCAAATACAAACTATAGAGTCCTTTAAAAGAGTTATGAAGGCTCTATTTAGAAGAAAAACTAATCACTCTAACGAGTACCTGTTTTTTATAATCATCTATACCTCCTATAAATCATTTATATAAACCATAAAAATTAAAAATTAAACATAATAACTATTATTAATTATTATTATTGTTAACACATCACTATATATCCCCTTTCACGCCGAAAGAGAAATGAAAGTATCGCAAATGTGTATGTATAATTTACCACCTCCATATAGGTATAAAATTATTTCTTCATCATCATATTTTAAAACTAGGATATATGATGGGATTTTTTGATTATATGTTCTATTTATTACATAATTATACTTCTTTATTGATAATATCTTATCAAAATTTTTACCACCTAAACATTGGGAAATGATGATGTCCTTCGCCTGTATACATGGATTACCATATCTATGATGTTATGTGATTGGTTTTATAAACTACATATCACATTGATGTAAATAATGATGAATTTTATGAATATATATGATATATTTAAAATAACAATTACGCTTTATTGATAATATATCTTCGAAATATCTTTCTCTTAATAAATATTCAAAATTAAAATAGTGTCAATGTGTACATATGACATATTATCTCCATGAACAAGGTATTTCATTTTTTTATTATTATATATTATTATATACTAAATATATAATATATTAAAAAAATTATCCTCTATAATCATTATATAATTTATATAAACTTAAATATAACAAATCATAACAAAAGAGGGAATGAAAGATGTTATTAACCAAAACATTACATTAACATTAAAATTGATAATATACTTTTAATAGAATGATATAAGTAATGAATATATGGTATTATATATTTTGTAGTTTAATTAATATAATTATAATAAACTTATGTTAATTAGAAAATATTTTTTCATATCTATGATATGCATCATGATATAGTCCATGGGATTTATGTCTAACAGGTATTTTTGTGGGACATATTCCTTATAAACTGCTTGTTTCTTATACGTGGTGTATATACTTACCATGAATTTATTTTATGAGTATTATTATTATTTTTATAGTATATTAATATCCATATATGTTTCATTATTTCATGAGGAATACAATTAATCTAATTATAAATTTATATTTTTTAATTTCAAAATCTCATCAATATTCAGGATTGTTTCATTTTAAATCGCAGTTAGGGAATATATCCATGTTTTATAAAAAATAATAAAAATAAATGGTGTTTATATATGAATATTTAATGTTATTTAAAACTATTTATTGAAAGATTACAAAATAGTATGAATGAAATCATTTTTTCCATTTTCCAAATGAGGTATATTATGAATTTTCCAATAAAAGTATAAATGGAATAATTTTTAATTATTATGGAATGAATTGAATTTTCCACCATAATTAAGTATTAATTCATTGAATATTATCATAATATTTTACAAGTATATTTTCTAATAAAACATTTATTTTAAAATTTTGCGATATTTTATGAAAATAAATCATTTCAAAGAATAATGTATATTCTCCTCAAAAATTGTTTTTTTTATCTCTGAAAATTATTTCCCATGTAACATAAGATTATTTAATGATAAATATGTTTTCATGTGTAATTATTCAATGGTATAATTTTTATTCATCTTTATAATGCTTTGTGTTTATAATGGAATCATATTTATGAAATCAATTTCTTTTCCATGTATTATGTTATGATTAAATGATGTTTATGAAACACATTTCAATCCATGAGACTAGATATGATGAATTATTATTTTTATGGAACACACATATATGGTTTTCATTATTTTACTGGTGGGACCTATATTGCCCAATAATTCATTGTGTAATTATTTATATATCATGGGAAATACATGACTAGAATAATAATTGATCTCTGTTCAATAATAAAAGATTGGAATGTGAGTAAGAACAGTTTAGTAATTCATGACTCGAATGGTATGTGAACATGGTTCAGTAATATATGACTGTAATAGGAGTAAAAATGGATTATAATTCCATTATTAGAATGGGGATTGGAATAGGTCTATTAGGAGACTTCATTAACTATAATGCTCATAGAAGTGAGCCTTTACTGATATGGAAATAATTTTCCGTGTTTATGTGCATTAAAAAATTCCATGACTTATTTTACTCTATTATAGAATATGTTCACTAATTATTTATGAATATCTATGATTTATTCAACGACAAAATTTCCTAATCATTGATATGAATGACATGATTTTAAATTTTTTTTGTTAACATTCTTTTGTCATATTATTACGACTTTCTTAATAACTCCCTCTCTTTCACTTACTGACAAAATGAGCTCATCCATTTCTTATTTCTTACTTTACCATATTTACAAATAAAATTATTATATATGAGTACTAAACTGGAAGATCATTATAGGATATTTTAATATATTTTACCATATTATAAGAATGTGTTCCATGATTCCAATGGAACTAATTTGACTCTTAGTTAATATCCATGTCTTTGTTTTAATCTGGTTAGTTGGAAATATTGATCTATTTCTTGGGTTTTGGGAGTGATGAATTTTGAGTTTTGAAATACAATATATGTATAATAATCCAACCATGGGTGCCCTATATCTTGTTTTGGAGTTTATTGAGAAAATGATGGTTACTTCACGATTTGGGCAACTGTGAGTCCATTTCCAAATTTATAAACAAAATTTCATTACTTTATAACTCCTTCATTTTTCATCATTTATTAGTTATTAATCTTCCCACATGTCCTCCCATAACCTGTTAAAACTACCATATACATTTTTACCCCCTTAGGAATTCATAATCACGATGGATTTGGATTATTTTATAGGGTATTGGCCCAACCCGTGAGACCATTATCAGTTTAAATAAATTTGTTATATCTTATTCATTGTTTTATATTTTTTGGTGATTCAAACACTCACTCGAGCCTAAGAACTATATACACTCCCAAAAGTTTAATTTTTCCTTTTCGTATCTCATCTTAGTTACTGATTAGGGAAAAGTATCTCAAGCATTATCAAATCATCCAGATTTGGTAAGGTAATTTTTTTCTTTCATTAATCATTATTTTTTTCACTTTCATCTCAAAATAATCTTTCTTGACTCCATCTATACATAAGGAGACTTTCCAAGATGTTCCAATGCCTTTCTTTCTTCTATTTGTGTTAATCTAAGGGAATATAAAGAGTTAACTAGTTTCCAATGTGATATTACTTCTCTTTTCGCATCCTTCTTCCTCCTCCTATAACTTTCTTCTAGTATAAACATCTCATATGTTTATAAAAAACCAAGGGTTATGTTATCCTGCGATATTTTGTTGTGTTTTTCCATGTGTAGGGATGATACTCAATGATCTTGAGTTTTGGTAACTGTGGCAGGTGATATTGAGTGTGATGTTGCTTTTCACAATGGTATTAAGGTTTTATATCCCATTCACATGCATTTATCATATATATTTATTGATTTTGTTGTTTTTAAAAACTTATATATATACATTTATTATTATTTTCATCCTTGGGATTATTTTATTGGTGTGAAAAATATTTTTATGATTTCTTTGTGAAAAGTATTTTTGTTTTGATTTAAATATATACATTACTTGCATACATAACTGTTCTGTTAGCGTACATACCCATATTATGGTATTTTGAGCATGTTTCACTATCTTGATCAAATTAATGTCTTGAAAATTGTATTTTATCACTTTTCAAATGCTTAAAATATTTTTTTTGATTAAAAGTGCATGCCATGTGTTCAGTAAACTGTCTGGTTGGATTTTATGTGCTAAGTGCAATATAGAATGATTTGTTTGGATCTATAAAAAAACATCATCATTAAAAATGGTATTAACGGGTCATTTTAATTTATTCAAATGTTTTATTGGTTTTATAAACATATTTTTTTGTGTAAAACTTGTTTTGGCCCGTGTTTTTTTTAAAATATCATGTTTTTAATTCTTATAAAATGGGTTTGTGATTTAGATGTGTACCCTAAATGATATAATGGATTTATGAAAATGGGATTATTTTGTAAATGGTGTCCATAAACCTCTTTATTAAAAATGAAATTTCTACCTTTTTTGAAATAAATTTTTTAGAAATTAATTAAGGCATGTTTGGCATTTTTCTTGTAAAAACTATTTCCATGTGTATTTCATGTTGTATAATTTGGGTCCATTTTATGAATCATTAAATTTATTTATTAAATAGTTTTGGGAGATAAAAATTTGTTTTTATATATTATTGGTGGGTTTTGTCATTAAAAGACCATTTTTGATGCATTTTTAATGGATTTTATAAACCTGAAATTGTTTATGAAAATTTATGTTTTCTATTGATCCGTGAAAGAAATGTGAGACATGTGTTTCGGATTTTTGATTAATTTTTTATTTGTAAATGGAATATTCATGAGAAAATGGTATTTTATATATGGGTTACCTATTTGACAATAAAAAGTGTAAACCCAGTTATCTTGGATGGAGAACATGTACTAGTATTTCAATGATCTTTAGGGGTTGTTTCTCTATTTCACGTACCAAGTTTGATGATAACAAAACTAACTAAATAATGATGATGATGATGTTTGGGACCACAAGGTTATGGATGATTCTCCTATTAATGTCTCACGTGCAAGATAATGGATATTTTTTATGGATACTTTTACACTAAGATATTCCATACCTAGTGCCCACAACGAACTAGGGCCTACGGATGTTTCTGTGACTTCTACTCATTGGATATTTTGTACTCATCATCAAAATATGGAGTGTTTATTTTTTAGATTTAAAATATATGTGTTTTATTTATAATTTCTCATTATTTAATGCACCCCTCTTGAAAACTATTTTTATTTTGAAGTTTCACCTCTTCGTGAAATTGTTACTTGCATTCTTGTTTATAAAACACAAATGTTTTTTTCTAGTAATTATCATAGCATGGATCCTAATTTAGAAAATATATTTTTATAAATATTATCTCAATCATGAAATTTATGGTTATATTATTTTAAATTATGTGCATTGGGAATAGAATATCGGGATAAAATTTTGAGTTTCAATATTCATGCCTATAGTTTTATTTTGTTTTTAGACATTGTGCGGGTTTCATCTTGAGTTTGGTCACATTGGGCGATGAGTAATTTTTTATGTTAGAGAGTGACATGTGGGGTCACATGGTGTTAGTTTGGTTATCAGGATTGGTCAGTTAGTTGTATTTGTTATTTTTACATTTTGTTTTTGGTATAAATAATGTTCTGTTAAATTTTATATAATTGTATGTTAAGTTGTTCGTTTCTTTTTTACATCTTAGTTCACGATAATATTTGGTTGAAATCATACCCTTGTAAGTATACTAATTCCCATGGTGCCTTTCACTATCTGGGGAGTGTCAGGAATTCCTCTCAGGACATATTGTGCAGCGGCCTGGGAGACCAGTATAGTGTCGACCTGGGATGGTTCGTAACAAACCGGTATCATATAAAGTCACCCCCTAGCGGACCTTGCTTTTTATAGGTACCTTTTTATTTGGGGGATTTCAATGTGGATGCAGTAGGATTGTCAGAACATTATGGTTAGGTTTGGGAAGAGAATTAAAAACTATTTCTCGTTCTGATCCTCAGGTGTCTATAGAAAGTCAAATTTGTCTAGTTTCTATGGTTTTCAAGGATTGTTTGGTGATTGGGATACAACAAGGGGGGTTTTACTAATGGCCTCTGTGAGCATGTTGGGCGTATCATGCCACAGGGAGCTGGTTCATGGTCCTGTGAAGGTTCCGCATATTGGGGGAGTGTTTTACATATGGCCACCAACCATATGTTCAATTCACCCACCAACAGTAGTTCCATTTTGTTGGCCTTTTAGGCCATTCTTGAATTTTAATTTATTTTTTAAAATCCTTTTGTGATATTTTTGGAGGTGCGAGAATATTTTTTAGAATGATGGGTTTTTATGAAAAAAAATGGCGAGAAAGTGGAATGATTAAATGTGATCTAATTTCATTAATTTAAACATACAGTTTATTGAAATAAAAAGGTTGTAAGGTTTTCACGACCCATCCCCCAGGGCCCGTATCGTGACTACCCCCAGCCCGCCTTCCACAGATCAGGGGCTGGCGACTAGCACCAAAGGCAATAATCCATAAATTGGGAAGGCATTTCCTTTATAACAATAAAAAAACACAATAGAGAATGCAACTGGAAGTAAAAAACTAAGTAAAACTATATACAAAAGAGAGAGTGCTGAATGTAATGGGGATAGAAACAGAATCCCAACATTAATGTACAATTCAACTGAAATACTAGTACAACTTAAAAAAAGAAGTAAAGCAGCTACTGGGCAACTCTACGGGGTTCTTACATGAATGGTAGGTGCAGATGGCCTCCTCAACACTCCATGTCTGTCCGTCCACTCCATGTACGTCCTGCCGAGTGGTCCTCCTCTGGGTGTTGACCAGTCCTGATACACTCTACCCTGATCAGTGGTGTCCGTCATCTACAACCAACCCAACAGGGTTCGGTCATAGCCCGTGGAGGGGTGAGTATAACGATACTCAGTAGGAACCCCAAGAACCTCATGGTCTCACAATATCCAACAAGGATAATAACAAAGTAAAGACACAACGGATAACCATTACTTAGGCATATACCCATATATATACATAAGTTATCTACTAACCAATATCAATCATGAGGTAAACAAAAAATTCACTGACTCAACTCAAACCAGGATTTTATTCTAGGGGTAGTATCAAGTAACAACCCATGTCAATCAGTCGGAACCTCAGCTGATGGTGTACTCCTTCTCTATCGAATATATTGGTCTTTCCACATCACACAGATGTGCTTCCGACCTTCCTAGACTGCTGTGGTACTCCTCTTGTTGAGTATTGTGGGTCATCCACATCACATTGAGGTGCTCCCCACTGTGGGTCTGTCGTGCTCACACGGAGGCACTCCCCCTAGTAGCCTACTGAGTTACTCCACTTGTCGAGTACCGTGGGTCTACCGTGTCACACAGAGGTGCTCCCCACTGTGGGACTTCTCCGTCACACAGAGGCGCTCCCCACTGGGCTAGTCGAAACACTCTAAGTTGAAAGGTCAGCAGTCGTCAGGTATCAGCCAGCTACTAAGTCTCTGTACACCGCTCGCTCATCTCCAAGAGAATCCTCTCTATGCACTATAGGTATATACTCCAAATGTCATGAAATCCCATGTAGAATCATTTCAAAGGTCTACCTCGTCATAGGGGTATCAATACAACAAACAGCGCATCAATCAGACGCATGGTCTGTTAGTAACTGGCATTTCCATCCTGAGGGGCCGGTTGGTTTTTATGTTCAATCCAACTCGACCATACACCAGCTGTGTCCAAAACTCATGTGGTATATACCAAAAGAACCATATCACTCTATGCTTTCTTTCGCCACTGATGGATCATCGATCGGAAACATGTAGTCAAAGATATGCGTGAAAAGGTGTAAACAGACCAAACGGGTCCGGGTCCGATCCAACCTAGTCGGACCGACCCGGTCTGAGGGTCCGACCTACCCCGAGGGTGCAGCCTGGCCTGAGGGAGGCCTGGTCTAAAAGGGCTGCCCAACCCTGCAGCTCGGATCACTGGCAGCCAGGTTGCCCAGCTTGCTGGCGGCCCGGCGGCTTGCGGGTCCGCCTCACCGCATCCAGGGGGAATCTGCATGCCCCCTAGCTCTTGAACGGCTCTACCATTCGGGTGTGTGTCAAAACCAGCACCAGGTGGCACTGGTCCAGCAAATGTGGGTCCCGAAGGGGTCACGTTCCTCCCAGCTGGCCAAGCGGACAGCCGCTCCAACTACTCCGTAGCGGCCCTTCCTAGCCGCGGCTCCCCTGCTCCGAGCGGCACGACGACGGCGCACGTCCTCCGTCGTGGCCCGCCCTGGCAGTGGCCTCCTGCTTCCCTCCGCACGGCGCGATGACATTGTGTGCCTCCGCCGTGGACTGTCATGGTTGTGACTCTACGTCTGCGCTGCACAGTGGTGCCACGCCCTCTTGGCAATTCGAAAGCCTTGCACCGCCAGTTCCTTCACAGCCGGCCCGTCGCCGGCCGCCGTTGCTTTTTCTGAGGTCCATTCCTATGGTGGTAATGTTGCGGCGCCACTGTCTTCAACAAATGAGAACAACGAAGGGGGTGGGTCATGCCATGTTTGTGTGGTCCGATCACTCCTCATTATGGTGATATCCATCGGAAATTCACATTTCATTCATTCAATGACTTAGAATAGAAAAAATAAAACTACTCAATTCCCCTACCTCATATGACGATAATAATTGGAAAAGGAAGAAATTCGAACGTCATTCTGTTGACGTCGGAAAGAAGGAATAATATGAGGGTGGTGTAAGCGGCATTCTTCAAGGATGACGCTGCCTCCTTTGTCCCAGTTGAAGAAGGAAGAAGGTGGAAGATGTCTGCCGTTCATCATTGGAGAGAAATGGATCCTCCAAGTTATTTCGTCTCCTAATTCTCCTATCAAAATTTATAAATCATGCCAACTAAATAATTGATTGAAACATCATCTATTATTTGTTGGAACAACAATTCAAAATGTTGTGATTAATTAAATGAGGCAACCCTTCTAATTAATGAAGGTGTTGTAGGCTCAAATAATTAATATAGAAAGGTGAAGAGTTTCATCCTTATTTATGGGGAGTTATGGGGGGTTTAAATCTCGTGTGGGCCCCACCAAGGATATCCTCCCAATGGAGGTTATGTTCTGGTGGGCCCCACCACCATAAATTCTCATGGGAGGTTATGGTGTGGTGGCCCCCCACCACTAACCTCCTCGTGGAGATTTAACAACCAAAAATAAAAATTAAGCTAACATATTATTTTTATTCAATATTATTTTAAAACCCCAAAAACTAACTTCCATTCTCCCTAGAACGCAACTGCAGTGAAGGTCTCACTATGTAATCACCGACACTGCGAGTTCAACGGTTCCCTCAGATTTCAGTTCCGAGCAACTGTTCAAAAGTTATAAAATCCCGCTCGTATGTTTACTGAACGTACATGAACAAAACTTGAAAAATTTAATCTATGAACACCGGGCCTCGAAATCAAGAATCATAAATTTTCATGGACTCGTAAACATCCCATGAATTTATGAAAAAATTCCACATATCTTCAGGGTCCTTAAATTATACCCACCTCAGGGATTTACGTCTCTGTAAGCTACAAATCGAACGAAGGGAACCAATGGGGGTATTGAGCATTCATAATAGCGTCTCGCTCCCATGTGCTCTCCTATAGGTTCCCGTGCTACCAGCGAACGTGCACCAGAGGTATCGACCATCCACGAAGACCCGCTCCGATCGATCCTCAAACTCCACTGGAATGTATGTGAATGTCTCCCTGTCATCGATGTCCAGCTCCCCATTGTTGATGATGTGCGATGGTTAATGGACATATCTCCTTAGATAAGATACGTGGAAGATGTCATGCACCTGGTGCAATTGAGGTGGAAGATCCAGGTGATAAGCCACCTCACCTACTCTACTGAGGACCTGGAAAGGACTGATGAATCATGGAGATAACTTTCCGCCTCTATGAAATCTCTGTAGACCTCATCGATGTGAGACCCGTAGAAAGACGTGGTTGTCATCCTCGATCTCCAGAGGTCTCTGTCTCTTGTCTGCATACGACTTCTGCCTGATCTGAACAGTCTTCATCCTCTCCTGGATGATCTGCACCTTCTCCATGATAGCTCGTACCATCTCCAGTCCCACTAGTGTAGACTCCTCTGGGTCTGTCCAGCATTGTGGAGGTCTGCAAGGTCGACCATAGAAGGCCTCAAAAGGTTCCATACCGACGGTGGAGTGATAGCTGATGTTGTAGGAAAACTCTACCAATGGTAAGTGATCCTCCTAGATGAAACTGAAGTCAAAAACACATGTGAGGAGCATGTCCTCGAGTGTATGAATGGTCCGCTCAATTGGCCATCCATCTGAGGATGGAAAGCGGTGATCAAGTAAAGATATGTCTCAAAAGACTCATGCAACCACTTCATAGCTGGGATGTAAACCATGTTTCACGGTAGGAGATAATAGAAGTAGTTACTCCAGGATAACACACAATATCTTTCACATAGAGGTGTCCTAAGATCTCTACTGAGCCCTGGTCTATGATCGGGAGAAAGTTGGCTGATTTGGTGAGTCGTTCAAGGATCACCCATATCAAATTGTGACTCATGGATGTCTGTGGAATACCCATCACGAAGTCCATGGATATCCCATCCCACATCTAATTTGGGTCCTCTAACAGTTTGAACCAGGGCTTCAAGTACCTTGTAATCGGCCTTCACTTGCAGACAAGTGAGGCATCGTGAGACAAACTAAACTACCGCCTGCTTCATACCTGGAAATCAGTGCAATCATCGGAGGACATGTTACATCTTCACCACCCCTAGATGTACCTCTAGAGGTGATGTGTGGAACTCCCACAACACTTCCCCTGAAGTGAAACTGGTACCATGGTACATCCTATGAAGAGGATGAAGTGCTCCCCACCATCAGAAAATCCATCAGGTGCCTACCCTGTGGATATCTGAGAACGTGACGTCTCACAGTCAGCATCTCCACGCTGTGCCTCGCTGATTGACTGAAGAAGTGGAGGAGTGATTATGAGATATTGTAGATAGGATGCTCTATCCCTATCCACAAATGATATCTGTAAAGTAGACATTTGCTCTATCGCCTATCCTAGTAGATGTATACCAGATATCTTACTGAGAGAATCTGCAACAGCGTTCCCCTTTCCATGAGTATAGACTATCCTGATGTCATAGTGCTGAATGAACTCAATCCATCGTCGATGTCTCAGGTTCAGGTCCTTCTGAGAGAAGATATACCTGAGTATCTTATGATTGGAGTACACCGTAAAATGTTCACCCATAAGATAATGTCGCCACATCCTCAAGGAGAAGACCACTTCTACTAACTCCAGGTCATGGGTAGCCTAGTTATGATCGTTTTGTCTCAGCTATCGAGGACCTTATTTGATCATAGCTCGCTCCTGCATCAGGACACACCCGAGTCCGGTCCCTGATGTTTTTCAGTAAACTACGTACCCTAATCCCTCCTCTGGAATCCTCAAGATGGGGGGAACTATTTAGCCTTTTCCTCAGCTTCGGAAAGCTCTGGTGGCATCTCTCAGACCACCAGAAGTATTTCCCCTGCTTCATCAAGGCTGATAGTGGTGATGAAACTTTGGACAAGTCTGGAACGAACCCCTGATAGTATACAGCCAAACCCAGGAAACTTCTCACCTCTATCACAATCCTTGGTGGCTCCCAATCAAGTACAACCTCAATCTTCACTGGATCCACTCCCACTCCAGCCTCCGAGATGACATGTCCCCAGAAGTTAACCTCTCGAATCCAAAACTGGCACATCAAGAGCATAACATAAAGATGGTCCTCTCAGAGTGTGTACAGTACTACCTGCAATTGGTAAACATGCTCCTACTCAGTAGTTGAGTAGATCAAAATGTCATCGATGAATACTACGACAATGTGATCGAGGTATGGCGGGAAGATCCTATTCATGAGACACATGAACACTGCTGGAGAATTTTTTGTGCAGAAGGGAATAACCAAGAAGTCGTAGTGGTCATACCGACATCTGAAGGTCATCTTCTATACATCATCGTCTTGAACTCTGAGCTGATGATAGCATAATATGAGGTCTATCTTTGTGAACCATCTTGCTCCCTTAAGATAATCAAAGATACATTCAATCCTCAAGAGTGGGTACATGTTCTTCACGGCCACCTGGCTCAGGAAACGGTAGTCATTACATGCTCAAGCTCCCACCCGCCTTCTTAGAAAACAGAATCGGGGGTGCCCAGGGAGAAACACTAGGCCAGATGAATCCCATCCTCTAAAAGTCCTCTAGGTGTACCCTCATCTCACAAAACTCAGAGGGAGCTATCTGATATGCTAGACTAGATATTTGTGCCATCCCTGGGTAGAAGCCAATGTAGAATTCCACCTCTCTACGAGGAGGTAGTCCTATAACATCATCTGGAAAAACATCCGCTTACTGGTCCACTACTAGAGTATAAGATGGACTCTCCACATATACTGCTCCGACGGTAAGGAAATTCAACTATCGAGTGATGGGCTGAACCCTCCTCCGGGTAAGTATGTCCTGTGTTTGAAAGGTTTTCTTCTTGCTGGTGAAGGTGAACCTGGTCCCATCCGTACGTACACACCACACATTTCTCTTAATATAATCGATCTGAGCATGAACTGTAGATAACTTGTACATGCCCAAGATTACGTCGTAATTCCTAGACGCCGCTACGAGGAGATCCCAGCCAAAGCTCTCACCTCTTAGAGTAATCTAACACTACCGGCACCAATGTTTAACTGTTGAGTCTTCTCTCATTGGAATCTCTATCCGTAAGGATCGACCCATTTAACGTCCCCATCCCGGAAGCCACTAAATCGGTGCTTTGATCCGGGTGGTTACATGACCTTAAACACACCACCCCATACGCCAAAGGCTGCCGGCTAGTAGCAGGGGTCTATTTACTCATGTGGGTAGACGATACCCCCTATTTATCAGAGTAAGAAACAACGGAATTACCAAATAGTGGAAAAAATTACCAATAGACTTGGAACATGTTTAACATCCAATCCCAACAATAAATATGCCATGTCATACTACAAGTGAAAAGTGTACAAAGGCCCAAAATAAAGACAACAACCCAAATCCCCAAAAGGGTCCCGACTCTAAGTTCGGATCCTCCACCAAGTTCTACCCAAATCCACTCAATTGTCTATCAAGGACCCATGCCCTTCTCCTGACCTCCAAACATGAAGTCTTCTTGGGTACCCAACGGTGGCCCGAGCAGGGTGTGAGTACAACTTTGTTGGCCACCGCCAACGTTGTCTACAAAATATCCAGTATAAACAAGTAGTGCATGAGAAGGAAAAAATAATGATAAATTCAAAGTAATTATTTTGGGTGCTTTTAACCAACATAGAGACAAATCCATTACCACCTCCAACAACATTCATTTCACACCAATTATCATCATTTAATATTTCATCACATTTCCATGGGTTAATCACATACATTATGTTACATGAGTCTAAGGCCAACAATCCCATGAAATAGGGTAAACACATTGTTATCCTATCTCATTAGGACTAACTCCCTCATAGAAACCACATCCTCCACTCGATGCCTCAGTCTGGGTGGATGCAAATGTTAAGAGAATAGACCCGCAGTCCCCTTTCTTAACCCATGCATTTAGGGTGGTGTTTAGAGCCTCAGTCTTCACTCAACCTGTGGGCGTAGATCCTCATGTCATACCCCACTCTACGAAGCCATGTTAACATTCTTATATATAAGTAACCATCAACCCTAAAAACCATTTCCCTTTGGAAAAAACTATTTACAACAACCCACATGGGAATCCACAACATGCCTTAACCCATTAACATGTTACTATTTCACATAATTTATCCATTTACCCAATTCCCATGTGTTATTCCAAATTCACTAAGCATAGAACATTAGACCCATAACCTATCCCATTGTGGTCTTAAATAAATTTACAAATTAACCCATTTAACACGTTCATCATTTCCATTAATCAACCATTCATCCATTTCAACTAACCCTTCGGTTATTACCAAGTTTAGGTGCATCACCTAAATTCTATTCCATGTTCAACCAATCATGCCCACATGTTGATCAAGGGATGTACAATTTATTAAAACAATGTCACTTTTTTAATATCAATCCCCAAACCCGGGAAAGTCGGCACATCATATAGATGGACCTAAATTAGGTCAAGTCAACTCAACACATCCCACGGGGATCATGAGGGTTACCATTTTCCCTTTAAAATACCATTATCACCAAGCATTCCATGGTTATCCAAAAACTAACCAAGGGAAAACATAAACACAACTAAAGATGCACAAACACCCAAATAACCAAAGGATATCACTTATAGACCACCTACCTCGAAACCGTAGTTGAACGCACTCTCTATCAAGTCCTTAGACTTCGATCCAACCATCCATTAGAGATTAAACCTAAAAATCACCCAAAAGATAGGTTTTTTGAGCATTGGAACAATATGGGAGAATCCACAAGCCCTAATATGAAGAAGAGAGGGGTGGAGAGGATTAGACTTACCCGAAGCTTCGATCCGCAACCAAAAATGTCCAAAACGGCCAAAAATCGAAGGATATCCACCCCTGAGAAGCTTGGGTCGAATTGGTTCATCCTAAGGTGAAGAGGGGAGGAAGAGAGGAAAATACCGAGGGAGGTTTAAAAAGCCCAGAGTGGAAATTTAGTAATATTTCCTAACATTAAGTGGTTGCATGGTTTAACAGCACAGTTTGGAAAACCGTGTGATAACCGTGCCCACGTCACTGCCCGAAGGAGGAGGAGCCGCACAATTTCGCCACACGGTTTGTAAAATCATGCGCAAACCATGCGCTCACTTCGGTCCAATGTAGGGAGGGTCACACGGCTTAGCCTGGGCAGGCTGCACGGGTTGGATGACCGTGCGCAGGTCGTGCATCCTAGCATGTCTTTCCCAGTATTCCTTCTTTTCATGACCCGAGCCTCTGAAACACCCCCAAGGCCTCTCACATCATTGGAAGACATCCCTTATGGTCCAAAACAAGGGATTCATCCAAAAATTAATGAAAACTTACCTTTCCAAAAATCGGGATATTACAAGACAACTACTCCGTTGGAATCTCCGAGCTCCGAACGAGGGTAGTGGATATGAAAGAATGATTGGAAAATGTGTCTATAAGAACTACATCTAATGTATAGTAGACACATATCGTACCTCGAATCATCTCTGGATCTCCATGGTCGTAGTCCTTAACTTCTTGAAACTAAGCTCTCCCATGTCAGCCCGCTCCCTACGGTCGGTGTGGTCTTCCTGATGGTGGTGGTGGAAACACCTCATAACATCGTCCACTGCCAGCTACTCGACCATCTCCTCTTCCATGTTTGATTGCGCCTTGCGGACTACCTAGATTGAACCATTTCCTCTACCTGGGAGGTCCCTCAACTGTCAGCTGATCAAATGAATGGCGAGTTGGAGAGTCAAAGGCCATGTGACCCTTCCCGCTGCATGAGTAACACTGCATGCTCTTGGTAGGTATGTCACTGCCTCCGGTGCTCGCACAACTGATCCTAAGTCCTACAGTCATCGACCCATGGGTCTGTTCCTCTTGGACCTCTGTGTCATCTATCTACTTCCAACTATATAAGACTCCACTGCATGTCACCTAGTAGTGGGACTCACTGTTGTTGACTAATCATCAAGGAACTTACCCACAGAGAGGGCTCTCTCTAACACCCCTGCTAGCGTTAGGATTTTGAGGGAGATCATTGGTGCCCTGATCACTCGCCAGATCCCCAGATCAATATTCCAGGCCCTGATGAATGGGTCTCATACCATATCCGTGGAGTAGAGAGAGATGTTGGTAAACCTTACTGAGTACTACGTCACTTTCATTCTACCCAGCTATAGATGCATTTTCTCCTCTATCTGCACCGCTGGAAGGGTTGATGGAACAAACTATTTCCAAAATAGGCTCTCAAAGTATATCCAGATAAGTGTCACCTCGTCATCGACCAAGAGCATCATGCTCCACCATCTACCTGCTTCTTCTTGAAGAAGACTCATAGCAAGAATCACCATAAGTTCAGTTGGTTTCCCTACCAGGCTGAAGACTCTCAACACAACCTCCAGCCAATCCTCAACTACCAGTGGGTCCATCTCTCTCCAGATCCTGGGTGACCTCGGTTTCTGGAACTCATAAAACATTCTCAAGCCACGTGAATCATCTACTGATCAAGCCGTTGGCATCGGTGGCCCAAAAAAATTATGTACTGATGGTGCCTCCGCTTGTAATTGGCCCGACACTGAAGCCTCATCACTCGGTGGGCTGTCAGAGCGTACGACTCTCAGGGATCTATGGGGAGGCTTAAAGAAACAGATGTGTCACTGTAAAAAGATTATACCTGGTGAGATCACCTGGTTGAGCTAACTTAATAAAACTTTTAAAGACACGCATGCAATCAGTGTTTTTGTGCACTAAGTCGGAAATCCGTAGTCAGGGTCCTGGTGTATCGATATGTCAGCCACCGCACAAAACTAGACTCCCTGAAATGACAACCACACTTATTACCCTCAACACTATTTCTTCATAGAAAATAATCATTAGAGTCATGAGTTCTATGGTAGAACCAACTCCTCTGATACCATTTTGTCACGACCCGTCGCCCGGGGCCCGTATCGAGCCGACCCCAATCCCGCATTACATAGGCCAGCAGATGATGACTAGATGTAAAGGGGAAAATTCCTAAACTGGGAAGATATTGACTTTATAATAGTAAAAAAACATAATAGAGTATGCAACTGGAAGTAAAAAAACTATGTAAAATTGTATACAAAGGCGAGAGTGTGGAAAGTAAACGGTTCGGAAATACAAGATAAACAGTAAAGTAAAATTCAACAGATATTCTAGTAAAGTTTAATAAAACATTTAAAGAAGCTACTGGGCCGCCCTCCAGGATTCCTACCTGAAGGGTAGGTACAAACGGCCTCCTCAGCACTCTGCTTCTGCCCGTACGCTCCGTGTACATCCCTTTGAGTGGTCCTCCACCAGGTACCGACCAGTCCTGCTACTCTCTACCCCGATCATCATTGTCCATTGTTTGCAAACCAACACAACAAGGTGCGTTCATAGACCGTTTAGGGGTGAGTATAAAGATACTCATTAGGGACCCTGATACCCTCATGGTCTCACAATATCCAACAGGGATACCCACAAGGCAATGGAACAACAGATAACCCATACTATGGTTTATGCCCATAGACATACCTATGTTATATAGTAACCCATCTCAATCAGGAGGTAAATAAAAAATTCACTGACTCGGCTCAAACCAGGATTTCATTCTCGGGTGGTAGTATCATGTAACCACCCCAGTCACTCTATTGAAACCTCAACTGATGGTGTACTCCTCCTCCATCGAGTATAGTGGGCCTTTATTGTCACACAGAGGCACTTCCCACCTTCCAGAACTATTTTGGTACTCCTCCTGTCGAGTATCGTTGGTCTACTGCTTCACATAGAGGCCCTCCCCACTATGTGTCTTCCGCGCTCACAAAGAGGCACTCCCCCTCGTAGCCTGCTGAGGTACTCCTGATATCGAGAACCATGGGTCTTCCGCATCACACCAAGGAACTCCATAATGTGGATCTGCTGCATCACATAGATGCACTCTCCAAAGGGCTAGTCGAAACACTCTGAGTCTAAAGGTCTATTGTCGTCAGGTATCATCCAGCTACTAGGTCTCTGTACACCACTTGATAGTCTCCAGGAGGATCCTCTCCATGACATATAGTTCGATAATAAAACTGTCAGGGAATCCCATGTATAATTATCTCAATGGTCTACCTCATCATAGGGGTCTCAATGCAATAGACGATGCGTCAATCGGACACCCGGTCTCTAAGTTACTGGCATTTCCGTCTTGGGGGTGGTTTGGTTTTTAGGTTCATACCAACCCGCATGTACTCCAACTATGTTTAATCTCATGTGGGACATTCCAGAAGAACCGACTCACTCTAATATTTCAGTCGCCACAGAAAGTTCGTCGATCAGACACCTGTAGCCCACGATATGGGCAAAAAGGCATAAACTTACCACACGGGTCTGGGTCTAGCCCAACCTAGTCAGACCGACCTAGCCTGACTAGGTCTGCGGGTCTGACCAGACCCGAGGGGGTGGCCCGGCATGAAGGGGAGGCCTAGCTAGAGGGCGCGGCCCAACCCAAGGGCGCGGACTGGCCCAAGGGTGGCCCAGTCCAAAGGGGCATCCCGGTCAGGGTGGGAGGCCCGGCCTGAGGGTGGCCCGGCCCAGTAGCACGGCTGGAAAGCGGCCCACCGGCTCACGGGTCCGCAGACAGGGTCCTGCTTCTCCCGGATGGCAGACCGACCAGTCGCTCCACCTGCTCCATCGTGGCCCGCCCCAGTCGTAGCTCCCCAACTCCACTCGGTGCGACGCCTCCTCGCCTCCTCCACCGCGGTATATCATGGCCATCTATCTCCTTCTCTGCTGCACGGTGGTGATGCGCCCCCTTGGCGACCCGCATGCCATGCGCCGCCAGTTCCTTCATGGCCGACCAGTCACCAGCCACCGTTGTTTTTTCCATGGTCCATTCCTTCGGCGGTAGTGTAGCAGTGCCACTGTCGCAAACAAATGAGAACAAAAAAGGGGGAGGGTCGGTACGTGTTCGTGTGGTCCGATCTTGCCTCATTATGATGTTATAAATCAGCAATTCGCATTTCATACATTCAACAATGTAGAAAAGGAACAATAAAACAACTCAAACCCTTTACCTCGTATGACGATAATCGTTGACGAAGGAAGGAAAGAGAACACTGTTCCATTGTCGTCGGAAAGAAGGAAGAAGTAGAGGACAGAATTGTTAGGGTTCTTCAAGGGTGGTGCTCCCTCTTTTGTCCTCGTTGAAGAAGGAAGAATGTGGAAGATGTTCGTCATTATTCGTTAAAGACAAATGGCTCCTCCAAGTTCATTCATCTCCTTAATTCTCCTAACAAAAAGTATGAAGCATGCCAACCAAATAATAGATGGAAACATCGTCTATTATTTGTTGGCACATCAATTCAAAATGATACGATTAATTAAATGAGAGAACCCATATAATTAATGAGGGTGGTGTACGCTCAAATAATTAATGGGGGATGGTGAAGAGTTTCATCCTCCTTTATGGGGAGTTAAGGGGGGTTTAAAGATCGTGTGCCCCCCCCCATGGATATCCTCCCGAGGGAGGTTATGTGCGGGTGGCCCCCACCACCATAACATCTCATGGGAGGTTATGGTGAGGTGGGACCCACCACTAACCTTCTCTTGAAGCTTTAACCACCAAAAAATAAAGCTATCACTTTATTTTTATTCATTTTTAATTCAAAACCCCCAAAGATAACTTCCATCTCGCTAGAACGCAACTGTGGTGATGGTCTAATGAAGCAATCACCGATGCTATGAGTTCAACGGTTCCCTCGGATTCCAGTTCCAAGCACTGGTTAAAAAGTTATTAAATCCCACTAGCACTTTTTCTAAACGTACCTGAAAAAAACATCAGAAATTGAATTCTGGCACACCGGGCCTCGGAATCATGCGTCGAAAATTTTTACGGACTCGTAAAAATCCAATGAATTTAAGAAAAAAATTTCCAAGGAATTTATGGGTCTTTACGACGGCATGAATTAATTTTAGATGATTCTGATTTTTCTTAAAATGGAATGTTTTGGGTTGTTTAAGATTGTTTGAATTTGAAGATTTGTTTTTGATAATTGGTTTTGAGTAGTGGTTGTTTTCCTAAAAAAGGTTTTGGCATTTATGGCTATCAGATTAAGGAAAGAGAACGTGATGAATTTTTGAAATTGGTAAAGGGATGTTTGAGTCGAATGCTTGTGTTGGTAGTTTCTTTAAAATAAATTTTATGGGATTCAAATCAAATGGTTCTTAAAAAAGTGTTGTTTTTTCAGATGATAAATTATTTTTTAAATAAAGGGAGAGAATTTTGAGGGGGACCTATGGAGTTTCTTTTTCATGCATTGTAAAATGGTTAGTTTTCTAGAAATATGAATTTTTTTGACTTGGTGGTTAGTTTTCCTATGGATGGTACATGATTTTTGAAATGGTTTGAATTTTTTTGGCTTGTAAAATGAAGATTTATTTTTATACGTTAGTGTTTTTGTGGGTCCTCACATGAATGGTTTTGTATAGAAAGGATAACGGATGCTTGTTATGTCATTGTGTTTGGGTTCTCATGGTGGCACGACAATTTGCATGTGAGAGATAATTGATGAAACATCATTAGTGAATGTGAAAATCTTCCAAGTTAGTATGTTTTTTCAAATAGTTTTAATTTGAAAAATTGTATTATTTTTGGTAAACCGATGATTATGTGGGTTTATTTTTCATGTTTAGAAGTTTGGTTTTTTTGTTATGCTTCATCATGATCTGGATGTGATAATCTTGGTGTGTCTTGGGATATGATCTTGTTGGTGGCTCTATTTTGGACATATTTTCAGTGGGTTTCTAAGGATATGTTGGATTTTTTGATGTGGCCGTTGATGGTTCTCCATTTCCAAGTCTTACAGTTGATCAGTATATGGATTCTTCTCAAACATTAAATCTATGTCTTTGGAAGATTCCACTGCTCATTTGATGAATAGAGATCTTATTGGGCTTGATTTAATGTGGTTTCGGATTTCCATAATTCTTATGGATACATAAATTGTGTTTGATGATGTATATGTGATTCGTTGTATTCCTTGTCAATTATACTCCTTGTTCAGCATGAGAGGGAATGATTATATGTATCATTGAGTTCCCTTTTTGAAGAAGGTCTGTTATTGAGAAAGTGAGTTTCATGGGGTGTTGTGATCTGTAGCTTCTGGCTATGATGTAGTAGATGGATCGAACATTAGGTCTCCCACCATAGTCTTGGAGTGATGCTTTTTACACAACCAGAAAATCTCCAGAGGTGTGGGGAGCTCAACTAAGCTCTAACCTTCACCATAATGGTAAACAAATTTATATTTTTTACTGTGATTTCCCATCACTATAATTTTTCTACCGATCATGGTGGACTTACCCCTCACAATGTGTGTATAATTAATCCTTCTGGGATGTGGGTTTCTGATCAATATCCTCGTGTAGACTGCTAATGGGAATCATGTGTGATCATGGTTTTACCTATTATTAGGTGGAGTGTATTGTGTGGTTAATCTATTTATATTGTGTAATTCGTGTTCCAATTTTCGGGTCAACTTCCCTCACTGCCCCATGTGGTGGAGGATGGGAACCGTGCTGAGAGTGCTGGACCAGTTCTTGTCCCCTCTGTTCGGGAGTGAAAGGGTTTAAATGTTCATGTTGTTTACCTCTTAAATTATATGGTAAGATTTTGTGGGAATGTTTCTATGGGTATTTGTGGTAGAAACCCATTCTTAGTTCATGTTGAATTCTCTTTTTTCTCATTGATCATTGGTTATTAATGGTAGTGAGAACCACCATGGGTATCATTTTGTTTCCTTCTACGAATTCGCCAAGTGCTAGTTGTTTCTAAATGGTTGTTATTCCATTCAATAATCCATTTTAATCATTTGTTTTTGTGATTTCTATATGTTTTGGGTTATCATTGTATTAATTGGGAGACGGCCCAAGAATCTAGTTTTTGGTTTGGTTGAAGAAGTAATGACTTTATATTTCAGTTGGTTCTTGAGAAGTGGATGGGAGATGGTGTTTTTGGTTGAGGTAAGAGGGTTAAGTTACATTAATAGTGGATGGGGTGATATTGTATTTATAGTCTGGACCATATTTATAAAAATTCAATAGGTGTTTATGAATCATCTAGAATTTTGTCTCTCTTTCTGAGGGTGGAACGATTTAATTAGGGGAGAATTGGCCCACCTAGTTTTCTTTCATATAATGGTTTTGATAAGGTTCATTGGAAATTATGATCCATTTATTGAGTTTTGGGTGAGATGAGTGTTTCATTTTGAAATACCATATATGTATAATCATCCTACAATGGGATCCTCATATATTTTTTGAGAGGTTTTGGAGAAATGGTTTGTTACATTAAGATTTGTGCCAACCATGGGCCCATTTTTAGATACAAAATAAAAAAAATTATTTTAAAAATCCTTAGTTTTTCAACTTTTTTAACCCATTCTAGTTCCCAACTAGCCTCAAATGACATATTCGAACCACTATATCCTTTATTAAACCCTTAATAATTCATTCCCATGGTGGATTTGGGTTATTTATACAGGCATTGGGACATCCCATGATCCCATTTTTAGTTTTAAAAAACAATTTGTATCTCTTATATCATATTTTTTTAATGATTCAACCTCTCATTGGATCCTATGAACTCTAAGAGAACCCCCAAGTTCTAGTTTCACTTTATGGAGCTCATCATAGATTGTAATTAGTGAGAAATTTCTCAAGGCTTCTCAAATCATCCAGATTTGGTAAGGTAATTTGTTTCTTCCATGAATCATTCATATTTTTCTCTTTAATAATCAAATAATATTTCATTGTATTTCCATGACCTAAGGATCCTCAACAAGATTTTCAAATCCATTCCCTTTCCTCAATGGATGTATATTATAGGGAAGATGGTTAGTTCTCTAGTTTCCAAAGTGAGATTACTTCTCCTTTTTCCACTATCATCCGCTTACATTAACTATTGTTTGGTTTCAACTTATACCCTATCCATTAATGACCTATCGTTATGTTACACATTGATTTTTGATGGGGTTATGTCTCATTTAGGGTGGATACTCACAGATATAGAGTGTTTCGAAATGCAGAGGGAGATATCGGGTGTGTTGTTCCTTTCATCCAAGGTTTTGATGTAGGATATCACTTCCACATGCCTTTATCATTTATCTTTCAACATTTTAATGTTATTCAAAACTTATATATATGTTTAGTATTTTTGTTCAGCCTTTGGATAATTTTTGTGTGTGTAAAATGTGGTTTTAAGCATTGATTTGTGGAAAGTAATGTAGTTTTGTTAAATGTGTGTACACCACTTGCTTACTTAAATAATTTATCATCATACACACCAAGATTATGGTATTTTGAATGTGTTTTAGTATATTTAATAAATTTTTTGCAGGGGAATGACATTTTATCCCTTTTCATTTTCTTAAAACAATGTTGTTTGATTAAAATGGCATTCCATGTGTTCAGTAAATTTCCCTGTAGGATTTTATGTGACTAGGTTGATTTAAAAATATTTGTTCATAATTATAAATAAAATTTTAGAATAAAAATTGATATATTGGGGTCCTATTAGGGATTTAAAATGTTTTTTGGATTTATAAACAATAGAGTTTTTGGTGGTAAACATGTTTTGGCACGAGTTTCCAGAAAATGGAATGTTTGGAAACCGTAAAACAATGGGCAAGATTTGGATGTGCATTCTAGATGTTTTAAGGGATTTATAAGGGTTTTTTTTCTTATTTAAATGTTGTGTATACACTAATTTAATAAAATTGAAATTTTTTACATTGGATAATGATAGTTTTGAGAAATGATTAAGGGTACATTTGGCATTTTCCTTGTAAAAATTGTTTCCATATGTTTTTCATGTTGTATCATTTGGGGCCATTTTATAGTCCATTAACATGATTTATTAAATTATTTTGGGTCTAAATAAACTAGTCCGATATGGAATTTTTGGGGTTTTGGACTTAAAAAATAATTTTTGAATAGTTTTTATGTGCAAGGGCTCATTATACTTCTTGAATTTGTTTTCAGAAAAATTCGGTTTTTATTTATCCATGAAAGAAATTTGAGACATGTGTGTGGGATGTTTGATGTGGGTATGACTTTGAAATTTAATCTTCATTAGAAAATGATATGTTATAGATGTGTATCTTTTTTGGAGCACTAAAAGAGAAAACTAGAGTATCTAAGTGTGAAGAGGTGTACTATTATGCTAGTGATCTAGAGGGACTTAGTCCCTATTTCACATAGAATATTTGAAGATGAAAACACTAACTAAAAAATGATGATGATTTTGTTTAGGGCCAGTATTTTATTAATGATTCTCATACTACTGGATCTTGTGCATGAGAATGGATATTTGTTATGGTTACTTTTACACCAATAAATGAGGTAAATAGGGCCCATATAAAACTAGGGCCTAGGGGTGTTCATATAACTTGTGATCATTAGAAACATTATTATCACTGTCGGCATACTATGTGTTTAGTGGGTAAATATAGCAGTGTGTGTGTTTTATTTAAACTTTTACATTCACCAATGCAACCCTCATGAAAACTATTTTCATTTTGAAGATTCAACTCTTTGAAAAATGGTTACTAACATTCTTATTTATAAAACATATAACTTTTTATTTGTTAATATTCATAGAATGGAACCTCATTTAGAAAAAAAACAAATATATTTTGTATATCAAACATGAAATTTTTGTTTCATTTATTTTCAAGGATGTGAATTGGGAATAGAATATTGGGCTAACCTGCTGATTTTTATTTCTCATGCCTATAGTTATCTTCTATTTGTAGAGATTTTGCTTGTTTCAACTAGACTTCATTCACATCATAAAATGAGTATTTGATGGGTTGGATAGTGACTAGTGGGGTCACATGTTCATTTCTTTTTCATCATGTTTAGTCAGTTGGTTTTATTGTTTAATTGTATTTTCAGTTTCTTGTATACACATTTTTCAGTTCAAATGTATATTAATGTATAGTTGAATTTCTATTTCATTCTTCTACATAGTTCCTAAATATGTTTATTATAAATAATTCCCTTGTCACTGAAATAATTCTCTTGGTTCTTTTCTCCATCTGAGGAGGATTGAGAAAACCTCTTGGGACTTGTCGCAGAGCAGTCTGGGTGACCGGTTTAGGGTCAACCCGGGCTGGTTCATGGCGACTAAACAATTAATGTCCATAGTCATCTATTTGCGTAATGTAATGAATATTAATCTAAAAACATATAATACACATATCATTTAATCATAAGTCGTTATATGTGGTATCAAACAAAATTTATAGTTATTTATTGGTCTCTAGGATGATAAAAACATAGTAACATCCCTAATGATACGTCCATGTGTAAGTCACAATCCTAAAATTTTGTTAATAATCATGTATAACAAATTATTAAACCTATTATGTTACATATTTATAGTAATTTTTATTGATTACTTAGTTTTTCCAGTATAATTAGGGTTACTCAAATTATATTCTTGGTTTTTTTCAATGGCTGAAATCAAAAGGGATTGCATGTGGTAATGTAATGATGGCCCTCCTGAGTAATGAAATGATAAGTAATATTAAATAAAAAACCTATCTAATTTTACAAAAAAACCTTATCAATCCATGATTCATGATGGACATACCATTTACCAATGGTGGGAATTTTTTTAAAATTTTTTTAAGAAAATAACGACCTTTTATTAAGGGAATGACTGATTCAATAGTTGAAGAGGAATGGATTTGTACCATTGAAAAGATATTTTTCATTATCAATTCTTCTAAACATGAAAATTTTATTTGGGTACATATAAATTGGAATTTTAAGTGAATCAGTGGTGGAAATTTATAACGGATATGAGTAAACATGATAATGTTTAATCTACAGATTATGATGATTTCAAGAACATATTTTTCACCATATTCTCCTTATAAAAACAGATATTCATGTTTCAGATCTATCTCATGGATATGATAAGAAAAGATGTATATAATTAAAATTAAACTCTAAAAATAGAGAGATAAGAATATTATATTTTAGTTAAACTCAATGTATGTAAAAAATAGTGGTGGAGATTTCAAAAAATGGTATTGTTAAATAATTCATGTTCGTAATGGTAGGTAATATGCATAATGAATTATAATGTAATGGAAGTAAGTTATCTAAATATGTGGATATTGGGAATGTAACATATAATGAACCCCCAAAAATCAATCCTACTTGTAAAATAAAAATGGGAATTATGATAATTGAGGCTCAAATACAAGGTTTAATGCTGATAGTCGATGTTAGATAAATTTTAATGTGATCGAAAAATGGAAATATCGCGTGATAACTATTTTAGATGAGGTTTATAAAAACTAGGTGGGAGAATAGTTTATTATTAATTTAATGGAAATAATGAATAATTTCTTATATGAACTTTTATTGTATTATGGTTTAATTAAACTTCTATCATTTGGTCAACTATAGTTTTTTATAAGGATTTAATATTAAATGTTGAATGGTAAGGTGATAATTTTTGGAAAAAACATAATTAGGTGAAGGTTAAAACATATGTTGTTCATGGTGTTGGATGATTAATTACAAATATGTTTGATTGTAATAAAATAAATGATATACTAATGATGAATCTGGGACTGATAATATAATAAGGTGGGTAATGGTATCATCAATCGACTTTATAGAGTATTATTTATTATTGTATGAGTAAAGGGTTATTTATTGAAAGAATTAATTTTTCACTATGTTCATATGATAATTATAGTTATTACATTGTTTCAAAATAATTCGTGATAATTTTCTTCACATTTTTACTATGGGTGATAATTAATAGATATGTCGTATTGTTTGAAGAATTAAATAGAATTTGATTTGGGAAACATAGATTTTTTTTTAAATTCATGGATCGTAATATTTTTTAAAGATTTTAAGGGTAGCCATTTAAAACTTCTATTAAGTTTATGTTAGTATATCTAATTAAGGATTAATGAATTATCTCTTTATATGGGGACTTATGCATATTGGATAACAAATGATATCCTTTTTAATGTTAAGATATATTGAATAAGCTATATTCAATGGATCTCATGATCCAATAGTTTTTCAGGACAATAATTCACTTACCATATTTGGAATAATAGATTAAGCGGATATTGGTAATAGAATAATGAAGGTATGAGAATATTAATATGAAATCATGTTTTTATTTATTCTTATGGAAATTATATAATTCTAGGAAAAAGGAAATGAATCAAGAAAAACTATCTATATTGTAATTTTTCCCAAATGAATCAAATGTTAACTTATATATTCAATAATTTATAGCATAGTGGTTGTTATTTTTATCCTATCCATGATCTCTATCACTCTCAATTAGAACATCATAGTTAGATTGTTCTTAAATGTCAATGTTTTTACATTACAACTACGTTCTCCTATATGGACACATAATTATTTGTTACATTGGGTATCTTTTATGATTCCATATTTCCCTTATAAAATTTTCTTTTAGTATTCAATTTTTATGATGTGGGTGTCAAAGTAATATGCTTCCTCTTAATAATCCTTTTATATCCTAGATGAATTTCTTGGGAGAAATTCATTTTAAGGGAGGTAGAATATAACACCCCAATTAGTTTTATGAAATATATTTCCAAATAATATGATTTATTTAATAGTTTTAATTGTGTTCTACATGATATTATTCATTCTTAACATATAGAACCAACATAGAATGTGATACAAAAAAACATTGAGTTTATACGAAAAATAATTTTATTATTAGAATTATTTAATTAATAAAATTATAAGATAGTAATTAAAATGTAGGTAATGAATATGATTAAATTAATTATGATGTTATGGTTTACATTTTTTTACATTTTTCAAATCAATTATAAATTATTATAAATCCTTTTAAAAAAATAATAGGAAATTTTTTTATAAAAAATTATTAAAATGTGTACAATTGTTTTTTATTCCAATAAATAAAAAAATAACTATTATTGGGTTTTATTAATGATATATATACAATATATTGAATCAAATTTTTAACATTTATCTTATGTGTTTTATAAAAATGATATAAAAAAATCTAATTTTACGTATAAAAGAACAATTTTTAAAATAGGTAGTTTTCTTTCTTTTAGTGGCGCACTTAATAAAAATACATTTTTGACCACATTATATAATTTATTTAAAAAATAAGCTTCTTATTTTTAATATGTGTATCATGATTTAATTTGGTTAATTTTTTTTATATTTATGTCATGTTTCATGTTTTCATGAATAATGAAAACATTGATTTTAATAAAAAATTGTATTTTCTTTAAAATCCATTACAATGTAAAATTATTTTTTGGATTAGTTTTAAATTATCATTAGTTGATAATGAATTAAAGTTATATATTTATTGTTTTGGAATGTTATTTTATGCACATATTTATTCAAAAAACATATTATGTTTATGTATGGAATTTTTCTAAAATGATGATTTTCAGGGATGTTTACCATTGTTTTTAAAATAAAAATTCCAACTTATTTTTTTTTGAAATTTGAGAAATGGATTCAAAATTTGGATATATAAAGTCCAAATTTATTGAATTGATCTCTTTTATTTTTTTTCCAATATGAGTAGTTACCATTAAATTTTTTTTACCATAGTAAAGGTAAAATTTTGTAATTTAGGTTAACAAAAAAATATAAAGACTATAAAATGGCATCTTGCATTCAAAAATCTGATTCAATTATTATGCATCGTCCCTTAACATAAATGTATTTAAACTATGTTTTTAAGGGACACATGTCCCGGAAATTGGCTTATATAATATTTAAATCAAGGAATGTAACTATATATACTTCCATTGTCTTAAAAATCAATTATGTGTCCAAAAAAAAAATATATATTTCGAAGATATATAAAGGATTAAATTAAGCATTATTTATTTATATTTATGATAGTAATATTTTTATATTTGAAATAAATACAGTTAATGATTATAAAACACTGATGTGGTAATTTTCCATGGAGAATAGAAATAAATAACATGATTTTATTTTAAATTATAAGAACAACTAAAACAAAAACACCTGATGAAAATTTATTTTTTGAGTGTATATATACCATATTCATATAATTGTCGAATTAAGGAAAATTTGGAGCATCATGGAAATGATTGTTACATTTATAATGTTTTATTTATTCTGTCGTCTAAGTAGTCAAATTCATGTTTATAAAAACTATAAAACCTTTAAATTAAAGGTTTCGAGACTCTATTTAAGATTAAAAATATTATTTGTAAATATAAATTATTTATATTCATCATCATAAATTATTTTTAATTTTTTCTGAATAAATAGATAAATAAATAACATAAATAATTACAATGTTATGATACATCAATTATTCAACCAAGGAAAAGTAAAATAAAATATATTAAAGATATGGAAATTAATATAATCGTAATTAATAATGGTTTTCCATGAATAATATAGGTGTTTATGGAATAATATGGGTATATTAAATGATTTTTGTTGTTGATTATAACTTTTTGTTTAGATATCTATAATGTACATTTATTGAATATTTTAAAGGTGACACTAATGACATTTTATGAAAATAATATAATATTTAATTATTATAAAGTAGTAATAATACATTAAAAATTAAAATTATTTAATATAAATTTTATAATGTTATAAATTGACTATTTATGAAAATTTGTATCATTTATGGAATTTTGTTTATAAAAATTAATGATTTTTTACATTAATTAAAAGTAAATTTGGTTTTCTACGTGTAAATTAAAATTAAAAGGATTTAAATAAAACCAAAACATGTAAAAATAATTATATACTGATATTAAAGCCTTATCGAATCATATATTAGAATAATTTTCATATAGGAGGTATTTTCATTGAGATTTAATCTATTGCAAACTAATATTTTTTGAAATTCCAAAAGTACCCCACACCTCAATTGTTAATGGGAAATCATCCCTAAGTTATTAAAATTACATTGATCTTTCCCAATCAACCAAAATCCACAAAATACTATTATAATCATCAATTTATAAATTATATAGGTTCTTATATTATCAAAAGACAAACTCAAGATTCCTTTAGTAGAGATCTAAAGGAGTAGTTTTGAAGAAGGGGTAATTGTTCAATGTGATCAAACTCTTTTTCAAATATTCCATAGATCAGATGAATCTGTTAAATTTATATAAAAAATATAAACATAAAAATCCAAAATATTTTTAATGTTATTAGATTTACCAACACATCATTATGCATACCCTTTCACACTGATAAATAAATTAAATTATTGAATGTGGGTATGTATGACTAATAGTCTCTACGTAGTGATATAATACATTTTCCAAAATGATTGTGTGATATTTAGGATGGGTTTAATCTTTATAAATTATATTTATGACATAATTATAATTCTATAATTATAATAACTTGTCTAACTATTTACCACATAATAATTAGGGAATTGATAGTGTCGTTCGTGCGCACGTATGGCTTATCATCTCCATGATATGATGTGATTCGATTTAAACAATATATCAAAAAGTTGGTAATAAGTATATATTTATTAATATATATGATATATATGACATAAAAATTAATATTTAAACATAATATATCACATAATTTTATTTCTATTAATATGAAGAAAATGATATAACATTCATGAGTACATACAACATACCATCTACTGGAACGGTTTATTACATTTATATCCATCATAGTTGATTATAAAAATTTATGAAATAAATATATATGATATTTATATCATGTTTTTTTAATCTATTATCAATAAATATTTAAGAGGGAAAATATAAAAAATCAAAACACGTGACAGAAAAAATGCGGTTAATACCTGAAACAAAACATTGACATTAAAATTTTTAACATATGAATAATAGAAGTCCATAAGTTAAGCATATATTGTATTGTATAATTGAATAATGACATGTAATATCTGTATAATATCCTTTTATTTATTACAGTGCATATTTTATAGAGAAAAAATTGATTAAATACATAAGGGAAGGGATTTGCATCTCAGATTTATTTTAATGAGACACATAACATATACACTACTTGTTTCTTCAACGTGGTGTATAAAGGGTCCATTACTGTATTTTATTAGAATGATTCTTAATATTATGTTATTTTTATCTATAGATAATTTTATTTATTTCCTAGAAATATATATTTTACTAATTATAATACATTAATAATTTATCACACAATCTCATCAACAATCATGATTATTTTGTTTTAAATCCCCATTGGGGAATATTTATCATTAATATCCATGAATTCTAAAGTAATATAAAAATGTTTTACATATTATCCTATGAATAATAAATTTTTATTTTACCCATGATTTAATTTTTAATAAATTGTTTGAAATGAATCTTTTTTAGTCGTTTTCTAAATGAGGTACATTGTTTCTTTTCCTAAAAATGTATGAATGTAATGTTTTTATATCATAAAACGTGAATGTATTTTTCCTCCATCGTGAATCCTTAATGATTTCAATTATTTCTTAAGATACAAAAAAAATCAATGAAAATGTTTACTTTTAATATTTTGAAGAATTTTATGAAATAAAAAACATTTAAAAAAATAATGTATATTTTCCTCATTAATTGTTTTCAAGTGATATCTACAAAAACAAATCAACTATGAAAACGTTATTTGATGTTACTTATGTTTCGATGGAGAATGATTCAACCATACCATTATTATTTATCGGTATAATGGTTTATGGCTATGATTGTAAGATATTAAGGATTTTTATGTATTTTTCATGGGTTAGGTTATGATAGAAGGATTTTTATGAACCCCATTTCATTCCATGGTTTCTATTATGATGAATTATTTATGTTTTTGAGGAATCCATATTAATTGCTGTCATTATTTGATGGGTGGGACATATATAACCCAAACAAATTAAATAATGATATATATATTATGGGAAAGACTGGACTGCAAAAAAAGTTAACATGGTTCAGTAATATAAGAATAGACATGAGTAACCATGATTTAGTAATATATGACTAGAGCAGGAAGTGAAATCGCTTCAAAAATACTTGTTTGGATATAACATCCTTACCCATATTACCATCTAATAAGTTGCTAGACTAGTAGCTAAACGGCCTCAACTGTGCCTCCTCATATGTTATAGGCTGTTGAATAGCAGTGATGGTGTAAGGATATTCAGTGGGGAGACTATACCATTATATCAAAGTTTCCATAACAATAAAAATAATATAAGTAGCTGAAAATAGTAGAAAACATTTTCATTATCAACTGAATAAAAAAATATCCAATGGTACTTTATACAAATCATGCAGCTCATGGTGAAACAAATTTTAAAGTAGTAAACAAAACAGCATTATGTACATCTTATTACAGAAATAATCAAAAGACACAAATCCCTAAGGGAAATCTCCATGAGAGTCTCGAGCTTCCGCTTTTCCTTTTGCTCCTAACTCTGCAGTATAACAAACAGCAATAGAAAATTCCATGTTCCTGAGAACATGAAAGTTTAATCAGGTACACCAATGAAATGGCATCCCGAAAATGTTGTGAGGTGTAAAACATAGTATGAAGGGAGCACCAGTTTTCTAGCTCAATCTAGACAATGTTATATAAAAAATAGTGTGCAGTTATATCAAAGCTTTAACAGAATTGAATAAATATTCGAAAACCTATCAAGACAACAATGGGACACCTAATGTTGATACCTTCTTCGCCTCACAGCCATTATAAGTGTCGAAAGAAGGACTATATATATATATTTAAATAATGGATAATTAAATTTTATGAAATTATTTAATATTATTTATTTACTCATTTCTTAACTCCTGGGTTCTTGTTGATACATGTACATCAATTCTAACATCTTCAAATACTAGAGCCTGATGTTTTTACTAGGTAATATGATATCTTAATACATGTTTTAAATCATGAAAGTGTCAAAAATATTGAAGGTGATATCATATCTCAATACCTACTTCGGCTCATGCATGAGTCCAAAGTCTGTAAAGAGGATATTATATATTAATTCCCTCTTTATCCCATGATAGATTATTTTTTATTCAATGTTGATATCATATATCAATACCTATATCAACTCATAAATATTCTCAATTTAGGCTATATCCTAGAGTGCCTTTATTTCCATTCTTTAAATTCTCACATTAAATCCAATGTTACAAATATCATAAATGTCAGTTTGACGGCAATGTTACCCTGATTGCTTTTTAAAAAAATGACCATGTTATCATTCTATTAACTCATAATCATAATGATTGTTATACCATTTATACATCTTAATATAATTACCATTTTCTCATTCTCAATACTAATAATCATATTGATCATGTTACCATTTATTCTTCTTAACTTCGAATGACCACGATCACATTTTCTTTACTCATAAGTGTGATTACCATGTACCAATTTGTAATTATCAATTTAGAATGACTGTGTTACTATAATTTATCACATAATTAATTTTCCAATAAATTATCCACCCCAAATACCATTACTAAATAAACCATTATATAAAAATATTCATTCAATTAGTTTACTCAACAGTTAACTAAGTTCTTTAAACAATTAATTAATTCATTAAAAAATTAATCAATATCACCTTTCATATTCTATAATTAATATTCCAAAATTAATTATCAATTTCTAATATCAACATTCCGTAATTAATTCCAAAATTAATTGTATAGATAATATTATCAAAGCGTATAATTAATTGACATATAATTATCTCAATTACTCCAATCCAATATCTCATAAATATCAAATAATTAATTATCTATATTATAATCTTATAGCATATAATTAGCTCACAATTAATTACCTCAACTCTCCCCACTCAATAACTACTGCTTAATCCAAATATTAATTATTGATATTACAAACTCAAATAATATAATCCATTCACAATTAATTACTTCAATTTAGCTAACATAATATCTCATAATAAATCCCCTGATAAATTATCTATATTTCAATCTCATAGCACACAATTAAATAACACTTAATTACCTCAACTAATCCATCAATGTAAATCAAAATTAATCCCCTGATTAATTATCTACATTACAATATTAATGTTCACAATTAATTCACAATTAATTATCTCAGTATATCCAACTTAATAACTCCTATTTACCAATTAACCAAACTGTGTCAACATGTAGATAAGAAGTACATCTCCAAGAAAAGTAACCATATTTCCATAATTTAAACATCTTCCTCTAAATAGGAAGGCATAGGAAAAACATATTATAATGTAAGAAAAGAATATCAGTCAAATCTCAATGTTTTTTTTCTTGATGAAGGGGCTCCTCTATTAGAAGTGTTTTATTTTACAATTGTGATTTTATAATATAATAAAACATATAACAGAACTATTAATTAATTATATAAATATCAGTCAAAAATTTCAACAATGATAAATAAACAACAAATGAATTTTATTTATTAAGAAATATTGAGAACCGTACGTAAAATAATTAGTCAAGCCAATGATTTATAACTCAATCCATTACCTTCTTATGTACATGAATTGAATAAACGTTCAAACTATTATAATTTATCACAATACTGTATAACAATAAATGGATCTGAAAATTAGTGTTGTGGGGACCAACACACACCCAATTAATTAACCGCAACACCAATAAACCATAAGCCTCATATTTAAAATGATATGAAACCAAATATTAGTTGTATAACCTTATATGAAATTGATGGTGGTGAATTAAAATCAAGATGAAAAACCATTCCTTTAGCAGATATTGTCATAATAAAGACCACTGGGTCCTAAGACATCTTATTCACTACATTGAATTTGAAGAATCAAAGAAATAAAACTTATCCCAATCCTAGGGATTCAACCTAAAAGAAACTGGGATACGGGGAAATGAAATGACCGATGAGAAGAAAAATATTGAAGGATAAGGCCTTACCTCCCTAACATTGAAAACATTAATTAATCTTATTTTAGGAGACGAGCATGCAAAGAGGGGTCTATAGGGATGGGGTGGTGTGCTTCATAGGGGACCAGGGGGTGGTCTTGCTGCTCTTTACATAGAGTTAAGGTGGGGTGCACCTCTCCCTTTCATTCCACTCTAAATTTGTGTAAAACAGTAATTAATATATAATATTGATGATAAAATTTATAATAATATTGTTGAACATAATAATATTATTATTCATACTTAATATGACACATTTTTTATAAACCCCAAACTCCTCATTAATCATCATTTAATTAAATTATTTTCAACATAATTTAATTTATTGAAATATCCATTATCAAATTAATAATCATTTAATTAAATTATCTCAAAATGAATTTAAATAAATAATCCTCCACTTCTCATCAATTAATTAAATTCCTCATAACCATGAATTGAATAAAATAATTTCCAAATTTCATGACATTTAATTAAATCCATTTTAAACAAGGAATTTTGTTAAATATTCAACTAGAAACACAAAACTGGCTTTGCAGCACAGTTTGACTCACACGGTCTGATAGACCATGTGAAACCCAAGCGGACACTACTAGATATAAATTGTATCATGCATGGCTGACTTGCACTATTTGACTAACTGTGTGCAGCCCGTGCGAATACCATTATCCCGTACGGTGCTCCTGAAACTCATCTAGCCACCCTAGAAATCCTAAATCCTTGTCCAGGCCCAATACCATCACATTAAATTATCTCAACAAAAAAAACCATCACTATAATTGGTTATAAATTCGACCCACCCAGTAAAATGAAAAGGATCAATAACTTTTGAATTTTCGGCCGGTTCTTAAAATGGGACATTACAATCTACCCACCAAAAAAACTTATCATCCCTGAGAAGCCATCAAGACCTTCAACAACACCAACTAACCCACCATGTCCATGATGTACCATTTGAACAACCACATTGCATTACCTAATTCCAAACACACCTTTAATCATTTCACATACCCAACAGCTAATGCCTTTAAAACCCGATCCATATCTCTTAATATAACCCAAAACATCATAATGGATCATAACTAAGACAACACATTTTGGGTCATGATCCCATCATCATCTCCTCAACCATCCACTCCTATATGGATTCCACCAAAGGTATTAGCATTTTATTATCAAACTCTCAAACCACAACTCTTTCATTGAAATACTTCGTTGACCCATAAACTCACACTCTCTCTTAAACCAATGATGTGCCTTTAAAACAAATTCATTACCAACCACATGTTCACAAAAGTACTTACCTAAACTATAATGACATTCTCGAGTCAAGCCATTTCTATGATAGTTAAAAAATGTAGTTCTCGTACACTAATAAAGGCATAACGCATAGAACAATGCATCCCACATATAACCCAGATAACAACTACTAATCCAGACAAATGACTTTTAAAACATTAGAGTGGTGTAAGACTAATGCTATATTAGTGTTACTAGGATGAGTTCAAGATAGGTGACATTCTTGTATAATTTATAAGAGTACACTAAGAGTAAAACCAGGTTACAAAAAGGATTAGTTGACCTATTCATGGTTATATCCTTTCAAAATGCTCACCTTCACTTACTGATGCACCTTAAACCAAACCTTAGTGCCTATATCACCAAAGGAATCCATGTTATTTCAAATATTACGACTAATACTCATTGAAAAAATAATAGAGATTCCAATGTTTTGTGCATTCCATGATCCTTATCAAAGTCATGTTTCCATGAAATCATTGATACATACACCCGAACCAACCTGACACTACCCACCATAGGAGTGTTTATGTTGTCAGAATAAAATAACATTCACTCAAAAACACAATAGTTTTGAAACACATTAGTCACGTGAGTTATGTTTTATTGACCATGATCACCACATCAACACATATGGCATGAAAGCTAAAAAATCAATACGATTGAGGATTGAAAACACCCATGTCAAACAAATGTCCTCCCATGTAGTGGGATGAATTTACAGCAATTCCCCAATCACTCTACTCTAAATTTTACACAAAAACATAATCAACATTACAAGCTTCCTTGATAACACTGAACTCAACCAGTTTCTTACATAACTAGACACAAGATAGTACTACATATGTCAACATATACTAAGCCATTTTTACAAACACTATTAACACATAATATCAACAAATCATAACTCAGATGATGAGATATTGAGTTTTTCATCTTTATAAAACAAGAATTAATCACTGATTATTCCCATAATAAGAGTTAAATTACAATGACCACCCATACTAACAACGGTGTGTTTTAAAACAAAAAATTCCTATTGGAGACAACAACACCCAAATGGCATCAATCCTATATCTTGGTCACCCATCCTTACGAAGCATGCATTTCAATCCAATATCTTGGTCACCCAAATATTAATCTACAAGGCTCAAGATTCCCTCTTTATATTAACCATTTCATGAATTAATTTAATCATTTAAACATTTGAATGAATTTTAACAATACCAAAAGTTATATTTCCCAACAGGGCACCGGGTTTTCAACAACACCCTATGTGAAAAGAAGAATGATATATCCAACTTACTATTTAACATTTATAATTTAATGTCAATTCATCATAAACAAATTATTTATAATATAAATTCCTTTTATATAGAAGGTGACCTCTGAGGGTCCCATTTATTTATTCCAATTTTATAAATAAACAACCCCATAATAGTTAATTTCATAAAACAATTCCCCAAATGACCTACATGGGGCCACTTTATCACTTTAAATTTATACTAAACCATTTCAATCAAAACTCCAAAGTTTACATTTATAATCATTTAACAACACACTGTCAATATACATTGATGAGTCACATGGGTGTTTATCTACCAATCAATATAGCACACATACATCATACCACTAAAATTTGTCTCACAACTTTCACATGCAATTTCCTTTTATCATTTTAACTTTAATAGACATTTCCTCTAATTGTTGGAATAATCAAGTAACCCATTTCTCAGTAATATTGAACCCACACAACTTAAAATTAAACTATATCCCATTGTAAATCAATAATCAATTTTCCACATATTTAGTTATTTACACATAAAGAAATCTCTAGCATGTTATCATAAGCATTCACATTGAAACATGTTATAACCCAGAGGCATGGAATAACATAAAAACATGCTAATAGTAAGGGAATAATGTAATTTAATCTTCTATACATGTTATATAAGAAGGAATTCTAAAGATGATAAAAAAATGAAATTCCATGCAAGGTACATGATCTTAGTTAGCATGAATCATATTAATTTAACTACCTGGCATATCATATGTAAGGCATGTGAATTTCTATGTTCTTATATGATTCATGTAAGGAAACCCCCTTACCATATCAGGCAATTGAAAAAGTCAAAAAAAAATCCTAATATAATAGAAATTGAAGATATAACATTCACAAAAGGTGAAATAATAACAACTGTAATAGAATAAAACCAAGATATCAAGTGCCAAAGCTGGACACACAGCCATTTCTTATATGTGGGGTGATCAATCCCAGGAATGGTAATTAACCAAGTGCTGAGACATTCCTAGTCTCCTCTATACCAACCCAAAAGATAAATATGATGGAAAAATAATGAAAATTGATCCTCTACTTCCACTTTGTAACATCTCGACCTGGATTACCATAAAACTGGTAGTCAGACCCGTCTCCACATGGCTTCAAGCCTGCCTCCCTGTATGCTAGAGGCTTCCGACTAGCAACGAGGGTGTAAATATTTTCAATAAGGATATTATACCTTCATATCAGAGTTATCAAATTAGTGTAACAATATATAAATAGATGAGAATAGAATAAAATAATTGAAATATAAAATGAATGAATAGAATGACCAACAACAGTTTATACAATACATGTATTTCAGAGTGATTCATATATAAAAGAAGTAAACAGAACATCATGATTTACAAATCAGTGCTGAATTGAATAAAAGACATAAATCCCCAAGGTAATTCTCAATGATCATCCCAAGAATCCTCTAGATACTTTTCTATGAACTCCCAATTGCATCAAAAAGAAACTACAAAATCCTAGTTCTATAGAACAATAAATTCTACTCAGGTACCCCAGTTCTATAGTGGACCTAATTGTGTGTTAGATTAATACTCTGAAGACTAGAACCACCAGTTCTCTATATCAATCTAGACAATGCAATATAACAAAATAGTGAGCAGTTGTATCAAAGTAATAATATAATTGAATAAATATCCAAAAACCCATCTAGGTTTTAATGGGACACCTGATAGTGATATCTTCTTTGGATCCTAGTTAGAATAAGATTCTATAGTAGGAATATATAAATTTAAATGTTATATTAAAAACTGTTTATCACATTATTAAATAATTTTATTTACTCATTTCATAAATCTAGGGTTACCATGGATATCTGTACCTTAAAACTATCTTCTTCACATACCAGATCCTGAAGTGTTCCCGAGGCACTATGATATCTCAATACCTCCTTCAGCTGACACTAGTGTCAGAAATATTTAACGTGATATCATATCTCTATAAATTGATCAGCTCATACCTGATTCCAAAGAATGTAAAGATGATGTTATATCTTCATGCCTTCTTTGACTCATGTAATAGTCTGAAGTTTTCAATGGCGATATCATATCACATTAAACATTATGAATCATTCCCGAGATCAAAATATTCTCACGTGAGCCCATTTCATAGAGTTTTTTTATTTTTATTCTTTAAACTCACACATTAATGCCGAATTTAAAATTATCACAACTGTATGCAAGATTACCATGTTACAATCCTTACTCCACAATTGAATTACCATGTTCCCATTCTCTTTATTCATAATAATAATAACAATGTTATCATTTAAACATCATAGTAGAATGATCATTTATAATTCTCCTACCTCAGAAGCATAATTTCTATGTTACCATGTATACCCCTTAACATATAATGACCATGTTCCCATTCTATTTACTCATAAGTATGAAGACCATGTTTCTATTTGGCTTCTCAATTCAGAATGACCATGTTCCCATAATTTATCACATAATTAATATAAAAATTAATTATCCATCCCAATCACATAACCAATTCAACAATTAGTTAAAGACAACCATTCCATAAGTTTACTAAAGGATTAAGTATTTGCATTAAACCATTAATTAATTCATCAATTAATTTATCAATAATACAATTATTATTTTATAATTAATTTCCCAGCATTATTTGCCTCATTCAATTCTCATCATTCCATCATTAATACAACAATAAATTTTTTAGATCATATTATCAAAGGCTCATAAGCAATTCGCAAATAATTTTCTCAATTTGTCCAATCCAATATTTCTAAATAAATCACCCAAATTAATTATCTATGTTACAATATTTTAGGAAATAATTAATTCATATTTAATTACCTCAATTCATCCCACTAAAAAACTCATAATTAATCCCTTGATTGATTATCTACATTAATATTTCAATGCACACAATTAAATAATTTTTAATTATATCAATTTATAACATCCAATATCTCATAATAAATTCACCGATTAGTTATCTATATTACAATCTCATAGAACATAATTAATTCAATATTAATTAACTCAACTCATCCAACCCTGTAACTTGTAATTAATACATTGATTAAATATATTAATTACAATATCAAATCACACAATTAATTAATAATTAATTATCTCAATATATACCATTTAATAAATCATATTTACCAATTAACCCAAGTTCCGCAACATATAATGGATGAAATACATCTCCAAGCTATGAAACCATGTAACCATAATTTAAAAAAATTCCTCTAACTGGGAAAGCATAGGAAAAATGATTTCCACAAGCTAAGAAAAGTATAATCTCTATGTTTTTAGCTAGAAGGTTGCACACCTTCGTTAGAGGGGTTTTATAAAAAAATATGATTTTGAAATATGAAAAACTATTTAACACAACTATCAATTAATTATATAAATTTTAGTGAAATTTTTCAACAACGATAAATAAACAATGACAACACTTTATCAATTGAGAAATTATAAGAACCCTGCCTCAATGAATTGGCTAATAAAATGCATTCTAACTCAAACCACAATCTTCTTTTATACACACACTTGAAAAAAAACACGCGTACACTTGGAATTGATCGAAACACATTATAAAAATAATTAGAATCCAAAATTAATGCGATGAGTACCAAATCACACAAACTTATTTAACTGCAACACCCGAAAACAATAAGTTTTTTATTTAAAATGTGTGAAAAAAAAATAACGGGCTTATCGCCTTACCCTAAATTGACAGTGCTGGACAATAATCAATGTGAACCACCTCACCTTCAGTAGTGGTCATCGAAATAAAGACCGTAATTTCTCAATACAACTTCCACACCCTCTAGAATAGAAATAATCCATTAAACAATAATAAACTCAAACCTAGGGTTTCAACAAAAAGGAAACGATGCGATATGGAATCGAAATGGATGATACAAAGAATGAAATACATAGAGAAGACATTTACTTGTCAAGAAAGAATATATTCATGAAGGAACTAGGAGGTGATGAGGGTACAAAGATGGATCTTTGGAGAAGGTGTGACACACTCCATAGAAGAGCAAGGGGGTCATGTTACTCATTACGTAGGGGGAGGTGGGGTGATCCTCTACCTATATATCCACACTAAATTAGTATAAAACCAAAATTAAAATATATTAAATATTATAATATTAATATTAATAATAACTATAATATTATTATTCTTACTATTTAATATTATATCTCTTTGATAAAACCCAAACTAGTATTAATCACCATTTAATTAAATTTTTTTGAATATAATTTAAATAACTGAATTCCCCATTAACGAATTCCACATAATTTAGTTAAATTATCTAAATTAAAATTTAAATAAATAAATACCCCATTTCACATCAATTATTTAAACGCCTCATTACATTGAATGTAATTAAAAAAACCACCATTTATAATATTTATTTAAATCCATTATTAACATTGACCATAATTAAATAATTTAACCCAAAAATAAAAAATAGGAAGTTCATATAGTTTGAATCACATGGTCTGATTGATACACAACCCATGCAGATTCTACTAGATACTTAGAGTACCCCGCATGACTGACCCACATGGTCTTACTAGCTGTGCACAACCCATATGAACACCACTATTGGGTTTGTTTCTCTCAAAACCATTCATGACACCTCAATACTGTACCGAATCTAGATATAAACACTTTAAATAATATCGTCTAGAAAAACATCAATTTAAAGGTTTGTTCGAAAATTGAAAGATTTTATAAAATGAAAAAGTTCATAAACGTTTACATTTTAAACTGATTTAGAAACATATGAAATTAAAATGGAATAGGTGTAAACTCAATTATGTAATTAATGGCTTGAATAGGGTGTGAATGTGGTTAAATGATGCAATTTTTCCATTATGATGGTCTTATAAATGATCATTGACTAATATGGAAATTATTTTCTATGTTTATGTTTATTCCACATTTCCATAACTAATTTTATCCTTTCATAGAAAATGTTCATTGATTCTTTATAAATTTCATGGATTTATTCCATGACATAATGGTAAGATCTTAAATATTTGTGATATGATTTTGTAATGTTTCATTCATGTTTAATTGTATTATGATTATGATTTGATGGATAACTCCCTTGTTTACCTAAAATGAACATTTGTGCTCAAACTTTTCTTATGTTTCCTTTCCCTATGTTATAAAGAATGAATTTAATAAGGAGTTATAAAGGGTAATATCATTATAGGATATGTTTAGTATCATTTAACATATTAGTATAACATGTTCCATGTTTCTAATAGAACAAAATATTACGGGTTTTGGGCATGTTTTGGAACAAATTAATTAATATAAATCTAAAACCATGTAGTATCCATGTACGTTAAACATTAAACATTATATTATCCTACCACAACACAAATTATGGGTTGTTATGGTAGCGTAATGAGAATGATTAATGACTAGAAATATTTATGAGTAATTTTAATCCAACAATATGTACTAGTTTAATGATTCTGATGCCCAATAATATAAAAATCAATAAAAAATGATTTTTCCACACCAATTGTACTATTATTATTATTATTATTATGGCATAATGCAGCAATATTTATATTTGTTTCACTATCCTATTTTATTAAAATTTACACAAGTACATCTATTTTAGACTGCAACTATGATGGATATGATTTGGGTCTCATGTTACCACTATATAAGGGTTATCATTCGTCCACCAAAAATGATGGTCATGGGTCCTTGACCAGAATGGAATCATGGAATATCTTCATTTTCATCCAAGGGTTATTAAATGGTGTTAATTTCATAGTCTATGTTTGACTCATGGAAACATGTACTACTCATGAAAACCATTTCATGATTCATCACCATATAGAATATACATAATGAAATATCTAGTTTTCTAAGCAATGAGCCTACCTTTTTTATGATGGGATGAGACTTTAGGATCCATCACACATTATAATGAATTTCAGGCATTTTTAAAAAAAATTATTCAAGATAGTATATATGGCAATATTATGTTTTATCGTTAATGATATTATTATTTGACCCATATTATACTATTTTATTCACATAAGGAAATATATAATCAACAAATTCGATATCATGGACACATTTACTATGTGTGCTATGCTAATCATACCCATGATACGGTAATAAAAATGTATATATTATATAGATGACATAATTCCTACTTGCATGGACTAAATATATACATTTTTAATTGGAATATGAGTAACAAATATTCAATCACATTCATACTCAGGGATTTTCTATTTATATCATTAGATAATTAAGTGGTCCATTATTTTCTGAATCCCATATCATTGTCACTCAAATTGATATTTTTTCCACCTTAATAGTATTTTGTCATTCAATATTAATTCTTCTACATGTACCATTATGTTTTCAACAAATACTTTATATCTAGTATATCATATTTATTTAATTTATAATAATTGAAATAGAGATACACAAATGATTGAGATGAACTTCACAGTACATGTTATCATATATTAGAAACTATCATAGAATAATAAAGGAATTAAAAATATGCTTTGAATAAATAATATTAAAATATAACCTCCTATATTATGAATTCAATATATCCCAATATAAAATTTAAAATTAAATAATAAATTGCGTATTAATAAATAAATATATAATATTATAATTAATAAATTTATACATATTTCCCTCAAATTTAACTACTCATAATGGGAAATTTTAAACAAGTAACTGAGGCACCTTCCAAATAATCAAACTTGTTAATTTCATTAAACATATTTATTCACTATGTGGTCATTGACTTATAGACTAACACATCAGAAATTATGTTAATAAATTTATCATATTAATTGACTGAATAAACAATAGATAATAAATCCCCATTAATAAAAAATAATTTTATTTATTTTTGTGTCATGTTAATGAATTTTCAATAATTATTTAATATATATATATATATAATCAATTTTTTTTTTGTAAATGCGCAAAACAATTAATGGAATTAATACTATATTGAATAATTAATATATGATTATTTTAATAATGGAATTGATATACAACAAATCATTGATATTATAAAAAGTGGGTACGATGGAGTAAATTAATGTCAATAGAGGAATGAAGAGTGGTTGAGAAAAAAGGTTACAAATCATTTGTGCTATGAACATTAAAATGGAAATTGAAAAATATAACATTTAAATCATCAAGAATTAGGAAAATACTACAAGTAAAATATTCATGAACATGAAATTATACATAATTATGTTATAACACAACAAACCCATATGAAAGAAATGGGTTTCATAAAAACATCCTAAATAAGATAGCTAAATCCATGCTATGAACAAAGGTAAATGATATTATTAAAATATATACCAGAAAAAAATATAATGTTAAATAATATTAAAATATATGAAAAATATATTAAAATATGTGTTATATAACACATTGGAATTTTATAATGTAATAATAGGTAAAGATTTTGAAATTTTCAAATGAGGAATTCAATTATTCAAAAAGAATCATGTGTAATATTCAATAAATATCCCTTCAGAGTGAGAAATAATATTTTATATTAACCGAAGATTAATGTTTTATAAAACATACACCTACATGGTTGAATCTGGAAAAGGAATTCATTTTTTGGAATCCACACACTATTTTAATTTCCATATTTTTTAGATATCAAACAAAATTATGATTAATCATGATGGATTAAAATATTTAATAATATTTATAATTTTAAATTATAGAAATTACTTGAAAATAAATAATTTTAATGAATAAAATGTTTTCTGGCAGATAAAAATAAAAATAAATGCAATTAAATAACATTATTAATTGCACTATAATGATTAAATTATTATAAAAATGATGATGTTATTTGAAAACTGAAATATGGTTTACATTGAAATACACAAGGAAAAACAAATTTATTTATAAATATGAATAACATTCATGTCAATGAGAAAATTCATCAAACAAATAAAATTCAAAAACATTAATTTCTTAATATTTTATTTAATGAAAAAAATAAGTTATCCAGAAAAAATTAAATATGTTATAATCTAATAATTTAATATAAATTAAATTGGAATATACATTTACCAATAAGAATAAATGAATTATATACAAGTTCATTCATGATGAAAAATTACCAATAAGTATAAAGTGAAAAATTATTCCTAACAAAAAATAGAGGAATAAATCCATCCATTACAAAAAAAATTATTTATATTTTTTTGAGTACCAATGATTAGAAAATGGAAAGAATAATTGAAAACCCTATAAATAGAAAATTCAAAGAAAATAGATGGTGTTTATGATATAATATGAATATTTATTCCCCAATTGATGTTCATGTAAAAAAAATACTACTTAACAATTAGATTAGAACATAAAAAGTTAAAACTTTTATGAAACTTCAATCCAAACTCATGATGCAGTGTACATAAAATAGACTTTTTATTACCATGGTAGAGGGGACGATAAAAATATAATATATCAAATAGGAAAAATCTCCACAAAATTAAGAAAATATATGTGTAATTTATGACATATATCAATGAAAGATGATTGATATTATAAACCCTTACCTTAAGTCCCAAGATTCCCATAAATATTAAAACTTATAATATATTAAACTATTATTCATTAATATTTTTTGGAAAAATATTTTTATGTTTATTTCCTTTTACATTAATCTTTTGTGTTCATGTATAATTTTTTTATTAATTATTTTTAGAAAATATTGATCATTAATTGTTAGTATTTAACCATTCATTCTCTATTTGAGAGTACTAGTATTTTTATACCAATATTCAAAGAAGTTTATCATATAATGATTATTTATTAATTTATCACATATATTTTTATATATTTTTGGTAATTACATGGAGACTTAATGAATAATATGGTGATTATTTGAATTAATATCATTAAAATCTCTTTCTGTTAAGTTTTTTTTTCGAGAAAAATTAATCATTTTATTAATAAATAAAATTAATATTTAAACACTCTAACATCATATTCATGCTAATATCAAATTTTAAAATTATTTTTATTTTTATAACCATATATTACTAATGATAATGTAAAAATACATTTTTTTTTTGTTGATTCTATTGTCTACACGTTCATATAGGTGACCATTTTTATTATTTAATGAATTATAGGGATATAAGGTAGACAATGTGATTTATTTAATGAATCATAATAATTCAAAAATAACATATTTTTTCATTAAAGTCTTATTTTGTTGATATCCATGTAAATTGTGGATGAGAAAATAATGTACATCATCTTTGAAGATGGATGTCCGTACATTATACTGGTGGAATTTTGATTTATTAGAAATTGTAATAGTATGTCCGAATATATGTGTCACACAGAAATAAATAAAATTAAATGAATAATTATAAATATGTTAGTATTTTGTTATGGTATGGATATTTTTATTGCGGAAATTAAATAAAAACATAATGGGAATTGTAATTAAAATTTCTATCATTAATTATTGGGATTCATCCTTTAATATGATGATTACTCTTTAAATGGTTGGTCCATTAATGTGGTAAATAGCACAATGTTATTTATAATGGTGTTAGGGAACTTTTTAAAATGTTTTTTCAATAATATATTCTAAAATAGTGATAATAGTTTAATATTTATAGGCAATATTTGATAAGTGATTGTGGTGGAACATTTGTAAATTCTCATATCATTATAATAATATAAATCTCTATCTCATGGAAAAGTTATAAAATGTCCATAAAATACCATATATGTTAAAAATGGATCAAATATACTCATACAATTTATTAAAACATGGGTTTTTATATTTTACACCTTATCCATTAGGTTATTCACCTCTCTAACCCCTTCTAAAATTTACAGTGGTAAAAAACATGTTTTATAGTAATAAATATTTTTGAAACATTGAAATAGTTTCTGTTACACAATTTAATTTTTTGATTAAAAATGGAATCTAATTTATTACATTCAATTTTTGGAGTTGGTAGAAATTAATTTTATTTTTAGTACTCAAAAATCATAAAAACCATTTTTTAGAAAACATTGAATCATTATAGAATGACCGTGGGAATATTCATTCAATTATAAGTGGTCATGGTCAGGGAAAATAAAGACCAATGTTTTTTTATAATCCAAAATTTGTAATAATTTTTTTTATAATTCATCTCTATAACAATTTTAATAGTATTCCTGTTATTTTTATATCCATTATATCACAATAATTAATTTTTTATGGTTGGTCTCGATATGTGTATAGTTAATTAGATCATGAAAAATAGGGATGCTCTGATATTATATTTTTTATCTCTTATGTGTCATTTATAGATGACTCTATAAACTCTTACATGAGTACTATACCATTAATGATTATTTCATTAATATAATTTTGAAATCATTATAATGTATCATTTCCCCACAAGTGTCTCTAAAACTAATTATCCCAAGATTGGTTCATTTCACAAGGACATTATATTATAGCATTCCATAAATAAATAACCTTATATCATAAGGTACATCAACATTATATAATTATTGATATTTGATTATTATGTTATAGGTTTCTTCTTACATTCAATAAAATTTAAAAGTATTCTTTTGAAATATTATTTCATGTTAAACCTATATACCTCATCGATATAAAGAATATTCCAATATATATTTAATAAATATAAAATCACATCACAATAAAACTCAAATTTTTTTCTATGTCCTTGAAAATATGATTGAAAATAGAATTTTAAATACCATTAAATGTCCATACCTCTAAAATTTAAACTAACATGAAAATATCCCCATAACAAATATTTTCTAAAGCATTCTTACAATAAAAACTATAACGTAAAAAACAATCATGCTTATATCTAGTGATAAAAAAATTTAACAACATTTTAGGATTTTATAATTATAACTAGGATTCAATTTTGACATAAGAAAACAGATAACATCAAACTAAAAGAATTGATCAGTTAGATTCCCAAATACATTTTTGATTTATATTTTTATACAATTATGACAATATCTTAAATAAAAACCATATACCATAAAAATATTTTGTATAAAAATATATATTACCACCAAAAATGTTATTAAAATCTATAAAGGTTTTTATGATAACATACACAAAACCTTTCATCAGAGCCTATGGACAAATTAATATACAAATAGTGATCTGAAATGATCATAAAACGGAAAAATGTGAATAAATAATTAATTATTTTTATTGAAAAAATGTGAAGAACATTATGATTTCATAATAAAGGATAAAGATCATAATAGAATATAATTCATACACATTATTACATGGATGATAAAACAAGATACCATTTATAAACTGTAAATATCAGGAATGATTAATATAATTCAACAGTCATGTTATATGTAAAATATATATATAACAAAAGTATACATTATAAAATTATTCAAGAAAAATGAAAACATATTGGTAAAATGGAATATCATTTCTATTTCACTCTTATAAATCGAATAACATGTATGATAAATTGAAATAATCTCTTAAGTGAATCAAATGACCATTTAACTCCATCCTTTAACCAAGTGAATTAGAAAACTATATCATTCCCAACCATCACCATGATATATTAATGGTCAACAAAAAATTTTAAATAATTTCCATGAATAAAAAATAATCATAACATATAAATATTTCACTTTTTAACATCCCCATAAAAACTCATTATTCATAGATTAATATACACGGGGAAGGGAAAATGGTTCATGGGAAATCTCACTTAGTCAAAAAATATATATAGATAGAGAGAATTACTACTATATAATTTCAAATTATACCTATTAGAAAATATGAAAAATCATTTTCTATTTTCATTTATGAATAGAAATACCATTAAATGATCATTTAAAGTACTCATGAGGAAATGAAACTTCCAAAATATAAATTAAATTTTAAATATGAAAATTCAAAAAAATTATATACATATTTCCCAATGAAAATAACATTAAAATCATATAAAGGGTTGTAAAATTCAACTAATTGTCATGAATATGGGTAACAATTCTGGTAATAAATGTTAATGATATACATTTATTTCTATATTTTGTAAAGAGAGTCAAAATTGAAGCATACAGGTCCAAATAACTAAATTATCATTATATAAAAATTAAAATATGGCTAAACATTATGTACTATAAAATCAGGAAATAATGTATGTTTAGAAAATAATAATAATCAAAACATTATAGAAAACAAGAATATAGATGATATAGATTCCACATCTAAAATATTATATAGTATTAAGATAACTTAGAAAAGAACACCTTTATGTATCTTAAATATATAAATTCATAAATGAAAATTAATATTATAAAACAAATACTTAACTAGAGTTGATTAAAAGTGATGTTTCTAAAAAAATATTCTCATTTCTACCAATGGAACAGTAAAATTAATCAATATCGAAAATAAATATGATTTTAAAACAAACCCTTTACAATATTCGTAGCATTAAAGTAAAATAAAAATTAATGAAATGGTATGATATAGTTGTAGAAATCACAAGAATTACATGAATTAATATTTAAAAATTATTTCATGTTGTAGTATGTGAACCATATAAGGAAATCAAGGTGTTGTCCACTAAAACTGTCTCAAGAATATGATATTTATACAAATAATATATTTGAAATGATTATAACATTCACAACAATTAGTAATCCATTTGGTAACTATGATAAAATATTAAAATCCATAAATATCATGTTTTAATATTGAACTAAAATTATATAAATTTACATATAATAATTTCATAATAATGTCAATGAAGTGAAAATAAAACCCATTGAATAAAAATTGTGTTAATAAAACCCTTACCACTTTATAAAATTCATGTAAAATCACACTAAATGTAGTAAATTGAAGGAAAATTGAGATGAAATCTATAAGCACAAGTCCACACATGATATGTATATCTTATAAATCAAATTAAATTAAAAATATAAATTTAATAATTTCTTATTAACTTCTTATATGATTATTACTTTATAATCAAATAAATATCATTAATTATTTTAAAAATATTTATATACATAGTTCACTCTAGGTATGGTGTTTTAAAGATATTTGGATCATATTGGCCAAACGACATTGGTATGTTCACTGTGATCAAAGGGTCAATTATTCAATCACATAGAGAATAATAATCATTACATAATCATTATTTTTATACATTCATTTTATTAGTCATTTAAACAATGAAACATTTTTATGAAGAAGAAATTATCTTACAATCAGTGTGATGAATATCCATTCATAATTATGAGTAACATTTTATTTTTTCAATGAACATGATTAAAATAATGTAATAAATTTTTTTAGCATAAAATGATTATTTTATAATAAATAGAATCTTATATCATTAAATAAACATATATTTAACATCCATGTGATGCTGTGAGGGAAAAATGACATTTATTTTTCAAGGTTGTAATACACACGTAAGACCAAAATCTATTTTTATTTTTAATTAATGGGAATGTAATAAAATATATGATATATTCTATTCAAATAACTATAATTATTTCGGGAAAATAATATATATAAATTTAATCAATAATTACAACTCTTAATGTGAGGTGGTGATGGAAAATTAATTACATCTATTTGTGAGCATATAGCCCGTTGTAAACATGAATAATGGTTTATTTTCCCATTTGACGAGAGAGGAGATGTATATAGATTATTACACTAAGATAATAACATATTATTATTTTTATTATACTAATTTTATTATTTCACGTTGGTTAAACATCATTTTTCTGTTGTTGATTATGAAATTAAATAAATACATTCATTTAAATGTTATAAATTTTATTTGTTAAAAAAACTTTCTATAATGACATAGGTTCCGTATGGATATTATTCTTTGAATATTAAAAATTATAAAATTTATGGAGTGGAGTAATGAAGTTATTTTTCTAAATATATTATGAAAACAAATTCTTTTTATGTGTGGAATTAAGGGCATAAGAGTTGTCATTTTTATATATGAGAGAAGACACAAATAGAATGTTTATAATTACTAAAATATTTTAATTTTACTCAATGAAATTGGATATAAATTAAATAATTTAATAATATGAGATTATATAGGGCATGTATAGGTCATTGAAATAAATTTTTGGGATGCTTTAGTTCATTTTACCCCTATATGATATATTTTTATCACTCGGTAAACATGTTGTAATGATAGTCATGGTAACTACTTTTTTACTGTTTTTACTATTATTTATGGAAGATAATTAATTTAAAAATTTTACCAAATAAAAATTACTATGAATAAAATTAGGAAATTCATTTTAATAAAATCTTTAGATAGAAGAGGTAAAATATAATTTATAATTAATCTTGTGAATCTTCTGAAATGTGATGCTAAAGGTATTTTCATAAAAAATGTTTTTATGTATAAAAATGTTGTTAATACCAAATTCAATTTTATGTACATTAATGTAAATTATACTGTAAAACTTTTAATCTATATCATATATAGTAAATATTAAAATAATATAAAATTTAATTTAATTTTATAAATTATTTAATGTAAAAGTGTGTCTTAAAAACAATCATTGTATTTCAAAATTCGTTGAAAATATAAACATTTCCAAAAAAATATAAATAATTAAACCTATGATAAATTTGAATTGATAATATCATAAATTATTTCATTTTTATAAAATAAAATTTCAAAATTATTTGTAAACAAAATTTAATATTTTTTCACAAACCTAATATAAAACATTATTTGAGAAAACATATTTTTGATGCGTAAATTGGGTTTACTAAAAATTGAAAGACTATTTACGAAGATTACATCAATAAATTTTTTTTGGAAAATTTTTATATACATTATAATTCATTTACATATATTCATACCAAATAATTTAATGGATAGGTTTTAATATTCATATTTAGAAAATATTATTTTGGGGTTAATTTATGCTCAGTGTTGCCTATTGTATATTATATTAAACATAATATTCATTTAAAGAAAATCATTCTGTCACAATTTAATTAATATATCATTGATTATTCTTGTTAACATTATATACCATGTAAAGACCTGGAATATCCATGATACTTTTTTTAATATATTGGAATTTTAGGAGTCTGTGAAAATTTACGGCACGTGATTCTGAGAATCGGTGTGCCCAAAATGAATTTTTGAACTTTTTTCTAGGTACAATCACTAAACGTATGAGCGGGGTTTTCTAACTTTTGAACCGGTGCTCAAAATTAAAATCTGAGGGCACTATTGAACTCACAACGCCGATACTCACTTAAAGAGGCCTTCACCTCGACTTCAGTGGGTCGATAGTGATAGACAGTTTTCTTATTTATTGTGAAATATTGAAATAAATAAAAATCTTATCATTTTTTTATTTCATGAAACATTTCATCATGGGTTATTGTGGTGGGGAACACTTGAGCCTAAACCTCTCATGTTGATGTTAAGAGGTGGGAACCACCTGAACTAACCCCCATTTTGAATTTATGGGTGGGGACCACCCGACCCCTCTATATGGGAGAGAAACCTCTCAACTCCCCATTAATATTTTCCTCCCATTAATTCGAGCCAATTAATAATTCCAACATGGTACAATTAATTGGGCCCACAATTAATTGTTCCATCCTTTTAATTTGATAAACATTAATAAACAAGTGGGATTTATTCACATTTTGGGTGGAATTGGGAGATGAGAACCTTTGGGAGGATTATATTCACAAAAAGAAGAACACATTCCCCAATGAATAACTCTCACACCATTGAGGAATGTCTTCAACAACAACGAACCCAAGATCGAGGAAACATCGATTTCATCAACTCCCGTCTATCCCCAACGACTCTATCCCATTCCTCACGACCTCTGTCAAAAAATATCTGAGGTAGGTGTTTAATTATGTGTCCTTGTTGTTTCCCATGTTCTTCCCTTATAAATCAAACAATGTGGATTAACTCTCTATCTAGTTGATATGCGGATGATTTCATTTGAAGGTTTATGAATAATCAATTGTGGGAGGTTTAGGGTTTGACGTTCTTCATTCGTATTTTTGTTAAGACAGTTTCTACTGATCTAATGTGGAGGGTGTGGGCCAAACAAACATATCCAGACCCCTCTTCCATCTTCTTGAATGGTGTGTCCTTTGTAATGGATGAAGACGAACTTTGGACACGACGACGAATGGATGCGGTGGTCGGACCATCACCGGCAGCAACGAAGGCGGCATCCCTTCAGCTCCATGTTACCATGCGGCCTCTGCGATGCCCCACGGACTCGCTGCCAAGCGGCCCTCCGCACCTCTCTGCATTCTCACCGCCACGAGGCCCTCTGCGCTTCCCCGCATCCATCTGCGCCACCTAGTGGCCTCCGTGGCCCCTGCGTCCTCCTGCCACCCTCACGGCCTTCGTGGTCCTCGCGGCCTCCACAGACCATGAAGGCTTCGACACCGCTACGGTCTTGCCACCCCATGGCACCACCACCCTTTGGTCCCCACACCTCATCCCCCTACAGCCCTGTGTTTCCTTCATGGCCTCCGTGCCATCTAGCATGGGCCTGAAATAGCACAGCTGGACATGCCGGACCCATCGGGTTGGGTCATCCCAAATTGGGTGTGGTAGGATCAGGCTAGGTTGGGTTGGGTCGGTCAGACCAGGTCGATCCAGACCCGGGCCAACTCAAACTTGTCGGTGTATCGAAAATAAGTTTTGCACTATGCGTCCATCTGAAAAACTGTCATCAATGGTGCAAGCCATGGAGTGAGATGGTCCCTTTGAATATACCCACTATTGATTTGTATAATTTTGGAATATGGTTGGGTTGGATCGAGCACAAATCCAACCAGGCCCTCGGGACTAAAAGGACAATAACACAAAGACCGGGTCTCTGATTGACACATTGTCTATTGCGTTGATACCCCTATGGTGTGTATGTACATTGTGATACTTCTTCGTGGGACATCGTGGCAGCTGGAGTATTGACTAGTGGCTTGAGGAGTGGATCCTCCCGGAGATGAGCAATCTCAGTACAGTAAGCCAGTTTCTGGATGTGACATAAAGAATGAATAACTATCATGTTTGGGTCAACACCTAGGAATTATGTGTGGGACAGCACTGAGAGATACTTCGTGGGTCACCACTGAGAGATCCTGTGTGGGTCAACACAGAGCAATACTGGGTGGGTCAGCACCTAGCGATCCTATGTGGGTCAGTAAGTAGAGATCCTGTGTGGGTTAGCACCGAGCGATCCTGTGTGGGTCAGCACCTAGAGATCCTCTTTTTGTCAGCACTAAGTGATCCTGTGTCGGTTAGTAGAGCCTCTTGAATGAATAAGATTATCTAACTTTATTACTAATCATATGTACTTTTTTAATAAAGGTATACCTGGTGTGATCTATGTTCATACTTGAGCGGTACATTCCATTGTGGTAATAACTATGTGGTATTTTTCTGTGTGGTGTACCTCACTAGTACTTACCACCGTGGTACTCCTTCCATTTTTGAACATTTGAGATTTGGGATTTTGAGTATGACTCTGTTTTTCCTCATTCTTGATGGGTATTCATGATAAATTAGTTATATATATAGGAATATACCTGTGTATGTTTATCAGTTGATTTCATGCCTTGTGGCTTATCCTTTGTGTATTTTGTGAGACTTGAAGGTCTTGGTGTCAATACTAAGTATCTTTATACTCACCCCTACATGGGATATGCCCGCACCTTGTTGGGTTTGGTGTAGATGATGGAAATCACTGACTGAGGATGAGGGTATCAAGATTGCACGATTCCAGGAGGTGGACCATACGACATTTTGGTACGTAGAGTAGATGGGTGGACGTGGATTGTTGAGTAGCCTATTTTTACCAACCCTTATGGTAGGAACCTTGAAGGAGGACCTAGTATCTATATTTCTCTTCCTTTAGTTCTGTTATATGTTAGTTGTACTTGTACCTTTACTATTGGGATTGTATTCCGACACCTCTTACTTTAAGAAATCATTTTTCTATACAGTTTTACTTGTGTTTGTATCTTATTGTGTTCTTGGATGAGTGTGATTATAGGTTATAAAGGAAATGACTTCCTAGTAATAGGGAATATGACATTTGGTTCTAGGTTCCAGCTACTGGCCTACGGAAGGAGGGTTTGGGGTTGTCTCGACACGGACCGCAGGGGATGGGTTATGACAAATTGGTATCAGATGGGTCGGTTTTACCATTGAACATTGGAATTTGACCTTTCTTTTCAACATCAATAGTATTACGTATATTGAGTGTGGTTATTAGTTTAGGGAATCCAGTGTTGGTGTGGTGGCCGACGTCTCCAAACACCAGGACCCTAACTTCGGATTTCTGACTCAATTCACGAAAAATCTGATTGTTTATGTGTTTTGAAGAATTTTCTTTGTGATCTCTTTAATTATGCTCACCAGGTATAACTATTTGATCGTGGCACACCTATTTTATTTCAGTACACCTCCACGTATATAGCTATCTAGGGCTCCGGATATAGTACGCACTTATTTACCACTGAGCGTTGTGGCCTCGGTGCAAGGCCCTCTTCCAGTAGAGGCACCAACAGTACCATTACCCATTGGATCACTGATGTCACTAGCCCCAGCAACAGAGGGTGCATGCCTCTTGAGTGCATTTCATGAGTTCTAGTGCCAGAGGCCACCCATATTCAAGGGAGAGATGGACCCATAAGTGGATAAGGATTTGTTGGAGGTCGTAGTGGGAGTTTTTTGACTAGTAGGGACACCGGCTGATCTCATGGTGTTCCTTGCCGTCGGCCTTCTATACGAATAAGTAGGAAGATAGTGGAGCTTGATTCTCCAGGTTCAAGATGATGTGACGCTTCTCTAAGAATACTTTGAGATCTTGTTTTCGTCATAGTTTCTTCCAGAGAATCTTCACATAATGTGCTTACACGAGCTTTTTAATCTACAGCAGGGTAGCATGACTGTGTCTTAGCACTCAGTGAGGTTCACTGACCTCTCACACTACTCCACTGATAAGGTGCATGACTCATTCTTCAGGGCCCAGACCTTTGAGTAGGGACTCAATTGTGAGATCAGTTCTTTGATGATTTCTCTTAGCATTCCAACACTGAAGGGGCTGTTAAAGAGAGCCCTCTTAGTGAAGATTTTTTTTGCTGAGCAATCAGCAGTAGCGAGACCCACCACCTCTCATCACGTAGCAGAGTATTATATAGTTGGAAGTAGACAGATGTTGCAGAGGTCCAAGAGAACTAGACCTAAAGGTGGATGACCATATGATTCAGGGTCGGTTGTGTGGGGAACCCGAGACAGTGCTAGTCATGTCAGGAGCAAGCAGTGTTATGCATATGGCGGGCAGGGTCACATGGCTCATGACTGTCTGACCCGTCGTATGAATGATCAGCAGAGGGTTGAAGGTCCTCCCAAACAGAGATTTGTCCATGCAGCTAGTGATTAGAAATGATTTGAGATGTTATGGTAACCCTCTCCAGGTGGTACACCCTGACAACAGGGAGCAGGAGGATAGGGACGAGCTCAGCTACAGGAAGCAGAGGCCTACGATCACTGTTCTCTGGAGATGATACGATATACCATCTGTGTCTACTCTACCACAGATGTAGTACTTATAGAAACATATGTCAGTCATTATTTTATTTTCACTGACCTCGTTCGGAGATCAATGATTTTGACAGATTAGTTGGCTCGATCATTATGGATAGAGACTCCTACAAGAGAGAATTCTACAATTACGCACTGATGCTGGCAGTGTGATGTCACCCTAGGAGGCAAGAGCTTCAGCTAGGATCTCCTTGTGGAAGCGTCGATCCCTAACAATGTTATCTTTGTTATGGACTGGTTATCTACATTCCATGATAAGATTGACTGTATTAGGCACAAAGTGTGGTTTTTCCACACAGATGGGACCAGGTATACTTTCACTAGAGAAAATGGAACCTTTGCATCACATGATGGACTTACCCAGAGGAGGGTGCAGTCGATCACTCATCAGTTGGATAGCCTTACCCTCGGAGATATTGTTGTGGAGAGTTCGATATATCCTGTTGTGGTGGACCAGTATGCAGATGTCTTCCTGGATGATGTTTCAGGTCTACCTCCTCACAGAGAGGTGCAATTTTAAATTGAATTGTACCCCGAGATGACAATGATATCTACACCAGCGTATCGGATGGCTTCTGCGGTGCTTCGTGAGCTGCGGGTATATCTATAAGACTTATAGGGTAATGGGTTCATTCGGCCCACGGTTTCCCCTTGGGTAGACCCGATTTTGTTCGCCAAGAAGGCAGATGCGAGCTTGAGACTTTCTGTCGACTATCAGCACCTGAATTAGGTGACTGTGAAGAACAAGTACCATTCTTGAGGATTGATGTCCTCTTGATCTGCAGAAGGGATCATGGTGGTTCTGGTAAAAAGACCTCAGATCAGGTTATCACCAGCTCATAGAACGAGATAAGGATGTGCATAAGATGTCTTTCAAATGTCGGAATGGCCATTATGAGTTCTTGGTTATGCCATTCGGTGTGACCAATTCTCAAGAAGTGTTCATGGGACTCATGAACAAGATCTTTCAGACATAACATGATCTCTTTTTTGTAGTCTTCATTGATGGAATTCTGATCTACATGGCTACTGATGATGATCATGCCTATCATTTGCAGGTAGTATTGGACACACTCTGAGAGAACCAACATTATGGTAATCCCTCGAAGAGCCAGTTCTGGATCTGAGAGGTTCACTTTATGGGACACGTCATCTCGGAGGCTGGAGTTGTGGTGGATCCAGAAAATAATGAGGATGTACTTTCTTGGGATCCACCCAAGAGTGTGAAGGAGGTACATATTTTCCACAGTTTGGTGGGATACTACCTGAGGTTTCTGCATGATTTATCCAGAGTTGCAATACCTTTATCAGCGTTGACGAAGAAGGGGAAACCCATTATATGTTTGGAGTGATGCTATTGGAGTTTTCATGAGTTTAGGTAGAGGCTGACTAGTTCACTCATCTTGAGGCTGCCGGAGGAGGGCGTAGGGTACATAGTCTACTATGACCCATCTGGAACTGATCTTGGATGTGTCTTTATGTAAGAGTGAATAGTGATCGCTTAGGGTTCTCTGTAGCTGTGAAAACATGATCAAGACTATGAAAACAATTCCCTAGAGTTAGAATTAGTGGTCTTCACCTTGAATATATTGTGACATTACTTGATGGGAGAACGTTTTACAATTTACTCTGATTATAAGAGTCTCAAGAATATCTTTTCTCAAAAAGTCTTGAAACTAAGACAACAACGTTGCTTGAGTTTTCCCAGGACTATGACATTGAGATAGTCTATACTCCTAGGAAGGTGAAGTGAAAGAATATGGACTCAGTAGGATATATGTTATAAGACTACTAGGCAAGGCGATGGAGTAGCTGGATGCTTTGTAGATATCCTTTGTGGATTGAGACAGAGTAGATTTTCTTCAGTATCTTACAGTCACTCCCCCACATCTTCAACATGTTAGGGAGGTGCAGTGTGGGGACACTAACTACAAGACACAACATGCTCAAATATCCATAGGACAGGAATTTGTTGGATTTCTTGAAGGTGGGGACCATGTAATCCTTTTTAGAGGACGTACCATTATACCTGTGACACTTCAAAAGGAAGAGTTGAGGGAGTTCCACACTTCCCATCTATTGGTACATCTCGGAGTGGTGAAAATCTACTAGGATCTCCGATGAAAACACTGGTGGCTAGGAATGAAGAAAGTAGCTGCAGAGTTTTCTCTCAGTGCCTCACTTGTCAGCACTTAAAGGCGGAGCATTATGTACCAGTAGGCTTGGTTTAAACTTTGGAGACCCAGAGTGGAAGTGGGATTGGATATCCATGGTCTTTATTATAGGAAGTCCATGTACATATAGGGGACATGACTCGATTTGTGTGATCGTCGAATGACTCACCAAGTCATCCCACATTCTACCGATCAGAGAGCAGGGTTCAGTAGAGTGCCTGGGACACCTTTATGTGTATGAGATTGTGCGGATACATTGAGTACCCTCGATGATTGTCTCTGATCGTGATGGAAATTTTACATTCCAGCAATGGAAGGGGTTAGAGGAGGCTTTTAGGAGGCAACATTGTTTGATCACTACCTTCCATCCTCAGATTGATGGCCAAACTGAGCTAACCCATCAAACTCTCGAGGACATGATACGTGCTTTCATCCTCGACTTCAGTCATAGATGGGAGGATGAGTTTCCTTTGCTGGAGTTTACATACAACTACATCTATAACTCCACCATTATGCTGACACCTTTTGAGGTGTTGTATGGGAGACCTTTCAGATCACCTTTGTGTTGGACAGACCCAGGGGAGTCAGCACTCGTGGGACCAGAGATGGTATGGCCTACCAAAAAGAAGGTGCAGATAATCTAAGAGTGGATGAAGAATGCACAGAGCAGGCAGAAATCTTATTCCGAATGGAGACGGAGACCTCTGGAGTTCAAGGATGGAGACCACATCATTTTTTTGGCTCTCACCATGATGAGTTTTGTGGATATTTGACCGAGGTGGCAAGTAATATCCGAGGTTGTTCGAAAACTTATAGATCCTTAGCAGAGTTGGTGAGGAGGCTTAACACTTAGCTCTTCCACCTCATTTGCACCGGGTGCATGATGTCTTCCATGTATCCGAGCTGAGGTGATAGGTGCATGACCCTTCTCAAGACATCAAACACAGTGAGATTGACATCAACGATGGGGTGACATTTTCGGAGGTTTCAGTTGAGATTGAGGATCGAAAAGAGCAGGTCCCACATGGGCAGTTGATACCTCTAGTGCACGCTCGCTGGTATCATGGGAACCTCCAGGAGATCAAATGGGAGTGGGAGGCTTAGATGCCTACTCAGTACCCCCGATTGTTCATTTAGTTTTAGTTGTGGCTTACGGGGACACAAATCCCTGAGGTTGGGAAAATGTAAAAACTCGGAATTTCCATGTAATTTTTTTTAAATATATGGGAATTTTACGAGTCCATGAAAGTTGAAGGTATCTTATTCTGAGGCTAGGTCTGCCCAAAATGAATTTTTGAACTTTTTTCCAATTATATTCTATAAACATATGAGCTGAATTTTTCTAACTTTTGAACTGGTGCTTCGAATTCAAATCTGAGGGCACCGTTGAACTCACTGATCCAGTATTCACTTAAAGAGACCTTCACTCGACTACTGCGGGTTGATATTGATAGATAGTTTTTTCTGTTTTTCAAAAATGAATGAAATAAAAAAAATGGTAACATTTTTATTTTATTTTTTGAATCCCCTGAACATGGGTTATGGTGGTGGGGACCACCCTAGCCTAAACCTCCCATGTGGATGTTTAGAGGTTGGATCTACATGAACTAACTCCCATTCAGATTTTTGGGGCGGGGACCACCTGACCCATCTTAATGGGGGAGAAACCTCTCAACACCCCATTAATCCTTTTCTCCGATTAATTAGAGCCAATTAATTATGACAGTGTGGTAAAAATAATTGTGCCAACAATTAATTGTTTTTACCATTTAATTTGATAAACATAAACTAACAAGGGGGATATTTTCCCAATTTTTGTGGAATTGGGAGAAGAGAACCTTTTGGAGGATTATTTTATCCAAAAAAGAATGTGCCCCTCAATGAAGAACGCTCATGCTGATGAGGAACATCTTCAACAACAACGAACTGACAATTGAGGAAACATAGACATCACTGAAGTCCGTCTATCCCCAATGACTTATTGTCATTCATCACTACCTCCATCAACATATGTATGAGTTAGGGGTTTAATTATGGGTGATTATGGTTTCCCATTTTCTTCCCTTCTAAAACAATAAACTCAGATCAAATATCTAACTACTTGATCCATGGATGCTTTCTTTTTAGGGTTGGGAAATAATCAATTGTGGGAGGTTTTAGAGTTTGATGTTCTTCATTGATGTTTTTTTAGTTTCTTACTATAGATCTAACATAGATGGTGAAAGCCAAAAAAACATGGTCAGACCCCTCAATTGTTCTTCTTGAATCGTTTGTGTTTCATGATGGAAGAAGGTGACTTTGTGCCCTAAAAAATAATGGATGCGACAGTCGAACCATCGCTGGTCATGAAAATGGTGAAGGCCCCACGACTACTTGCCACCCCACGCCCTTCACGCCTCCACGCAGCCTCGCTAACCCGTGGCTCAACGCACTGCCCTGTGGCCTTGCTTCCCCAAGGCACTCTGTGCAGCCTCGCAGCCAGAAAAGTCTCCACCCCACCCCATGTCCTTGCTACCCCCACATCCTCCCTGGCCCTCGCAGCCCTGCACCGCCCTCACAACCTATGCGCCCCCTGTGGCCCCTACAGTATTCGCAACCCCCACAGCCTCGCCACCCCGTGGACCTCGCGGCCCCCCGATGGCCTCATGACACCCTCGCGACCTCTGTGCCACAAATAACAGGTCGAGCTTCATGGTTTGGGTCAGACCAGTGGGCCAGAATAGACCAAACGGTCCGAGTCTGGGTGGGTCGAACAAGATCTAGGCCAACTTCGAACTTTTCGCACAATTGGCCATAACTTTGGCACCGAGTGTCTGTTTGACATACCGTCAATGATAATGGAAACCTTGGAGCATGAATTTACTTTTCATTATACCCCATTGGATATTTGGAAAAATTTAATTATGGTTGGTTTGGATCAGCCACGAATCCAACTGGTCCATCGAGACTAAAAGGCTAATAACACACATACCGAGCATCTGATTGATGCACCATCTATTGCATTGAGACCACTATGGTGTGGCGGTCCTTTGTTATACTTCTTCATGGGATATCATGGATGTTGGAATATCGACCAATGGATTGAAGAGTGGACCCTCCAGGAAACGAGCATGCTTAGTGCAGGAACCAAGTAACTGGTTGTGACGTGAAGAATGAATAGCGATCCCGTGTGGGTCAGCACCTAGCGATCCTTTGTGGGTCAGCACCGAGCGTTCCTGTGGGGGTTAGCACCGAGCGATCCTTTGTGGGTTAGCAATGAGCGATCCTCTGTGGGTCACCACCTAGTGATCCTGTGTGGGTCACCACTGAGCAATATTGTGTGGGTCAGTACTGAGTGATCCTAGGTGGGCCAGCACCGAGTGATCCTGTGTTGGTCAGCACCTAGCGATCCAATGTGATTCAACATTGAGCGATATTGTTTGGGTCAACAGTAGAGCCTCTGGACATAGTATGTTGATCTAACATTATGACTTATAATTTTTACTTTTGTACTTAACTTATACCTAGTGTGAGGTGAGTTTGTACCTGAGTGTTACTTTCCATTTTGGAAATACATTGGTGGTATTCTTCTGTTTGGCATACCAGAGTCGTAGTTACCATTGTTGTGTTCTTTTATTTGTGGAACAATATATTTTTGGGCTTTTGATTTGGACTCTATGTTTCATCATGATTGATGGGTATACTTGATAACTTAGGTATATGTATGGGCATATACCTAAGTAGGGTTGTCAGTTGATTTCATGTCTTGTGGTTTATCATTTATGGATTTTGTGAGACCTTAAGGGACTCAAGGTACCTTCTGAGTATCATTATACTCACCCATTCATGGGTTATGGCCTCACCTTGTAGTGTTTGGTGTAGAAGACGAACAATGCTGTCTAAGGAAGATGGTATTAGTTCTGGATGGTGCTCGTAGGTGGACCATTAGGCATATCCGTACGCAAAGGAGATGGTCGGGTGTAGAGTGATGAGGGTGGGATCTATACCTTCCCTTCATGTAGGAACTACATAGGAAGACCCAATAGCTATCTTTATAATTCTTCTGTTGTATTTTATTTCATTTTTACTTGTACCTTTAATGTTGGGATTTTATTCTGGCCCCTCTTACATTCATAACTCTTTTTATTATACATTTTTACTTCTGTTTGTATCTTATTGTGTTCTTGTTTGAGTGTGTTTACATGTTATAATTGAAATAATTTCCGGTTTTTATGGAATACGCCTTTCAGTGCTAGTTTCCATCCCCTGGCATATGGAAGATGGTCTTGGTTTAGTCACAACATGGGCCCTAGGGGATGCGTCGGGACAAATTAGTGTAAGAGGAATCAGTTCTACCGTAGAAAATAGGACTCTGATCATTCTTTTTAACTTCAATAGTGTTATGTGTAGTGATTTTGGTAATTTGTTTAGGGAATCTAGTGTAGGGGCGGTGGCCACCGAATCTATACACGAGGACCTCGACTTCTGGTTTCAGACTCACTGCATGAAAATGCTAATTTTGTGTGTGTTTTGAAGAATTTCCTTTGTGATCTCTTTGAGTCATCTCCCCAGCTATAACTTTTCACCGTGGAGAACCTATTTCTTTTCATGATGCCTCCACCCATACATCTAGATATGGTTCCTGATATAGTACACACTAATAGACTACAATAAGATGAGGCCTCGTTGCAGGGCCCTCTTCTAGTAGAGGCACCAGTTGTGGCACCAGGGGTACCATTACCTATTGGGCCACTGCTGCCACCAGCCTCAATAGTAGAGGGTGCGTGCCACTTAAGTGCATTGCATGAGTTCTAGTGTGAGAGGCCACAAAAGTTTAGTGGAGAGACGGACCCACAGGCTACTGGGGATTGGTTGGAGGCCGTGGTGAGAGTATTCTGTCTAGTAGGGACACAAGCTAATATCATGGTGGTCCTTTCCACCAACCTTGAACAGGCTGCAAATAGGCAGATGGTGGAGCTTGATGCTCCAGGTTCACTGTGAGGTGACGCTTCATTAGGCAGACTTCAAGAGCCTGTTTTTTGTAGAGTTTTCGAGCAACTCTTTAGGTAGTGCGCATATATGAGGTTCTTCATCTAAAGAAGGGAACCACGAATATGGATCAGTGCTCAATGAGGTTCATAGACCTCTCATTATACTCCACTGATATAGTGGAGGACCAATTCTTCAGCGCCCACACGATCGTCCAGGGACTCGGGTGAGAGATCGGGGATTTGATGATTTCTCTTAGCATCCTGATGCAGGCAGGGGTGTTAGAGAGAGCCCTATTAGTAAATAGTTTCCAGGCTAAGTAGTCTCCAGTAGTGAGACCCACCACCAGTCATCACGTAGAGGAGTCTTCTACAACTGGTTGCAGCCAAATTTCATATAGGTCAAAGAGGACCATACCTACAGGTGGACGACTGCAGGATTCAGGGTCTATTGTGCGGGGAACCTGAGGCAGAGCCAGTTATTCTAGGAGTGGGTAGTGTTACGCATGCGACAGGCTGGGTCACATGGATTGTGATTGTTTGAACTATTGTATGGATGATCATCAGACAGTCACAGGACTACCTCAGTAGAGATAGTGGTTCGACCGTGGAGTTCTGCAGAGAGAAGGTAGACGTGGCAGATGAGCTGGTCGTGCAGATGGTCGTGGGTGACGATTCTATATGTTACTACCACCACCACCAGGTGTTCCACCTAGACCACTGAGAGTATGAAGATATGGGTGATCTTAGCATCAGGAAGCTGAGGCCTTCGATCATGGTGCTCTAGAGATGATATGAGGTACAATATGTGTCTACTCCACCTTAGCTTCAGTACATATAGACACCAATGCCGGTCGTTATTTTATATCCCCTACACTTGTTTGGAGCTCAGAGATTTTGATGGATTCGTTGGCTCGATCCTTATGGCTAGAGACTCTTACAGGTAAAGATTCGACGATTATGCCCTGGTTCCAATAGTGCGCGCTTACTCTTGGAGGCGAGAGCTTCTACTGGGATCTCCTAGTAATGGTGTCAAGGCCTTACGATGTCATCTTTGGTATGGACTGGTTATCTAAAATCCATGCATAGATTGACTATATTTTCCACAAATTGTGGTGTGTCTGCATGGATGGGACCAGGTGTACCATCACTGGCTAGAAGGGAGCCCTTGGAGCACATGATGGACTTACCTGGAGGAGGGTGCAGCCGATGAATCATCAGTTGGCTAGAATGTTCCTCAGAGCGGTTGATGTGGAGAGTCCAAGCTATCCTATAGCAGTGGACCAGTACGTGGATGTCTTCCCAAATCATGTTTTTGGATTACATACTCTCTGCGAGGTGGTCTTTTACATTGAACTGTACCCCCAGATGAAACCGATATCTACACCATCATATCAGACTACTCAAGCAGATCATCATGAGCTGCGGGTACAACTAGAGGACTAATAGGGGAAATGGTTTATTTTCCCCAGTGTTTCCCCTTGGTCAGCCCCAATTTTTCTCTCCAAAAAGGCATATGGGAGCTTTATACTATCTGTCGACTATCGGTGCCTGAATCAGCTGACCATGAAGAAAATGAACCCACTCACAAGGATTGAAGACCTATTTGATCAGTTGAAAGGAGCACAATGGTTCTCAAAGATAGACCTCATATCATGCTATCACCATCTTAGATTATGAGCTGAGGATGTGTAGAATATGACTTTAAAATGTTGGTATGGATGTTATGAGTTATTGGTTAGGCCATTCGGTGTGACCAATTCTCCAACAGTGTCCATGGAACTCATGAACAGGACCCTTCAGCCATACCTTGATGGCTTTGTATTTGTTTTCATCAATGATGTCTTGATATACATAGCTACTAAATAGGAGCATGCCTATCATTTTCATGATGTATTGGACACACTCTGAGAGTACCAGCTTTATGGTAAGCTCTCGAAGTGCCATTTCTAAGTCTAAGAGGTTCACTTTCTTGGACACGTCATCTTGGAAGATGGAGTTGCGGTGGATCCAGTGAAGATTAAGGCTGTAATTTCTTTGGAGCCACCCGGGAGTGTGATGGAGGTACAAAGTTTCCTGGGTTTGGCTAGATAGTACGGGTGGTTTGTGATAGATTTCTACATAGCATTAGCACCTTTATCAGGGTTGAAAAATAAGAGGAATCCCTTTGTGTGGTTAGAGAGATTCCAACTGAGTGTTCAAGAGCTAAGGCAGAGGATAACTAGTTCACCCATCTTGAGGCTACCCGAAGAGGGTATAGGGTACATAGTCTACTACGACACAATAGGAACAGGGCTTGGATATGTCCTAATGTAGGAGTGAATAGTGATAACATATGGTTCTCGGTAGGTGAGATAACATGAGCAGAACTACGCAACCCACGACATGGAGTTAGCAGCAGTGGTCTTTGCTTTGAAGATGTGGCCACATTACATGATGGGTGAACGTTTTAAAATGTACATAGATCATAAGAGTATAAGGTATATCTTATATCCGAAGGAACTTTACCTAAGATAATGACGTTGGTTTGAGTTCGTCCAGGAATATGCCTTTGAGATAGTATATACTTCTGGGAAGGGGAACATTGTAGCAGATTTACTCAGTAAGTGATCTGGTATACAGCTTCTAGGTGATGTGATGGAGTAGCTGACCGCATTGTATATATCCTTTGTAGATTGAGAGGGAGATGCTTTTATTCAGTCTTATAAACTCACTCCCCTATTTTTTCCGTGAGTCAAGGAGGTGCAACGTGGGGATAGTAATGGACAGACACGATGAGCTCAGATATATATTGGACAGGCATATGATGAATTTTTTAATGGTGGGGATCACGTCATCCTCTTCAGAGGACATACCATGGTACCAGTGCCACTTTAGGAGGAGTTGTTAAGGGATTTATTCACATCCCCTCTAGTGGTACATCCATGAGTGGGGAAAATGTACCATGATATCCAATGATGGCACCGGTGGCCTGGAATGAAGAAATAAGTTGTAGATTTTGTCTCTCGATGACTCATTTTTCAGCAAGTGAAGGCGGAGAATCCGATACCATCAGGCATGGTTCATCCTTTAGAAGTCCTAGAGTGGAAGTGGTATGGGATATCAATGGACTTTGTGACAGGAATTCCACGTATGTCTAGGGTATATGACTTGGTTTGGGTGATAATTGACTGACTCACCAAGTCGGCCAACTTTCTACCGATCAGAGAGTAGGGTTTAGTAGATAGATTTGAATGCCTCTATGTGCAATAGATTGTGCAGCTACATGGAGTACCCTCGACGATTGTCTCCGATCGTGTTGAACATTTTACTTACCAGATATGGATGGTGTTTTAGGAGGCTTTCATGATGCAGATTCATTTGAGCATTGCCTTCCATCCTCAGACGGATGGCTAGACTGAGCAGACCCATTAGACCCTCAATGACAAGCTGCGTGCATGCATCCTTGACTTCATTCAAAACTGGGAGGATCACATACCTTTGGTAGAGTTTTCATAAAAAAATAGTTATCAGTCCACCTTTGGGATTTCACCTTTTGAGGAATTGTACAAGAGATCTTGCAAATAAGCTTTGTGTTGGACTGACCACGGGGAGTCACCACTCGTGGGACCATAGATGGTATGAGATACCACATAGAAGGTGTAGATAATTATGGAGTGGATGAAGACTGCACAGAGTAGGCATAATTCTTATAATAACATGAGATAGAGAACTCTATAGTTCAAGGATGGCGACAATGAATTTTTACATGTCTCACCTCGACGAGGTTTGAAGAGATTTGATCGAGGAAAAAAGTTATCTCTAAGGTTCATCGGATCCTTCCAGGTCCTCAACAGTGTTGGTGAGGTGTCTTATTGCTTCACTCTTCCACCTCAATTTCACAGGGTGCACGACGTCTTTCACATATCTCATATGAGGAGATATGTGCAAGACCCTTCTCACGTCATTGACTACGGCGATCTAGACATCGACTATTGGGGGAAGTTTTTAGAGGCTCTAGTGGAGATTGAGGATCGAAAAGAGAGGGTCCTTCCTGGGTGGGTGATACCTCTAGTGCATGTTCATTGGAAGAACGAGAACCTCTAGGAGAGCACATTGGAGCATGAGGCTTAGATGTGTGCTCAGTATCCCCACTTAATCCCATTAGTTTGAGTTATGGATTACGAGGACACAAATCCCTGATGTGGGGAGAATTTAAGGACCCAAAATTTCTATGTAATTTTTTTTAAATATTTGTGAATTTTATAAGTCTACAAAAATTGACGGAACATGATTCTGAGTCCCGGTATGCCTGGAATAAATTTCTAAATTATAGTCCTGATACGTTCTGTAAACGTACGGGTGAAATTTATTCTTCCATTTGAATAGGTTTATGGAATTAAAATCTTAGGGCACTGTTGAACTCGCATGGCCGGTATTCACATAAAGAGACATTAATCGCGACCGTAGTGGGTAGAGAGTGAAATATCATTTTTTTGTTTTTTGTGAAAGAATGAAGTAAATAAAAATATTAACATTTATTTATTTGTTGAAACCCCTCAACATGGGTTATGATAGTGGGGACCACCCAAACGTAATCATCCCATGTGTATGTTTAGAGGGGGGGACCACCTGAACTAAACCCCATTTGGAATTTAGGGGCAGGGACCACCTGACCCGTCTTAATGGGAGAGAATCCTCTCAACTCCCCATTAATCCTTTCCTCCCATTAATTGGTGCTAATAAATTATTCCAAATTAATACATTTATTTGTGTTTACAATTAATTGTTCAAACCATCTAATTTGATAAAATTAAATTAACAAGGGGGATATTTTCACATTTTTGGTGGAATTGGGAGAGGAGAACCTTTTGGAGGATTACTTTATCCAATGAAGAACACACTCCCAGATGAATAACGCTCACACCGACGAGGAACATCTTCAATGACAATGAAGCGAAAATTAAGGAAACGTCGACGTCACAGACGTCCGTATATCCCCATTGACATAATATCTTTCCTCAAAACCTATGTCAAAATATATCTATGTTAGGAGTTTAATTATGTGTGATTATTGTTTCCCATGTTATTCCCATATAAAAAATGAATCGTGGATCGACTCTCTAACTTGTTGATCTGCAGATGATTTGTTTGCGGTTAAGGGAATAATAAATTGTGGGATGTTTTAGGGTCTAACGTTCTCCATTCATGTTTTTGTTGAGCATCTTTCTACTACTCTATCGAGGAGGGTGTGGGACAGACAAACATGGCCTTACCCCACCACAGTTCTTCTTGAAAAGTGTGACCTTCACAATGGAAGAAGGCAGCTTTCTGCCAGGGCGATCAATGGATGTGGCGGCTTGGGCATCACCGGAAGTGACGAAGGCGACAGCCCCGCGGCACCTCCCCACCCCAATGGCCTCCACGATGCCCCGCGGCCTTCCCACCCTATGGCCCTCTACGCCACCTTGTAGCCCTATGTGCCACCCCACGACCTCACCACCTCGCGGCCCTCCGCGCCTCCCCGCGGCCTCGCCGCCCCGCGGCCCTCTGTGCCAACCCGTGACCTCCCCATCCTGTGGTCCTCCACGCCACTCAGTGGCATCCCCACCCCATGGCCTCCTCAACCCCCATGGCCTCATGCTGCCCTCACGGACTCTGTGGCCCTCGTAGCCGTTGCGTCATTCATTGCACTTGTGGCATCACCGCCCCACGTCCCCCACGGCCTAACGACACCATCGTGGCCACCGCGGTACACGTGTACTTTTGGTTCCCTCGGGGCCCTCGCACCACCCGATGCGGCCGGGCTATACCAGACCCAGCGGGCTGGGTCGGGACGGGTCGGCCGCATGGGTCGAACTAGATCCGGGCCGACATCGAACATTTCACTCTATAGGCAACAACATTGGAACCATGCATCTGTTTGATGAACCATAAGTGGTGATGGAAATCTCGGAGCAAGAAGATCAATTAAAGTATACACCACTAGGAATTTGAATAAATTTGGAGTATGATTGGTTTGTTTTGATAATAAATCCAACATGGCACTCGGGACTAAAAGTCTAATAACTCACAGACTGGGCTTCATATTGACGCACCGTCTATTGCATTGAGACCCCTATGGCATGGCAGTAAATTTTGTTACTTCATTGTGGGAATTTGTGGTAGATGGTGTATCAACCAGTGGCTGGAAGAGTGGACCCTCCTCGAGATGAGAAAACATGGTGCAAGAATTTAGAAGCTGGATGTGACATGAAAAATCAATAGTGATCATGTGTGGGTCAACACCTAGAGATCCCATGTGGGTCAACACTGAGCGATCATGTGTGGGTCAGCACCGACCAATCCAATGCTGTTTAGCACCGAGAAAAACTGTGTGGGTTAGAACCTAGTGATCATGTGTGGGTCAGCACATAGCGATCTTGTGTGGGTTAGCACCAACTGATCCTATGTGGGCTAGCACCGAGCGATCCTGTGTGGGTTAGCACCTAGAAATTCTATATGGGTCAAATCCAAGAAATCTTGTTTGGGTCAGTAGCAGTGTCTCATGTCAGAATTGGCTGATATAACTTTATGACTAATCATTTGTATTTTTTTACCTATGTTATACCTTGTGTGAGAAGAGTCGGTACCTGAGTGGTACTTTCTTTTATGGTAATACCTTGGTGTTATTCTTCTGTGTGGCATAAATGAGTGGTACTTACCATTGTGGTAGTCCTTTTTTGGAACACTTGAGCTTTGGTCTTTTTAGTTGGACTCTATATCTCCTCATGAATGATGGGTATACCTGAAATCTTAGCTATATGTATGGTCATATAACTTAGTAGGGTTGTTAGATGATTTCATTCCTTGTGGTTTATCCTTTTTGTATTTTGTGAGACCTTGAGGGTATCAGGGTCCCTAATGGGTATCATTATACTCACCCTAGCACGATCTATACCCGCACTTTGTTGTGTTTTCTACAGATGACAGACAGCGCTGACTGAGGACAAAGGTATCAGGACTGAACGGTGCCTGGGGGTGTACCATATGGTGAGTCAGTACCCAGAGGAGATGGGCGAATGTGGAGTGCTGAGGAGGCGACCTATGCCTACCCATCAGGTAGGAACCACAGAGGATTACCCAGTAGCTGTCTTTCTATTTCTTCATTGTATTGTATTTTTGATGTACATGAAACTTTACTATTGGGATTGTATTTCGGTCCTTCTTATTTTCAACACTCTTTTGGCTATATAGATTTACTTTTGTTCATATCTTGTTGTGTGTATGGTTGAGTGTGTTTACATGGTATAAAGGAAATTCCTTCCCAGTTTAATGGAATATGCCTTTCGGTTCTAGTTGCCAGCCCCTGGCCTACGGAAGGTGGTCTTGGGGTAGTCACAGCACGGACCCTGGGGGATGTGTTGTGACAAATTGGTATCAAAGAAGTTGGTTCTACAATATAAAATAGGTCTCTGATATTTATTTTTAACTAAAATAGTGTTATGTGTATTGAGTTTGGTTATTCGTTTAGGGAATCCAATGTTGGCGTTGTGGCCGACTTATCCATACACCAGGACCCTGACTTCTGATTTCTGACTGAGTGCACAAAAACATAGATTCTGTGTTTGTTTTGAAGAGTTTTCTTTGTGATCTCTTTGATTCAGCTAACCAGATATAACATTGTAACCATGGAACACCTGTTTAATTTTAGGATGCCTCCACACAGACATCTAGCCAGGGTTCCGGATATAGTACTCACTGATAGCGCAACGAGCGATGAGGCCTCGGTGTCGGGACCACTTCCAGTAGAGGCACCAGCGGTACCATTAACCATTGGGCCACCAATTCCACCATCCCCTATAGTAGATGGTGAAATCTACTTGAGCGCATTGCACAAGTTCTAGTGCTAAAGGTCACCTAGGTTCAGGGGAGAGATGGACCCATAGTTGGTTGAGGATTGGTTGTAGGCCATGGTGAAACTTTTATGACTGGTAGGGACACTAACTTATCTATTGGGGGACCTTGCAACCAGAATTCTTTAGTAAGTAGTAGGTATATAGTGGATCACAGTGATCCAGGTTCATGACGAGGTGATTCTTTTTTGGAAATACATCGAGACCCTGTTTTGGGCGATGATTGTTCCAGCGACTCTTCGTGTAGTGCACATACCTGAGTTTCTTTTTCTGTAGAAGGGTAGCATGACTGTGGCTCAGTACATAGAAAGTTTCACTGACCTCTCATGAAACTCCACTTATATGGTGCGATATCCATTCATCGGGGTCTGTAACTTCGATCAAGGACTCATGTGAGAGATCAGGGCTTCGATGATTTCACTTAGCATCCCGACGCAAGCGGGGGTGTTAGAGAGATCCCTCCTAGAGGAGAGTTTCCTTGCTAAGTAGTCACCAACAAAAATACCCACCACTAGTCCTCACGTAGTGGAGTCTTATACTGATGGTAGTAGATATATGTTGTAGAGGTCTAAGAGGACCAGACCTACAGGTGGACGACCGTATGATTCAGGGTTGGTTGTTCGGGGTACCCGAGGTAGTGCCAGTCATAACTGGTGTGGGAAGTGTTACACATGTGGCAGGTAGGGTCAATGGATCATGAATGTTTGACCATCAATACAGATGATCGGAATATGGTCGAAGGCCGCCCAGGTAGATACAATTGTTTAACCAAGGAGGTCCATAGGGAGTAGGCAGACGTGCTATAGGAGCTGGACATGCTGGTGGTGGTGGGAGACTATTCGATATGTTACCACCACCACCACCAGGTAGTCCATCCCAACCAAATAGAGTAGGAGGATATGTGTGAGAAGAAATCCAGGAAACTAAGGCCTACAATCAGGACACATCAGATATGACATGAGAAATGATATGTGTCTACTCCTCCTTAGCTGTAGAACTTATCGACAGAGGTTCTAGTCATTATCTTATTTCCACTGCCCTCATTTGGAGCTTAGAGATTCTAACGTAGTCGTTGGCTCTATCTTTATGGCTATGGACTCTTATAGGAGCAGATTTGATGATTATGCACTAGTGCCGGCAGTGCGAGCTTACTCTAGGAGGTGAGAGCTTTGGTTGGGATCTCCAAGAAGTGGCGTCGAGGCCTTACGATGTCATCTTGGGGTTGGAATGGTTATTTATAGTCTATGCTCATATTGACAATATTGGGTGCAAATTGAAGTGTGTCTGTATGGATGGGACCAGGTTTACCTTCAACGGTGAGAAGGGATCCTTTGTAGCACATGATAGACTTACCCGGAGGAGGGTGCATCCAATCACTCATCAGTTAGCAAGCCTTACCCTCAGAGCGGTTGATGTGGAGAGTCTGAGCTATCCTGTAGTTGTGGACTAGTAGGAGAATGTCATCCCTGGTGATGATCTTGGTCTAACTCCTCTCAGAGAGGTGGAATTTTAAATTGATTTTTACCCCAGGATGGAACCGATATCTACACTAGCGTATCAGCTGGCTCCTATGGAGATTCATCAGATGTGGGTATAGCTAGAGGACTTACAGCGGAAGGGGTTCATTCATCATAGTGTTTCCCCTTCGGCAGCCCCAATTTTGATCACCAAGAAGAAGGATGGGAGCTTGAATCTTTTGGTCGACTATCGGAGCCTGAATCAGATGACTGTGAAGAACAAGTACCCACTATCGAGGATTGAAGACAACTTTGATCAGCTGAAAAGAGAACGGTGGTTCTCGAAGATAGACATCAGATTAGGCTATCACCAGCTAAATGTACGAGATGTGGATGTGTAGAAGACGTCTTTTAGATGTCTGTGTGGTCATTATGAGTTCATTGTTATGCCATTAGGTGTGACCAATGCTCCAACAGTGTTCATGGGACTCTTGAACTGGATCGTCCATCCATATCTTGTTCTCTTTGTATTAGTCTTCATCAATGACATTCAAATATACTCGGCTACTGAGGAAGAGAATGATTATCATTTGCAATTAGTATTGGACAAACTCTGAGAGCACCAACTTTATGTTAATCTCTCGAAGTGATAGTTCTGGATCCTAAAGGTTCACATTCTTGGACACAACATCTAGGAAGCCAAAGATGCGGTGGATTCGAAGAAGATTGAGGTGGTATTTTCTTGGGAGCCATCCTGGAGTGTGACAGAGGTATGAAGTTTCAAGGTTTTGGCTGGATACTACCAGAGGTTGGTTCTAGATTTCTCCAGAGTTGCAGTACCCTTATCTACATTCAAAAAGAAGGGGAAACCATTCGTGTGGTCAGAGAGATGCAAGCGGAGTTTTCCGGAGCTAAGGTAGAGGCTGACTAGTGCACCCATCTTTAGGCTATTGGAGGAGGGAGTAGTGTATGTAGTCCACTTCGATACATCAAGAACCGGGCTCGGATGCCTCTTGATGTAGGAGTGAGAAGTGATTGCTTATAGTTCTTGTCAGCTAAGACAACATGAGCATAACTACACCACCATTGACCTGGAATTAGTAGCAGTGGTCTTCGACTTGAAGATATCGTTTCCTTAAATGATGGGAGAATGTTTTACAATTTACTATGATCACAAGAGTCGCATGTATATCTTCTCTCAGAAGTACCTGAACCTAAGATGGTGACGTTGGCATGAGTTCCTCTAGGACTATGAATTCAAGATAATCTACACTCCTATGAAGGGAAAATTTGTAGACTATTAACTATGTAAGTGATCTGGTATACAGTTTTTGGGCGAGGAGACATAGTATCTAGATGCTTTTTAGATATCCTTTTTTGATCGAGATGGAGTATCTTTTCTTCAGTCTCTTACAGTCACTCATCCACTTCTTCAGTGAGTTAGGGAGGCGCAGTATGGGGACACTGACTCCAGGATATGGCATGCTCAGATATCCATAGGGCAAGAACCTATTGTATATTATAGATGTGGGTAGCATGTCATCCTCTTTAAAGGACGTACCATGGTACCAGTGTCACTTTAGGAGGAAGTGTTGAGAGAGTTCCACACTTCTCCTCTAGCGATACATCTAAGAATGGAAAAAATTTAAGAGGATCTTTGATGAGAGCACTAGTGGCGGGGAATTAATAAAGCAGTTGTAGAGTTTGTCTCTTGCTGCCACACTTGACAGCAGGTGAAGGCGGAGCATCAGGTACCAACAGGCTTGGTTCAACCTTTGGAGGTCCCAGAGTGGAAGTGGGATGGGATATCCATGGAATTTGTGATAGGAAGCCCACGTACATCTAGGGAACATGAATCAATTAGGTTGATTGTAGACTGATTTCCCAAGTCGGCCCACTTTTTACCGATCAGAGAAAAGGGTTCAGTAGAGATCATGGAATTCTTCTATATACGAGAAATTGCAAGGCCTCATGAAGTACCCTCGACGATTGTCTCAGATCGTGATGCACACATTACATACCGGCTATGGAAGGGATTGAATGAGTATTTCGGGACATAGATTTGTTTGAGAACCACGTTCCATCTTCAGAAGGATGGCCAGGCTGAGAAGACTCTTCATAACATTGAGGACATGTTGTGTGCTTGCATCCTCAACTTCGTTTGTAGCTGGGAGGATCACATGCCTTAGGTGGAGTTTTTATACAACCATAACTATCACTCAACCATTGGGATAGCACCTTTTGAGGTGTTATACTGGAAACCTTTTAGATCACCTTTGTACAGGACTGACACAGGGGAGTCAATACTCGTGGGACTAGAGATGGTATAGGCTACCACAATGAAGGTGCATATCATCTAGGAGAAGATGAAGACTGCACTGAGTCGGAGGAGGTCTTATACCAATAGGAGATAGAGACCTCTGGAGTTTGAGTATGGCGACCACGTCTTTCTATGGGTCTCACCTCGACGATGTTTGCAGAGATTTGACCGAGGTGGAAAGTTATCTTTGAGGATCATTGGACACTTCCAGGTCCTCAGTAGAGTTGGTGAGGTGGCTAATCATTTAGCTCTTCCACCTCAGTTGCATCGGGTGCACGATGTCTTCCATGTATCCAATCTTAGGAGATACATGCACGTCCATTGTCATGTCATCGACCATGGTGAGCTAGAAATCAATGATGGGGCATCATTTTCAGAGGTTCCAGTCGATATTGAGGATCGACAGGAGCGGGTCCTTCATGGACAGTCGATACCTCTAGTGTCCGATCTCTGGCAGCATGGGAACCTCAAAAAGAGTACCTTGGAGTGGGAAGCATAGATGCATGATCAGAACCCCCACTTGTTCCCTTAGTTGGAGTTATGGCTTACGGGGACACAAATCCATGAGGTGGGGATAATTTAAAGACCCTGAATTTCTATTTATTTTTTTAAATATATTGGAATTTTATGTAACCGCAATAATTGACGGTGCGTGATTTTGAGGCTCGCTGTGCCGATAATTAATTTCTGATATTTTTTCTGAGTACGTTCAGTATACATACGAGCAGGATTATTTCTAACTTTTGAACCGGTGCACAGAATTGAAATATGAGGGAACCGTTGAACTCACAATGCCTGTATTCCCTTAAAGAGACCTTCACATAGACTGCAGTGGGTGGAGAGTGAAAGATATTATTTGGTTCTTTCGTGAAAGAATAAAATAAAAAAAAATATTAAATTTTTATTTTATTTGTTGAAACCCATAAACATGTGTAACGGTGGTGGGGAAAAATCAAGCCTAAACCTCCAATGCGGAAGTTTAGAGGTGGTGACGACTTGAACTAACCCCCATTTTGAATTTAGCAGTGGGGACCACCCCAACCCTCTTAGTGGGGGAGAAACATCTCAACTCCCAATTAATCTATTCCACCCATTAATTAGATCCAATTAATTATGCCAACGTCATACAATTAATTATGAAGGCAATTAATTTTTCTATACATTTAATTTCATAAACATAAATTAACAACGGGTCTATATTCACATTTTGGGTCAAATTGGGAGAGAAGAACCTTGTGGAGGATTATTTTCTCCTAAGAAGAACACACTCCCCAATGATGAACGCTAACCCCGATGAGTATTGTCTTTAATGACTATGAACTAATGATCGAGGAAACACCGTCTTCACCGACGTATATATATCTTCAATGACTTCGTCTCTTTCCTCGCAACCTCTGTCGAAAAATCTCCGAGTTAGGTGTTTTATTATGTGTGATTATTATTTCCCATGTTATTCCATTATAAAACAAAGAACGTGGATAAACTCTTTAAATATTTGATCTGCAGATGACTTATTTTACATGTTTTGGAATAATCAATTACAAGAGGTTTTGGGGTTTGATGTACATATTTAATGTTTTTGTTGAGATGCTTGCTACTGCTCTAACGCAGAGGGTGTGGGCCAAACAAACATGGCCTGACCCCTCCACTATTCTTCTATAATGGTGTGTATTTTGTGATGGAATAAGGCGGTTTTGTGCCCCGATGATGAGTAGATGTGGTGGTCGACTCATCGTCATCTAAGACGAAGGCGATGAACCTGTATGTCCTCACCGCCCCATAGCCTCCACGATGCCTCATGGCCTCGCCGCCCCATGATCCTCCCCACCGCCCCGTTGCCTCGTCTCCCATTAGTCATCCATGCCTCCCCGTGGCCTCCCCACCCCGTGGTCCTCCCCGCAGCCTCGTGGCCTCATGGCCTCACACCCTCTACGCAACCCCACGACACTCCGCACTGCCCTACGGCCCTCCGCGCCACCCTGCGGCCTCGCCGCACTGTGTCCCTCCATGCCGCCCTGTGGCATTGCAGCCCCGTGGCCCTCAGTGCCGCCCCGCGACCTCAGTGCCTCGCAGCCCTCAGCGCCACCCTACGGCGTCAGCGGCCCCAGCGGCCTCGCGCCACCCTAGTATCCTTTGCAGCCTCTACGACCGCCGAATAATGCTTCATATGGTGCTATCCGAATACTTTAATGGATTCTATTACTAAAGGAAAATTCCAAAATAAGTAAATATTGAACCCACATACCATCAATGTCGAGTGAGAAAGTTCCCAACATGTCTTATAAGATTTTAATAGTCCATTCTGATTGTCCATCTGTTTGGGGAGGTAGGCAGTGCTCAAACGAAGTTCAGTATACATGGCTTTCTGAAGATGTTTCATTAATCTTGAAGTAAAAGAAGGATCACAATCTGAAACAATTGATATGGGTACTCCACGAAGTCTCACATCTTCATTAATATATAGTATTTCTAGACGTTCAAGTGGTAGATCTTCCCTTGTAGCAATAAAATTTGCTGACTTGGTAAGAAGATCAACATTGACCCATATTGCATCGTTCCTTCCAGGATTCTTTGGTAGTTCCATGACAATGTCCATCGTGATTTTATCCCATTTCAACTCAGGTATGGGAAGAGGTTTCCTGACTCCTCCAAGATGTTGCCTTCCAACTTTTACTTGTTGACAAACCATACATCTTGTCACAAAATCAGAAATCTCCCTCTTCATGTTGTCCCACCAAAAATGTTTCAACAAATCTCTATACATTTTTGTGCTCTCAGGGTTTATTGGAAAATTTGAACTATGAAAATCATCCAATAATTCCCTTTTTATATCAGGTATATTAGGAACAAAAATTATCTTCGCAAATTTAAAAATTCCATCTTTATACACAATGTCACTCAATCTCCAATCATTCAAAACTTTATTCTTCTTTTTAAACTCTTAATCATTGGTCTGAGAACTATTTATCCTTTCTAGTAAAGTTGTATTGGAAACCATTTGAGAAAGTATTGATGTTTCACCTGTCATGGTGATTCCCATATCCATCATTACTATATCCATGTATATAGGATCACTTTAAACTCTCATTTTTTTCAAAACCCCATGATCCTTTCTGCTCAAAGCATGTGCCACCTTATTTTCCATCCCCGGGTGGTATTGTATCGTGCAATAATAATCCTTTTGTAGTTCAAGCCATCTTCTTTGCCTCATGTTGATTTTTTCTGTGGGAAAATATACCGCAAACTCTTATGATTAGTATAAATCCCACATTTTTCACCATAGAGATAGTGTCTCCATATCTTCAAAGAAAAGATTACTACAACTAACTGAAGATCATGAGTAGGATAGTTTTTCTCATGAATTTTCAGCTCTCGTGATGCATAGGCAATAACTCTATCATTCATTATAATGAAACAACCAAGTTCTTTCTTCGATTGATCACTATAAATAAAAAACCCATCATTCCCCGATGTAGAGTCAATATAAGAGCTTTGAGTAATATTTTATTTAGTTCATCAAAACATTGTTCACACACTTTTGTCAAATAAATTTAACACCTTTACGTCTGATCTTCGTTAATAAATTAGCCAGTTGGGAAAAATTATGGACGAAATACTGATAAGAACCTGCTAAGCCAATAAAATTGAGTACCACGGTTATACTCGTTGGTGCTGTCCATTCATGGATTGGCTTGGTCATTGAATGATCAACAGATATTCCATCCTTAGAGACAATATGGCCAAGAAAAGGGATCTATTGAAGCCAGAATTCACACTTGTTAAACCTTCCATATAATTCATGTCTTCTAAGAGTCTTCATGATAATGCGCAGGTGATTTTCATGGTCTTTTTAGCTTTTGTATTATACCAAGATATCATCAATAAATAACATCACAAAATCATCTAGATATTCCTAGAAAACTCTATTCATTAGATCCATGAATACATAGGGTGCATTAGTCAGCCCAAAAGGCATTATTGTAAACTCGGAATGCATGTACTTGGTTCGCAATGCTGTCTTCGGAATGTCTTCCTTCTCCACACACAACTGATGATATCCAGATCGAAGGTCAATCATTGGAAAATATTAAGCTCCATGATGTTGGTCGAATAAATCATCAATGCGAGGTATGAGATACTTGTTCTTTATTTTTATAGCATTTATATCCCTGTAGTCGATACATAACCTCATAGATCAATCTTTTGTCTTAACAAAAATGGCATGGGCTCCCCATAGAGAAACACTAGGGAAAAAAATATTTTATTACTCAATTCCTCTAGTTTTTTCTTTAGTTCAACTAATTCCACAGTTTCCATTCTATATGTGTTCATTGGTACGGGCCTTGATACAAGAATTAAATCAACGAAAAACCCAATTTCACATTCTAGAGTATGTCCAGGTAAATCATCTGGAAACACATATACATATTCTCTCACAATATGTACATACTCTATTGGAACAATCCTTTCCTCAACTACAGTTATTTTATTCTCTTCCTTTGTGATTATTTAATTTAGTTGAGCTAATAGGGGTGGATCTAGATAAGGATTAGGTGGTGTTGAGTCTTGTATACTGTTAAGGATTTCCTTGTCATCGTCATCAAAAATAGTAACCTTCTTATTCATAGAATAAATCTCTGTATAACTGTCCGAAAGCCAGTCCATACCAAGGATTATATCAAATTCAATCATGGGCATGACGATGAGATCAGCAGATAAAGAACATTTATGTTCTCTAATGGGGACTGATTAAAAAACTATGTTGCAATAATACTTCCCTTAAGAGTTTTGACTAACAAATCCCTTGTTAAATAAAATTGTAAATATCTAATTTTCATTACAAACTGGGATGATATGAAACAATGCAATGATCCAGAATCAAATAAATCATTTTCTAATCTTGAGGAAACCATAAAATTACCTGCCACCATGTTTTTCGGATCTTCTATATAACGACCCAGCCTTTTCTTACATTACTATTACATCATTTCAAATATAAACAACATAATAGTATTACACATGGAGTATCCAGAGGTTTAGTGTCTTGGGAAAACTAGGACTACACATAACAAGTACAACATCAAGCATAAAAATTCATTTAATCTCTTCTTCTTTATCTTCTTCGTAGCACTTGTCCTCTCCTTAGTACATGTAGCCACCTGAGGATATACATCAAAAGGGGTGATCTAAATGCCCAGTAAGAGGATAGATAAGAAGAATATAGCATTGGGTGGGCATAATCATGACATAGGAAGAACATCTTGAACATGAGAGGAGCATAAACAATAAACTTAAAATGTGGAAAAGCATAAAAATGAAACATCATGTCTTAGTGGATAACTACAACACATAATTGTGAACAAAGCTAGCATCATGTTCACGCATAATTTCACATTTACTCATGAGATTCAACACTTTACCCAATGCATTGGATCGCTATATAATTATGGGCGCACCCGTCACATTTAAACATTCATATTGCGCTATATAATTCCGGGCGCACCCGTCACATCATAACATTATCATTATCATGCTTGCCACATAGAACACATATCAAACATGTACATAAATAACCCATGGAAAGGAATGGGTTTCATCTCATAATAACACATTCATATGCTTTGGGTTCCCAAAAGAAAGGGGGAACAACATACTTGATATAAGAACCATCAACCTTGAATGAGAGGCAAAATGTGAGATCTTGAAAGAAGAGTTCTTTTGGAAAACATTTTGATGAACATATAAACCATTGGAAAACATGTATATCCCAGAAAAGTAAATGAAATGATGAACAAAAGACCTTTGAGGAGTAACCATATCAAAAAAGGAGTGAAATAGGGAGAACCCGAAGGAAGAAAATTGGGTTCGAGATTTCCCCTTACCTTGTACTTGAATGCCTTATTCTCTTTAATGCCCTGTATAATGAAATTATATTCATTAATTAGAAATTACAGAACCTTTTATACATTAATAGGGTTCATTATGGTTTCATTATTTCATATTATGTTCCTTTGGATGACTTATAGAGTTTAAAAAACATTGGTTGTGGATGTTCGTTTTCATGGTTTTCTTGAGCGGTCCACTTGTATTCTTAATTTGATGTTTGGGTAGATCATGGGTAAACATCCAGAACTAATATTAAATGTAATTAATGATATTACAGAATCTTGAATGATTTTATAACGAGTTATATTATATCAATGTGGCTGAATCATTAGATAATAATTAAATGAAGATTATTTGGGTTAATTTGGGCGGTTTTTGGATCACAACGAACTCATTTTAACTTTTCACTTAGTAATATGGCCATAGGTTCTTTCCAGAATATAAAGTAGAACATAATACATATAAAATATTCTGGTTCAACCATAAAAATGGTTTCATGACCAGATTGAAGATATAAATGGAAGGAGAGAGCATGTTGTTTTTGAAGGTGATACATTATCACCACATGAACAACGTTCTCTTTAATAAAATAAAAGGAAGAGGGAAAGGGTGTGGAGTGATATAATATACCATTAGAATCATAATATTACAGTATATGTATAGTAATGGAGTTACAAAACAATTTGGATGAAGATAGGTAGGGAGAGATCAAGAAAGGAACTTGAACTTGAAAGGAAATTAAAGGAGAAGAGGGAGAGAAATTACCTTTAGAATCATCCTCTTAAGAACCTCCTTAAGGGCCTATGCTTGGTCTTTTGATGAGACCAGGAGCTCTTGGACGTGGGGAAGGGGCTAGGAAAGATGATTGGGTAGAGCTTAGACAATTCTTGAAGATTTAGAGGTGTGGTTTGGCAAGAGGAGGGGGAGGGCTTATTTATACATGAGGGGGGAGGTGTTTTTGGAATAAATTATTAAATAAAATAATATATCATAAGTTAGACTTGTAATAGTAGTTTTTTGACATCCTAAATAATATATTAATATAATAAAATTCTTTTTAGGCTTTAACCCTTCTTTATAATTCGAATTCATTACTTTATTAAAAGGAAATTGAAAGAAAGAGAAAAAGACACTTTAAGAAATCACCTTTTGACTTTAGGCTTTGGAAAGTTCTTTTTAGGTTTGAGAATTGAATTTATTGTATTTCAAGGAATAATTTATGAAATATAATATGTTTTTGCAGAATATAACTTTCTATAATGTTTATGTCATCATTACATCATTAATGATGTAATTTAGGGTACACCGATTATGCGAAAAACTGTATTTTTTACTATTCACCCGAAAATTGAAGTATTTCAGAATAAACCCAAAAATCTACCCCTACCATTTTTTGACGTGTAGAATCAAAAAATGATGTCCATTTTTCAAAAATAATTTTCTTAATATTATTAATTTAATATTTAATTAAAATCATAATTTACTAAAGAAAACAGTTTTTAAAATTGAAACTGATTTTGCAGTTCTTTAAAAAATTACATAGGGTCTTATAAAATTATCTAAAGACTGTTAGGAATTGATTCAATACATTATGAATACATTTTAGGGAAATAAATATTTTATTACATTAATTAATTAATTATAATTAATTATTTTGACTTTATAAAGATTCCAAAAACATTTACTAAGGTCAAATTATCACTTTCTATGATGTCTAAATTTTATTTTATTATTCATAGGTAATGTTACTATTATTTACTATTCATAATGGTCATATTACTATTCATAAGGGTAGGTCAGTATTCATAAGGGTAGGTTACTATTCACCAAAAATTATTTTTGTTTTATTGGACTCCAAAAACTATCTTGAACACAACTGTGAATGATGGATTTTTAAAACTCCAAACATAGGGGTGACAAAATTATGTTTAAAGGTCACTTATCACTTAGTAGTTCATTATTTTGTGTATTTATGACATAGATATAAGAAGGGAATTTTCTATTGAAAAACTTTGGGTCGTTACATTCATCCCCCCTTAAGAAATTTCACCCCCGAAATTTCACTTTACTCAAACAGGTGAGGGTACTTCTCCTTCATTTCCTCTTCCGGTTCCCAAGTTGCTTACTCAAACTTTTGGTTCCTCCACAACACTTTGACAAGGTGGGTTGTCTTGTTGCGTAGAACCTTATCACTTCGGTCCAGAATTTTTACCGGCTGCTCCTCATATGAGAGATCATATTCCAACTGTACCACCTCTGAGTTTAGTACATGTGAGGGGTCTGGAATGTACTTCCTCAGTAGTGATACGTGAAACACATCATGAACTTGAGCCATATTCGGTGGAAGTTCCAGTCGATAGGCCACGGCTCCTATACAATCAAGGATCTCAAAGGGGCCAATGTACCTTGGACTTAGCTTCCCTTTCTTCCCGAATCGTATGGCTCTCTTCCATGGAGATATTCGAAGGAAGACTTTATCTCCAATGTCAAACTCCAAGTCCCTTCGACGATTGTCAGCATAGCTCTTTTGCCGACTTTGAGCAGCTTTGATATGTTTCTGGATGACTTGAACCTTCTCTGTCATCTCTTGAACAGGATCGGGACCAAGCATCTTTCGTTCTCCAACTTCATCCCAACAGGTTGGAGTTCTACATCGCTTCCCATAAAGAGCTTCATATGCACCCATCTAAATACTCGAGTGGAAGCTATTTTTGTATGAGAACTCAACCAATGGAAGGTGCTGATCCCATCCACCTTTGAATTCAAGAGAACATGATCTTAGCATATCTTCAAGTGTCTGAATAGTCCTTTCAGACTGGCCATCAGTTTGGGGGTGATAGGCCGTGCTGAAATTTAATTCAGTACTCAAAGAATATTGAAGGCTCCTCCAGAATTTAGAAGTGATCCTTGGATCACGATCAGAGACAATCGAGAGCGGAACACCATGTAACCTCACTACATCCTTCACATATATCCTTGCATGTTGTTCAAGTGAGAGGCCTTCCCGAATAGCGATAAAATGGGAAGTCTTGGTGAGTCGGTCAACCACAACAATATCGCATTACTTCCTCTTGACGTTTTTGGGAGACCCATGACAAAATCCATATTGACATTTTCCCATTTCCATATGGGTATAGGCAATGGCTGCATCATACCTTTGGACTTTTGTCGCTCAGATTTAACTTGCTGACATACCAAGAACCTTGATATATATTCTGCAATCTCCTTCTTCATGTTGTCCCACCAGAAGTGTTCTCGGAGATCACGATACATCTTGGTACTTCCAGGATGAATAGAGAAAGTTGAGCTATGTGCATTGTCCAATAGCTCCTTCTTTATTCCAGGTGATGAAGGCACACAAAGCCGCATTCCAAACTGAATCACACCATCATCGTCAATATGGAACTCTTACAGCTTCCCTTCCTTTACTACATTCACCCTTTTTTGTATCTCTACATCATCCCTTTGTGCTTCCTTAATCTTCTGTTGGATGGATGGTTGCACAATCATTTGGGAAAGGTAGGACGTATCCCCTACCCTTACGTTTCCCAAATCCATCCTTTGCATATCCAAGACGATAGGGTCTTTCTCAATCCTCAACATGGATAGAGTAGCAGGTTCTTTCCTGCTTAGAGCATCAGCTACCTTGTTCGCCTTTCCAGGATGATAGTGAATAGAGCAATCGTAATCCTGGATTAGCTCTAACCATCTCCTTTGACGCATGTTGAGATCCTTTTGTGTGAATATATACTTTAGGCTCTTGTGGTCGGTGTATATGTCACACTTCTCACCATAAAGGTAGTGCCGCCAGATTTTCAAGGCAAAAATCACGGCTGCAAGCTCTAGATCATGCGTCGGGTAGTTCTTCTCATGGATATTCTACTGTCGTGAGGCGTATGATATCACATTATCATTTTGCATGAGTACACAACCCAAGACTTTCTTTGAAGCATCACTGTATATCACAAAACTTTCTCCACTTTTCGGTAGTGTGAGTACAGGTTCAGTGATCAGCCTTCTCTTTAGCTCCTTGAAGCTTCCCTCACATTCTTCCGTCCATACATACTTTACCCCTTTCCTTGTTAACTTATTTAGCGGGCTTGACAATCGTGAGAAGTTTCTCACAAAACGTCGGTAGTACCCAGCTAATCTAAGAAAACTATGGATTTCTGTGACACTAGAGGGACTGGGACATTCTTCAATCACCTTTGTCTTTGAAGGGTCCACAAAAATTCCCTCATTTATGATCACATGTCCCAAGAACGGGACTTGATTCATCCAAAAGTCACACTTGCTAAACATGGCGTACAACTTATCCTTTATCAATGTCGCCAACACAAGTCTTAGATGTTCTTCATGTTCCTCCTTGCTCTTGGAGTAGATGCGAATATCACTGATAAACACTACCACAAATTTGTCGAGGTAGTGTCTAAAGACTCTATTCATCAAATCCATGAAGATTGCAGGGGCATTAGTAAGTCCGAAGGGCATCACCAAAAACTCATAGTGCCGATACCTTGTACGGAAGGCAGTATTCTTAATATCTTCCTTCTTCACCTTTACTTGATGATATCCAGAATGAAGATCCACCTTTGAGAAGTATTGAGCTCCACTTAACTGGTCGAACAAGTCATCAATCCTTGGTAGAGGATACTTGTTCTTTATAGTGATCTTGTTGAGTTCCCGATAATTGATACACAGCCGCATGGTTCCATCCTTCTTCTTCACAAAGAGCACTGGCTCACCCCAAGGTGATTCACTAGGGCGTAAGAACCCTTTGTCCAGATGCTCTTGAAGCTGCTTCTTTAACTCCTGCAGTTCGATAGGAGCAATCCTATAGGGGAACTTCGAGATAGGAGTAGCTCCGGGCATGAGTTCAATTGAGAACTCTACCTCACAATCCGGGGGAATTCCAGGTAACTCTTTGGGAAATACATCACCGTATTCCCTTACGATGGGCATTTCCTCAAGGTTGGAACTTTCCTTTGACTCAATCATTTGGGCGAGGTATGCTTCTTCATAGGGAATCATCACCCACACCATTGCAGGATTCCTCAAAGGATATTCATGATCTTCCTTGCATTTGTAGAGGAGCATGGGATGGTTCGGAATATGAAAATATATATCCTTTTCCCGACAGTTGATATGTGCTCTCTATAACGAGAGCAAATCCATTCCCATTATAGCGTCGAATTCCACCAAGGGAAGTATTACGAGATTTGCCGGATGAATCTTTCCACATATGTCAATAGGAGAAGAATCAAACACTTGGGTTGCAATGATTGCACCACTTGGTGTTTTTACAGATATCTCTACTTCAAGGTTTCGGGGCTTCGATTCTATAGTTCTAGCAAACTTGCAAGATATAAAGGAATGCTTAGAACCAGAATCAAATAAGACATTTTCCATTATTGAGTGAATATGAAGTGTACCTTGTACGACTTCATTATCATGTTCCACCTCCGCTATAGTGATGGAATAAGCCTTCCCTTGTTCTTTTGGCTTTGGTGGTTGTTGGCGTTGATTACCCTCGAAAGCTCGAGGTTTAGTGCACTGGTTTTAATAGTGCCCTAGCTCCTTACAGTTGTAGCATTGAACCAGAAGTGGTTCTCTCCTTTCATCGGCTACATTATCCTTCCTTTTCATGTCTCTTCGACACTCGTGAGCTAGGTGTCCTTCTTTCCCACACTTGAAGCATTTCCCCGTCCCTTTGAGGCAGTTCCCATTGTGCAACTTCCCACATTTTTGGCAAGTGGGTCGTTGTGTTTTCTTCCCATCTTTATCACTAGATCCACCAGCTTGAAACTCCATCTTTCTTTTCCTATGACCATAGCCATGGTAACATTCTCCAAACTCCATCTCCACTTTGAGATCACACCGAACAACTTCTCCATAACTCCCAAAGTCTCGAATTGCAAGAGCTTTTCGAAGATGTGGTTTTAATCCACTAAAGAATCTATCAATTTTTCTATCATTGTTGATAACAAAACCAGAAGCATACCTTGCGATCCTTGTGAAATTTTCTTCATAGGTTGTGACAGATTCTCCTTCTTTTTTCATGAGCTCTATGAATTATCTCTCCATCTTCGTGCGAAGAGTTCTTGGGAAGTACTTATTAAGAAACATTATCTTAAAGTCTTCCCATTCCATCGATTCAATTTCCACCCTTGGCTTGGTGTTCTTAATCAAAGCCCACCATTGATCAGCTTCTCCATCTAGATGATTAACGGCTAGAGTCACCTTCTCCGTCTCTGAACAGTGAAGAACAGAAAATATCTTCTCCATGGAGTTGACCCACTGTTCCATAACTAGTGGATCGGAAGATCCACAAAACGTCGGTGGTCGTTGCCGCATAAAACATTCGATAGCTAGCTTCTCCCTCTTTGGTGAAAGAGGACGTTCCCCATTATTATGGTTATTATTCATAACCCTGGATAATTGGGTATGCATCTCCATGATGTTTTGAACTCCACCTCCAAAATTATTGGGGATGTCGTTTGGGAAATCGTTGCATTGGCCTTCGCAAGAGTTGTTGGCCTGATTTCTCCTAGTTCCCACCATTTTCTAAAATAGAAAAGGTTAGAACAAAACATAAGTAAAAAATTCATGAATAACTTATCCTTTCAAACATAACATATGGGATCCCTAGGTTAATATCCTTGTGTGCATATTTGTACTTAGTGTCATGCTAGAGGTTTTCTTTAGGGTTCACTAATTCTAATTCCCAAATTAACTAAACCTTTCCTCTGATACCAACTATAACGACCCGGCCTTTTCATACATGACTATTACATCATTTCAAATATAAACAACATAATAGTATTACACATGGAGGATCCAGATGTTTAGTGTCTTGGGAAAACTAGGACTACACATAACAAGTACAACATCAAGCATAAAAAATCATTTAATCTCTTATTCTTTAGATTTGTAGTAGCACTTGTCCTCTCCTTAGTACATGTAGCCACCTGAGGATATACATCAAAAGGGGTGAGCTAAATGCCCAGTAAGAGGATAGATAAGAACAGTATAGCATGGGGTGAGCGTAATCATGACATAGGAAGAAGATCTTGAACATGAGAGGAGTATAAACAATAAACTTTAAATGTTGCAAAGCATAAAAATGAAACATCATTTCTTAGTGGTTAACTACCACACATAATTGTGAACAAAGATAGCATCATGTTCATGCATAATTTCACATTTACTCATGATATTCATCACTTTACCCAATGCATTGGAGCACTATATAATTTCGAGTGCACCCGTCACATTTAAACATTCATATTGTGCTATATAATTCCGGGCGCACCCGTCACATCATAACATTATCATTATCATTCTTGCCACATAGAACACATATAAAACATTTACATAAATAACCCATGGAATGAAATGTGTTTCATCTCATAAAAACACATTCAAAAGCTTTGGGTTCCCAAAAGAAAGGGGGAACAACATACTTGATATAAGAACCATCAACCTTGAATGAGAGGCAAAATGTGAGATCTTCAAAGAAGAGTTATTTTGGAAACCATTTTTATGGACATAAAAACCAGTGACAAACATGTATATCCCAGAAAAGTAAAGGAAATGATGAAAAAAAAACTTTGAGGAGTAACCATATCAAAAATGGAGTGAAAGAGGGAGAACCCGAAGGAAGAAAATTGGGTTCAAGATTTCCCCTTACCTTGTACTCGAATGCCTCCTTCTCTTTAATGTCCTCTATAATGACATTATATAGATTAATTAGAAATTACAGAACCTTTTATACATTAATAGGGTTCATTATGGTTTCATTATTTCATATTATGTTCCTTTGGATGACTTATAGAGTTTAAAAAACATTGGTCGTGGATGTTCGTTTTCATGGTTTTCTTGAGCGGTCCACTTGTATTCTTAATTTGATGTTTGGGTAGATCATGGGTAAACATCCAGAAAAGATATTAAATGTAATTAATGATATTACAGAAGCTTGAATGATTTTATAATGAGTTATATTATATCCATGTGGCCGAATCATTAGATAATAATTAAATGAAGATTATTTGGGTTAATTTGAGCGGTTTTTGCATCACAACGAACTCATTTTAACTTTCCACTTAGTAATATGGCCATAGGTTATTTCCAGAACATAAAATAGAACATAATACATATAGCATATTCTCGTTCAACCATAAAAATGGTTTCATGACCAGATTAAAGATATAAATGGAAGAAGAGAGCATGTTGTTTTTGAAGGTGATAAATTATCACCACATGAACAACGTTCTCTTTAATAAAATAAAAGGAAGGGGGAAAGGGTGTGGAGTGATATAATATACCATTAGAATAATAATATTACAGAATATGTATAGTACTAGAGTTACAAAACAATTTGGATGAAGATAGGTAGGGAGAGATCAAGAAAGGAACTTGAACTTGAAAGGAAATTAAAGGAGAAGAGGGAGAGAAATTACCTTTAGAATCCTCCTCTTAAGAACCTCCTTAAGGGCCTATGCTTGGACTTTTGATGAGACCAGGAGCTCTGGGACGTGGTGAAGGGGCTAGGAAAGATGATTGGGCAGGGCTTAGACAATGCTTGAAGCTTGAGAGGTGTGGTTTGGCAAGAGGAGGGGGAGGGCTTATTTATACATGAGGAGGGAGGTGTTTTTGGAATAAATTATTAAATAAAATAATATATCATAAGTTAGACTTGTAATAGTAGTTTTTTGACATCCTAAATCATATATTAATATAATAAAATTCGTTTTAGGCTTTAACCCTTCTTTATAATTCTATTTCATTACTTTATTAAAAGGAAATTGAAAGAAAGAGAAAAATACACTTTAAGAAATCACCTTTTGACTTTAGGCTTTGGAAAGTTCTTTTTAGGTTTGAGAATTGAATTTATTGTATTTCAAGGAACAATTTAGGAAATATAATATGTTGTGGCCGAATATAAAGTTCTAGAATGTTTATGTCATCATTACATCATTAATGATGCAATTTAGTGTACACTGATTATGCGAAAAACTGTATTTTGTACTATTCATCTGAAAATTGAAGTATTTCAGAATAAAACCAAAAATTTACCCCGTCCATTTTTCGACGTGTAGAATCGAAAAATGATGTCCATTTTAAAAAAATAATTTTCTAAATATTATTAATTTAATATTTAATTAAAATCATAATTTACTTAAAAAACAGTTTTTGAAATTGAAACTGATTTTGTAGTTCTTTCAAAAATTACATAGGGTCTTATAAAATTATCTAAAGACTATTAGGCATTGATTCAATACTTTATGAATACATTTTAGGGAAATAAATATTTTATTAAATTAATTAATTAATAATAATTAATTATTTCGACTTTATAAAGATTCTAAAAACATATACTAAGGTCAAATTATCACTTTCTATGATGTCTAAATTTTATATTATTATTCATAGGTAATGTTACTATTTTTTACTATTCATAAGTGTCATATTACTATTCATAAGGGTAGGTTACTATTCATAAGGGTAGGTTACTATTTACCAAAAATTATTTTTGTTTCATTGGACTCCAAAAACTATCTTGAACAGAACCGTGAATGTTGGATTTTTAAAATTCCAAACATAGGGGTGACAAAATTATGTTTAAAGGTCACTTATCACTTAGTAGTTCATTATTTTGTGTTTTTATGACATAGATATAAGAAGGTAATTTTCCATTGAAAAACTTTGGGTCGTTACATTCTACCTCAGTTTTACTGATAACATAATCTTGGCCTCAATCCATTGGACTTTTCTTAGGCAAGTTCCCCTGAAACATATGACATTAATTTTCATAATGTCCCATCTCCTTGTAATTGTATCATTGAACATTAGTAGCTTCCTTCTTCCCCTTGAAATAACGATCTTGGTGGCATTTTTCACCACACTTGTAATAGACTCTCATTCCATTTAAGAATGTACTGGGGCGTTTCTTCCCACATTTACTAGAGGATAGATATTCAACTTTTCCCTTCATCCACGTATTTTCATTCCCATAGTGATCAGAAGATCTCTCCTTCTCTTGCTTTTCTTTAAAGTCGTAAGACATGTAGAATTATTTATTTTGTATTGATAGAACATGAGACAATATATTCATACGATGAGATGGATTGTAAGACTAATACTCGACGGAGAAATGGTTTAAATCAATCAACCAAATGGTCAATATTACTTCTTTCGTTATGTATATATTTTTCATCATGCCTCGCCAACCTTGGAAATTTAGCCTCATACATAGCGACATTCTCATCCTCATTTTGTCTCAGACTCAGAAATTACCTTTCTATATCTTCTCGATGGTCATGAGGAAAGTATTTTTCTAATAAAATAACTTTGACCTCCCTCTATTCCATATTTTATACATCATTATCTTCCTTCATGTTTTGAATTAATGACCACCATTGATCAACATCCCCATTGAGGCGGTAAACTACCACAAAATTTTTTTCCCTTTCGCTACTCCCCAAGGCATGGAATATTTTCTCAAAGGAATTTATCCATTGCTCAGCTACTAGTGGATTTTTACTCCCCTTGAATGCAGGTAGTTGTTGCTTCATGAAGCGATCTAACATTTATCCTCCACGCTGAGTATCAGGGAGCTCTATAAGGGTAAGGTTATTATTCATAACCTGATTGAGTTTTCCCAGTATGGTGATTAGATGATCAGCACCAGTTGCATCACCAGATCCACTATAATTATCTTGAGTAGGAGGGAAATCCCTACATGGAGTGCGTGCATTGATAAGGTTTCCATTCCATCCTCTAGGTTCTATTTCTAAACAATGGCATACACTAGATTAGTTTATGAATCGCAATACATAAATCCAAACAAGGAAATTTGTTAACATAAATTTAATAGTGTATGGTTATAATCATTAATCAAAAAAAAATTAATTATGGAAGTGTATACTCATAAACCCTTGATAATGGTTTGTAATGAAAATGGGATGTATCCTTTGCATATCCCCTGGGAGTGTCGTAACCAAGAGTGCAACAAGGACCGTTGTCATACAACAGTTCTCGATCAAGTCTAGATCAAAGATGTTTTTTCAGGTTTTACCCCTAGGTACATCTATGATAGAGCGGCCTCTACCTACTCGTATCCAAACAGGGATGTATTTCTCGGAAAACTCACAAAATCTCTACAATACTAAAATTCTAGGAAGTTCTTCTAAACTAATCCTCAATGTCTATCTTAGGTCTATGGGATATAATCATATTTTATCTAAATCTAGTTTCCATGGTTTGTACTAAACCTCCCTATAATACCAACTACAACGCCCCAACCCTAGTTACCCAGAGTCGGTGCATTATTAAATAACATTGTCATGATCACAAAAGATCAAGTCTCAAATGACCAATTAGTTTAGTAGCTTTGGAATCACTAGATACTTTCATAAAGTATACATTACATCATAAAATGAAAACTACAACAACATAGTCTCCAATGTCCACACTCATATCCCCTTAGAAAATCCCTATAGGTTAGTCATAAAATACTTCTTCATGTCCTGGGAAAAATAAAACAAAGAAAGGGGTGAGCTCAGATACCCAGTAAGGATAACAATATAGCGGAAACATTCATAAATAAGCATTAACATTTAGGGCAATGTATAACTAAAACAAAAACCTTTTAAACATGAAATTCATCATAATATGGTAGAAATAAAATAAAATAATGCAATTTATATATTCACATTGATATTATACTAGTCGAATAATCACATGAAATATCAATATCCACTTTCATAGTGATGGAATGAATAATGCCAGACTATCATAACCACATAGTCAAGGCTTTATGCCAAGACTACAAATAATATTTTTTCAAGGCCTTGTGCCAAGACAATAGTTTTTCTCATGAAACCTACTGATGCATCTAGTAGATATAGTGGCCTCAACCCATCACTTATGATGTCAAATGCATTCCTCATGTCAACACGTTTAAACATAACATCATCATTCGTATTAAAAATACCATATGAAATGTCAATACTTTCTCTATAAACCATGAATGGTATAAAAATAAAACATCTAGAGTCAAACATATCACAATAATATCAATAAAATATGAATGATTTGTTTCATAATAAATCAACTTCAAATAATTTTAAAATCCATTAAAGGATGTTGACATAGATGAAATAAAAACTGTATGAGAGAAATATCTCTTTTTTTTGAAATCCTTTAAAAGTCACATTTCTTTAAAATAAAAAATTTACTTCAATAATATTATTGTAAGCTTTTAAGTGAAGTTTCATTGATTTTATAATGGTGAAACATATCCTCACACTCCATATAAGTTAAAAAACATTCTTAACTTATTTCTGTCAAAAAGTTTAAAAAGGACCTTGTTTGGAAAACGAATGAAAGATTCCTTTATATACTTTTTATAAAAATTAAAACAAGGTTATAAATGAATTTAACCCATAGTCTATAAAAAATTAAGAGTTATATGAATTTTTTTTATGAAACATGGATGTTGATGATAAAGAGGTCCCAGTAGATACATATGTAAAAACAACCTTGGATAAAAAAGTGATTGCAAAATTAAAACTAACTTGTACTTTTCCTTCGTCAGGGGTAGTTTATCCTCTTTTATAATGGTGAGATATTTATTATTAAATTATAAAATAATCATATACATAAATATTATTTCATATATTATCTTTTAATATTTCTTTGTTTATAATATCTTAGTATTATCGTTGTTTGGGGTGTTAATTGATTCGTTTTCCTTCATATGCCTTGTTACATAATCCATTTTTGAAATTGATATGTTGTATCTTATTCATATCCATAATTATATAAAGATATTAAAAATTAATTCTAATCATCAAATGAGAATTATACTTGAAAGGATACAATGTGGAATGAATCTCATCACGTTCGTGGAGACGGTAGTCCGTACGTACCCACGAGCAACAAAATCATTATTTTGATATTAAATTAATATATAATTGGATGGTATATCATATATAATGAATCTTTATAATTTTATAATTATTATTTACTTCAATTAAACACCATTATCATACCCATCCAAATAATAATGTTTTGAATAACAATTACACCACGACGTGGAGACTGCAAGCCGTACGTACAAACGTATGGTGACGTATCATTCAAAGGATGGATAGAACACTGAATATGGTTGTACCATATTGATAATAACATCACAGTATATATAAGAGACTGGATTTATTATTTTATAATATAAATAACAAATTATGAAGAATTCAAAGAAGAAAGGAACTTGAAAGAGGGTGGTGAAATTATTAGATCCTTTTTGGGTGTTTCCTTTTGAGTTGATCAGAAGGGATCATTAAGATGGCTTTATGAATAATGTAATGCCTCTAGGATTAATTGGGGGAAGTTTAGAGGTTATTTGGGTAGGTTTTGTCCGAACCAAAAGACTTTGATAGTATGAATTAGAGTGAAGGGTGAGTTCCCTTTAATAAGAGGGGTGAGAGGACCTTGGGAAAAGTTAGAAATATTTTTTTTATAATAAATTAATATTCGGTATATAATGGCTCCAAAGTGGATTATTTAAAGGTTAAGGTTGGGATAGGTCACAAACCACTCAAACAATATGTTTTAGACAGGTTTGGGTCACTATATTAACCTTATCTTTTAGATTTAACTCATAGTTAATTTTGTTGACATTTACCATGTCAATTTATATTTTTATATTATATAGTTAATGAACATACAATATAATTACATGAGACCCCATGTAGTTCATTAATGATACAGATATCATTATATAAGTCCTTTGGCCGAACCATAGATTTTTAATAATTGAATATCAATTAATAATATAATATTTATTTTAAAAAATACTTTATTTCAATTTTTTTACTATTTAATAATTGATTTTTGTTAATGTATTAACAACATTATTAATTAAAAAACAAATTCCTTTTATTAATCCTATCATGTCATATTAACCAATAAATCTTTTTATGTCATAAAAAATTTCATATTATATTTATTTTAACATTCATAATAACAGTTATTTGATTCTTTCATTAATAAGGAAAATATTGCATCATTATTGTGTCATAAATAAATTTAATTATTCAATGTCTAAAAATTATAAATAAAATCTTATTATGTATGAAATCGTTTTATATTTCTAATTAATATTTATAGTCGAATATATAACATATATAACCCTATGTAAACAATTTTTTTCTAAAAGATATATGCTTATGTCATTTTTGCATTTACTTTAACTCAATTAATATAAAGTGTCATTATCACTTACAAGTGGCTCCATGGGGTCCCAAAATCGACCCAAAGATTCCCATGGTTGGAAATGTATCAAACAATTGGGTTAGGACACATTTTAGGGAAATTTAATATTTTTATAACATTATTTGTTTACCCTTATTTGCTGGATTTACCATTTAACCTTGGTAAATAAAATATTTACCGAAGTAATTATTCAAAATGCATAAAAATAAAAGTTACCTATTTACACAATTTGGACATCCTGATTCTAAATATGGAATCCATTTTTCTAAATTCAAAACATATTAGTGGAAGAAATTAATTTAAAATTAATTCTTGTTGTCAAAACAAAAAGCGTGTTTTTAAGAAATAATAACTATATAAAGATTGACACTTTCTTAAATCCAGTTTAAATGTAAAATAATGTTCAATGACCAACATTATATTAAATGGTATAAATATAACCTAATTATACATTTAAAACACTCAAATTCATAATTTATCACTATTAATTATTTTGATTAAAAATGTTTTTTTAAATTAAAATTTAGTAATTTTGACTATTCCTCAAAAATTGGAAGTTTTCAGAAGAATACCAAAATTTCAACATAAGGTAAATTCGATATTCTGAATCCAAAAATGAAGTCCATTTTGAAATATAAAATTCAAAAAATTTCAAATTGTTGGTATTACTATTCGTAACAGCTAGTTTGATTGGTTGTGGTGTTTGTTGGAACTCGAAGTTGCGTACAATACACACTACAGTATTATTCAAAGGAAAACCTACCATGGAAGCTTAGGGTGTTACATGGGAAACCTAACTTTGATACCTTTTTCACCTCATATCCATTATAATAGTATATACAAGGGCTATATATATATATATTTAAATAATGGATAATTAAATATTATCAAATTATTTAATATTATTTATTTACTCATTTCATAACTCTAGGGTTCCCGTTGATACATGTACCTAAATTCTAAAATCCTCAAATACTAAAGCTTGATGTGTTCCCTAAGTAATATGATATATTAATACCAGCTTTGGATTATGCAAGTTTCCAAAATATTGAAGGTGATATCTTATCTCAATACCTACTTCGACTCATGCCTGAGTCCAAAGTCTTTAAAGAGGATATTATATATTAATTCCATCTTTATCCCAAGTTAGATTCGTTAGTATTCAAAGGTGATATCATATTTCATTACCAATGTCAACTCATAAATATTATCATGTTAGGACATATGTTAGAGTGCCTTTATTTTAATTCTTTAAATTCACACATTAAAGTCAATGTTACCAATATCACAAATGTAAGTTTGATGGCCATGTTACCCTGCTTACATTTTAATAGAATGACCATGATATCGTTCTATTAACTCATAAGAACAATTACTGTTATACCAATTATACTTCTTAATATATTGACCATTTTCTCAATCTATTTACTCAAAATTATATTGGTCATGTTACCAGGTATACTTCTTAACATCGAATGACCACTATCCCATTTTCTTTACTCAAAAGTATGATTACCATGTTACAATTTGTAATTATCAATTTAGAATGACTGTGTTCCCATTATTTATCAAAGAATTTATTTTATAATTAATTATCCCCCCAAAATACCATTACCAATTAAACCATTAGTTAAGAATATTCATTCCATTAGTGAACTCAATAATTAACTAAGTTATTTAAACCATTAATTAATTCATTAAAAATTAATCAATATCACCTTTCATATTCCATAATTAATATTCCAAAATTAATTATCTAATTATAATATCGTCATTCCATAATTTCTCCCAAAATTAATTGTATATATAATATTATCAAAGAACATAATTAATTCACATATAATTATCTCAATTTAGCCAATACAATATCTCATTAAAATCATCTAATTAATTATTTATATAAAAATCTTATAGCACATAATTAATTCACAATTAATTACCTCATCTCTTCCCACTAAATGACTATTAATTAATCCAATGATTAATTATGTACATTATAATCTCAATTAATATAATTAATTCACAATTAATTACTTTAATTTAGCTAACATTATATCTGATAATAAATTCACTGATAAATTATCTATATTTCATTATCATAGCACACAATTAAATTACAATTAATTACCTCAACTCATCAAACAATGTAAATAAAAATTAATCCCCTGATAAATTACCTACATTAAAATATTAATGATCACAATTAATTCACAACGAATTATCTCAATATAACCAACTTTATAAATAAAATTTACCAATTAACCCAAGTTTGTCAACATGTTGATAGTAAGTACATCTCCAAGAAAAGAAACCATATTACCATAATTTAAATAGATTCCTATAAATAGGAAGGCATAGGAAAAACATATTAGAAAGCAAGGAAATCATATCAGTATAATCACTGTGTTTTTATCTTGATGAAGGCACACCTCCATTGGAGGTGTTTTATTACAAAATTTTGATTTTATAATCTAATAAACCATATAACAGAACTATCAATTAATTATAGAAATATCAGTCAAATTTATCAACAATGATAAATAATCTACAAGCGAATGTTATTTATTATGCAATGTTGAGAACCCTACCTCAAATAATTGGTCAAGACAATGATTTATAACTCAAGCCATTATCTTCTTAAGTACATGCACTTCAAAAAACGTTTACAAAATTGGAATTTATCGCAACACCATATAACAATAATTGGATCTGAAAATTAGTGTTGTGAGGACCAAAACACACCCAATTAATTAACTGCAACACCAAAAAATCATAAGTATCAAATTTAAAAGCATAGGAAACAAAATAATAGTTGTGCAACCTGACATGAAATTAATGGTGGTGAATTAAAATTTAGATGAACCACCTTGCCTTCAGTAAAGAATTTCATAATAATGACCACTAGGTCCTAAGACATCTTTCTTCACTACATTGAATTTGAAGAATCAAAGAAATAAAAATAATCCCAATCCTAGGGATTCAACCTAAATGAAACTTGGATACGGGGAAATGAAATGACCTATGAGAAGAGAAAAATTCAAGGATATGGCCATACCTCCCTAATATGTAAATCATTAATGAATGATATTTGAGGAGACGTGCATGCAAAGAGCAGTCGATAGTGAGGGGGTGGTGTGATCCATGGAAGACCATGGGGTGGTCGTGCTTCTCCTTACCTAGAGGTAAGGTGGGGTGCGGCTCTCCCTTTAATTCCACTCTAAATTTGTAAAAACCACAAAGTAACATATATGAATGATGATAAAATTTATAATAAAAATATCAACCATCATATTATTATTATTTGAACATAATATTACAACTTTTTCATAAACCCCTAACTCCTCATTAATCACCATTTAATTAAATTATTTTCAACACAATTTAATTTATTGAAATCTCCATTCTCCAATTCATCACCATTTAATTAAATTCTCTCAAACTTAATTTAAATAAATAAATCCTCCACTTCTCATCAATTAAATAAATTCCTTATAACCATGAATTGAATAAAATAAAATCCAAATTTCATAAAATTTAATTAAATCCAACTTAAAAATGGAATTTAGTTAAATATTCAACCAGAAACAGAAAACTGGGTTGGCAACACTATCTGACTCACACGATCTGACAGACCATGTGAAACCCAAGCATACACTACTAGATACCAATTGTATCTTGCACGGCTGACTTGAACTATTTGAGTAACCGTACGTAGCCCGTGCGAATACCATTTTCCATTACGGTGCTCCTAAAACCCATCAAGCCACCCGGGAAATCATAAATCCTTATCCAAACCCAATACCATCACATTAAATGATCTCAACAAAAAAAACATCCCTATATTTGGTTTTAAATTTGACCAACCCAGAAATATGAAAAGGTTCAAAAACATTTTTATTTTAGACTGGTTATGAAAATGGAACATTACGATCTACCCACCATAAAAACTTATCATCCCCAAGAAGCCTTTGAGACCTAGAAAACACCAAATAACCCACCATTGCCAAGATGCACCATCTGAACGACCACATTGAATTTCCAAATTCCAAACAATCCATTAATCATTTCACATACCCAGCAGGTAATGACATTATAACCCGAACCGCATCTCTTAATATAACCCAAAAAATCATAATGAAGCATAACTGGGCCCACACATTTTGAGACATGATTCCATCATCATCTCCTCAACTGACCACTCATATGTGGATTCCACCAATGGTCTTATCATTTCATGATCAAAATCTCAAACCACAACTCTTTCCTTGAAATACTTCATTGACCCATAAACTCACACTCCCTCTTAAACCAATGATGCGCCTTTAAAAAAAATTCATTACCAACCACATGTGTACCAAAGTCCTTACCTAAACTATAATGACATTCTATAGACAATCCATTCCTATGATAGTTTATAACTATGGTTATCGTACAAAAATAAAGGCATAACCCATAAAACAATTCACCCCACATATAACCAAGATTACAACTACTTATCCCGACAAACAACTTTTAAAACATTATAGTGGTGTAAGACCGATGCAATATTAGTGTATCTAGGATTAGATCAATATAGGTGACATGCTCCTATAATTTTGAAGAGTACACTAAGTTTAAACCCAAGTTATGAAAAATATTAGTCGACCTATTATTGGTTATCTCCTTTCAAAATGATCATCTTCACATTTCGATGTGCCATCAACCAAACCGTAGTACCTATATCAACCATGGAATCCATGTTATTTCAAATATTACTATTGATACTCATTGAAAAACTAATAGAGATTTCAACTATTTTTCCATAACACCATCCTTATCAAAGTACTATTTCCATAAAATCAATGCTACATACACCAGAACCAATGTGACACTACCCACCATAGGAGTGTTCATGTTGTCGAAATAGAATACCACTCACTCAAAAACACAATAGTTCAGAAACACATAAATCACATGTGTTCTATTGACTATGTTCACCTCAAAAACATATCTAGCAGGAAAGCTAAAAAATTAATATCATTGAGGTTTCAAAACACCCAAGTCAAAAAATGTCCTACCATGTAGTGGGATGAATTTACCACAATTCCCCAGTCACTCTTCTATAAAGTTTACCCGACAACATACTCAACATCACAATCTTCCATGATCACAACGAACTCGACCTGTGTTTTACAGTACTAGACAAAAGATAGTACTAAATATGTCAACCTAACCTAACCCATGTTTACAATAAATAATAACACAACATCTCAAAAAAACCATAACTTAGATGATGAGATATCTAGTTGTCTATCGTTATAAAACAAGAATTATTCACTGATTATTCCTATAAAAAGAGTTAAATTACAATGACCACCCATCATAACAAGTGTGTCTTTTAAAACTAAAAATCTAATTGTAGACAACAACACCCAAATTGCATCAACGTCAATATCCCACAATGGATACTAGGAATCTTAAGCTCTAAGGGTGAAACCTACCATGGGATAGTCCCTTATAAAGAATAAATTTCAACCCTATATCTTGGTCAACCAAATATTAATTTATATTTCCCAAAATTCCCTCTTTATTTTATTCAATTCATGAATTAATTTAAACATTTAAACATTTGAATTAATTGTAACAATACCAAAATATATATGTCCCAACAAGGCACTTGGTTTTCTACAACACCCTATGTGAAAAGAAGAAAGATATATCAAACTTACTATTTAACATTTATCATTTAATTCATATTAATCATAAAAAAGAAATTTAGAATATAAATTCTTTTTATTTAGAATTTTTCCCTTGAGGGTCCCATTTATTTATTAAAATTTTATAAATAAACAACCCCATTAAAGTAAATTTCATAAAACAATTCTCCAAATGACCTACATGGGGCCACAATATCATTTTAAAAGATTACTAATCATTTTCAGTCAAAACTACAAAGTTTACATTTATAATCATTTAACAACACATTGTCAATATATAATAATGAGTCACATGGGTGTTTATCTACCAAAAAATATGGCACACATACACCTTACTATTGACATTTGTCTCACAACATTCAAATGCTATTTCCTTTTATCATTTTAACATTAGCAGCCATTTCCACTAATTGTTGGAATAATCAGGTAACCCATTTCTTAGTAATATGGAACCCACAAAACTTAAAATTAAACAATATCCCATTATAAAAGCAATCATAAATTTTCCACACATATAGTTATTTACACAAAAAGACATCTCTAGCATGTTATCAAAACCATTAACATTGAAACATGATATAACCCAGAGGAAAGGAATAACATAAAAACATGCAAATAGTAGAGGTATCATGTAATTTAATCATCAATACATGTTATATAAGATGAAATTATAAAGATGATCAAAAAATTTAATTCCACACAAGGTACATAATCCAAGTTATCAGGAATCATATAAATTTAACTACATGGCATATAGTATGTAAGGCATGTGAATTTATATGTTATTATATGATTCATGCATAGAAACCCCCTTAAAATATCAAGGAATGAAAAATTTCAAAATAATTCCCATTCTAATAGAAATGGAAGATAAATCATTTACCAAAGGTGAAATAATATCAACCGTAATTGAATACAACCTCGATATCAAGTCCCAAACCTGGACAGTCATCCATTTATTATATGTGGGGTGATCAGTCCCATGAATGACTATTAAACAAATGTTGAAACATTCCTAGACTCCTCTATTCCAACCCAAAAGATAAATACGAAGGAAAAAATAATGAAAATTATGCCTCTGCTTCCACTTTGTAACATCTTGACCTGGATTGCCACCAAACTGGTAGTCAGACCAGTCGCCACATAGCCTCAAGAATGCCTCCCCCTATACTAGAGGATTTCGACTAGCAATTAGGGTGTAAATATTTTCAATAGGGAGACTATACCATCATATCTGAGTTATCAAATTAGTGTAACAAATTATTACTAGATTAGAATAGTATAAAATAATTGCAATATAAAATGAATGAATAAAATGGCCAACAACAATTTCTACAATTCATGTATTTCAAAGTGATTCATATATGAAAGATGTAAAGAAAAAATCATTCTTTACAAATCAGTACTGAACTAAATAAAAGACTTAAATCCCCATGGTAAATCTCCATGAGCATCCCAAGCATCATCCATCTACTTTTCTCTGAACTCCCAAGTACATCAAAGAGAAAATACAATGTCCATGGTCTGTAGAAAAATAAAGTCTACTCAGGTGCCCCAGTTCCATAGTGGACCAAATTGTCTGTTAGATTAAATCTCTGTAGACCAGAACCACTGGTACTCTATCTCAATCTAGACAATGCAATATAACAAAATAGTGTGCAGTTGAATCAAAGTAATAATATAATTGAATAAATAGCCAACAACCCATCTGGGTTTCAATAGGACACTTGACAGCGAAACCATCTTTGCATCTTAGTCAGAATAAGATTCTATACTAGGAATATATATATATTTAAATAATATATAACATATTGTTTATCACATTATTAAATATTTTTATTTACTTATTTCTTAACTCTAGGGTTCCCGTGGATGTCTGTAGCTCAAAACTATCTTCTTCTCATACCGAAGCATGAAGTGTTCCCAATGTAATATGATATCATAATACCTGCTTCTGCTCACACTAGAGTCTGAAATATTTAAGGTGATATCATATCTCAATAAATGGATTGGATCATACCTGAGTCTAATGAAAGTAAAGATGATGTTATATCTTCATGCCTTCTTTCACTCATGTAATAGTCTGATGTTTTCAATGGTGGTATGATATTATATTACACATTTCAAATCATTCTAGAAATCAAAATATTTTGATGTGATCCCATATCATAGAGTGCCTTTATTTTTATTCTTTAAAGTCAAACATTAATTCTGAATTTACCATTATTACAACTGTAAGTAAGATGACCAAGTTACCATGATTACATCGCAATTTAATGCCATTTTCCTATTCTCCTTACTAATAAAAATAATGACCATGTTATCATTTAAACATCATAGTAGAATGAACATGTTTTAGGTCTCCTACCTCATAAGAATAATGACTATGTTGCCATGTATACCTATTAACATATAATGACCATTTTCCCATTCTATTTACTCATAAGTATGATGACCATGTTACCATTTGTAATTGTCAATTCAGAATGACCTTGTTCCAATAATTTATCAGATAATTAATTTACAAATTAATTATCCATCACAATCCCATTATTAATTCAACAATTATTTATACACAACCATTACATTAGTTAACTAAATGATTATGTATGTGCATTAAACCATTAATTAATTCTTCAATTAACTAATCAATATCATAATAATTATTCCATAATAAATTTCAGAAAATTATTTGTCTCGTTCTAATCTCAACATTCCATCATTAATACAATAATTAATTTTTTATATCATATTATCAAATGCTCATAAATAATTCAAAAATAATTTTCTTAGATTGTCCAATCCAATATATCGTAATAAATCTCCCAATTAATTATCTATTTTACAATATTGTAGCGCATAATTAATTTATATTGAATTACCTCAACTCGTACAACTAAAAACTCATAATTAATTCGTTGATTAATTATCTAACTTAAAATTTCAATGCACAAAATTAACTAATTATTAATTATCTCAATTTAAAACATCCAATATCTCATTATAAATCGGCCGATTGTTTATGTATTTTACAATCTCATAGCACATAATTAATTCAATATTAATTAACTCAACTCATTCAACTCTGTAACTCATAATTAATCCCTTGATTAAATATATACATTACAATATCAAAGAACACAATTAATTCACAATTAATTTTCTCAATATATACCATTTAATAACTCATATTTACCAATTATCCCAAGTTCTGCAACATGTAAAGGATGAAATAAATCTCCATGCTAGGAAACCATGCTACCATAATTTAAAAAGCTTCCTCTAACTCGGGAAGCATAGGAAAAATGATTTCAATAATCTAAGAAAACAAATCATTATAGTCTCTATGTTTTTAGATAGAATGTTGCACACCTCCGTTAGAGGGGTTTTATAAAAAAAATTTATTTATAAATATAACAAACCACTTAACACAACAATCAATTAATTATAGAAATTGTAGTGAAATTTGTAAATAATGATAAATAAACAACGAAAAAACTTAATCAATTGAGAAATGATATAAACCCTGCCACAATGAATTGGCTAAGCCAATGCATTTTAACTGAAACCACAATCTTCTTTTATACACACACTTCAAAAAAATCATGTACACAATTGGAATTGATCGAAACACATTATAAAAATAATTAGAACCCAAAATTAATGCGATGAGTACCAAATCACACAAAATTATTTAACTGAAACACACAAAAACGATAAGTTTCAAATTTCGATGTTGTGAAACAAAATAACGGGTGTATAGCCTTAACCTAAATTGACAGTTCTGAACAAAAATCATTGAGAACAACCTCACCTTCAGTAGTGGTCATCGAAAAAAAAGACCAAAAGTTCTCAATACATCTTTCAGACCACCTAGAAAATAAATAATCAATGAAACAATATTAAGCTCAAACCTAGGTTTTCAACAATAATGAAACTGTGCGAAAGGGAACCGAAATGGCTGATTCAAAGAATGGAATACATGGATAAAGAAGTTACTTATCAATAATGAATATATTCATGAAGGAACTAGTAGGTGATGAGTGCACAAAGATGGAGATTTGGAGACAGTGTGACACACTCCATAGAAGTCCTGAGGGGGTTATGATGCTCCTTATGTAGGGGGAAGGTGGGGCAATCCTTTACCTTTATATCCCAAATAAATTAGTATAAAACCCTAATTAAAATATATTAAATATTATAATATTAATAATAATAATAACCATAATAATAATAATATTACTATTTAATATTACACCTCTTTGATAAACACAAAAATATTATTAATCACCATTTAATTAAATTATTTTGAATATAATTTAAATCACTGAGTTCCCAATTAACCAATTCCACATAATTTAGTTAAATTCTATCAATTTAAATTTAAATAAATAAATAACCCATTTCACATATATTGAATAGACTCCTAATTACATTGAATTTAATTAAATAAAAACCACATCTATAGTATTTTATAAAATCCATTTTTAACCTTGACCATAATTAAATGATTTAACCCAAAAATCAAAAATACGTAGTTCATATGGTTTGAATCACATGGTTTGATTGACCATACATAGCATGTGCAGATTCTACTAGATACCAAGAGTACCCCACTTGACTGACCCACACTGTCTTACTAACTGTGCACAACCTGTATGAACACCACTCTTGTCTTTGTTTCTCTCAAAACCATTCAAGCCACCCCAAAACACCTCAATCCTGTACTAAAGCCCAATATCCACACATTAAAAAATCTCATCTAGAAAATCATCATCTTAATGGTTGGTTTGAAAACTGAAAAATTTTATAAAATGAAAATTTTTATAAAGTTTTATATTTTAAACTGATTTAGAAACACATGAAATTAAAATGGAAAAGTATTAAACTAAATTATGTAATTAATTTCAGGAATGAGGTGTGAAAATTTTTAAATGATGCAATTTTTCCACTATGATGGTCTTGGAAATGATTATTGACTAATATGGAATTTAATTTCTATGGTTATGTTTATTCCACATTTCCATGAATAATTTTATCCTTTCATATAAAATGTTCATTGATTCTTTATAAATTTCATTGATTTATTCCATGACATAATGATAGGATCTTCAATATGTGTGATATGATTTTGGAATGATTTATTTATGTTTAATTGTGTGATGATTATGATATGATGGATAACTCCATTGTTTACCTAATATGAACATGTGTGCTCACACTTTTCTTTTGTTTCCTTTCCCTATGTTATAGAGAATGAATTTAAGGAGTTATAAAGGGTAATATCTTAATGGTATATGTTTAAGATCATTAAACATATTATTATAACATGTTCCATGTTTCTAATGGAACTTAATATTATGGGTTTTGGTCATGTTTTAGCACAAATTAATTAATATAAATCTAAAACCATGTAATATACATGTACATTAAACATTAAACATTATATTATCCTACCACAACAAAAATTATGGGTTATTAGGGTAGCTTAAAGAGCATGATTATTGACTAGAAATCTATATGAGTAATTTTAATCCAAAAATATGTACTAGTTTAATGATTCTGATTCCCAATAATCTCAAAATCATTAATAAATGATTTTTCAACCCCAATTATACTATTATTATTGCATAATGAGGAATGATTTATATTTGTTTCACTATCCTATTTTATTAATATTTACACAATGACATCTATTTTAGACTGCACCTAAGATGGATATGATTTTGGTCTCATATTACAACTTTATAAGGGTTAGAATCCATCCACCAATAATGATGGTCATGGGTCCTCGACCAGAATGGGATCATGGAATATCTTCATTATTATCCAATGGTAATTAAATGGTGTTAATTTTATATTCTATATTGGACTCATGGATACATGTAATACTCATGAAACCCATTACAATATCCATCATCATGTAGAATCTACTTAATGAAAAATATTATTTTCTTTGCAAGGAGCCTACCTTTTTTTGAAGGGATGAGCCTTTAGGATCCATCACACATTATAAGGCATTTTAGTCATTTTTAAACAAATTAAAAAAGATTTTATATATGGTAATATTATGTTTTATAGTATCTGATATTATTATTTGACCCATATTATAATATTTTATTCACATAAGGAAATATATCATCAACAAATTAGGTATCATGGTCACATTTACTATGTGTGATACGCTAAACATACCCAAGAACCAGTGATAAAAATCAATATATTAGATATATGACATAATTCAAACTTGCATGGAAAAAATATATACATTTTTAATTGGAATATCAGTAATAGATATTCATTCACATTCATACCCATTGATTTTATATTTATATCATTAGATAATTAATTGGTCTGTTATTTTATGAATCACATATCATTATCTCTCAAAAAGATTTTTTTTTCAACAAAAATAGTATTTTCTAATTCCATATTAATTCTTCAACATGTACCATTATGTTTTCAACAAATATTTTACATCTAGTATATCATTTTTATTTAATTAAAAAAAATTAAAATAGATATATACAAATGGTTGAGATGAACTTCAAAGTACGTGTTATCATATATTGTAAACTATCATAGAATAATAATGTAATTAAAAATATTCTTTGAAAAAATAATTTTAAAATATAATCTCCTAAATTATGAATTCAATTTATCTTAATATAAAATTTAAATTTAAATAATAAATTGGGTATTAATAAAAAAATATAAAAATTATAATTGATAAATTTATACATATTTATGTTAAAGTCAACTCCTAATAATGGGAAAATTTTAAACAAATAATTGAGGCACCTTCGAAATAATAAAACAAGTTAATTTCATGAAACATATTTATTCATTTTGCGGTTATTGTATTCTAGACTAACACATTAGAAAATATGTTTATATATTTATCATATTAATTTAATGGATAAAAAATAGATAATAATTCCTTTTAATATAAAATAATTTTATTTATTTATGTATCCTGTTAATGAATTTTCAATAATTCTTTAATATATATATATATATAATCAATTTTTTCTATAAATGCGCAAAACAATTTATGGAATAAAAACTTTATCGAATAATAAATATATGATTATTTTCATAATGGAATTGATATAGAAAAAATCATTGATATTATAAAAAGTGGGTTTGATTGAGTAAAATAATGTCAATAGAGGAATGAAGAGTGGTTGAGAAAAAACCATTAGAAATCATTTGTGGTATGAACATTAAATTGGAAATGGAAAAATAGTACATTTAAATCATAAAGAATTAAAAAAAATACTACAAGTAAAATATTCATGAATATGAAATTATACATAATTCTATTATAACACAACAAACTCATATGAAAGAAATGGGTTTCATTAAAACTTCCTAATGAATATAGCTAAATCCATGTTATGAAAAAAGGTAAAGGGTATTACTAAAATATATACCAGAAAAAAAAATATAACATTATTGAATATTGAAATATATGGAAAATTTATTAAAATTTTTGTTACATAACACATTGGAATTATATAATGTAATAATATGTAATGAGTTTGAAGTTTTCAAATGATGAATTCAATTATTCAAAAACAATCATGTGAAGTATTCAATAAATATCCCTTCAGAGTGAGAAACAATTTTTTATATTAGGAATATTGGGTGTACACAGATTGAAAGTTGAGATATCACAAAACAAACCTTTTTATTTTTATTAACTGAATATTAATGTCTTTTAAAACATACACCTACATGGTTGAATCTGAAAAAATAATTCATTTTATAGAATCCACACACTATTTTAATTTCAATATTTTTTAGATATTAAAAAATATTATGATTAATCAAGATGGATTAAAATATTTAATAATAGTTATAATTTGAAATTATAACAATTACTTGAAAATAAATTATTTTAATGAATAAAATTTTTTGTGGAAGATAATAATAAAAATAAATGAAATTAAATATCATTATTAATTTCACTACGAGGATAAATTATTGTAAAAATGATGATGTTATTTAAAAACTAAAATATGGATTACGTTGAAATACCCAAGAAACATAAAATTAATTTATAAATATGAATAACATTCATGTCAATAGGAAAATTCAATCAAACAGATAAAAATCAAAAACATTCATTTCTTAATATTTTATTTAATGAAAAAAAAATAATTTAACCATAAACTACTAAATATGTTATTATCTAAAAATTTAATAAAAATTAAATCAGAATATAAATTTACCTTTAAGAATCAATGAATTATAAACAAGTTCATTCATGATGACAAATTACCAATAAGTATAAAGTGAAAAAATATTCTTAACCAAATATGGAGGAATAAATCCATCCATTACATAAAACATTATTTATATTTATTTGAGTACCAATGATTACAAAATGGAAAGAATAATTGAAAACCCTATAAATAAAAAATTTAAAGAAAATAGATGGTGTTTATGATATAATATGAATATGTATTCCCCAATTGATGTTAATGTACAAAAAATACTACTTAACTGTCAGATTAGAACATAAAACGTTAAAACTTTTATGATGATTCAATCCAAACTCATGATGCAGTGTACATGAAATAGAATTTTAAATAACTTGATATATGGGAGGATAAAAATATTATACTTCAAATAGGCCAAATCTCCACCAAATTATGAAAATATATGTGTAATTTAAGACATATCTCAACAAAAGATGATTGAGATTGGAGACCCTTACCTTAAGTCCCAAAATTATCATACATATTACAACTTCTAATATATTAAACTATGATTCATTAATAATTTTTTGAAAAACATTTTCCTATTTATTTCTTTTTACATTAATCTTTTGTGTTCATGTATAACTTTTTTATTACTTATTTGTTGTATATATTGATCACTAATTGTTTGTATTCAACCATTCAATCTCTATTTGAGAGTATTTGTATTTTTATACCAATATGCAAAGGAGTTCATAATATAATGATTTTTTATTAATTGGTCACATATATGTTTATATATGTTTTGTAATTACATGGTGACTTCATGAATCATATGGTTATTATTTGAATTAATATCTTTAAAATATATTTATGTTAATATTTTTTTCGAGAAAATTTATTCATCTTATTGTTCAATAAAAATTTATATTTAACCACTCTAACATCATATTCATGTTAATATCAAATTTAAAAACTATTTGTATTTTTATAACCATATATTTCTAATGCTAATGGAAAATTATATATGTTTTTTGTTGATGCGGTTGTCTTCATGTTCACATAGGTGACCATATTGATTATTTAATTAATTGGAGGGATTGAGGGTAGGTAATGTGATTTATTTAAAGAATCATCATAATTCAAGAATATCATATTTTTTCATTAAATTAATATTTTATTGATATACATGTAAATTGTGGGTGATAAAATAATGTACTTCATCTTTGAAGATGGATGTCCATATATTATATTGGTGGAATTTTATTTTATTACAAAATGTAACAGTATTTCAGAATATAGGTATCTCACTGAAAAAAATAAAATTAAATGAATTATTAGAAATACGTTAATATATTGTTATGGTATAGATATTTTTATTGCAAAAAATAAAGAAAAATATAATGGGAAATGTAATTAAAATCTCTATCTTTAATTCTTGGGATGCATCCATTACTATGATTATTACTCTTTAAATGGTTGGTCCATTAAGGGGGTAAATAGCACAATGTTATTTATAATTGTCTTATAGAGCTTTTTACAATGTTTTTTCAATATTATATTCTAAAATAAAGATAATAATTGAATATATTTAGGCAACATTTGATAGGTGAGTGTGGTGGAACTTTTGTAAATTTTCCTATCATTAAAAAAATATAAATCTCTATCTCATGGAAAAGTTATACAATGTCAGACAAACACCATATATAATAAAAATGGATCAAATACACTCATCAAATTAATTGAATCATGGGTTTTTATATTTTATTCCTTATCCATTAAGATATTCACCTCTCTAACTCCTTCTAACAAGTATTTTCGTAAAAAACATGTTTTAAAGTAACATATTTTTATGAAACATTGAAATATTATTTATTAAAAAATTTCATTTTTCTGATTAAAAAATGGTTTCCAATTTAATGCATTCAATTTATGGAGTTGGTAGAAATTAATTTTATTTTTTGTACTCAATAACCATAAAATCCATTTTTGAGAAAACATTGAATCATTATGGAATGACTGTGGGAATATTTTTTCAATCATAAGTAGTCATGGTCAGGGGAAATAAAAACCAAGAATTTTTTATAATTCAAAATTTGTAAATTTTTTTTTATAATTTATCTCTATAAAAATTTTAATTGTATTACTATTATTTTTATATCCATTATGTCATAATAATTAATTTTTTAAAGTGGGTCTTGATATGTGTACAGTTAATTAGAACATGAAAAATAGGGATGCTCTGATATTATACTTTTTATCTTCTATGCGTCATTTATAGCTGACTGCATACACTCGTATTAGTGTATTATCCCATTAATGATTTTTTCATTAATATAATTTTGAAATCAGTATAATGTATCATTTCCACACAAGTGTCTATAACATTGATTATCCCATGATTTGTTTATTACACAAGGACATTATATTATAACATTCCATAAATAAATATCCTATTATAAAAAAGTACATCAAAATTATATAATTATTAATATTTCATGTTTATATCATACGTTTATTCATACATAGAATAAAATGTAATAGTATTATTTTGAAATATTATTTCTTGTTAACCTATATACCTCATCAAAATAAAGAATATTCAAATATATAATTAATAAATATAAAATCCCATCACAAAAGAACTCAAATTGATTTCCTATGTCCTTTAAAATATTATTGAAAATAAAATTTTAAATACAATTATATATCCATACCTCTAAAATTTAAACTCACAAGAAAATAAACACATATCAAATGTTATCTAAATCATTCTTATAAGAAAAACTATAACATCAAAAACTATCATGCTTAGATCCGTTGATATAATAATTAACAAAATTTATGTATTTTATAACGATAACTAGGATTCAACATTGTCCCAACAAAACATTTAACATCAAACTCAAATATTGGATCAGTTAGATACCCAAATAACTTTCAAATTTATATTTTTCTAAAATTATGACAATAAATTACATAAAAACATTCTAACATAAATATAATGTGTATACAAATATATATTATCACCAATAATGTTTTTTCAAATATATTAAAATTTTTATGATAACATACCCAAAACATTTCATCACAACCTCTATAGAAAGTAATATACAGATAGTAAGATAAAATGATTAGTAAGGGTAAGAATGTGATTTAAGAATTACTTATTATTGTAGAAAAAAATGGGAAGAACATTATGATTTCATAATCAGTGTTAAAGATCATAAAAAAAATATAATTCATACACATTATTTAATGGATGATAATACATGAGACTATTTACAAAGCGTAAATATAATGAATGATTAATATAATTCAAAAATAATGCTCTATGTGAAAAATATTCATAAGAAAAGTATACATTATAAAAATATTCCAGAAAAATGAAAATATCTTTTTAAAATAGAATATCATTTTTATATTTCTCTTTCAAATTGAATAACTTGTATGCTAAATTGAAACAATCTCTTAGGTGAATCAAATGACCATTTAACTACATCCTTTTACCCAATGAATTTGAACACTATATGAGGCCCAACTATAATCATGACATATTTATGATCAACCCATCATCTTAAATAATTACGATGAATAATATAATAGTCATAACACAATAATATTTTAGTTCATAATATAAATATAAAAACAAATTATTCATAGATTGATTTACCCAGGGAAGAGAAAATTATTCAAGTTAAATCTCACTAATTCCATAAAAATACATCTATAGAAAGAATTAATATTGTATAGTTTAAAATTATAACTATTTAAAAATAAGTAAATTCATTTTTTCTTGTCATTTATTAGTAGAAATTCCATTTAATGATCATTAAAATTTCTCATAAGTAAATGACTGTTCCAAAATTGAAATTAACATTTAAATATGAAAATAAAAAAAATATTATGAAAATATTTTCCAATGCAAATAACCATCAAATAATATATAGATTTTTCAAATTCAAAAAATGGTCATGATGATGGGAATAAATTTAGGTCATAAATGATAAAGATAAACATTCCTTTCAATATTTTTTAAAGAGATTAGAAAGTGGAGCATATATGTATAAATAAATAAATTGACTTTATAAAAATCTACAAATATGGTTATACATTATGTCATATAACATTATGAAATAATGTATGTTTAGAAAATAATAATCATCAAAACGTTATAGTAAATAGTGATATTGATGATATTGATTCCATTTCTAAAAAATTATACATGATCAATATACCATAGAAAACAAATAACTTGATGTATCATAAATATATAAATTAGTAAATGATAATTAATATTGTAAAACACCTTCATAACTAGAGGTGATAAAAAGTTATGTTTCTAAAAAAATATCTTCTCATTTCCACCAAAGTAAAATTAAAAATAATCAATCTTAAAAATAAATCTTACTGTAAAACAAACACTTTACAACATTGGTATTCTTAAATAAAAATAAAATTTAATGAAATGGTATTATATAGTTCAAAAAATCTCATGAATTACATGAATTAATATATAAAAATTAATTCATGTGGTAGTTTGTGAACCATACAAGGAAATCATGGTGTGGTCCATTAAAACATGTCTCAAGAATATGATATTAAGGAAAATAATATCTTTGAAATGATTAAAAAATTCAAAAAAATCATTAATACATTTGGAATCTATGATTAAATATTAAAATCCATAAAATCATGTTTAAATATTGAATTAAAATTATATAAATTTCCATATAATAATTTTATAACAATGTCAATGAAGTTAAATTAAAACCAATTGAATACAAATTGTGTTAAGAAAACCCATATTACTTTATAACATTTATGTAAAATCACATTGGAATGTAGTTAATTGAAATCTGACAGAAAATAACGTGGTTTATAATGTATTCATGATATTAAATTTATTTGGTATTGTGTATAAATTATATAAAAAAATATGTCCATACCATTAAAAAATACTTAAAAAAGAGAATTAGGGATGAAATGCATAAGCTTAAGTCCATACACGATATGTATATCATATAAATCTGATAAAATTAAATATATGATTTATATAATTTATTATTAACTTCTTATATGGTTATTATTTTATCATCAAATAATTTCCATTATTTGTTTCAAAATAAAATATTTATTTATATATATAGTTAACTCTATGTCTGTTGTTTTGATGATATATGGATCACATTTGAAAAATGATGTTGATATGTTTAGTGTGATCAAAGTGTTAATTATTAAATCACATAAAAAATAATAATCATTACATAATGATTATTTTTATATAGTAACTTTATTTCTCATTTAAACAGTGAATCATTGTTATGAATATGGAATTATATCATAATCAGAGTGCTGAATATCCATTCATAATTATGAGTAACATTTTATTTTTTTAAAAAAAATGAATAAAATATGGTAATAATTCTCTACCATAAAATGATTATTTTATAATAAATAGAATCTTATATCATTAAATAATCTTATATATAACATCCATGTGATGTTGTGTGGGAAAACAAATGAAATTTATTTATGGAGGTTGTAATACACACGTAAGACCGAATGCTATTTTTTTTAATGGATGGGAAGGTAACAAAATAAATAATATATTCTATTAAAATAACTATAATTATTTCATGAGAATATCATATATAACAATAATCAATCATTATAACCATTAATGATAGGTGGTGGTGGAAAATTAATTATATTAGTGTGCGATGATACAGCCCACGGTACACATGAATAATGGTTTATTTTCCCATTTGATGATAGAGGAGTTGGATATAGATTATTACACTAAGATAATAAAATATTATTAATTTGATCATACTAATGTTATTATTTCACCATGGTTTAACAACATTCCAGTGAAGCAGACTATAAAATTAAATATATATATTCTGTTCAACGTTATACATCTTATTTGGAAAATCATATTCATATAATGACATAGGTGCTATATGGGTGTTATTATATGATAATTAATAATATTAAAATTTATAGAGAAGATTAATGAAGTTATTTTGATAAATATATTATGAAAACAATTTCTATTTATGTTGGGAATAATAATTAGATGAGATGTCCATTTTATGTATGGGGGAAGACATAAATACAATGTTTATAATGATTTTAAAATATTAATATTACCCAATAAAAATTGATATAAATTAATTAATTAAATAATATGAGATTATATAAGGAATATATATTTCTGTGAAATACATTTTTTACACAATTTTGATTATTTTACCCCTATGTGTAATAAGTCTTTCACTCGGTAAAAATGTATTAATGATAGTGATGGTAACAACTTTTTAATATATTTATGATTAATTCTGTAAAAAAAATTAATCATATTACCAAATAAACAATATTTTTAATAAAAATAGGTAAATTTTTTAAAATCAATAGGTAGAAGTGGAATAATATAATTTAAAATTAAACTTGTGATATTTGATGATAAAGGGGTTTTCAGAAAAAAGGTTTTTACGTATGAAAATGTTTTTTATACGAAATTACTTTATATGTAGATTCTTGTAAAATATATTTTAATATTTTTATTCTATATTATATATAGTAAATATTAAAATAATATTGAATAAAATTTATTTTTATAAATTATTTAATGTAAAATAGATTCTTAAAAAACAATCATTGTATTTCACAATTTTTTGAAAGAAAAAGAATTTCCAAAAAAATAACAATAATTAAACATAGGATAAATTTGGATTGATGATATCAAAAATTAATTTCTTTTTACAAAATAAAAATTTAAAATTATTTAAATTTGTTTTTAATATTTTCACACAATATTAATATAAATCTTTTTTTATGAAAACATATTTTTGATGCATAAATTGGATTTACTAAAAATTGAATGATTATTTTCAAATATTATATGAATACTTTTTTATTTGATGGAATATTTTTAAATACATCATAATTCATTTACATCTATTAATACTATTTAATTTAATGAATATGTTTTAATAATCATATTTGTAGAATATTATTTTGGGGTTTATTTAGGCTCGGTGTTGCCTATTGTATATTCTACAAAACACAATATTCCTTTAATAAAATCATTATGTTACATTAAATTTATATAAAATTGATTATCTTGTATATAGAGTTGTTTTAGGAAGATAAAATTCCAATTCAATACCTAATACATAATGAAGTTTATACAATCAAGTATCTCACAATACGGTTCCTTATTTCTATTTTCTAAGAAATATTAATATATATTATATTTTTTTGTCTAAAACCGTAATCATAATGATTTTTGGATTAAATATAATCATCCACCCACTAAAATATATTTTTTTATATTATTAAATAAATTTTGATTTTTTATTCTCAAAAATAGGAATTCAATTTATTTATCATCATATTAAACTTCGACTATAGGATAACCCCAAAAAGGATTATAAATATAGTATCCTCATTTTTTTTAATTGTTGATATCTTTTTGGTTAAATAATTATAAAAATATATTTATATGGAGGAGAAATTAAACTTAGGATTATTATAATATATTTTAAGGTTATTTTTTAAACTATTTAGATTTACTCGTTAACATAGTTTAGACAAGACAAAATTGAGATTATTAAAGATACAGTCAAAGAGAACAAGTATTATTATAATATCATGAAACCACTATTTTCATTAAAAAAATATTTTATACTAATCATATGGTATCAATAGTTTTTATAAAAATTTATTAAAGGAACATAGATGTTATGATGTCTTTGGACACACCTATGAAAATATCCACATTCCAATTATTTTCGGGCCACATGGTATACTATAAATATGTTTTTAAGTTGTTTTTACCTTCTTTTAAATCTAAAAACACATAAATTTTGAAATATACATATTTCAAATGGTTTTATAGTTGTGATTTTTTATTTTAATAAATGATTTTAAGCGTGACGTAGATTAAATCCATGATATTTTTCAATTAATGAATGATATATTTGGTAAATTATGAGTCATTTGGATAGATTTTTGGGAGTATCATCCATTAAGAGGATTGGGTAGGTGTGTATAAACAAAAACCACATATTTTTTATGAATGAATAAATTAATCTTGTTCTAACATTTCAATATAATTTTATTTGACTAAATTTATGGATGTATTATTGCTTTTTAAGAATTTTATAGTATTTAATACTTATAATACAATATAATTTTTCTTTTCCTACAATAATTTTTACAATATACTTAGGTTGTTTTATGAAAATTTGAATTAATTTTTTTTTGAGTTACCTTGTACACCAATTTAGAGTAATATTATTGATGATGAAAAATGGGTCAATATTGTAATCTATAATAGATTCAATGGTGGAACAGAATATGATAATTCAATTTAATAATATATAACATGGTGTGATTGAAAATTATTTTAATGTGGTTTTCAATATTTATGTTTTTTATATTCATAAATTAAATAAATTATATATTAATTAATAAAAAATATTGATTCAATAATGATTTTTTGTCCTAATATTTTGTAGATACAACTAGGTTAATTACAAAACCTTGATTTCGTCCCCTATATTAATGGGAGTGTAGTAATTTTTACTCTTGCATAAAGGGATTTATATGGATCTTTCAATCCTATTTTTGGTGACAAAAAACATTATTATAATAATGTACTATAACCTGTTAATATTATTATGGTGTTTGAGGGTAAAAAGGAATATTTTAGGGTATATTTCATAATGTATGAATTTTTTAATTAATAAATTATATATGATATTTCGAAATGTTCCTTACATCCACTTCCACTACAGATTGGGAAATGTTATAAATTCATGATGGTCATTATAATGGAACTTACAAAACATCTAAAAGGAACTATTGAATATAGTATATTTTTTTTATTAAAATACAAATATGAAAAATTCACGTTTATTCCTATTAATTAATTGGTGTTTAATTGAGTGATGTTGTATGTTATGGTCACAAATCAATATACTATATTTTCAATAATTATCATTGTTCATTTTATGGAATAGTTATAGTTTGTTTTATTTTCAATATTTTATTTAATATTTATGGTGTTAAATGGTAATTGTTTAATGTTAAATAAAATATTTTCAAATTTTTATGGAAATGTTTTATATTCTAGGATAATATTGTGAGGTGTTTCTGATTAATCATGTACAATGATGGAAGGAATATGTATATATCATATGAGGGTGTCTGAATGAGTGAAAAAATAATAAAAATATATAATTCATTATAGTATAGAGAAATAGGAAAATAAATATTATTTTATTTATTTATTTATATATTTTAGTTTATAAAATTTAATATTCATACTATCTATTAAATGGATTACAATGTAAAATATGGTTAATAATTTACTACCCATAACAATATGATGATAAATATATCATTAAAATAAAATAAATTAAGTTGTAAAATTGATTGATCATATGTAATATGTGATTTCAATGATCAAAATATATTGGTATAAATATTAATGATGTATGTTGAAATTATTCAAAATAAATTAGAGACATTGTAAATATAATTGAATAATTTTTAAATCACCCCATGAAATTATTGGGAGGATTTTTATTTTTGATTCTAAAATCGAGTGTGACATCCCATTACATTTTTTCATTTATTTCTCAATTGTAATCTCCATTCCATTTTTAGTTTTTGGGGTCTTCTAATGATTGATATCATTTTTTGGTGGAAAGGAACAATTTTTTGAGGAAGTATGTTTAATGTTTTTTTAAAAGGTCATGTCTCAGTCGAATACCAAGGCACAGTTTATTAATCCAAAAGAAAGGGAGCTACAAAAGTCTGAAAGATGGAATCATATTACAATATTTATTGAAAAAGGGAGCGAATCATTGAGAAAATCATCCAACCATGTAGTGACCTAATTAACCCCCTTGTTGAACAGACTATCAGCAACCATGTTCACTTCACGGAACACTTGTGTGGAAATGTAGTTGAGATCAATGAGCGAAGTAAGACATTTCCTCCATCGAGAGGTAAGCATCTAGGCAAGGTGCACCACCCCCTTCTAGATGGTTTGGACAAAAGTGGTTGAATCACATTCAATCCATAGCTTGTTCTAATTCTTTTTCATGGAAAAATCCACTACATGAATGACTCCCAATATTTCTTCTTCCAAAGCTGAGGTCGTACCACATCCACTAAAGAAGTAGCCAAGGCATATTCCAAGAGAGTCTCTGAAGATGGCACCACAACCTGCCGGACATGGGTTTCCTCTAGAGGAACTGTCGACATTCTCTTTGATCCATCCTAAGAGTGGGGCTTTCCAGAAGTCCTCAAAGGTACATCGAGGTTTCCTATAGGATCCCTCAATCCAATGACAGAGGACGTATGTTTAATGTAATTAATGAATTCTTGTTATAAATTTTAAAATGGATAACGGTGATGTAATTTTGTGTCTACCATGACCCAATGTATTTTCATAAGCATTTTTGTGGAATCCAGTTGATGGGAATTTCAACACCTTGTACTAGTTACATGATTTGAAACCTTCTCCATAATGATCTGGTGAACTTGATCAATGCATGATAATGTTAAAAAAACTAGTTCACATCATTAAAATAATGATAATTTTTTTAAACCAATGTTATGAGTTTTTCCACAAAGATTCTTTCCATGGATTTCACAATGTGAATCTCATATTCAGCTCATGTAATTTTTTCATCGTAAAGATTTTAAGCGATTTATTTTTGATGTTTTTTGATTACATGATCCGATCTCAAAATCATGTATCTCACACAAGAAATTTTGTGGATCTTCACTCCTTTTATATCATTTCATTGTATGACTGACCTTTGTTATGGTTGTAAAATTAAAAACCAATTAACTAATATTTTTACTTTTTTATCATCATAGATCTCAAAATCACAATTGATCTCTGTTTTCAGATCTGTATATATTATGGTGTATATTTTTCATGATCATATAAACATTTGTTTTGTGTTATTCCACTAAATAATTACCTTTGTGTTTGTTTTTGTTCATCATGAAATCTTCAGGAGGTAATTTTTTTCTTATATTCCATGAAAACAATTTTTCTTATTGAATTAATTATGATAGGAATATTTGAGTCTAGGTTATCGTTTATCTTCATTTCAATATTTTGGGTTGGTGGATCCCTTTGTCAGGGTGTGTGACCTGATTTCATTGTAGGTAGTTTCATCACTACCCTATATTTGGATGAACTCTATTGATTTTGTTTTAGGAATTGTTTTATAAGTTAAGTTGTATGATTTTATTTTCTTTTTTGAAAAATATTTTTGATAAAAGATTGTCTTAAAATTTTTTTTATAAAGTAGAAATATATTTTCAATGAATTTTGAAATAGTTGTGTTAAAGTTTTTCCAAAGTATGGTTTTTGATGATTTTTTAGAAAATACTAAACATGGAAAGCCTCTAGTACATAAGTGGGATATGTTGTAATAAATCTCATCTATTCATAATATATTGGAGGTTAAATATTGTGATGTTTAACTTTTTACTAATCCCATTATTATAAGTAGTTATTAAGCAAGTTGGGTGGTTCGATTGTGGGGTGTTCTTCTACTCTCAAGATTCGATGCATATATCCTAAGACAATATGTGTGTGGTATAAGGACCAAGCCTTAAAACATTACATAATCTTGAATTAAATGAATAGTTCACATTGGGGATCTTTTCGGGTTTAATGTTTTAGGGAATTAGGACATAACTGTTACATCTCAAAGATTACAAGGTAGAAATATCTACTCAGTTTCCATTATTTTAGAAAATATAAACTCTTGAACAAAAGTTTCATTTCTAGTTCTATGTTTTCGACATCATGACATTTTCATGATCCCATCATTGATTGTATTCCTCTTTAAGTCATGTGGAAAACATTTCAAAAACATGTGATGAGCACAAAAAGCTTAGTAAGGGATATAAAAATATGGAAAGGAAACATTAGTCCACGTATACATAAGAATCAATGAAAAAAAAATTAATCATAAAACATAAGCACTTTAACATACCTCATGAAATAATAAGATCTGTGAATAACTCATAGGAATCATAAGACGTAAAGGTTACTTGAGGAATTAATTACATTCTTACATAAGGAGTAACCCTCATTATTACGTTTGGAAAACCCATCACAATATATTCCCTAAATATCTTTAGAGAAACCTTAGAGATTTACCTCATTCTCATTACCCAATGCATTGAAGAGATATCAATGGCTCAGCCGCCCATAGTTTATCACGAAACCACCCGTCTTCATAAGCAATTCCCATGAACCATAACATAATCGTATCACATAAAGCATTCATAAAGGAAACATAACATTTCTACATTTCAATCACAAGATATCAAAAACACATTGATATAATCAAAACATTATCGAAACCATTTTCAATACCAAAATAAAATAATATTAAAATATGGTATTTATTTTTCATTTTAAAAAAGGTTATGGCTTGCAGAGGAAGCCGAAACCCAAATAACGGTCATGGCGGTGGAGAAGTAATTGTCGCTACATACATAAGACAAAAACATTCCCTTTTGTCGTTTAGTAAAATGATACGTATAAAAATATTCCTTTTGAGTAAAATTATAAGTCAAATGGAATTATACACCGGATAAAAGAAAGTTGTGTACAAAACAAAATATGCCTCAATGAAAGGATATTGAGACAAAGTTCTTTACAAAGACGGTATTCACAGATTAAGGATAAACCAATTACATAAATATGTGTTCCAAACATAAGTACACCCAATATAAGTGGATATTAAGTGTAAAACAATCAGAGGTCATCCACACATATTCATAGCACGACATATTCAAGAAGTAGAGGATTAACCCAAAGAATTGTAATTGGGTTATGAAGTTCCCTTATGGAAATTCGACACCCTAATGATGTCTCTTTAAAATTCAAAAAATGAAATAATGAGAGATAAAAAGGGTATATAATCACTTGTAAAAAACATTTACAACGATAAGGATATATAATAACATATCCCAACATAAGAATATGTAAATTAAATTTCCAAACAAAATGAAGTCTTATAAAAAGTTGAGGTTGAAAGGTTCCCTTACTGACTTGTGTAACATTAGAAATGTAAACCCCATGAAAGGACTATAAAAAATTGATTTAAATACTCATAAAAGATATTTTATTACAAAAAGAGTAGAATAATGGGCACTACATACACCACTCAAAGGAAATGGTGGAAAATGTAGCATAAATCCCATGAGAATAAAAGTGAGATGAAAAATACCTTACGAAAACTCAGCAGCCTAACGACGCCACTTAAAACATCCAAAAATATATTAATGAGATAAAATAGGGTCTCTCATAATATGAACATAAAAATTACATAATGAGTAATATAAAATAACATCCCCAAATATAATAAATATGATCTTAAAATAAATGACATAAAATAGAGTACTTAAAAAGAAAGAGAGAGGTAGGATCCCTTAACTGAAGTCCAACTTGTCTTGTTCGTTTAATTATATTCCTAAATAATAAACTTTGGTCAATTAATAATTTCTTAAGGAACTACTTTAATTTTTATTATTATATTCATGTCACATATTATAATGTTATAATATTTAGTTAATAATGTGAGTTCATAGCAGATGTTTTTGTCGATGTTCGGTACATGAGTCAAAAATGAACTTGTTTGAAAAGAATTTCCCATGTAGTTATAATTATCCCATATCCATAATATTATTAATGATTTATAATATCATATATATTCATTATATATCCATTTTATACTATTCCATAATATTGGGAGATAAGAAAATGAAATGCACCGTTCATGGAGACGGTAGGCCGTACGTATGCATGAACACTACATTCATTTCTTTGTCACATTAATGGAATTAAAACTAAAAAAGATATATATATATATATTATAATTATACTATAATATATATATTATATATGTCATATATGTTCATTAATTTCATTCATTATACATTCAATGTATTGCATGAATGAGTCACATCATTTGAGGGGGCGGGAGTCCACACTTCCTCAAATGAAATTATCACATTTGCACATCAGGAAAAGCATAAAGGTATGTTTTAAATGTAAAATACAGAAGCATAAGGAAGAAATAAATATAATATATATCAAAAATAAATATAGTTCCATCATAATGGCCAACATGAGCGGTGGTAGGAGAATATATAACAATCATCGTTTCATGAGGAAATAATTCACCATCGACGGAAACAATATGTTCATTAACCATTAGATGGAGGTGTGTGTAAGTGTAGCTCGAATTTTTCTCATAAAAACATACTAGTATACTGAAGATACTGGTTTTTTTACAAAATAAAGGAATAAAAAGTGTTTAGGGGGATGGAGAAGCAAAATATAACAAAAGAACATAAGAGAAGACATTACCTTTAAATCGGTAACTCCCTCTGGTTTGAAAAAAGGGTTTCTTGAAGAGCGTTCTACCTAATGTAAGGCATCTAAGATGTATATTGGGATGTGGAGAGATACAATGAGCAGAGTTTGGTCAAGCCAAAGGCTTCACAGGTGTGGGTATGGGGGTAGAGGTGGGGGCCTTTTGTAAGAGGGAGGAGGGGCACTCTTGGAAAGTCTTGAAAAGTTACATTATTATAAAATTATTTTCGGATATTAATGGTCCAAAAATTATATATTTCTAGGATAAGTTGATAATGGTTCTAAATCCACACATCCTATAGGGTTTTTACAAGTTTACATCTTAGATATTACCTTATATTCTCATTTTATTTAAATTGTTCATCAATGAGGTAATCACTGCATCATCATGGTGTCATAAATAAATTTATTTATATAATATCTAAAAATTAAAAAAATAAATAAAATTATGTAGGAAATACATTTATCTTTCTAATTAATTTTTAATAGTCAAAAATATGACTTGAATAACCCCATGTGAATTTTTTTTAGTAAAACAATACATGTTTGTGAAAATTTTATTTTTACTTTAAATAAAAAGTTATTAAAGTCTTTTTCTTACCCAAGAAGCTCCATGGGGTCTCCAAGTTGACCCATGGATTTTATTGGTCGGTAATTACTTATCCAATAAGTTTAGGACAATTTTAAAGGTAATTTCATATTATTATATCAATATATTTACCTCAAAGTACACTAATTACCTTTAATTAAGATTAATGAAACATAAAAGTTACTATTCACCAAAAAATTATATTAATCCCATTGAAACTCATTTTACATCCTAATTAAAAAAATGTATGTTGGAGTTTTTAAATTAAAATCACAGAGTTGGTAAAATTTTATTTAAATGAAAAATCGGTTTTTTTAACTACCACTTAGTGATTTCACTATTAATCAGAAATTGATGTCTTTCAGAAAAATACCAAAAATTCACCCTAAGCTATATTTGATATTCCAAATTCAAAAATGATGTCCATTTTACCAAATTCATAACATAAAAGTTTCATTAATTATTTTTATAATTAATTCCCACTGTCAAAACAAATAACGTGTTTTTAAGAAACAATATTTATAAAAAGATTGACACTTGTTTATGTCCAATTTCAAAGTAAAATTAATTCCAATGACCAAAATTAGATTAAATGGTAAAAATATAATTTAACTACCCTTTAAAACAAATTAAAAAGATAATATATCCATATAAATAAATTATAATAAAAGTAGTTTTTGAATTAAAATACAACATTTTCACTAAAGATGATCTTTATCAGAAAAATAACAAAAATTTACACAAAGAAAATTTTGATGTCCAGATTCAAAAGAAAGATTTTATTTTGTCAAAGATAAAATATAAAATTTTCAAAAATATATTTCTAATGGGTTCAACATTAAATGGAAGTTAATCAAACATTTAAAGAATAATAGAAGATTTATGCTTCAAATTGGATTCATTTTCATTTTAATCCTCTAAAATTTATTTGAATAAATGAAAAACTATTTCACAAAAATATATAATCACTTGGTAGTTAGTTCTATTTATTCCTTCCATTACTATGGCTAGGTGTTAACTACCATTTAAATTAATATTATTATATTTTTAGTGTGCAACGTAAGATTTCGAAGAAACTCGTTGTTGCGTATTGGGTACGCCATCGAACATAGAATCCCCTTTTAAGTAATATTTACATTTTATTCACAAATGTAAACATTTTATGTTCATTATTTTCCTGGGACGTTACATCCTTTCCTCCTTTTTGGAATTACTTCCTCGCAATTTTAAAATTGGTCTTGGAAGCATTATTGAAAGCCCCACACCGGAAAAGGAGTCAATTAAACTATCACATTAAAAGAAAGAAAGGCAATTACAAAGGTCACCCAAGTTAACCCATACTATGATTCCATGTAGGAAAAAATTGACATGGAAGAGAAAACAAAGGGTCATGTTATGAGGGAGAGTGATATAAAAAATGATTAGGAGGAAGTCAACTATAAAGAAAATCACAAACTATTGATGGGTTAAATGGTATTTTATTCCCGAGTAGGAAAAGTTAATATACAACATTTTTGTTTTAAGTAACTTTTCATTGAGGAATTTATTTATGAGATTAACTAAATCCTAATGACACATACATAATTGTCTTGTAGACTTTCATCTCTTACTGTATTTCTTATAAAAACTCATATTTTCTCCAAATGATGAGTATTTAGGATGAGTTTTTCATATTAAGAGCGATATAATTAACTTCTAGAGAATCATCTAATCCAAAAAGTGAACTATATATTTCCCATGTATTTAGACCAAAACAAAAACCAAAATTGTTATTAAGAGATCAGATAATACCCAAAAAGGATCATCTTTCATAAAAAGAAAAACTACTCTTAATCTCCAAAATTTGTCAAACATTATCCAAAGTTCAACAAAGACCATTCAATAAATAGATATCCATAAAATTCATCAAAGTAACCCAAACTATGAATTAAACCCAGATGTACAATGGATTTAATCATAGAGTATTCCAGGATAAATCTTAACATTTATCATCAAATAACATCAGTTACTCTTAAAGTCTCATACTGAAAAATAATTAACCTAATCACATATCCTCCATGATCGGCTAATAATTTCCATAGATAACCCAGAATCAATATTTTCCTGGAACATAAGATCATATATTAAAAAGAATTTGTCACACTAACCAAGGACTTCACGTAGTCCAGTGGTAGGTGATAAATACTAGTCGCACTTTGGTTGTGGGTTCAATTCCCACAACTTTGTCCGATGCGACGAGTTGTCACACGGTCTGCGTGTTTCCCTTTTTCCAAAACCATATAATTCTTAAAAAATTGAAAAAAAGAGATAAAATCATCAAAAAAACCAAAGAATAATTTAACCTCAAGTTTATCTCATGCCTTTAATTTTCCATCATCATTTATAGCATCCCATAATTACCTCAAAAGTAAGGATTATATAAACCCTAATGGTTACCTTTATAATTATTATCTGAACATCCACATAGAGTTGGTTATCTCATACATGATTCATTAGATACCTCACCAAGGTTAATGTGTTTAATCATGACTCGTGATATTTGGTTGAGAAAAAACACAAGTGTTCTCATTTCGGCTCCCATATCATTCAGTTGTTCTTTCAGAAAACTGTCACAGTTTTCTTTACATCCATTGTCGCTTTGGTGCCTGCTAGATCTATCCATTTACTAAAACCAAAAAGGTCAGAGTGAGTATATCATTAGAATCATTATATAATACTATGTTATAATTATTCATTTTATCATAAAATCATTCACTTTATCTAAAACATTGACTCTTTCTGAAATCCTAACCATTACGGTAATGTCACTTATGCTTAAATAATACCCTAACCTCTAAATTTATCTAAACCGGCCTCTGATAACAAATATGAGGGCCCATCCATAAAAAATTACATAATCTTGAAATAGATTCATAATTCCCATTTAGGATCTTTTGAGGTTTAGAGTTTTAGAGAATTAGGACATAACTATTATATCTCAATGATTACAAGGTAGACACATCTACTCAGTTTCCATTTTTTCACAAAATATAAACTCTTAAAAAAAAGAGTCATGTCTAGTTCCATGTTTTATACATAATTATATTTCCTTGATCCCATCCTCGACCATATTCCACTTTATGTCCTGTGGAAAACATTTCAAAAACTTGGGATGCACACAAAAAGATCAGTAAGGGATATAAAAATACTGAAAGGATACATTAGTCCATTTATATATAAGAATTAATGAAAACACACTTTTCTCATAGAACATAAGCACATTAAAATACCTCATGAAATCATAATATTTATGAATAACTCATAGAAATCATAATACGTAAAGGTTACTTGAGGAATTCATTACATTCTTATGTAGGGACTAACCCTCATGGTAACGTTTGGAATACCCATCACAGTATATTCCCTAAATCGCTTCAGAGAAACGTTAGAGTTTAACTCATTCGCATTACCCAATGCATTGGAGAGAAATAACAGTCTCACCTACCCTTAGTTTATCACGGAACCAGTCGTATTCAAAAACAATTCCCATGAATGATAACATAATCGGATCACATAAAACATGCATAAAGGAAACATAACATTTCCACATTTCTATCACAAGATATAAAAAACACATTGATATAATCAAAAAATTATTGAAACCATTTGAAATACCAATATAAAATAAAATTAAACCATGGTATTTATTTTTCATTTTAAAAAATCTTATAGCTTGTAGAGGAAGCCGAAACTCAAATAATGGTCACGGTGGTGGAGAAGCCATTGTCGCCAAATACGTAAGACAAAAACATTCCTTTTTTCGTTTAGTAAAACGCTTCATATAAAAAAATATTCCTTTTGAATAAATGTAAATGTTAAAGGGTTTTATACACCGTATAAATAAATTGTGTACAAAAAAATATGCCTCAATGAAAGGAAATTTAGATGAAGTTCCTTACAAAGACGGTATCCTTAGATTAAGGATAAATCAATTACATAAATATGTTTTCCAAACATAAATACACCTAATATAAGTGGATATTATGTTTAAAACAATCAGAGGTCATCCACGCATATTCATAGAATGACATAATAAAGAAGTAGAGCTTTAACCCAAAGAATTGTAATTGGGTTAAGAAGTTTCCTTACAGAAAATCGACAGCCAAACAACGTCACTTTAAAATTTAGAAAATGAGATAATGAGAGATAATAACGGGTATATCATCACTTGGACATATCATTTACAATAATAAGGATATATAAGAACATATCCCAACATAATAATATGTAAATTAAAAGACCTAACAGAAATAAGTCTTTTAAAAAGAGGAGGTTAGAAGGTTCCATTACCGACTTGGGTAACTTTCGAAACGTACACCTCATGAAAGAAGGACTATAAAACATTGATGTAAATACTCATAAATGAAATTATATTACAGAAAGTGTATAATAATGGGAGAACATACACCACTCAATGTAAATGGTGGCAACTGTAGCATAAATCCCACCGGAATAAAAGTGAGATGAAAAATCCCTTACGAAAACTCGGCAGCCTAACAGCGCAACTTAAAACTTCAAAAAATATAATTAAGAGATAAAATAGGGTCTCTCATAATATAAACATAAAAATTATCAAATGAGGAATATAAAAGAACATTCCCAGACATAAGAAATATTAGCTTAAAAGAAATGACATAAAAGAGAGTACTTAAAAAGAAAGGGAGAGGTAGGATCCCTTATCTCAACTGTGAATTGTCTTGTTTGTTTCTTAATATTCCTGAATAATAAACTTTGGTCAATTAATAATTTCTTAAGGAACTCCTGTAATGTTTATTATTCAATTAATGTCACATATTATAATTTTATAATAATTAGTTAATAATGTGAGTTCATATCAGACGTTTTTTTTGATGTTCGGTACATGAGTCAAAAAATGAACCTGTTTGAAAATAATTTCCCATGTAGTAATAATTACCCCATATCCAGAATAGTATTAATGATTTAAATATCATTTATATCTAGTATATATTCATTTTATAATATTCTATAACATTCAGAGATAAGAAAATGAAATGCACCATTCATGGAGACGGTAGGCCGTACGTACGCATGAATGCTACTTTCATTTCATTGTCACATTAATGGAATTAAAAAAAATGATATATATATATATATATTTATAATTACAGTATAATATATATATTATATATGTCATATATGTTCATCAATTTCATTCTTTATACATTCCATGTATTGCATGAACGATTCACATCACTTAAGGGGGCGGTAGTCCACACTTCCCCAAATGAAATTATAGCATTTCAACAACATGGAAAGCATAAAGGGATGTTTTAAATATAAAATACAGAAGCATAGAGAGGAAATAAATATAATATATATCATAAATAAATATATTTAAATCATAATGGCCACTATGAGAGCTGGTAGAAGAAGATAGAACAATCATCGTTTCGTGAGATAGTAATTCACCATCCACGGAAACAATATGTTCTTTAACCATTAGATGGAGTTGTGTGCATGTTTAGCTCTAATTATTCTCATAAAAACATCCTAGTATATTTATGATACTTTTTTTTGTTACAAAATAAAGGAATAAAAAGATTTTAGGGGTTGGAGAAGAAAAATAAGACAAAAGAACATAAGAGATGACATTACCTTAAAATCGGGTAACTCCCTTTGGTTTGAACAAAAAGGGTTTCTTGAAGATTTTTCTTGCCTAAGGTAATGCTTCTAGGATGAAGTGAGAGATGTGGACAGATTAAATGAGCATATTTTTGTCAATCCAAAGGCTTGAGAGGTGTGGGTAAGGGGGTAGAGGTGGGTGCCTTTTATAAGGGGGAGGAGGGGCACTCTGGAAAGTGTTGAAAATTTACTTTATTTTAAAATGATTTTCGGATATTAAAGGTCCTAAAATTATATATTTCTAGGAAAAGGTGATAATGGTGAGAAATCCACCCATAAAATAGGTTTTTTACAAGTATAATTCTTATATTTTACCATATATTCTCATTTTATTTAAATCGTTCATTAATGAGGTAATCACTGCATCATCATGGTTTCATAAATGAATTTATTTATTTAATGTCTAAAAATTATTAAAAATATATCATGATGTAGGAAATATTTTTAGATTTATAATTAATATTTATAGTCTAAAATATGACTTGTATACACCCATGTAAAAATTGTTTTAGTAAAACAACACATTTTTGTGACACTTTTATTTTTTACTTTAAATAAAAAGTTATTAATGTCATTTTCTTACCCAAGTGGCTCCATGGGGTCCCCAAGTTGAACCATGGATTGTCTTGGTCGGCCATGACTTATCCAATAAGTGTAGGACTAGTGTAAAGGTAATTTCATATTATTATATCATTATATTTACCTTAAATTACACTAATTACCTCTAATCGCGATTAATAAAACTTAAAAGTTATTATTCACAAAAAATTATTTTAATCCCATTGAACCACAATTTAGATCCTAATGAAAACCATGTATTTCTGATTTTTGAAATTCAAATCACATAGGTGGTAAAATTTCATTTAAATGAAAAATTAGTTTTTTTAACTACGACTTAGCGGTTTCACTATTCATAAAAAATTGATGTTTTTCAGAAAAATACAAGAACTTCACCCTAAGCTATATTTGAAATTCCAAATTCAAAAATGATGTACATTTTACCAAATTCATAACATATAAGTTTAATTAATTATTTTTATAATTAATTCCCGCTGTCAAAACAAATATCGTGTTTTTAAAAAACAATATTTATCAAAAGATTCACACTTGTTTATGTCCAATTTCAACGTGAAATTAATTACAAAGACCAAAATTTGATTAAATGGTAAAAATCTAATTTAACTACACTTTAAACTCAATTAAAAATAATATCTATCTATATAAATAAATTATATAAAAAGGAGGATTGGAATTAAAATACAACATATTCACTAAAAATGATCTTTATCGAAAAAATATCCAAAAATTACACAAAGTAAATTTTGATGTCCAAATTATAAAGAAGAATTTTATTTTTTAAAATATAACATATAAATTTTCAAAAGTATATATCAAAATGGTTCACCATTAAATATAGGTTAATCGACCTTTTAATGAATATTAGAATATTTATGCCTAAAATTGGATTCATTTGAATTTTAATCCTCTGATTTTTTTTTTGAAGAAATGAAAAAATATTTCACAAACATATATAATCATTTGGTAGTTATGTATTTTCATTCCTGCCATTACAATGGCTTGGTGTTAGCTACCATTTAAAATAATATTATTATATTATTATTCTTCAAAGTAAGATTTCGAAGAAACTTGTTGTTGCGTATTGGTTACACCTTCGATCATCGCATCCCCTTTTAAGTAATATTAATATTTTATTCGCAAATATGAATATTTCATATTCATAATTTACCTGGGGTGTTACATTTGTTATCCTATGTCTAGGTACATGTTTTCAAGAAATGCATACATGTAGTGGTCCTTGGAATGATGTTACATGTGATTTTTAGTTATAGTGCATCGATATAATTACAAACCTTATATATGTGACATGATTTGAAAATATTTTACCTAGAATATTTATATATTTAGAAAAAAAAGTGAAATACATTACAACATATTTGGTATAAAAAAAACTAATTAAATGATTATCATGACTTATATATTCTAATGTTGTACATGGTTGGGGTATTTTAATAGATACTCGATGTAGAACACCTGAGTGGGATCATACTGAGAATGTCTAGCTTAAACATTCTTTACCCATTCAACATTTTTGCACCATTTTATGTATTTAGGAAAAGAGAATTGAAACAATCACAATGAGGTATAGGGATTCTATCTTATTTCTTTGGGTAACAGGTGTTGATATGGTTTTAGTTTTCCCATGGTATCAACTAGAGTAGCTATTTCAGATTTAGTTCCCCTTCCAACTGGACATGGACATTAGAAAAGGATTATATTTTAATCATGTGTATCACATATATTATTTCCATTATTCAATGAAATATATGTATTATTTATCTCTTATATTATTTATTTGTGTTATGTATATATATTTCATGTTTTTGGGTTCAGGTAAGGTTAAATTCTACCTTATATTGGTTTTGGTTTCTGGAGCTCTTGTTGCAAGCTAGTGTGGATCGGGAACATCATTATAGTATTTGATAGATAGATCAGGCAAGGGTTTGTGAGGTTATATATGATCAGTTTATCATTGTTTTGTATCAGAGGCTATTGGGATTAAATTTTATATTATTTCAATCATGAGAGATTATTGGGTAGAATCGATGGGTATATTGTGGTGGGTTCCTAGCCACCTCCATTTAATGACGAGACACATGTTACCAATGTATTATGGTATTTGGGTCTACATTGTTTAGGTCTTCATCTAAATATTAAGATTTTTTCTCACATTATTCATTTTTGAACTAAGATTATCTGATTGGATGATCATTTCATCATTTTTTATGTGCTGGGGTATACCATTGATATGAATTCACTGAGTAATTTAAGAAGGTGTAGTGGATGATCGTTAGTGGAGTCATTCTATACATCACAGGCATATAGAGGTTATTATAAATATAGTTTATGAGGTAAACATAAATACCTCATGTTTAGAATAGGGTTGTCGATATATAATCATAGACTTATCATCCTTGGATATAACATATTTTTTATAAACACTTATAATATTTCATAAAAACTCAGATTTTTACCATAATATTTTAGATCATTTGGGATAGTGGAAATCAAAATTATAATTTTGTGAAATATCTATTGTGTTTTCACCATGTTCTTCTCTTATTGTACTGATCGTAGAAGTACCCTGTAAAAAGCCATTAAATATAACATGGGTAATGGAAAAATAAGAAATGGTGGGATCATATTCTCAGTAAGGTAAGAGAGGGAAATAAAGAAAGATAATGTCGTAATACTAAAATTATATTGTGAGAAAAACATATGAAATCCTTACCCTTAATATGATTGATAAAAATCCAAATTTTTGACATTGAGAATGGAAGTTCATTAGACATGAATTAAAAGAAAATAAAGGAAAATGAATCATGAGGGAAAAAATGGAATCATACATAGAATTGTTCCATACATATAATTATAGATAATACATTCATTAGTAGTCAAGGACCATTTCCATGAAATATTAAGGAAATCCATTGATGGATAAACCACATGGTTGGGAGTCATTATGATCATCAGTGGATTCCCATTCCTCAAAATGGGCTTGGTTCACTACCCAAACACTCAAACCACTCAAGGTTCACTCCCAAGATCAATATAGTGGAAAAAAGAATTTATTAAACCAGATCCAATCCCTACCAACTTTTTATATTGTTTCCACCATCCTTGGGTATAACATAACCTCTATCAAAAAATGAAAATCATACATATATGTGTCACAATATCATAAAATATTCATCATTTTAGAACACATTAAAGTAAATTTTTTTCTTAAATATTTATTTATAAAATAACTTTTCGATTGTGAAAATTTTTCATAATTATTTTATCGTTTCATAAAAAATATCACAGAGAAAAATAAGTGTGTTTTATAATAATTTTATCATGTTATATCCCATAGAATATAAATATATTTCATAAAAATCATTTCATCAAAAACATACACCCTCAAAATAAAGAATATGAGTGGAATAAATGGATCATATCCCAAGATGATAATTTGTTACATGAATGGAAGTTATCTTATATTATAATTGATTTTGGACGATAAATCATATATAAATTTTTTTGAAGAAGATCATTTTATTTAAGAATCAATATATTATATAAAAATTTATATAATAATTTGAGAATAAATTTCATTGAAAAAAAATTATTTTTATAATTGAATTCATAAAATTTATTTAAGTCATTTAACCATCCAAATAGACTATCAACATTTATAAAAAAATTTGAAACATTTTGGTAAATCAATTTTACTCTAAAATTAATTCATTAATTTTTTTCAAAATATTAATGAATAATGTTTCATCAAAAAGAAAATTGAAAATTATTGTGGGAATATTGAAATCATTTTATAGTCATGAGTCTGATAAGTAATTTTCATGTTGATCATGTTAAAAAAAGGATTCTCTTCACATTTTTTGTAATATCCAAATGAGTATTTTTGGAAAAATGACATGAATATTCCTCTAAAAAGTTATAAAAATTAAGAAATGGGTAAAAATATATTTAATAATTCATTTAAATAATTTTAAATATTCATTGGGATCTTATTTTTAGAGAATATGTTTTTGGAAGAGAAAGGGTTTTCAATAGAATATATATTTTTTGTAAAAAAATTCTTTTGAACTATTTATTGCATTATTAGAGGTAAATTTAGTGAAATCATGTATACATAGGACATATATAGAGAATAGTATAAATCATGTGATTCATGACAGATCTATGGTATGATTTTATCATCAGATACATAGTATTAAGCAATACTGATAAATGATGAGATGGTACCAGAACGTCATTATCTCATTATAACATTATTATGTAATACCCAGGATGGAATTGCATCAAACTATAGAAAAAAATCATATAAATAAGGATATTAATTTTATAATCCATCAATAATTTTTTATATACACCTAATATAAGAATACATGTTCATAAAATAACTTGTTTCTAAAATAAGGAAATTTAAGACAAAAATATAATACCAATTGATAACATTTGAACTTTAATAACACTAAAATATATATAATAAAATTTATTTTAAAATCCACATAATATTAAATATAATATCCATAAAAACATTCATGGAATCTATATACACAACATAATATAAATATTTATGGAATATGTCACGTGTCTTATAGATGTGAAATGAGAGAAAGAAATCTAATTCCGTAAGTATTGACTTCTGTCAAACAAATTTATTCACAGTTATAAAAAAATATATTTCTATTAAATATCTATTAAAAACAATTTCCTTATATATCATAACATATATGATTTTAATGAAAGTATATTACCTGTTTATTAACAAATCTATGTCAAAGTCATGTTTTGGGAAAAAATTACTTTGTATTTGTTGAATAATTAGACACGTTAGTTTTGGTCATATTACATATATTAGGGTTTGATCAAATATGTTTTCCAGGATATAAATATTATATATATTAAATATTCAATTTTTAGAGTAACACGTAATTTTTAGAGATAATAAATATATAACTTAATGTTAATGTAGACGGTAGGTCGTTTGTATCCCTGAACACACATTTAATTTTAATGTAGTATTTAAATTAAGAACATTAAATGATATATTATCATTCATAATTAAATTTTATTACCTATATATCACATATTTAAATTAAATATATCCTTATTACATTCTATGTAAAGAATAAATTAATCATTTCTCTTTGTGTGGTGGTGTTCTAGCATACACAAAATAGGAATTATCATATTAGAAAAAAAATATCCCTTAAAAGAATATATTGTAAAAAATTCCTTTAAGAATAATAATATAATAAATATGAAATATAAAAAAGAAATCTATAAATATATCCAACCCTTTTAAATGGTAATGGGAAAAATAATTACATAGGATGGTGACGAGATTGTCCTCTACACACACAAATGACGATTTAATAACCCATTTGATTAAAGAGGATATGGTTTTAGGCCATGACAATGAAATAAAAAATTTAATCCCATTTAATATACTCTTTTTATTATATAATAATGTTAAAATAATAATTTAAGGAGGTGGATTATGAAATAAATTTAAAATTACTATTGATGAATGTAACCTCCCATTCTGGTATCCTCTTTTAGATTTCACCTAAAGCCATCCTACAGTGGATTTCAAAATAAAATGCAATCATTTATTAAATGATCAAATATGGGATGTGATTTTAAAATATTTTGTTTAATCAATAGATCATCATATTTTTAATTATATGGGATTAGTGAGTCCTTTTTAATAATTGATGTTGAATGATATTCATATAAATACCTAAATGGATTCACGATTGTAAGGTCAATCATACATCATGTGCCTCTAAAAATTGATCTATAATGGAGTAAAGTTATTATTAGTTCAATTCAAACATCTATCACACAAATAAAACAAATTTTTCTTTATTATTCTTTAGTCCTCGTCTTCACTATTTTATACCCTTTCGATTTCTTCCATAGTAACTTGTATCATTTTAGTTACATAGTTAATTTAACCATTATGAATAAAAATAAAATTATTTCTATCCTATAATTTTTAAATAATAATTTTGTATATTAAATCAAAATATTTATATAATAATCTTATATTTGGGTGAAATGAATGTCAATAAAAGCATGTGTAATGCGCAAAATTCTTTTTTAACATAATCCTGTTAATTCATTTTAAATGTTATAAATAATAATTAATAAAAAAATTTAAATGAAATTAAGAAATAATAAAAATATTCGAATTGAAATTATCAAATCTATTTTTCAATATTCATAACACAAAAGTGGTAGAATTTAATTTAAAAAACACACACTCTTGAAGCGAACGTGGGTGGTTTTAAGAGATAATGTTCAATTGTTAGTAATGTTTTTCCATGAAAATTTAATATTAAATTAATTCTAAAGACCTAAATATGATTAAATGTTATATAATTTTTGAATTTTTTAAATGAAACCAAATTTAATATATAATTTAAAATTATTGAAAAATTAATTGAAAATTAATTTTTTAATTATGATTTAGTAATTTTTAATTTTCATCAAAAAATTATTAAATTTTGGAAAAATAAAAAAAACACAGAAAAAATATTGTTTTATAATTTGAAAAACAATTTTATTTTGTGATAAATATTTTCTAAAAAATGTAATAATAAATCTTAAAATTACTCTACCAAATTGATAGAGCTGCTTTATTTGGAAAATAATGATTTAAGTATAAAATTGGATTTATTATTGTATATAGTATATAATTAAAAAATAATGCATGTTAAAATTTTAATTGGCTATATAATATTCATATTCAATAAAAAAAATTGACCAAAATTGATTCATTTAAATATTTTAGGGAAAATATTTATGTATATAAATAGGTTTTTTATAAAATTATATCAGTTATATTCCAATTTTTTAGAGATACAGTTCTAATTATTTTATCACTAAAAAATTCATTATAAATACATGTGTAAACCATATGTTTTGATAATTGGGTTAAACCGATTCATAAAAACTATTCCAATGGCTATGTTATAACTTTTAAATTAGATAATAATATTTTAAAATAATGTCAATTTTTGATTAAAATTAGTGTTTTGTGTATTGTACGAATAACCTAGAGTTTCATGTAAGTTAACCTATCAAATAAATTTTATTTATTAATAAATCATAATTAATATAAACTGAGTGTGTTATAGTTTCGTTACATTAATGAGATAGAGGTGAAAGGGATATACCATTATAGTTATTATGTGTGTAGTCACTATTCATTAAACATATAAATGATCCTAACATGGTGAAATACTTTTTAAATAAGATCAATTAGAACATTTAATTCTTTGATACACCTAAGAATATTAAGATACAGTGTGAAACATTCTTACTTAAGGATCCGATCAAGGAAAGGTGAGATTCTATGGAATAGTTAGATTTGCATATGGGATTATATTGGAAGGTTTTATACACCATCATCATTTATTAGTTATTTAGAGTCATAGATAATGGAAAAGACTCTAGAATTCTCATTCTTGATGCAGGTTGAACGTTTTGTACAACTGTAAAGCAATATATTCCTAAATATAGTTTATTTTTCTCTAGGGGTAGATAAGGATAACTAGATAATGGATTATAAGTCCCTAAATTTGTTTTTACATGATATGAGATCTTAGGTATTTATGAGAATGTTTTCTACCTATTCATAGATAGTGGAGAGTTAAATGATGCTAGAGATTGATATGGAATGTAGTGTTATTTATTCTTCTCCTTCCCTTCCACCATGTGGAAGCACTATTAGAGTATATAAGAGGAATATTAAGTGGAATGATCATTTCAGTAGTTGTGGGGTAGTTTTATGTTTGGGTAATCAACTACAACATCAGTTACATACATAAATATTCCTCTTACTTTTTATCACTATAGAAATCCTATACACACATTATGATAATGATTTAAACATGTGATGATGTCTAATAGTTTTGGGTTCTACTTCCATCTATAATGTTTCTATCAGGATATATCTATTACTGAATATGAAAATATATTCCCATCCTGAAATTATATTATGTTTCATTTAGATTCAATATCTTCTATAAGTATAAATACTCATGCCTCTGGAGTGAATTACAACCATGTAGTGGATGAGTTTCTGATTGTGGTCGATGTAGGTATAGTGACATATTGAGGTATATTATTAATTATATCTTCCATAGTGACTGAATTTTATTGATACATGATCCTCCTAATAATTATAATTTTGACTTGTTTTGGATATGATAAAAATGTCAATGGTTCTCATGCCTATTCTTATAGAGATATTTACACCTTTTGGAATTAGAATGGATAATGGGTTGTGGTGTCCTTTTTTCAATGTAGATATACAATTCTGTGTTAGTCTGTGATATACTAGTTCTTAATATGGATCTATTTGACATCATAGTAAAATGAATTTGCTTATTTTTATCCCTACTGAGGTTGGACATTTTGGTTGGTGGGTATTGTTTCTAGCAGACAAAGGGAGTTTTCGAGTGTTTTAGGGAGAGAGAGATAAGAGGTCTAATTTTATAGGATGTTCATTTTATGAGATAAATAGTTTTTATCTTTATTTTCGATGATAATAATTATGTTTCCATTGTGGGTAAACATCCCTTGTATTTTATGGAATTTCTTATATATTATACATGATTTTTTCCTCGATTATTTCTCTGGTCTTCCTTGAAAGAATGATATGTATTCTACAATGGTTCTAGTTACAAATTAACATCCATTATCATTATGTGATTAAGGTATAGAGAAATTTTAGTTGAAATAGATCATGATTTAGTTGGAAGATCTGACTGAGAATGGGGTTTTCACATTTCTTTCCACTCGGGTAGGTGCTCTATACATTTCAATGAGGGTAGAAGGTTCACTCCTATTTTTTGTTACCTATCACAAGTTAAATCTGGTAATGTCTAATTTTAAGTATAAATTTTATAATGTGGATAAATTATTTAACTATATAAAATGGGAATGTGGGTTTAGATGAATGATCATTTGTCGAGTTATCATCAATTTATATTTTGGTGGTCTAATGTACCAAACATCGATCTCAAGAGTCATTATATGCATTAAAATCATGTGGGTGTATTTTTTATGATTAAATCTTGAATTGTTTTCATGGATTTGGAAAATTATAAATTAATTGATTATTTAATAAAAAAAATTTTGTGATCATAGATTATATATTAGTTTAATTGAGACAAAATAATGAACATGAGATCTATTTTAGTTCAGTTGTTGAAATAATGATGAGTCACAATTTTTATGGAATGATATAAAAAAAATTTTAATGAAATAATTTATATTTTTGGGGGTTTTTTATTAGAATGTATTATTAGTTGATACTTTGATGGTGAAGGATTCCATTTCTTAAGAATCAACCATATAAATTAAATGATATTTGGATCATCCACGGTATTTCATGGTACTGGTGATGGTTCTTCAAGTATTTATTTTTGTGGGTGTCACCCATGAATAATGATACCATAAACATGGTATAATTCATATGGGATAAAATGTTTCAGTCATCTTTAAAAGTGATGAAATGACTTCTAACATCAGATCCAATTATGATCTTAAAGAAGACCTGTAAATTCGGTTTTGTTTTTCATGATTCTAATGGTGCTAGTTAAGGTTTTGTGTTTATTCCTTATGATCATTCCATGGATAATTACTCCCATTCTATTTGAAAACATGAGAATAATTACCAATCATAGTATTTTCAAGCATGCCTCAGTTATTCATGAAGATAAATATTCTATCCAAAATCATTTTATCTATATATTCATTATCTTATATAAGAATAATAGTCCATGATATATCTTATCCCAAGAAGAAATGGGTCACATATAGTGGATGTTTATAGAATACCTTTATAACGTAGACTTGAAGATAACATATATTAGGATGAAGGGGAATTCCATTCCAAAAGAGATCAACAGGAATGTAACATCACATGATATTATATAATTAAAGGATGAATGGAATGTAATGGGGATATTCAAAAAATTTCAAATTTATTAACATGAGAAAGATTCTAGTTTGGTTTCATATAGTGTTATTTTCATAATATCTCCATATCTTTTTTTAGGATCGGTCATAAGATGATAGATTATGGGGAATGCGTGAAAATATATGTGGTTCACATTACATTTCTCAATAGTCTCTTCATACAGATGGAATTATGAATTTTTTTTAACATGTAATCATCCCATAATCTATGAGGTGATAAATTTTGGTTGATTATTATAGATATTTGTGGGCCATTTATTAAGTAATTATGTAGTTATATTATGATGTGATGTAATTATTCTAATTTCCTAGAAGGTGGTATGATATTGTGGATTATGTGTCCTATTGTTAAATTGCCTAATAAGTAAATGGTATAGAATCTGAAAACTTTAAGGTTTCTACAGCCTTATCCTTCACTAGTTTATAAATTGGATGATTCTTCCTTGGACAATTTCATTAGATTACCTTAGATTCATTAAAAGAATAACTCTATAGGTGTGGTGATTTTTCAATTTCCATTTCATTTTTTTCATTATAGTCTAGGACAACACTAATGTTGAAGGCAAGGGAAACAACTATGTTTACATGTTTGTGGGGTAACATTTGGTATCATCTATATTTTTAATTTCATATAGAGTTTAGGTTTTCCTCATTGTTCTATAAAAGTCTCCCTGAGGACATGGGATATCATGTACGGATTCATACAACATTCCATAAATATATAGATATCATTAAATGGAAATGTATTTTGAACATGGAGTATATTATTTGTTATTGTATATTATATTTGGGTGGATCATGGGATTACCATCTGGGGTCGGTTGTGTTATCTTATAAAAATAGTTATCAGTTATTGATTATAATGGATACCTTGGAGTACTTTTATTCTTTCTCAAACATGTAACCACATTTTTTAGTAATACATGGGTGAGGCCTCTCTTGTATTCCTGATTCCAATTTAGGATAAATTGGTGAATTGTTTTGTTATCTATTGGAATGAGGTTACAGCTCAGAGTCCCCAAATATTTTAGGATGATATTCGGTATTGTAATTTGGTAATTCCTTTGTTGATCGGGATTTATTAAATGTTTATCCATAATGGGGTCGTCAATATCTTAAAATAAATATATAGTCAATTTCCATATATATTGGACTGTTTGATTTTACTATGCATGTTAGTAGGATTTCTTATTGGATATCATTTTCTATAGTTTATGGGTATTAATGATGTTTTAAGCATTTATTTTCCCCATAAATACCATCATAATACCTCTAACGTATTGATATGTGTTTAAATCATGTTAGACCCACATGTTTCCATTTTAGATAATCAAGTGAATTCCATTTAATATCATGTGTAATTTTTTATGGTATTCTAATTACATCAGTTATAGTAATATGGTGTCATTAATGACATTTTATTGCGATCGGGAATAATGAGTTAATTATGATGGAGTAGTGTCCTCACAGCATGTGGAAAAAATTCTTCCACATGAATTCATGGGAGTATAAAATATTATGCTGGGGAATTTGTAACTTATTGTTACCTTTTTTAGGTATATATTATCACTCTTTTCCTTTTACTCTTGATTGGGTGTATTTTGCGACTTCTGTTTATGCAGATCAATTTTTGGGGGGGAAAACCTAATGTTAGGGGTAACAATTTTTTCATATAATGATTTCTATGAAATAATTTGAAAAACACTTTAGTGGATGTCCTTTGAAGTATAGGATTACATGAAGTATTTTTTTAAACTATTTATTCACTATATGATTATTATGAATTTTGACATCATTAACATGTTAAATGACGTGAGACCTTTAATGAGATGATATTATGAAATGGTTCAATGAATGAATATTTTTCAACCCAGTCAATAGGTTCATGTTATGAAAATATTTTTTACTGATTTTAAACAATATAATTTCTTATTTTGTAATATATTTCATTCCTGGATTTTAAAACTGTATCCCATGATAAATGTCATGAAATGTGTATAGCCTAAAGGTTTTTATATGCTACAAGTTTTATTCTTTTTTATTTATCTAGGGGATAATATCTTGAAATCATTGAGTTCAAAATGATATTTTGGGTATCTACACTCCATATAGATCATTTCATTCAGTGATTTCTCTTCATTGTGGTTGTGATGCTTCCCTCTAGGTGAGTGATCTCTATGAATCTTCTATAACATTTTTTTAACAAAACAGTTTTTATTTGTTAGCTCTATTATTGTTATGGGGTTGATTTTTGTTTATCTATTCATGATTTTTTGTGAGATATGATTACATATGATGAACATTTTGTTAGTTATGGTGTAGTTTGTTATTTTTTTAGGGTTCATGTTATTTTATGTTTTCCAAAGACCATTTTTCTTCTGGAATTGATTATTTTATATAAGGATTTATTATTGGGCCTCTATTACAGTCATTTGGGTCTTCCATATTGGTGGATCCCATTTTGGGAATTTTTTATCTTAGTTTGAGGTTGGTTCATCTACATATATTATATGATGGATGAACTATATTTTTTCACATTTATAAATTGTATTATAAATGTATTGGAATATTTTACTTGTGTGTGTGCAAATAATTTTTTTTTAAATGATAGTTTTCATATTTTTTAAAAAAAATGAAAACGGTATTTTCAATTCATTGTAAAATATATTGAAGAAATTGATTTCATAGAATATTTTTGATGAATTGGAATAAAAAATTTATAAAATGGGATTCCATGGGTACCATAGTGGATGTTGTGGTAATAAAAATTTACTAATGATAAAATAGAGGGGTTCACTCATGCGGTTTTTCGCTTCTGTCTAGTTCCATTGTTCATTGGACTTGTTATACTTATTGGCATGTTAACTTTATATGTTTTATATTCTCTCTCTAGTTGGGATTCATATATATTGAGACATGATGTGTGTTATTTTCTATGTCTACTTACAATTTTAATTATTCTCCTGAAATTTTATGATATTTTTCATGATGTTACTGGTACTTTTGAGTAATAATATTGTGTATTTATTATGTTATTTATATATTTGGTGCAGTTTGAAATTTTTTCACCAAGATTATATAGAACAATGGAAAAATGGGGAACTATTATACCATGTTGTTGATATAAAAATACATTAATTAATAATAATTCCTTATTTTATTTATAATTCAGAACAATGTAGTTATTTTATAGATATATGAAATGAAACACATGGGTGGGATTATACTATGATAGATTGGATTATAACCTATTCACCCCTTTAGTGTTGTAATGACCTTGTTATGACTTTACCTGATGGGAATGTTAAGGAATTTTAGTGAGGTGGTATAGATTCTATCTACTACTTCCATGTTGCTGGTGTTGTGATGGTGAGAGTTTTACCACTCTATAGTATAGTGTACCTCTTTCCGTTTTTCATTTATTGTAGGGATTTTATGTTATATATTGTTTTGTTACTTTTTAGTTGTATCAGATACGATGTTTATTTTCTCTATGAAATAATTTTTTTTACCAATTATTAATTTCATCATGTCTAGTATATATATGTTTCAGGTTATACAATTCATGTGTGGAAAAACTTTTCTCGTGGGTTTTTATGATGCATATGTGTTATTCTATTACCAATTGGGTTCTGCAACGCCCCAATAATATGTGGCTATTTTGGTCAAGTTCCAATTTTTTTGGTATATAAGTCGTGTTCATCACACTATGTGTTTTTTAACAAATATTCATTGTGTAAGAGGAAATAATATGATCAAACTAAATTTTATATAAATCGGGATGAGTGGAGGATGTATTCCCCAGAGAAGATGTTATATGCAAGTAATAGTGGGAGGCCATTGGGAATTCAATGGTGAATTTAGATGATATTTTCTATATAATTGGGGATCTTATGGGGGTCCACCAAAACATTTTAATAGAATTAGTCCATTTTTATAGATTAGTTTTATAGTCTGAATAATTCATTTTTATCCTATTTTAATAATAAAGTAAAAATTACTTATTAAAGTAGAGGATTCTCATTTTCTTCATCTGAGAATTTCCACATAACTACACTAGAATCCTATTATTTTCATCATCATTGAAGGATATTTGTATAACATTCATAGCTTGAACAATATATCATCTATATTAATTTTTTTTTGATATTAAAAAATGTCATCATTTATATAATGTTATATTCATTCCCAAATTCAGTTTTCATAAAAAATATCCTTAATTGCAGAGACTATACTTGTTTTTTCTATCTTTTATTATTAAATTTAATAATTTATATTTTTTTCAATAAGATATTTCAAAGTAAGATAATGTATGGGTCATATTAACAATTTTAAAATTTTATAAGCATCACGGGCCTCATGTAATATGTGGGTTGTGTCGAATGATCATCAATTATTTTGAAATGACTATACATTGTTTTCACTGTATCAGAATGAGGTTTTTTTCATTTATGGATGTGAATAGTTTTTTGGAGGATGCAACATGCCACTATAGTTATATATAGCCTTATATATTGTTTTACATTAATGTAAATGATACTTGGAAGATGTTGAGGATTTCTACACATATGTGCCGATATTAGAAGTGGTGTAGGGTATCAAAAACTATTTCTCAACATAGGATATCATGATCATAAGATATTATAGGGATGAAATATCCATGAAATGGAACCTCTTGATTGATAAGATCATTGTTAATCCTTAAAATTGTTGTGAAGACTTTTCGAAAGAGGAATGTGGGCAGTTGATGAACATTTCACCCATGTGGGTTGTGTACTAATATATGGTTCACATTAAATTCTTAGTAAGAGTTTTATAAATAACACAAGTTAAATAATCTTATATATTTACCTAGAACTATATTTGTCATCATGTTGTTTTGATATGAATCTATATCTTCTATCCTAAGACGTGTTATGTGGTAACAAATCCACATAAGAGGAATGGTATTGTTGTTGTATATGGGTCGATTTTGTAGGCTATGTGAGATTGATTTACCATTCACATTGGTTATGTTGTAATTATATATCATGAAAAAATATTATATGATGATAGTCTATAGTTTATGAGGGCTCATGGATTTGTATTTATCATTCAATTGGGTTTCTCAGTTTTATTTTAACATTCATTAGGTTGGTTATGTGATAGTGATGCATGATTCAATTGGTTTTTTGGGATTTTGATATATCTTCCACCATGAATAAATAGGTATATTTATATTTTATATAACTTTATTAAAAATATGTTTTTTATATCATGTTTTACCTTAGTTTATTCTCATACTATGTGTGTATAGTCTCTTTCACACATTGGTATAATTGATCTTATCACATTTTAGCATGGATATTTTAGAGGTTATAAAACTTTAGTTTAATTTAATTATTTATTCATATAATATAATTACATTAAATGAATGAACATATTTATTTATTTTCTTTTTAGAGGCATTTATAGTGGTGGAATGTTCGGTTATACTCAAATCCCACAGAGATATTTAAGTATATAGTTAGATATCCAAATGCGGAATACTGGTAATAGAAAGGGATATGCTATCGATTTTTGAATTAGATTTTAATTATTAGATTCCAAATATTGGACTAAGAAAATTTATGAGAGTGGTTATGTATTTATTTCATCAATTATATTATATTTTTAAAATCTTATATATAGATCTCACATGTGGTGATTTTGTTTACTTCAAATGTATTATTTTACGATATTATAAAAACCATTTTCTGTATATTGTTTTGAATATTTATATATTGTGTCATCATTTTGACATATTGTTCATTAATCTAGTTTCTTTAATAAAATTATTACATTAACATGAATATTATTATTAGTAATATAATTGAAATCATAGTATTTATTTAAGTATCTCACTGCCCAGAGTATTAGTTGGTATCTTATGAAGTATCTAGAGGTGTACAGGATGTCACATTGTTCTACATAGTTTACAATCATTTTGTATTACTATGTTTGGTACAATAAAAAGTAATATAATATACATGTATATTTTTAATTACGACATTGGTATTTTTATATTAATTTCAAATAAGTTTTAGATTTCAGATAGACCATATTTCTAGGAGTAGAAAACCCATTTATAGGTAATGTTCAAGTTACCAGGGATAGAGATTTATTTTTTGTTTCCATATGCCACATTTTTTATGATTTTCTATATATATTATTGATGAGTTATTGTCTATAGATTTAATATTTTCCTAGGCTATAAATGTAGGTTCTTCATGATTTATTCCTTAAATATTTTGAAATACACGAAATTATTATACATCTGTGTAATCAATCACATTTTCATTGAATTAGGTTTCAGTTATATAAATTTTCAATGATTTGTTTTTATACATTGATCATATATAACATGTATTTGTAACTTTACATGATAGGCATATATATTTTGGATTTTTTATTGAAATATATGATATTTAATCTTTTCTACTATGTGTATTTAAACTAGACCATTGAGTTGTTATATTGTTCTTTAATCGTTCGATAATGTGTAAGTCTGTTATATCATAGTATTGTGTGTGAATATTAGTAGAGTTTATATTATATTGTTATTTTCCTAGAAAAATTATGCCATGATATATTATGTTAATGTTATAAGTCATGTTTTTTTCCATTATGGAATCATGACTCATCAATGGGAACCAGTTGATCCCTAGTAATAAGAGGATGGGAATAACATATCAAAAATGTAGTTTGAGAATCATATTGTGATCAAAAACACCATTGAAAAGAATAATTAAGATATTTTTCATTACTCTAAGTAGTCTGTTGAACATATATAATTGAATAATCATGTATACATGACCAACTATAGTAGAGAGTTCTAGGATTATAAACTATCTAGATTAATTGTTAAGGGTTATCCATAGGGTCCATGTACATGATATACTATATGTAATATATCATTGAAGAAATCTAGACCCAAGTTGTGTAATGAAAAAATCTAGGAAGATATATGTTTTCTTTGACTCTGGAAGAATTGGTGAGATAAATCGTTCTATGAATACAAACATGTGGGCTAGAATGGGAATAAGCTTCTAGCTCTCATATCCTTGAGAAGCTCTTTATGGGAAATTTTATGGATGATGAGTGTGTTGATTTCATTCATTAAATTTTTGAACATATGTAAATGTTTGATAAATATGGTCCTTTTATCGATTCTCTACATTGGACACCCCTACTATAGGAATTGTAGTTTTCAAAATGATACAATCTATGGACAGCCTGAGGGGTTATTATTCATGACCTGAAAATCACCACATAAGGGTGATTCTTTCAATTATTTATATTATTTATATATTAAAGGTTGTTATGTATTTTCTATTCACCTATTTTTATTTTTTTAAAACATTGTTCTTTATGAATTATTTTTTTATTCTTTTGATAGTGAGGTGAAGTGTACGAAGGGTATGATTATAGATTTTTAGGCTACACCCATTCTCCCAAACTATAATACCATTTTTGTTTATGTAGAGAATAATTTATAGTAACAATATATTTAGTATAATAGATTCATTTACCCTTGAAAAATCTACAATGGTGATCTATTTTATTATCCATTAATATGGATTGTTATTTATTTTGTGGATTACTAAACCTTAATATTCACATTGAATGGTATCATATAACATGAATAAATGACTTCATAAATTATGTAAGGAGAGAAATATAGTTTTTGTAATATATTTTAGATCTATAAAGAAGAACATGTTTGTATGTCCATCAAATATACCATGTATTATAATTTAATGAGATTATAGATTATATTATTTATTTACGATTATATTTTAATTGATGAAAAATTCATCAGATTAGATGTCCTATATGAAAAAGGGATATTAATCCCTATTATGATTCAATCATGTTAAAATTTTTCTATGATATATTTCTATAATGTTATCCTTATAAACACTATATTTATCATATTGGGAATGATTATAGTACATTCAAATAGAATGGGTTATATTCCACACTGTGGAAGCATCAAATATGGATCATACAAGTACCTTTTTGGTTCTGAGCAGTAGAATTTTTTAGGAGACATTGATATCAAAAGTTATTGACTCATTAGTGGGATTCCTGAGTCATATGGGATGTTAAATAATTATAATGATTAATAAATAATCCCTTATATTTATGTTGATGTGGATATGGTGATTTAAATTTATTTTGTAATAAAAATATAGAAAATGTTCAAACTATAATGATAGTTTTATTTTTCAATTGCAGTGAATTTTAATATATCAATTATGAATAAATGGAATAACTCTAAAGTTTTATATATTGTGAAATATTCACTTATCATGAAGGTAAGGAGTTTAAAATCTAATCATGGTATAATTAAATTAATCACAAGAATGATAAAATTTCATCCAATGTTCATTATTTTTTAATGTTTATTTCATAGGAAATATAAATATAGCATAAATCAAATGTATTTTTGATGGTTATATAAACCGAAATCTAAATAATAATTCTAACATACTATCAGATAATTCAGGGTTTGTTTTTTTGATAATTAATGTCAATTGTTTTGAATAATTTTTTTACAAACATTATATAATTTTTACATGTCTTTCGAAATTGGTTAACAAAATAACCAACATCTAATAGAGGGTATATGATGTTGGTTATTTTTATAACTAATATCTAAAGCTACATCTATAATTAGTAATGTAAATAAATTATTTTATAGAAAATAAAAAATGTTTTTTTAAAATAATTGATGCCAAAATGTAATGAATTTAAACAAAATTTTAATTCACATGAATTCCATGAATGAGAAGATATAAAGATATACTAGAAAATAGAAAAAAAATAACAACTGGAAAACTGATCTTTATTTTTCATATTTCATTTCATTCATGTGGAAAATATCTCTAAATATAAATTTTGGTCATTCATGTCCCGACCCATCCCCCGGGACCCATGTCGTGACTACCCCTAGCCCTCCATCCATAGATCAGGGGCTTGCGACTAGCACCGAAAGGTGTATTCGCTAAAACCGGGAAGAAATTTCCATTATAACCTATAATCACACACAACTAAGCACACATCGAGATGCAAACACAAGTAAACTATATAGTAAAAAGAGTGTGTACCGAAAGGATAAGGGGCTTGAATACAAGCCCAATTTGAATGTACAAGATAAACAAAAAGTACAAGTAAACTGAAACAATTCTTGTGAACTCATACCAAGGATCTTACCGAAATGGTAGGTAGAGCTCACACGTGGCCGTCTACATGGTACGCCTTTTCTAATGTCCACCTATGTACTTCCTCTTGCCCCAGTACCTTCGTTCTCAGTCAGCGTTGTTCATCATCTACACAAGACAAAACAAGGTGTGGGCATAGACCATGCAGGGGTGAGTATAACGATACTCATTGGGGACCCTAAGGCCCTCAAAGTTCCCAAAAAAATCCACAAAATATAAACCACAATGCATTGAAAAAACAGTCAACCCAACATAGATATATGCTCATACATATACATAAGTCATCAAGTATACCCATCACATTCAATAGGAATCACAAGGCTCAACTCTTAGCCGAAGTACAACTGTTCCATGAATGAAATAATACAATGAAGGTAGCACAAAAAGGGTAAGTACCCCAAATGTAATGCCACACAGAAGAATACCACGAATCTATCACCACAAAGGTGAGTACCACAATGGTATGCCACACAAGAGACTACCACTAAGGAATCACCATAAAGGTTTCACCATGAAGGTAAGTACCATAATGGTACGACACACAATAGAATACCACCAAGGTAAAGACTCATATCATTCTATGTATAAGTTAGGTCCGATAGAAAAGATGATTACAGGTAACTACTGAATCATCTTACTTTGTTAAGAGGAAAACCGAGGTAGGATCCTAAATCATCAGACCCACGTAGGATCTTAAATCATCAGACCCATGTAGGATCCTAGTACAGTAGACCTAAATAGGGTCCTATAGTAGTTCACGTGGATTCCTAGAGTGGATCCAATTGAAAATTTTGATAATAGACCAACGTAGAATCCCAAAGCACAGACCCACATGGTATCCTTTTCTCATGTTACAGCCAGCTATAGGGTTCCTGCACTAAGCTCGCTTGATTCCAGAAGGTTCCACTCCTCAACCCACAGGTTGATAATCCAACTTCCCTAAATTCCCATGAAGATGTTTCCCAAGGGCTTCCACATAATTGGGGTCTCAATTCAAGAGATGTTTCATCAATTGGATGCTTGGTCTATAAGTTATTGGGTCTTTTAGCCCCGAGGGCCATGTTGGATTCGTGTTGAATCCAACCCATTCATACCCAAACATTATCAAAAACTCAAGTGGGGTTCAAAAAAAGGACTATTTCTATTCAAGGATTCAGGTGCAATAGACGGTTTTTCAAACGGACACACGTAGCTCATGTTATTGTTGAAATATAGAAAAGGTGTTGAAGTTTGTCTGGGTCTGGTCTGACACAACCCATCTCAACCTAGGATGACCCAACCCAAGTCCGTCCATGGGTCATACCTAGTCTGTTGGGTCCGACCCGGTCCGATGGGTCTGGCTAATGGGCGGCCCACATTGGGCAGCCCACTCGGCTCCCTAGCTGGCAGGAAGGCCTGCATTCTTTGTGCGGCGTGGTCTCAGGACGCACCATCACCGGAAGCCGGTAGTGAGCCAGACCCCTTCCAACACCGCCTCTACCTTGTGTCGCAGCTCTCGCATACTTGGTGATGCGGACGTGCACCGTCGCCTCCCCCTTCGTGTGGCCAGCCATGCACCAGACGCCGCCTTTTCTCTACTGCGACTGACGGGCCGTGACCCTTCATAGGCGGTGTAGTCGCTCCGCTACCATCTTCGCGGCCGACCAAAGTGCTAACCACCATTCCTGATCCCCACTAGTGTTGGTTGCCGGCAATGTTCTTTGGGTCACCAGGCACACCCTGGCGTTTTTTTTCATTCTGTAAACATCGGCACTCATCTCAGGATTTCACCATTGATTTAAAACCACCACCATCCACAAAGGATGCAGATTGGTCAGCTTGTGTTCATTAGGGCCAAACCCTCCATGTTAGAATGGTATCAAGAGGATTATTTTTTCTTGAATCATGTAGAACGTCAAGGATGTGTAAGGGGTATTCAAAAAAAACCCCTAACTCAATTGATTGTTGGAAGATGTCGTGAGGAAGAAGACAAAGTCATTTGGCATGGTGAGGTAAGAATTCATCATTTCTGCAATACGATTCTGATCAGATCTCAAGCATCATCCTCGTTCATCAATTCTGGAGTATGTTCTTAATTGTAGAGGGTGTTCTTCATTTGGAGGAAATGTTTCTCCAATGTTCACCATGGCTCTCTCCCAATTCTCCTTTCCCAACGAATCATCTCAATGGTATAGAGGAGATAATATAAATTAGTATTGGTTTATCAATTTAATTCCACATTGTAACAATTAAGGATGACACATTTAATTAATTGTAGTTGGCTCGATTATTTAAATGGAAAGTTGAATGGTTTCCCCCCTAAAGAGGGGTTCAGGTGGTACCCACCACGAATATTTAAAATGGGTATTTTCTAGACCGGGTGGTCTCTACCATTATAACTATAAAATATATGTTTCAAAAATAAAATAAATGTTTGATCCTTATTGTATTTTTTTTATTTACACAAAATAAATGAAAATTAACTTTCACCCTCATCCTTTCATGGTTGAGGTTAAAGTCTCCTTATAAGAATATCAGCAATGCGAGTTCAACGGTTCCCTCACATTTCATTTTCGATCACCAGTTCAAAAATTATAAAAACCCGCTTACACGTTTACTGAACGTACTTAAAAAATGTTTTGAAATCCATTCTGGAAATACCGGGCCTCAAAATCACACGCCGTCAATTTTGAAGGACTCTTAATATTCCCAAATAATTAAATAAAATAACATGAAAATTTGGGTCTTTACAATTCATTTTTTAATGAATATTGGAACATGTGATTCATTTGAATAACTCTTATTAAACTCATGCACAATATTTATTCCTAAAACTTGACATGAAGAACCGTTCAACATAAAAATAAACAATTCCAAAAAAAAATATTTCTAATGAAATATAAACTCTAGAAACATATATAATAATTATAAATACCATAGAAATGTGGAGGAGTGGAAAATTAATAGAATGACGATGAGATATAATAATGACAGGGAAGTTGGTCATTATAGTATTAAATGGGGTGATATAAATATAAAAAAAATTATTCGAAAATGTGTTCCCAGAAATGATATTTTTATAGTTATATACAGAAAAATAAAAATGTTGTGATGTTAAAAGAAATGAAACCTTCTACAAAGTGTGATGTGAAAATGTTCTTTTAATACAAACTATTTTTATATCCAATAATAATTCCATGTATTATAATTTCTATTTTATATTAAAAAACATTCAAAACATGATTTTTTATAATGGTTAAATATTAAATTCTATTAAATAAAATTGTTTATTGTTCAAATAAAAGTTGACATATAATCAAATTGTTTTTAAATGTGAAATTAAAATTATCCTCATTATATTCATTTTTATTAATGTTCATTATAATACTATCTTGAAACTCCAATATTCTATAGTATAAAAATTTGTTATATTAATAATTTATGATAAATACTTTTTTATAGGTTAAATATTATACTAATGTTAAAACCCTACTTCTAATTTTAACTATTCTATTTTTTATTCCAATTGAAATTCTCGTTGTATAAAAATAATATATTCCAGCAGAAGAGATAACTTCTACTAATAAAATAAAACATTCCATGAAACAAGGGTTCATTTCATGATTTTTTAAATCTAAGGATTATTTTATAATCGTATTAATGATTATTAATACATTGAGTAATGGGGATTCTTTGAAAAAATGGTTATCTTTGGGACTAGAGTGTTTAGGGATTCATTTAGTGAAGGTATATCTTATGTTGTAATTCACATGGATGAAGAGTTCTTGTTGAAAAATATGGAGTCCACCACATGATGTATATAACCAATTATCATCCATTATTTCATAAAAAATAATTCAATATATATTTGAATAAAATTTTGTATTGGATACTCATTTAAACATGATATATTAAATCGCATCTCGAGTGATCATGAATAAGAATAAAACTCATGCAATATAAAAGGAATATCTAGTGAATTTTTTTGTTGTGAATTTTTTATGATCAATTGGTTTACAACTTTAATTAAAATTCCATGTAATCATTCCTTCATTGATATTATCATTATGATTTAAACGAGTTAGTTTTTAAATGTTCATAGAATATATTGTTTTGCACTATCATGGGATGTGTAATGACATGATCATAATAACATAAAATTTTTTGTTCTTTTCAAAATACATCACATGGTACTATTACTACTAATATCCATGTCATAATAGAAAAAAATAAATCATATTATTTATATGAATTAATTTTATTTGTTCATGTTCTTTATAGATATATAAATGACATCATATAATTTTTTACTCTAAAAAGTGAATAATTTAATTTATGTAAATTTGGTTCTGACTAATTACATTATTTTATTCAAAAGATAATATTATATTTATAAAAATAGTATCTATTTCAAATATAATTTTAGAAATAAATATATCAGATATTTTATGAGGTTTTTTTGAATTTTATCTCAAAAGTTTGTTTTTTGGTTTATAGTTTTCACGACCCATCCCTTGGGGCCCGTGCCATGACTACAACAAGCCCGCCTTCCATAGGCTAGGGGTTGGAGACTAGCACCAAATGAGTAATTCTCTAAAACTAGGAAGGAATTTCCTTTATAACCTGTAAACACCCAAAACAGAGCACATGCTGGAATCAAAACACAATGTAAAACTGTATAACAAAAGTGTGCTGAAATGTGAAAGGGGCAGGAAATACAATCCCAATTGTAAAGTACAAGGAACTATAAATACAAGTACAAATAAAGAAAAGAAAAAGAGTTGTTGGGCCATCCTAAGGGATTCATATCTGAAGGGTAGATATTTATAGACTCCTTAGCACTACACATTTGTTAGTCTCGTCAATGTACCGACTCGTCATAAGGTCCACTCCGGGTACCGTGCCGTCCTGGTACTCTCAGCCTCAATCATCACTGTCCATCTTCTGCAACCAACACAATAAGGTGCAGGCTTAGCCTGTATTGGGGTGATTATAACGATACACCATAGGTACCCTGAGACCATCAAGGTCTCACAAAATCCAACAAGGATAAAACACAATGTTTGAAATCACCATATAACCTCACATAGGTATATGCCTATGCATATATCTAAGTTATCTATTATTCCATCTCAATCATGAGGTAAAAAAAAAGTTACTGAATCAGCTCACATAGGTATACAAATTTTGTAAAGAGTTAGAGTTGATTATATGTAGACACTAAATCATCTATTCTATCGAACCCTCATAATATCCTAGAATATAAATCCGAGCTGTCAAACCCACACAATATCTATGAACAGTAGTCAAAGTTGTCAAACCCACATAAGATCCAGGAACATTAGACAGAACTGTTGAACCCACACATGATCTAGGAATAGTTTGTTAGAACTGTTGAACCCACACAGGATCCAGTAATAGTAGTCAGAGCTTCCGAACCCACAAAGGATCTAGGAAAAGTAGTCAGAGATGTTGATCCCCACGAGATCCATGAATAGTATTCAAAACTCTCAAACCAACATAGGATCCAGGAACAGTATTCAGAGCTGTCAAACACACATAGGTTCCAAGAACAGTAGTCAAAACTGTCGAACCCACACAGGATCCAGGAAGAGTATTCAAAGCTATCGAACCCACATAGGATCCAAGAAAAGTAGTTAGAGCTATTGAACCCACATAATATCTAGGAATAGTAGTAAGAAAGCATCCAACCATAGGGTTTTTTCACAAGCATGCATGATTCTGGGAGGGTCCACTCGTCAAGACAAGTGTCGATACATCAACTTCCATAAATTCTCATGATGAAATACCCCGAAGGTCCACCTCATCATAAGTGTCTAAATGCAACAGACGACATGTCAATCAACGCCCGGTCTGAGAATTTTTACCCTTTTAGTCCCGGGGGCCAGGATTGATTTGTGCACTATCCAACCTGACTGTATCTCAACTATACCCCAAACTCATGTGCGGAATACTCAAAGTGACTGTCACGCTCAAATATTATCAGCACCACTGATGGTTCATCAAATGATCATCTGGTGTGAATGATATGGTCGGAGGAGCGTAAATGGACCGAAGTGGGCCCAGGTCTAGTCCAACTGGGCCTGACCCAGTCGGGCTTGACCCGGTCTGGGCCGACCTATTCTAAGTCATCCTGGACTGCAGGGCCCAGCCCAGCAGGCTGCGAAGGTCGCGAGTAGCACGAGGGTGCAGATCGGTCATGAGGGCGCAGATGGGGAATGCGTCGGTGTAAGGGCGGATCGGCCGAGGGGCGTCGTGAGGGGCGTGGAAGGTTGGTCCAGCCAGGCGTGTAGGGGCACAGTTTGGTGGCTAGGCCCGATTGTTCGAGGCTGGTTTGTCCAAAGCCGTGAGGGGTGGGGCTCGACCCGGGAGGCCGGTAGGTTTCCAGGCGACCGATGGGCGCACGGGAGGTCAATTTCGGTTGGGAGCTGGGAGGCCGGAGGGCATTCGAGTGGCCGATGAGTACATGTGAGGTCCGTGGCGGCCGGATCTCAGGTGGCCGATGGGCATTCGGGTGGAAGACGTGTGCACGGGAGGCCGGTGGTGACCGGGAGCCGGTTTAGCTGAAGTGCCACAAGGGAGGCGCGGGTTTTAGAGTCCACGGATAGCACGGTCGTTGTCTGTCACCTTCGTCGCCTCGTCGTTTTGTCGCCATGCCGAAGAACATCACAAAGAGATCGGTGGAGGGATTCAAGTCATTTTAGTTTTTCCCACACCCTCTGTGTTTTGGATGGTAGCAATCAGTCTATCATGAAAAGAGTGTGATGAAAATCAAATTCTACAGCCTCTATAATGATTCATTTCCAATCTGAAAAATAAAATCAAGGAATGCATTAACATGCAAATAAACCCCCTACCTTTGTTCGATGTTTGTCGACATTGGCATGGGGAAGAAGACGGATCTTTGAGAAAAGACGGACATCCGTGTCTTCAAAATTTTCCTCGATCGTCAGTTTGTGTGTCATCTCATCATAGTCGAAGACGTCCTACGTCATAGTAGGTTCCGAGGAAGGAAGGTGCAGTCACTCCTCAGTGGCATTCTTCATTAGAAGAATGAATTCTTCGTGTATGAAGCATAATCCTCCATGTGTTGGGCATCGTGTCAATTTACTAGAACTTCGTCACTTAATATAGCCATCCCAAAACCTCCTCCCATGCTTCCTATATATAAGATAGGGAGGGAGGTAGGTAACGATCGTTGGAGTATATGACAATTCATTTATTAGGAACTTTACTAAATTCCATCGATGCCGTTATTTAAATTTTAAAGGATCAAGATAATTAAATAATGGTGGCACAATTTATGAGGTGTGTTGGCTATAATCACATGGAGGATACCAAGATGCTCCTCCAATATTTTATAAGGACTTGAGAGGTTTCTCCCAGTTATTGGGAGATTTTATGGTGGTTTAAAGGCCAGCGTGGTCACCACCACCATAACCTCTCATGGGAGGGTATGGTTCGGGTGGCCCCCATAACCATAACCTCTCATGGGATGTTAAGGTGTGGTGGTATACACTTTTACCATCCATTTTTTGGTTTAGTTTTGGTGGACCTCACCTCCCAACATCCACATGGCTGTTTCAAATAAAAATAATGGGTCACACAATTTTATATTTATTTTTATTCTCCCACGAAGAACCCAAATTATATCTTTCACTTTAGACCCACAACGGTCAAGGTTAAGGTCTCCTAATGCTAATACTTGCACTTTGAGTTCAACGGTTCCACTAGATATCAATTCCGAGCACTAGTTCAAAAGTTACAAAATGTTGCTTGCACGTTTACTGAATGTACCCGAAAAAATTTCTTAAAATTATTATCAGTCACCCTCAACTTGTGCCGGTCGAGGTTAGGCTTTGCCTATGTGGAACGTGCCCCAACGAACCCAAAAATACTCTCGGATCTCTAATTCAGTTTTCCATTTGTGAGTTACCATTTGTGAGTTATAAGAAGTTGAAAATTAAAATAATATATATATTTATTTTATTTATGATTATTCCATTTTTGGTTTTCTCACATGAGGCCCACGATAACTAATATTTAGTCACACCTAGGGTAAACCCACCATCTTGAGTGATACAGTGGCCTTATATTTCTGATCTACGTTACTATTTAAGAGTTATTCCACTTTCTCAAGAAAACTGTTTACGCGTGTTAACTTATGCTTTACAAAAACATCTACATATCATTCTAGGCACTTTGGGCCTCAGAATCTTGTGCCCTCAGATTTCACAGACCTGTAAAATTCCATTTAATTTAAAAAAACCATGTAAATTCTGGGACTTTATATTCTCCACACCATAGGGCTCTATGTCCCCGTAATCCACAACTCATCTAGGTGAAAAAGTGGGGCACTGAGCACGCATCTGAGCCTACCTCTCCCATATGCTATTAGAAAGGTTTCTATGCTGCCAAAGAACGTGCACCAGAGGTATCGATAGTCCACAAAGGACTCGCTCCTATTGATCCTCAATCCCTATTGGAACCTCTATAAATGTCACCCCATCTTCAACTTCCATCTCTCTATTGTCGATGATGTGAGAAGGTTCATGCAAATATATTTCAGCTGGGATATTTGGATGATGTCGTGCACCTAGTGCAACTATGGAGGAAGCGCTAAGCAGTATGGCACCTCGCTAACACTGATGAGGACTTGAAAAGGGCCTATAAATCTCGAAGATAACATTCCCCCCTCAGGCAAATCTCTGTAGACCTCTTTGAGGTGAGGCACGTAGAAAGATGTGGTCGCCATCCATAAACTCTGTAGGACTCTATCCCCTATCGGCATACAACTTCTGCTTGCTCTGTGAACTTTTCACCCACTCCTAGATGATCTCCATATTCTCTGTGGTAGCTCCTAACAACTCTTGTCCCACGAGTGCTGACTCTCTTGGGTCAGTCTACCACAATGGTGATCTACATGGTCTCCTGTATAACGCCTCAAAAGGATCCATCCCTATAGTGGAGTGATATTTGTTATTGTATGAAAACACCACTAAAGCTAAGTTATCATATCAGCTATGACTGAAGTCAAGGAAACAAGCACACAAGATGTCCTTGAGGGTCTGAATGGTCTACTCAGTCTGACCATTCATCTGAGGATGGAAGGCGGTGCTCAAACGAAGATGCCTCAAAAAAGCCTCCTGCAAATCCTTCCATAGCTGGGAAAGTAAAACGTTCAACACAATAAGAAACGATCATCGAGGGTACTCCATGTAAGTGCAAAAACTCTTACACATAGAGGAGTCTCATTCTCTCTACTGAACCCAGTTCTTGTTCGGTAAGATGTGGGACGACTTGGTGAGTCGGTCGATGATCACCCAAATTGAGTCATGACCCATGGATGTATGTGGAATTCCTATCATGAAGTCCATGGATATCCCATCCCACTTCCTATCTAAGACATATAAAGGCCGAACGTAGACTACTATTACATGATGTTCAGCCTTCACTTGCTAACAAGTGAGGCATCGAGAGACAAACTCTGCAACTTCTTTCTTCATTACCGGCCACCAGTGCTATCGTCAAAGGTCCTGGTACATTTTCACCACACATGGATGTATCTCTATGGGGGATGTGTGTAACTCTCTCAACATTTCTTCCTTAAGTGACACGGTTACCATGGTACGTCCTTTGAAGAGAATGGAATGCTCTCCACCTACATAAAATCCATCAAGTGCTTATTTTGGGGATATCTGAGAACGTCGTGTCTCATAGTCAATGTCTCGTTGCTAAGCCTCACTAACTCGCTAGAGATTGGGGGAGTGACTATAATAGAATGAAGAAAAGATTCTCCTTCTTGATCTACAAAGGATACCTACAAAGCAGCTAGCTACTCTGTTTCCTCACTCAGCAGATATTGGCCAAACCTCCTGATGAGTGTGTCTACTACAATGTTCTCCTTCCCTGGAGTATACACTATCCCAAAGTCAACATCTTCTTCCATGATGGTGAGGTTGGCCGACTCACGAGTGATTGGACTCACCCTCCTATGAATGAGTTAATCCTATACTTTCTGGGTTTCCTTTTTTGCAGACCATAGAAAACCCTAGCCCAATGTTGTAGATAAACCACAACCTTTTTTCCTATAATATTCAAATTGAGTGTGAACTATGTATGTCAAGTACAAACCCAAACTAACATCGTAAGTCCTCGACCATTCCACCAAGAGGTTCCATCCAAAACTCTCGCCTCAAGGGTCAGATAACACCGTCAGTGTATATGTGATTATCAAGTCTTCTCCCAATGGTATCTCCAGATGTGAGGGTCAAGTCAATGGCTTAACCGAAAACTCTAGGTCCTGGACAATATTCATGGAAGGAAGGAATGATTGGTACCTATGTCTATTGATACAACAACTAGTAGTAGACATAGACCAAACCTCGAATCATTCCTAGAGCCCTTTGGTCGCATTCGATGACTGTATGAAACGACTCTCTTCCATTGTCCTCTAGCTCCCTGAGCCTGGAAGGGACCCAAAAAAGGGGGTGGTAGTAACTTGTGGAAAAGTACACCACCACATGCTGCTCTCCTAGAGATGCTTCAATGTCAGTTTCCCTGCAGATTCATCTATACCGAACACATCCTCTTCCGGAAACATTTTACATGCCCATGTTTCTAAGTCTGGCACCAGTTCCCAACTTTCCCACTGCTAACATTCACTAGTTGTATCCATTCACCCAAAGAAAATTCCTCCCAAAGGTTCACTCTAGAACCCTAGAATAAGTAGGAATGCATAGAGGAATAGTGTTGGATCAGATGTCCTTTAGACACACCTCTCTTGGATGTTCGATCCCCGAAGCACTGATCATATCGTATTGATTGTGTACCAAGAAATATCTGTATGCCTCGATGAATACTCAGCTACCGACATGTCATCCTGTTGAATCTGTAGCTGCTTTAGAGAAATCTCGGCCACAACCTCGAGTCAGTCCTCAACCGCCTGTGAGTCAGGCTTGCCTCGGAACCTGAGGGGTATCTGATGTTGAAACACTTGTAAGGCGCTATGCTTACATGTTTCCCCAACCGATACCACCAGTTGTAACTGCTGACCAACGGGTAGTGATATACCTGGCACACTACCCGAAGTTACTATCTCAGGAAACAATCCATATACCAAAGCATCGTCACTAAGTAGACCATCCTTATGGTCACTCATTGAAAATTACTAGCATCTAAAATCACCGTCGACTATACTGGTGTCTCAACTAGACGGGGAACTCTTACAATATCCTCTTATTAGCCCTCAGCTGCATGTGAATCTATCTCACCTAGAAAACTCAGAGGCATATGCTTCTGGAACTTGTGCAATGTGATCAGCCAACGTGCATCATCTACCAGTATGGCTGGTAGTATATGCTTCCCAAAGGATGGTGGTGGTGCTGGTACACCACCCGAAGGTGCCAACATAGTAAGAGGGCCCTACACCGGAGACTCATTTCTCGGTGGGGTATTAGTGAGACCAACTCTTGGAACACTAGCTGGCTGTCTATTTAGAGGAATCCTAAAAGAAACAGATGTGACACGTTCAAAAGATTATACCTGGTGAGCTAACCTGTTGAGTTGAATTATAAAATTACAATGAAAAAACACACGCAATCTATGTTTTCGTGCAATGAGTCAGAAATTAGAAGTCAGGGTCCTGGTGTATAGATATGTCGGATGCTACACCAACATTAGACTTTTTAAACTGAAAACCGCACTCACTAAACATAACACTATTGCTTCACAGAAAATATCAGAGTCTTTTGTTCTATTGTAGAACCAAATCCTCTTATACCAATTTTTCATGAGCTATCCCCCGGGGCCCGTGTCGTGACTACCACAAGCCCACCTTCCATAGTCAAGGGGATAACAACTATAACCAAAGGAGTAATTAACTAAAACTAGAAGGCAATTCCTTTTTAAGTTGTAAACACCCACAACAGAGCACAATCTGGAAACAAAACACTATGTAAAACTGTATAAAAAAGTGTTATGAAAAGTTAAAGGGGCCAGAAATACAAGCCCAACTATAAAGTATAATAAAATGGAACGACAAGTACAACTGAAGAAAAGAAAAACAATTGATGGGTCATCCTCCGGGATTCCTATCTGATGGGTAGGTACATATAGCCTCCTAAAAACCCCACATTTGTGAGTCTCCTCTGTGTACTGACTCATCGTAAGGTCCACCTCCGGGTACCATCCAATCCTTGTACTCTCATACTCAATCAACAATGGATGTCATTTGAAATCAACACAACGAGGTGCAAGCATAGCCCATGCAGGGGTGAGTATAACGATACTCCGTAGGGACCCTGAGACCCTAAAGGTCTCATAAAATCCAACAGGGATAAACCACAAGGTATGAAATCAAAAGATAATCCCACATAGGTATATTCCCATACATATACCTTTTTTTATCAAGTAATCTAACTCAATCATGAGATAAACACAAATGTTACTAACTCATCTCACTAAGGTAAACAAGTTTGTAGAGAGTTAGAGATGATTAGATGTAGCCACTAAATCATCTATTCTGTTTATCCCACTTAGGATTCTGGTACAGAAATCAGAGTTGTCAAACCCACACAGGATCCAGGAACATTAGACAGAACTATCAAACCCACAGAGGATCCAGGAATAGTTGTCAGAACTGTCGAACCAACATAGGATCTAAGAACAGCAGTTAGAACTGTTGAACCCACACAGGATCCTGGAAAAGTATTCAGGGCTGTTGAACCCCCACAGGATCAAGGAACAGTAGTCAGAGATGCAGAACCCACACATGAACTAGAAATAGTAGTAAGAACCACCGAACCCACACAACATACATGAATAATAGTCAGAGCTGTCGAACCCACACATGATCCTGGAACAGTAGTGAATACAGTCAAACCCACATAGGATCTAGGAACATTAGTTAGAGCTATCGAACCCACAAAGGATCGAAGAACAGTATTCAAAGCTGTCGAACCCACACAAGATCCAGGAACAGTAGTTAGAGTTGTCGAACCCACACATGATCTAGGAACAGTAGTTAGATTTTTCGAACCAAAATAAGATCCAGGAACAGTCAACATAAAGCAACCAGCCACAGGTTTCCTGCACAAGCATGCTTGATTCCAGGAGGGTCCACTTTTCAAGACAAGTTTTGATACATCAACTTCCATGAAGTCTGACGAAGATATATCCTAAAGGTCCTCCTCATCAAATAGGGTTCAATGAAATAGACGGTGTGTCAATCGGACGCTCGGTCTGAAAGTTATTATCCTTTTAGTCCCGGGGGCCCAATTAGATTCGTGCATGATCCAACCTGACCGCATCTCAACTACATCTCAATCTCTAGTGGGGTATACTCAAAGGGACTGTCACGCTCAATGATTTCTAGTGCAGTTGACGATTTCTCAAACGGTTGTTCGGTGCTAGAGATATGGCCGATGAAGCATAAATGGGATGATGTGGGCCCAGGTCTGGTCCGACACGGTCGGACCGACTAGATCTGACCCCATCTAAGCCGAAACGATCAGGGTCAACGGGGCCCAGCCCAGTGGGCTGCGAAGGCTGCGAGGAGTGTGAGGGTGCGGACCGACCGTGCGTTAGTGTAAGGGAGGTTCAGCCCGGAGAATCCATGAGGGGGGCGGTATGCCGGCTCGGCCAGGTGCATGTGGGCGCAGCTCGGTAGCTCTACCCAGGTGGTTGAGACTGGTTCGTCCAACGCTATGATGGGTGCGGATTGGGCAGCTAGGCCCGTGAGGCCGGGGGCCGTTCGGGGGGCTGACGTGTGGTCGGGTGGCCAGGAGGTGCACGACAGGTCGACGGTGGCCTGGATCCGGGTGGCACGTGGGCGGCCGCGACGTCGACGGGCGCATGGTAGGATGGCGATGGCTGGAATCCAGGAGGCCCGTGAGTGGCCTGGCATCCAGCAAGTGTACGGCAGGTCGGCAGTGGCCAGGAGCCGATTAGGCTATAGCGTCGTGAGGGCAGAACGGGTTGTGGAGTCCACGGGTAGCTCGGTCATTTCCTGTCGCCTCTATTGCCTCATCGTTTCATCTCAATGATGAATAACATCACAAAGAGATCGGTGGAGGGAGTTGGACCATGTTATTTTGGCCCGCACCCTCCACGTTTAGGATGACAGCAATTGGTCCATCAAGAAAAGAGAACGATGAACTTCAAATTCTATATCCTCCTAAACGATTCTATTCCAATCCAAAAAATAAAATCAAGGATATCATTAATATGAAAATAAACCCCCTACCTTTGTTCGATGTTTGTCGATGTTGGCATGGGAAAGAAAATGGATCATTGGGAAAAGACGAATGTCGGTGTCGTCGGAATTTTCCTCGATCTTCAGTTTGTGCACCGGCTCATCATAGTAGAAGACTTCCTATGTTGGAGTAGGTTCCAAGGAAGGAAGTCGAAGTCGCTCCTCACCAGCGTTCATCATTGGAAGAATGCGTTCTTCATGGAGGAAGCGTAATCCTCCATGTTTTGGGCGTCGCGTAACTTTACCAGCACATTTTCGCATGGTAAAGACGTCCCAAAACCTCCTCCCAAGCTTCTTATATATCAGAGTGGGATGGAGGTAGGTAATGGTCATTGGAATTTATGACGGTTCATTTTTTAAAAACCTTCCTAAATGCCAACAACGCATTTATTAAAATTTAAAAGGAGTAAGCTAATTAAATTATGATTGCGCAATTTAAGAATTGTATTAGCTATAATTTTTTGGAGGACACCAAGAGGATTGCCCAACATTTAATAGGGACTTGAGAGGTTTGTCCCAATTAATGGGAGGTTTTAAGGGGGTTTATAAATCCGGGTAGTCCCCACCTCCATAACCACTCATGGGAGGTTATTGTTCAAGTGGTCCCAACAAACATAACCCCTCATTGAAGGTTAAGGTCTGGTGGTCCCCACTTCCAAAATCCATGAGGATATTTAGTTTCGGTGGACCCCACCTCCCAACACCCACATTGCTGCTGCAAAAAAAATAGTGTCACATACTTGTATTTTTATTTTTATTCTCCCACAAAAAAAACCAAATTCTATATTTCACTATCGACCCACTCTGGTTGGGATGAGGTTCTCTTTAAGAGAATACCAGTGTTGTTAGTTCAACGACGCCCTCAGATACCAATTATGAGCACTGGTTCAATAGTTTCAAAACACAGCTCACGCGTTTTCTGAATGTACCAGAAAAAAATGTTTGGAAAATTATTATCATTTACCCTTGACTCGCGCTGGTCTAGGATAGGCTCTGACTATGTGAAACTTTCCCAATGAGCCCAATGGCAATCTCATATTTTCAATCCAAGTCACCGTTTATATTTTATGAATTTTACAAAAATATTTATTGGCACAAAATTATTTTATTTTCTACCAAATACTAACTTTCTCTGGTGGCCCGCGTCGGCCAAAGTTAGTATCCCCTTAAAGATATCATACACTCATTAGTACAACGGTGGGCTCATATTTGAATTCCAAGTTACTATTTTTGAGTTATAAGTATTTGAAAAATAAAATAATTTATTTAATTATCATAACTACGATTATTCCATTTTTGGGTTTTCTCATAGGAGGCCCACACCAAGTAATCTTAAGTCGCGCTTAGGGTAAACCCAACATACTGAGAGCAATGGTGCCCTCGGATTTATGATCTGAGTTACCTCTTAAGAGTTATTCCACTTTTTTAGGAAAACTAATTACGTGTGTTCACTTAAGCTTAACAAAAACTTCGACGGAACATTCTACGCACTCCGGGCCTCGAAATCACGTGCCGTCAAGTTTTGTGGACCCATAAAATTCCCATTTATTTTAAAAAATATATTCATGGTCATTTTGGGACTTTAAAATAGTGGACAGTGAATATTTCTAAATAAATGAAAGTTTTATTACATAAATCAAGTAATTAAAATATCAAATGATATTTTTTTATTTTTATTTAATGTAACTTATTATTTATTTTACTAGTCATGATATAAATAATTCCATATGAATAAATATTATCCTTGATTTGTGTATGAAATAAATTTTTTTTCATTAAATGGACAATTTGTTAAAAAAAGATATCATTATAGTTTATATTATTATATTAAAAGTCAATTATACCAAACCAAAAAATTTAATCTAAATTTTTGTTTCCATATTTAGAGTCATGAGGGTAATTTTGTTAATAATTTTAATTTCGTTTTTTGTTATTATAAATAGTAAAAAAGGTAATAATGTGTCATTGAATTAAAGAGTCAATATAGTTAATTAAGGTAAATAATTTAGGATAAGGAAAACAAATTTGATGTTAAATATTATTGGATATTTATATTTCTACCATTAACAACATATCTTTGAATTTTGATAGCTTAATTTCCACCTCCACATGAATTAGGAAATATATTATTTTAATACATTGATAAATTTCATTTGTTATACTCCCCACAAATATAAAATGGAACTAAAAATCCTCTATTACTAAATTATTTTTATTAATATAGTTTAGGAAATCCATATAAAAATAACAATAATCCCTCCTTAATTCATAAAGGTTCGAGTATTTGGAAAATTCGATTATGAGGATTCAATGGTTCATATCTAAAGAGGACGTATAAGTCCAAACATATTTATTTCAAGATTATTTCCTTCTGTATCTCTTTCAAATATATGGTATAACCTATATAATAATGGATTAGGTATCTTATGTATACATAAATGTTATTGTAATTATGTAACCACTATTTTATATATTCCATCATCTTTTATAAAATGAAAATGTCAACTGTTTGTATATGTTCACTTCAACATCCAATAAATGATATGGTTCTTTTCACATACTCATCCCAGAAATATGTTTATAACGATGTAATAATGTAATATAGAATATTTTAAATATACTATCTGTATTTTTTAGAGATAATATATTAAATACCTTATTACTCTTTTCATTTTTATGAAATTTATAACATTTCTTGTATATACATATATAATCATCCTCAATGAAGTGAAGTGGTTCATTTTTCATCCCTCCATACAGGGATGGACATGTGCATGAAATTAATTGATAAATTGAAAATTTATAACATATATATGAGATTAAAATCATTAAATATTCACAACATTATTTTTTTTCATCTATTGGGAAAATAAAAATTTCATTCATGCATATGTTTGATCTTCCCTCTCAAAGAAATGACATTGTTCATCATTCGTATTCACCATACATGGTAGGTTATAAATTTTTTTTAAACATCAAAATTTTATAAATTTAATGTTTTTAATATTTTCTTATTTATGTATCCATAACACTATTGATTATAATATAAATGCCAAATTTTTTGTTTGTATACAGAATGACCCCAAACAAACTACTATGAACATAATCATTTTAGAAATACTTAATTCATGGTGTTAAATGAATTAAAAGGTATAATGATAAATAATATAGAAATATAATGTTTTTTTTAGAATTTATAAATGTAATATTGTGTTTATTGATGATTTATAGGATACGTCTAGCTAGATGATACACAGTGTAATTGAAATACATTTAATAATCATTTTTAATTAATTCCATAAAAAATAATTCATCTGTTTTTTGGTTCATGTTAATGATTCATGAATGTTATTACATATTCATAATGAGTTAATAAAATTAAATATCAAAAAAATATCTTTTTTAGAAAGTAATTTTTTGATCATTTTTTGATATATGTAATTTATAAATTTTTTAAAAACTACAAAAAGAATGTTTTTCTAACAATTTTATCTTTACTATCCATTTCCACACTCCGATCCATTTTTTATTATCATGATATTATTAAAAACTTATAAATATTTATAAAGATATCATTTCTCTCAATATTTGGTAATATATTTTTAAAATGTTTTCCAATAAAAACAGATATATTATAACATCATTATAAAATACTCATAGTGTCGTTTATATTAGCTTGAATAAAAATTTAAGTGGGTTTAATTATTATTTCTCGTGATATATTTTTTCTTTTAATTCTATATTTCTTATAATTTGTTTGTGAATAATGTGTGATCCCAAACTAGTTCTGATGAATGGTGAACCCAAACATGGTCTCCAATGAGTTTTTTTAGTCACACAAACATCAATTAATAGGTTACTTGAATGAGATATTGAAATTATCTGGATTGGTTATTACATTGAAAAGTTTATAGTAAGGGTAGATGAAAGTTTTATTTCCCAAGGTACATAAATGATATGATTGTAACCGTTTATATTGGAAATCTGTTTATATAAAATTTTTAAAAAATGAGAATCTATATTCAGTGATGGAATAGTATCATTTCTAATATAAAGGTGAAATGGTTTTTCTTGATGGAAATATTTTAATCAATATTCATGTTTGACATGAATCACATATGATTATTATTTTTCCCATTTTTATATCATTTGGAAATATTTTTTGATACAATTTATAAATTATGTCATAATCATGCATATATAGATATATATTTTCAGTCAAATGTTTATTGTGAAATAGGAAAATGTTCACTTGAATTTTAAGGATTAAAAAATACTAATGGTTTTATATTTTTTTATCCTTAATCAATACATTTTTCATCATTTATTTTAAATTTATTTTTTCACAACGAATATGTAAAACTAAAAAATTAATAAATTCACTATTTTGGATATGATAGTTACCTTGAATGAAAGAATATGGTCTTTATAATGATTTTTTAATATTGATAATGTGAAATTTGTGAGGAAATTTCAACTTCAATAAATAATGATATTACTAATTATCTAAGACCCAAAAAAATTGATCTTATAAATATAAGAATAAAAAAATGTTTTTATAAGCAATTTAATTATGTGTTTTTTCTGGTTTGGTTCATTATATCTTGTTTGAATGAAAATTTTAAGATAATTATAGATATTATGATTATGTTTTTTTAAGATTTTATTTTTATTATAATGAGGTATATATGGAGTATTTCATTGTTTTGTAATCTCATCCATGTATGTCAAAAATGAATTTTCAAAATGGAAACATTAAAAATCAGGTACAATGAATTTAGGAAGATAATATCTCTATAAACCAACAACATAGAGCATTAGTAATTTAATTTTTAGTTAATTTTTATTTTAGATGATGTGTGATATTAATGGGGTCACCCATGACACATATCCAATCTTTCTCTCCTCAGTAGTGTTTCTAGTTGATGGAAATTCATGATGAGAGACATTATTATCACATCTCATGCATTCTATCCCTCTCTTACTTCACATATCCATTTTCATCTTTACACCGTTGGCCTTCCTCAATCTCTTCCTCTTTATTATCACCTTCGATCCTCCCCTTGTTGTGTGGTGGCCTCTGGTATTAGTCCAAACCTCTATTATACTTTGATTTATTTGTATCAAAAAATGGATGAGGCTTCACTCACCACATGCTTACTTTTTCATTTTACCTCATAGATAATTATCTTTGTTTTCAACACCATTTATAATTCATATGAATACTTTTTTAATTTTCCCGATGGATTTGGTTCTTCCCTATCTTTAAAATATTAAAATTATAGCCTAGATAAGCGATTCCCACTCCAAAAAACATACGTCCCATATCCAGTGGTGTGTCTTATTTGTGTGAATGATGCTTATATCCCCAATTGTAGATTAATTGATCTAGTTCATGGATATATTCATATCGTTATTATCTCTATTTTAATTTTCAAGGTGAATAATTGACTTTGGTGTATCATTGGTGGTTCTATTTATTGTTTTCCCTTTGGAAGATGTTTTCATGATAGTATGGAGGAAATATTCATCTTCATTTTGGTTATTGTTTTCTAATGTTTTGAGGTTCTTATTATATGGGTGTTTCCCTTCTATATAATAATGATTCTCTTTTATAGGTTACTATTCATCGAGATTCATCTCTTTATTTTTCATAGTGATTCATGCTGTCTGTTAACACAGACGTTTCAAGATAAAAATTCATATGACGTTTGTTTTTATTGTTTGCTTGTTTATGGTTCTAAGGGCAGGGTATGGTAGTCATTGAAAAATTAATATCTCACCATCTAGGGATTATTATGCCCTATAATCTACAATTACTTCATGATTCATCAAATATTTTTCTATTTGGGCTTCATCAATTGGTTCATTGGGTATTGTTATTTGATGTTCAAAATGCATACAACATTCCTAGAGTTATCCCTGATGTTGGACTCTTCTCTATATTTGTGTCCCCGCTGGTCTTGGTCTTTATTGTGGTTTTGTATAAGGGTTGACATCTAGTCTTCATGGTTCTATTATTGAATATTATTCTATTATGGTTATTTTATAGAAAACATGATGGATTCATGAAAGCGTTAATAACTAGTTAAGTGGTCTTGATGTTGGGTATTATTTGTGAAAAGATGTATGATGTGAGGATACAGATGGATCAAGGTGGTGACGATGGTTTGTGTTTGATATTTTAAATATAAAATCATGGTGTAATACATGAAGCAGTTTTCAAATTGATGCAGTGATGGTCGTTTTAATTTCTTCTTGGTATTTTTTTTGTTCGATATACGATGTTTGATTCTTTATATATGTAAAAATAAGGGGTTCTGTGTAACACATTATAATGTGATGAATAATTTTTTGTAAAGACCCCTCCTAAACCAAATTGTATTTTCAATAAAATAAAAAATGGATTTTGGAATATGGTCACCCACTAAAGAGATATATTTAATTATCTACATAGGAACATATAAATAATACAGTATTTCATGATATAAAACTCTCGAAATTTTAATAGACCCTCACTTCATGTGAAAGATGACAGGATGGTTAATAATTTTTATATGTTATTTAATGTTTCACTATATTTCGATATCATATGTAAACTCGTGATATTTATTTTTTAGGTTGAATCTGATGAATTTTGGAATTAGATTAATACAAAAATAGAATATGTATTAATTGACTCCATGGAATGGTTGATTGTTAAAGATTAATTCGTTGAAATTTATATTCATAATTATTTTTGTCTTTTAATGGAAAGGAAATTGATATGGTTTACAAAAAATATGGAGTAAAATAATTCGAAATATGAAGAAATATTTACTCTATAGACCCGTTATGCACTGAAGTTTATTCTGGACCATGGCAAAAAATAGTTATCCTTCAATTTAGAATATAGAAATGTTTACTAAGGTTAATTAATAAATATGTATATTAGTTTTATAAGGAAATTATATTATGTATTTTCATTGTCGAAACAGTGTTTTTGGACATTTACAATAGGGAGGATAAGAAAAAATTAAGGTGGGGAAAACAGGGAAGTAATCATCAAATAAACATAATGGTTATAATATTCAATTACACTATCGAGATATATGTAGAAAGAACAATTCATGAAATTATCTTCCCATATCTGGGATGTACCAACAATATTGAAATATGAGACACATGTAATATGACTATATAGAAAAGATAAATTGATGTGGTCATACTTGTAAATAAAAAATGGTTGTGAAATTATTTGAATGAAATGAATTTGAATATTTTTATAATTCATTTATAATGATAGTTACACATTATTGGAATCATCAATATATGATTCTATATGAGTATAAATTCAATTTTATATACCAATATATGATTATGAACCATGAAATGACGTGGTCACAAATACAGTACTTGTATCATAAAATTATTTTAACGTCATTATTGATTTTGAATCAAATAATTATTATATATATAAGATAATTTCACATAAAATGAAAATACTATTTCAATATATGTTTTCAGATATTAGGATAACAAATAATGGTGGCAGTATATTGTAAAATTAATTTTTATAAATATTTTCACTATAATTTTTTTATTTTATTTTCTAATAAAACATGGTGTTTTTGGCATTGTAACTTTTTATGTTATAAAATATATATTGGGTATTAGTTTATCCTAAATTGAGAGATTAAATAGAAATTGAAGTTATTTTTAGAATTGGTTTTTTCATATATTTACAAATGAATTTATACCATGGATAAAAAATCAGGATTCATAAAAACAGTTAAAAGATTGAAGTGAATGTTTTCTCTGATAATTTTTTAAATTTTTTTTTCAAATATGAGATATTGTAGCATTAAAATAATATCCTGATATATATATCCATATTAATATCATATTATTATTACAAATCAATAGTTTACTTTTCTATAATCATATTCCATGATTCTTGGAATATTTCAAAAACTCCTCATCGTATGGTTTTACATGATTTTTTAGAATTGAAAAATAAGTTGAATGAATGCGTTAATATGGTTTTTATCCACCCTTTCACTTTACCATTGGGTTATCATGTTCTATTTTTTAAAATAATGATTTTTTTGTGAAATTTTTCATTGAGTATAGAGTACTCAATAACACCAATTTTATGAAAAATATTATGGTTCTACATATCAATGAATAATTTGATTTGCATCAGTGTGCTGATTAATTTTGGAATAATTAATATCATGTTAAGGTTTTTCCAAAAGAAAATGTTTTGGAGGGAAATATTACTTGTACATCATTCCATACAAGTTAGTTTCACACTTTTCTTTTTTATTCCATTCAGATGACAATACTAAATTTTATATTCATTGACATAAAAATTATGGTTTTAAAAAAGTATATGGATATATGTATGGTTATGTTTATTAATGTTATTTTTGAATTTTCTAAAATCTATGAAGATCATGTGAAATATATAACAATTTATTTGAAAACTTGAAATGAATATATTTTATATGTCAAATTCATTATGGTTTAATAATTTTGATAATATATTTTGTTTCCAATGAATATTATTTCAAAAGGATGCATACAATTTTTTCTAGATAAACTAAAATAGTGAGTGAGTTTATAATCCCTAAAATAATTATCAATATATATTTTATTCACAGATTTAATGGTTACTATATAATTCATGATGTAAAATTTTTTTATTTATCTACCAACAAAAAATATTTATAGATAATGGATGTAAATTGATCTAGATAAATAGATGTGAGGAATGTTCCCATTAGTTAAAGTGATGATTGGTTAATTGTAACGCCCCGACCCCAGTTACCCAGAGTCGGTGCATTACTTCGTAACATTGGCATGATCACAAGAAAGATCAAATCTCGAAAGACCGATTGGTTTAGTAGCCTTGGAAACACTAGATATATCCATAAGTTTTACATTACATCATAAAATAAAAAACTACAACAACAACATAATGTTTCCATAGTCCACACTATAATCCCCTCATAATATCCCTGCAGGTCATTCATAACTTACATCTTCACATCCTGGGAAAAATAAAACATAGAAAAGGGGTGAGCTCAAATGCCTAGTAAGGATAACAATATAGCGGAACATTCAAAAACAAGCATAAACATTTAAGGCAATGAATTACTAAAAAAAAAGCCTTTTAAACTTGAACTTCAACATAGTATGGCAAAAGTAAAATGAAAAAAATGCCATTTACTTGTTCACATGGATATTCTACTAATCGAATAATCACATACAAAATCAATAACCACTTTCATAATGTTGGAATGCATAATGCCAGACTATCATAACCACAGAGCCAAGGCCTCGTGCCAAGACTACAAATAAGATTTTGTCAAGGACTTGTGCCAAGACACTAGTTTGTCTCATGGGACCTACCGATGCATCGAGGAGCTATAGCGGGCTCCACCCGTCACTTATTAAATCCAATGTATTCCCATATGAAAAGGTTTAAATATAACATAAAAATTCGTATTAAAACTAGCATACGAAATGTCAATACTTTCACCATAAACTATGAATGGTATAAAAATAGCACATCCACAGTCAAACATATCACAAAACCTTCAATACAATATAGAAGTTTTGTATCATAATAAATCAACTTCAAATAATCTTAAAATCCATCAAAGGATGTTGACATAGATGAAATCATAATTATTTTTAAAGAAATATCTCCTTTTATTTTGAAATCATTTAAGATCCATATAAAATAAAACATTTTCTTTAAAAATAATCTTATAAGCTTGTAAGGAAATCTTTGAAGATTTTATAACGGCGTAAAATAACCGCACCCGCCGTATAAGTTAAAAAAAACATTCTTACCTCAATTCTGTTGAAAAGGTTAAAAAGGACCTTGTTTTGAAAACGACGGAAAGATTCCTTTATAACCCTCTTATAAAAAGTCAAACAAGGGTATAAATGAATTTAACCCATATTCTTGTAAATAGTAAAAATGTTTTGAAATACATTTTTAAGAAACATGGATGTGGATGATAAAGAGATCCCAGTAGATTATTACGTATAAACAACCTTGGATAATGAAGAGGTTGTAAAGTAAACCCTTACCTTGTACTTTTCCTCTGTTGGGGTAGGTTAACCTCCTGTATAATGGTGAAATAGTTGTTATTAAATTATACAAGAATCATATATATTAATATGATATCATATATGATCTTTTAACATTGATTTGTTAATAATATCTTAGAATTATCGTCATTTTGGGAGTTAACTTACTCATTTAATTTTATATGTTTTGTTACATAAGACATGGTTGTTGTATCTTATTCATATCCAGAATGATATCTAGTCCTTAAACATCATTTTTAAATCATCAAATGATAATTATACTTGAATGGATATGATGGAGAATGAATCTCATCGCGTTCGTGGAGACGGTAGTCCGTACGTACGCACGAGCGACAATATCATTCTTTTGATATTAAAATAATATATAAATGGATGGTATATCATATATACAGAATCATTAACATGTTATATTTATTATTTACATGAGTTACACATCATTATTATACCCATCCAAATAATATTATATTGAATAACAATTACACCACGACGTGGAGACGGTAAGCCGTACGTACGAACGTATGGTGACATGTTATTCAAAGGGTGGATAGAATACTGAATATGGTTGTACCATATTTATAATAACATCACAGTATATGTGAGATACTGGAGTTATTATTTTAGAATGGTAAGAACAAAGGAAGATGAAGTGGAAGAAGAAATGAACTTGGAGAAGGGTGGTGAAATCATTACCTCTTCTTCGGGTTCTTCCTTTTGATTTGATCAAAAGGGCTCCATAGGTTGGCTTTCTGATCAAACTAAGGCCTCTAGGTTGTAGTGAGGGATGTTGGGAGAGTATTTGGGCAGAGTGTGGCCGAACCAAAAGGCTTTAGAGGTGTGAAGAAATGAGAAGGAGGAGTGCCCTTTTATAAGAGGGGTGAGGGGAACCTTTGGAAAAGCTAGAAATATTAATTTATAATAAATTCATATTAGGTTTCCAATGGCTCCAAAGTTGACTATTCAAAGGCTAAGGTGGGGATAGGTCTAAAAACACTCAACCAATAGAATTTAGACAGGTTTGGGTACTTATATTAACCTTATCTTTAAGTATTAACTCTAAGTTAATTAGTTTCACTTTTACAATGTCTCTTTGTATTTTTATATAATATTGTTAATAAACTTACTATATACATCCAAGCGACCCCCAACTGGTCCATTAATGATGAACCTATCATGATATTAGTCTCTTGGCCGAAAATTAGATTTTTAGGAATTTAATATCAATTAATAATATAATATTTGTTTTAAGAACTCTTTTATGTCAATTTTGACACTATTCAATAGTTGATTTTTGTGAAACTCATAACAGATTGATTACTTCGAACAAAGTCAATTAAATCAATCCTAATATATCATATTATCCTAGAAAATTAGTTTAATTCATTAAAAGTTTAATATTATATTTTTTTTTGGGTATTTATAATATCAATTATTTTAATTTTTCACTATTATAGTAATTACTGCATCATCATTGTGTCATAAATAAAATAAATTATATAATGTCTAAAAATTATAAATAAAATATCATTATGTATGAAATATTTTTATCTTTCTAATGAATATTTATAATCTAATATCCAACTTATATAACCTTATGTAACAATTTTTTTGCTAAAAGATATATGCTTGTGTCATTTTTGTATTCATTTTGAGTTAATTAAAATAAAGTGTCATTATCACTTACAAGTGGATCCATGGGTCCCAAAATCGACCCAAAGATGCCCATGGTCGACCATGTATCAACCAATAGGGTTAAGACACGTTTTTGGGAAATTTAGTATTATTATAATATTATTTTTTAACCCTTATTTACCGGATTTACCCTTAACCATGGTAAATAAAATATTTACCGTAGTAATTATTCAAAATGTCTAAAAATAAAAGTTACCTATTTACACAATTTGAACATCCTGATTCCAAATATGGAATCCATTTTTCTAAATTCAAAACACAGAAGTGGCAGAAATTAATTTAAAATTAATTCCCGTTGTCAAAACAAAAAGCGTGTTTTTAAGAGATAATAACTATCAAAAGATTGACACTTGTTTATGTTCGGTTTAATTGTAAAATTTTGTCTAATGACCAACATTATATTAAATTGTAAAAATATATTCTAAATATACTTTAAAACCACTCAAATTCATAATTTATCACTATTAATTATTTTGATTAAAAAAGTTGTTTTTAATTAAATTTTAGTAATTTTCACTATTCATCAAAATATGAAAGTTATCCGAAAAGTACCAAAATTTCACCTTAGGCTAAATTCGATATTCCGAATCCAAAAATGAAGTCCATTTCAAAATATAAAATATATATTATTTCAAAATTTAGGTATTACTATTCATAACGGCCAGTTTGATTGGTTGTGGTGTGTGTTAAAACTCGAAGTTGTGTACAACACACGCTACTGTTTTATTCAAAGGAAAGCGTACCGTGGAAGCTTGGGAAGTTTCATTTTAAATTTTTTGATGTCTCCATTTAGTCAAAAAGTTTAAAATATTGTATTTAAAAAGGTTTCACTAAAAGTTGATAAAAGTGCAATACTGAAAATGAATCTGTTCTTGCATTATGACTAAGAAACTCATAATATGGATTCTAAAATTATAAAGTTTAAAATTTAGTTAATACTATTCATGACCTCTTTTAATGGATTTTTTTTTGGTAAGTCATGGGGCAATTGAACTCGGTGTTGCGTGTAGTGCAAGTTATTGAATTATTTTGAAGAAATAACACACTATGAAATCTTGGGGTGTTACATTCTCCCCTCCTTCAATAAATTGCGTCCTCGCAATTTGAAATTGTTTTTCGAAAATAAAAGGTTGAAAATAGAAAATATATTTGTGGGAAAACCCACATCGGAAATTGGGTTACTAAAATTTAGTCTTAACATGAGGTAAAGAGAAATGAAAGGGTCACTACCAAATTATGATCTTGATTAGGAGAACATTGGTGGCAATTAGAGACATATAATTGGAGGAAAAACGTAAATATTTATAGGTAGTGATTGAGGTCATCAATCACAAAAAATATAAAATTGAGGTCCTTAAACTCATCAATCTATGATGATTTGAATTACCATCGGTTCAACAAAATATAGGGTATTGGGATAACACATTTTTGACGTTTCAAAATATCTTAGTTGAAATCCCACATCGAAAAATGAATTAATGAGGCCTCTATTTTAAATAAAGAGTCGAAAGTATGAAGATTACCAAAAATAACTCATACTAGGGTTCCATGTAGGAAAATATGGATATGGAAGAAAAATCTAACCATCAATTATCTGATGGAGAGTGGTAGAGAACATGGCTATGAAAAGGCCAACAATCCCAAATCCATAAATTAGTGATGATTTAAGGTACCATCTAGGAAAACATTTTTGTTCTAAGTTCCTTTTATTAATGTTGAGGAATTTATTTATGAGATTGGCTAAGATCATAAGGAGATATACTTACTTTATAATCAGAGTTTTATCCATTAATAAGTTTCTACCACCAACTCATCTTTCACTCTAAAAGATAATAGAATGTAATTTTTTATTTATTTATACTATTCGTACAGGGTTCCAAAATAAATGAATTTATTATTCATCTACCAGATCTTTAAAAAAACAACATTATTTAATCCAGGACATCTCATGGGCCAGTGGTAGGTGATACACCCTTGTCGCCCTTCAGTTGCGGGTTCAAGTCTCGCAGCCTTGCCGGACGCGACGGGTTGCCGCCCGACCTCCAGGTTGTCCTTTTATGGAAATCCAAAATAATCCAAACTAGAACATTCCAAAATACTTCTGTCCAAACTCACAGTCCAACATTTATAAGGAAGGTAAACATAATATATATCCTTTTTACCCCGTAATAGCATATGAATACCTTCATCTTGTATTCTTTTAATAAACTGAAACATCTTGAATTACCATATTCCTTATTGATTACATTCATGCTCCCCTATTCCATATAGAATGCTGGATATACTTCATTAATCCAAAAATGGTTTAAACCCCAACAATGATGGAATATACAAATCATTAATTAGTTCCAAGGTAGTCAAGAATATCCAATATAATTTATCCAAAAAAATCACATATTATTCCAAAATCACTACCTCAGTATCAGAACTATATTATGATTTATCATTCTCTCAACCATATATTTTCCAAAAATTTATCCTGCTATTGAGTCACTTTTCTTTGTTCCACATAATCTCAAGTCCTTAATGAAATAGTACTGCAGTACAATCCTTATATACTCCATAATTATTATAACAAGTACATTGTTGATACAACACTCAATTGACATAATCAACATAAGAACTCTAATCATTCCTCTTCATCTGTGGTAGTATCATAACATGATTATTATCCAATAGCATCATTTGCGTCATAGTCTGATGACTGGGACATAGGTTCGCGTAGTGTCCAAACTCCTTGCAAATGAAGCATTGTACATTTGAAACAATTTTCTTACCCTTGCAGTCACGTAATTTGTGCCCTTTTCCTCCACACTTATAACAAACTCTCATTCCTTTCAGGAAAGTTCTAGGGTGTTTCTTTCCACAGTTACCACATATGGGAAAATTCTTCTTTTCCCTCTTCCATTTATCCATCTTTCTCTCTTCTATCCTTTTCTTCTCTTGCTTCCCTTCAATGCCATAGGACTCAGTAATCTCTTTACTTATCTTATCAATACATGATATTATTTCTTCATATGATGATAATACATGGGAGACTATTTCTCTTATAAATTCTAGCTTAAGACCATGAAAGATATGATCCTTCCTTCTCTTTGGATCATGTGCATTTCCGGAGTTCTCATTCCTTCTACTGGGCACCATTTCTAAACAATGGCATAAACTAGATCAGTTTATGAATCAAAATACATAATCCCATACTTATAAAACACATAACATAAATTGAACTATTTATGGATATAATCCATAATCATAAGAATGTTTTCTTTGAGGATGTATATACTCATAATCCCTTCAAAATGATATGTAAAGAAAATGAGAGTTATCCTAAGCATATCCCCCGGGAGTGTCGTAACCAAGAGTGCAGCAAGGCCCATTGTTGTGCACCAGTTCCTCTTCAAGTCTATCTCAAAGCGGTGTTTTCGGGTTTTACCCCTAGGTACATCTGTGCCACAGCCGCCTCTACCTGCTCGTATCCAGACAGGGATGTATTGCTCGGAAAACTCACAAAATCTCTACAATACCAAAATTCTAGGAAGTTCTTCTATACTAATCCTCAAAGTTCATCTTAGGTCTACGTGCTCTAATCAGAGTTTATCTAAATCTAGCTTCCAAGGTTTGTACTAAACTTCCTCTGATACCAAATGTAACGCCCCGACCCCAGTTACCCAGAGTCGGTGCATTACTTCGTAACATTGGCATGATCACAAGAAAGATCAAATCTCGAAAGACCGATTGGTTTAGTAGCCTTGGAAACACTAGATATATTCATAAGTTTTACATTACATCATAAAATGAAAAACTACTACAACAACATAATGTTTCCATAGTCCACACTATAATCCCCTCATAATATCCCTGCAGGTCATTCATAACTTACATCTTCACATCCTGGGAAAAATAAAACATAGAAAAGGGGTGAGCTCAAATGCCCAGTAAGGATAACAATATAGCGGAACATTCAAAAATAAGCATAAACATTTAAGGCAATGAATTACTAAAACAAAAGCCTTTTAAACTTGAACTTCAACATAGTATGGCAAAAGTAAAATGAAAAAAATGCCATTTACTTGTTCACATGGATATTCTACTAATCGAATAATCACATGCAAAATCAGTAACCACTTTCATAATGTTGGAATGCATAATGCCAGACTATCATAACAACACAGCCAAGGCCTCGTGCTAAGACTACAAATAAGATTTTGTCAAGGCCTTGTGCCAAGACACTAGTTTGTCTAATGAGACCTACCGATGCATCGAGGAGCTATAGCGGGCTCCACCCATCACTTATTAAGTCCAATGCATTCCCATATGAAAAGGTTTAAATATAACATAAACATTCGTATTAAAACTAGCATACGAAATGTCAATACTTTCACCATAAACTATGAATGGTATAAAAATAGCACATCCACAGTCAAACAAATCACAAAACCTTCAATACAATATAGAAGTTTTGTATCATAATAAATCAACTTCAAATAATCTTAAAATCCATCAAAGGATGTTGACATAGATGAAATCAAAATTCTTTTTAAAGAAATATCTCCTTTTATTTTGAAATCATTTAAGATCCATATAAAATAAAACATTTTCCTTAAAAATAATCTTATAAGCTTGTAAGGAAAGCTTTGAAGATTTTATAACGGCGTAAAATAACCGCACCCGCCGTATAAGTTAAAAAAACATTCTTACCTCAATTCTGTCGAAAAGGTTAAAAAAGACCTTGTTTTGAAAACGACGGAAAGATTCCTTTATAAACCTCTTATAAAAAGTCAAACAAGGGTATAAATGACTTTAACCCATATTCTTGTAAATAGTAAAAATGTTTTGAAATACATTTTTAAGAAACATGGATGTGGATGATAAAGAGATCCCAGTAGATTATTACGTATAAACAACCTTGGATAATGAAGAGGTTGTAAAGTAAACCCTTACCTTGTACTTTTCCTTGGTTGGGGTAGTTTAACCTCCTGTATAATGGTGAAATAGTTGTTATTAAATTATACAAGAATCATATATATTAATATGATATCATATATGATCTTTTAACATTGATTTGTTAATAATATCTTAGAATTATCGTCGTTTCGGGAGTTAACTTACTCATTTTCTTTTATATGTTTTGTTACATAAGCCATGGTTGTTGTATCTTATTCATATCCAGAATGATATCTAGTCCTTAAACATCATTTTTAAATCATCAAATGATAATTATACTTGAATGGATATGATGGAGAATGAATCTCATCGCGTTCGTGGAGACGGTAGTCCGTACGTACGCACGAGCGACAATATCATTCTTTTGATATTAAAATAATATATAAATGGATGGTATATCATATATACAGAATAATTAACATGTTATATTTATTATTTACATGAGTTACACATCATTATTATACCCATCCAAATAATATTATATTGAATAACAATTACACCACGACGTGGAGACGGTAAGCCGTACGTACGCACGTATGGTGACATGTTATTCAAAGGGTGGATAGAATACTGAATATGGTTGTACCATATTTATAATAACATCACAGTATATGTGAGATAATGGAGTTATTATTTTAGAATGGTAAGAACAAAGGAAGAAGAAGTGGAAGAAGAAATGAACTTGGAGAAGGGTGGTGAAATCATTACCTCTTCTTCGGGTTCTTCCTTTTGATTTGATCAAAAGGGCTCCTTAGGTTGGCTTTCTGATCAAACTAAGGCCTCTAGGTTGTAGTGAGGGATTTTGGGAGAGTATTTGGGCAGATTGTGGCCGAACCAAAAGGCTTTAGAGGTGTGAAGAAATAAGAAGGAGGAGTGCCCTTTTATAAGAGGGGTGAGGGGCACCTTTGGAAAAGCTAGAAATATTAATTTATAATAAATTCATATTAGGTTTTCAATGGCTCCAAAGTTGACTATTAAAAGTATAAGGTGGGGATAGGTCGAAAACCACTCATCCAATAGAATTTAGACAGGTTTGGGTACTTATATTAACCTTATCTTTAAGTATTAACTCTAAGTTAATTAGTTTCACTTTTACAATGTCTCTTTGTATTTTTATATAATATGGTTAATAAACTTACTATATACATCCAAGCGACCCCCAAGTGGTCCATTAATGATGAACCTATCATGATATAAGTCGCTTGGCCGATCCTTAGATTTTTAGGAATTTAATATCAATTAATAATATAATATTTGTTTTAAGAACTTTTTTATGTCAATTTTGACACTATTCAATAGTTAATTTTTGTCAAACTCATAACAGATTGATTACTTCAAAAAAAGTCAATTAAATCAATCCTAATATATCATATTATCCTAGAAAATTAGTTTAATTCATTAAAAGTTTCATATTATATTTTTTTTGGGTATTTATAATATCAATTATTTTAATTTTTCACTATTATAGTAATTACTGCATCATCATTGTGTCATAAATAAAATAAATTATATAATGTCTAAAAATTATAAATAAAATATAATTATGTAGGAAATCTTTTTATCTTTCTAATGAATATTTATAATCTAAAACCCAACTTATATATCCCTATGTAACAATTGTTTTTCTAAAAGATATATGCTTGTGTCATTTTTGTATTCATTTTGACTTAATTAAAATAAAGTGTCATTATCACTTACAAGTGGATCCATGGGGTCCCAAAATCGACCCAAAGATGCCCATGGTCGACCATGTATCAACCAATAGGGTTAAGACACGTTTTAGGGTAATTTAGTATTATTATAATATTATTTTTTAACCCTTATTTACCGGATTTACCCTTAACCATGGTAAATAAAATATTTACCGTAGTAATTATTCAAAATGTATAAAAATAAAAGTTACCTATTTACACAATTTGAACATCCTGATTCCAAATATGGAATCCATTTTTCTAAATTCAAAACACAGAAGTGGCAGAAATTAATTTAAAATTAATTCCCGCTGTCAAAACAAAAAGCGTGTTTTTAAAAGATAATAACTATCAAAAGATTGACACTTGTTTATGTTCGGTTTAATTGTAAAACTTTGTCTAATGACCAACATTATATTAAATTGTAAAAATATATTATAAATATACTTTAAAACCACTCAAATTCATAATTTATCACTATTAATTATTTTGATTAAAAAAGTTGTTTTTAATTAAAATTTAGTAATTTTCACTATTCATCAAAATATGAAAGTTATCCGAAAAGTACCAAAATTTCACCTTAGGCTAAATTCGATATTCCGAATCCAAAAATGAAGTCCATTTCAAAATATAAAATATTTATTATTTCAAAATTTAGGTATTACTATTCATAACGGCCAGTTTGATTGGTTGTGGTGTGTGTTAAAACTCGAAGTTGCGTACAACACACGCTACTGCTTTATTCAAAGGAAAGCGTACCGTGGAAGCTTGGAAAGTTTCTTTTTAAATTTTTTGATGTCTCCATTTAGTCAAAAAGTTTAAAATATTGTATTTAAAAAGGTTTCACTAAAATTTGATAAAAGTGCAATACTGAAAATGAATCTGTTCTTGCATTATGACTAAGAAACTCATAATATGGATTCTAAAATTATAAAGTTTAAAATTTAGTTAATACTTTTCATGACCTCTTTTAATGGCTTTTTTTTTGGTAAGTCATGGTGCAATTGAACTCGGTGTTGCGTGTAGTGCAAGTTATTGAATTATTTTGAAGAAATAACACACTATGAAATCTTGGGGTGTTACATTAATACTATATTGTTATCCATTCCAAAATTAATTGGTTAATTTATTACATATTGAAATAAATATTTTAGAAGAAATAGTTGGTAATTAATTTCTAATGATCAACCAAATCCATGATGTTCACATCTGTTAAATATACATCAGAAAAACTACCATATACCGGATAATGGTGTCACATCTCTGGGTTTTAATCCCTAAATATGATGAAATCAATTACATGGGATAAAATGAGAAATATATATTTTATGTACAATATTATGTATATTTTTATAAAAATATATCTCAACATGAGGTATAGTAAATCCATATATCTAATTTAGTATTTATGATTTCACAATTCACTATCAATATGTTAAATAAAATTTGGTAAAAATTCCATGATTTTAAATGATAATCCAACATTAACTATAACAAATTTTTAAGATTTTCTTGTAGTTAATTATTTAATAATAGTTGGTTATACATTTTTAATATAGATATTACTTACCCATTTTACATATAGATCAATTATTTCATTTTTCAGATATAACTAATAAATATAGTAAGAAGTATCACGTTTTTTTATTATTTGGTTCAATAAGGGGTTGTTTTTATAGTTTAATGACCATATAGTTTGTGTTATCAAATATATAATGTTGTTATTTATTCTTAGGCGTTACCTACAAAATAAGAAATCGCCATGTAATGATTATGACTCTCCTATTATTTTTTTATAATAATATAATTATCATATAAAAAACCATATGAAATATTTTTATTAGAAATGTATAAAAATGATAATGTTTGTTTTATGATCAATTATTTAAAATTTTCATTTTCAATAGAATAAAGACATCTTAAGAAAAAAATCATAATTTTATAGAGCATGACTTAAAATGGTAGAACATATCCATGTATATTCTTCGAGGAAATACTAAATACCACATGATAAAAAAATAAATTTGGGTTATTGTTGATCATTTGACTAAATAGGTTCATTTATAACCAATTTTGGATACCATATGTTTAGATCAACTTTCATGGAATTATCTTAGATAGATAGTTATGATAAATAGAGTTCCTCATTCTATTGTTTCTAATCATGACCCCAAGATTAAATAAAATATTATTTAAGGAATACATTAGTCAATGGGTACAGAACTAAATATTAGTACAGTTTTTTAATATCAATTTGATTGATAATATATGAATCTAATTCATAATTTATGGGATCATGTTTGAAGATTATTATTATAGTATCTGTGGCTCTAGGGTGTGTATCATTGTTTTGTTTTGTTATTTATAAAAATAATTTCATTAAAGTAAAAAATGGATCCTTTTGAGTAATAATATAAAATTTGTGTGAAATGCCAACAATACGTGATAAATTTATTAAATATTGTTTTGGGGGAATGAATTATAATATGATATGATTGAGAATTTAATAATTATGTAGAACCATGTGAGTGAATTAAATTTTAGGAATTATAATTTTACTGATAACTAAAAAAAATCCATTTATTTTAGGTCGGTGATCATGTCATTCATTAAAAATTTCATTTGGAATGTTTAATGAGTTTTTTTAAAAGAAGTAAGTTTTAGATAATGAATATTTTGACCCTATGTAATTATAGATAAATAATTATCAATTTCATAGTAGTTTTTCTAACATATGAGCTTATATTTGTACATGATGTGTTCATGTTTCATTTTTATGAAAATATATACCATATGAATAGAATGGTTTGAGCAATAAATGGAAACAATAAGTGGATAATATCTATTATAAATAAAATAAATTTTAATTTTTAATGAAATAAATTATTTTTCTATAAAATATAAGATTTAATAGGTTATGCTTTTATAAAGAAATATTATGATTGTGGAAATAAAATTCTAATTATGAAATACTACGATTGAAATATAACCTCACTCGACAATGTAATGATAAAAATATTTTGATCACAATTTCATAATATAAGAAGAATGTAAGAAAAATTAATCCTAGAAATATATCTATCTTTAAGTTTCTAATAATTAATTTTAATTATTTATATTAATAATATTTTTATAAATATATTCAGCTTTTTATTTTATCTAAAATGGGAATAGTTTTATTTATATAAATTTTCTTTCTCCAATTAAATTAATAGTTTTATTTAAAATATAAAATTATAGATTAATAAATATTAATTTTATTAAAAGGACTTAATTTTTTGAATCAATATATTTAATATACATTAACTTTATTTTAGTGTATTTCTCTGTTACTTTTTGTATTGAATAGTGGGAAATAATGATTTTTATAAAATATTAATTTGGTTACATTATATAAAATAACATAATGTTACCTCTGTATAGTTTATTTTAATTTAATTTAACACCATTTCAATTTTCATTAATATAGTCTAAATATTATCATATTATTCATTATTATATTTTATTTTTGTAGATGATCCTCTTTTGCTAAAAAAGACCAATTTGTAGAAATATTTTTTTTTTACAGTTGTCATTTGTCTAGCAAAATTCCTTTCTTCCAAACTTATAAATTTAATCCTACAATGTATATTCAATCTTTTTAATATAAAAATTTAAATATAGTAATTATATCCAATTCACTTTTTATCATAATGATTTTTAACCATGATTGTGTTATAGAAACAATTTCTAATAACATTTAATAAAGGTAATTAATTTTTTATAAGGAAATAAATGTCATCTATAATATTATTAAATACTTTAATTTCTTTAGATGACTATTTTTATTTAAAATAGGATAGTTATGGAGCCACGTTCTATTGATTACAACATTATATTATTTTTAAACATTTTAAAATTACAAATACACGTCTTCCCTAATATATAAAAGTAATCCTACAATTATCCATTAAACAATACATTTGACCACACATTTTCTTCCAGGAAATAGAAAACATTATCCCAAACATCCCTCCCCATTTCCAAGTGAATTTTTTTCTATGAACCATACCAAGATTCTATACTTCTTGGAAACTAACCCATGACACGACATGTCTCAAAGGGAATTCCCAATCGACATGGATTAAAAACTAGTTCCTTGGTATCGAAAATGCACTTCGGGGATTGATTTTACAAATGATAAATAAGAAATAATAATAATCAGAATGAAACATCACAACATGACCATTATTCATGTCCAAAGTAGATAGATAAAATCATTTTTAAAAATTTGAATACTATAATGAAAATCAAAAAATGTTAGATTAAACAACTACAAAACACTCAAAAAATCGCCATGAATCATGAGGGAAATCATCTTAAGAAAAATCATAAAAAACCACTATAAATTAGAAACACCATCCCCACTATGGAACATATTTAGTTTACCTGGGTCATATATAAAAAATTGTACACACACCAAATGTTGTTTGTAGAGTGTGATAAAAATCCTAGTAGGATTCCACATAATATAATGGATTTCATGCCATAACATTAGAAGTCAAATTAACATAAATGTATTAGGAAATAAAATAAACATCAACATTTAAAAATGAATGTTTTGGAAAACAATTCATTGAATGAAATATTTAAAAGAAAAAGGATTGAAATTAAAAAGTATACAAGCTCCACTATATGATGATAGTGAGAAACACGTCATAAGAGTAAACCATGTATCAAAAAATACATATAATATTTTTCTATAGTGGGACCCTTTCAACAACATATCACGGTGAAAAATTTTATAACAATCATAACCTATAACATCCTCATACTGAAGACAATATATGGGAGTCCATCCCAAGATCTAGTGGAATCCATTCACCTTTAGGTTTATTCGATGTTATGTCATCAATACCTATAGATTAAACCTGGTCCTAGCCCCACTAATTCAACTGGCATAATAGTTTTAGTCTTCCGACCTAAATGCCTACGATTCACTTTATGCTCAATTTTCATTTCACAGGTCTCAAAGATCATTATTTTCATATACATGCTTCAATAAAAACAGGGAACACTTGAGAACCCACCCATTTTCATAGGTAAATCTTCTTCCAAATATATAAAAACATAAATCCAATTTAAATAATACTTTACACCATATAATGAAAATAATGAACACATTTAAAAGAAAAATAAGAAAGGAATACATGAAATACAACAACATCATATTGAAAAAATCAGTATCCAACCCATATCCTACATGTAAAATAATTAAAACACATTTTACACAATAAAAAATTCTACATAACACATTCAATAGACCTAGAAACCATACCAATATCATTTAAAAATTCTTAAACACTAATTAAACATCATCATGTTTGGAAACATCATGAATATAGTGGAAAAAACAAAACCACGCCTCAAAAAAACCTAACCATGGAGGATCCGACCAAAAACATCAATACATGACCAAACAACTCGATATTGAACCCATATTAAGTCAAAAACCCCACTAGAATAGAAGAACACAAATAAGGAGGAAGAGAAACCCTTGAAGAAGAAAAAAATTAAGAGAAAAGAGACTTAATTTATGATTCATTGAGGATACCTCCCCAATTCCGGCCAAAATATAGATTTTGAGGGTCCAATAATGGTACGAGTGATATTATATGGATGAAAATCCTATACAGTTCAAATTCATGGTTGTTTTTTGTAAACATTCTTGGTGTGTAGAATGCTAAAATTCATATTTTATTGTCTCTCTAGAACACATGTTTAGCCCTATTTTCATCCAAATCATGTGGAATTTCTGTAGCTTCTTCTATACATGGAGAAATCAACCACACTATTTCATAGATAGGTCAAACCCCCACATGGTTTGACATGTGGCTAATATAGTGCCACATCCCATGGAACACAAGTTCATTGAGAAATTTTAATTTTTTCTTCTAACCATGCACTGAATGTGCGCTTCCTGATGCCAATACAAAAAAAATGTATTTTAGTACAAAAACATTATTTTAATCCAAGATAAAAATACAAGACAAAAAATAAAGGAATATATCTATGTATGAAATCCAACTTCAGAATATTCTCTCCACCATGATAATTTTTTATAATGGAATGTCATCCTAATGTGTAATTAGAGAACACGAATCGATATTATTCCCAAAAATATGGTTTAAACTCCCAAGTATCATACTCATAATAACCATGTTACCAATAAAATCAGACTAACATTATTCACATCCCTTGAATAATATTCCCTCAAGAATACATAATTGATACTCTATCCCACACAATGATATACATGATTCCAAATCCAACTCATCCCAATTAAACATATAGGATGGGTATAGATTATACTTCTATAATTGAGGTATATGGAACACATCATTAATTAACATAAAATGGGAAGGAAGACCTAAATTATACAGAACATTTATAACTCTCTCGGTAACCACAAAAGTACTGAAACATTTCAATGATAGATTCCCTTTATTACTATGATGATGGTGACCCATGAGATGTTGCAATATCAAAAAAATTGTGTCACCAACATTTAATTTGAATGCCATGAACCTCTAATGATCATATGACTTATGAAGACACTACGCTTTCAAAAACACTTTTGTATTAACATGGTATTATTTGACATTTCCTACACAATGCCCAGTTACAACATTGAGGCCTCACATACCTCAGCACCAAAAAATGATACCGACACGGTCCATAATAAATCTCCCTGAAAGAAGAAATTTATATTGAGTATTGTTAACTATTATTATAGGAAAACTCAACAAATCCAAAATGGTTATCCCCCGATCCATCAGAATCCAATACACATTGTAGGATAATGTTTTCTAAGATCTGATCCACCCAATTCATTTTACCATCTATTATTTAGATGGTATTCCGTACTAAAATTTATCTATGGCCCCATACACTATTAAATGAATTCTCAAAACTATGAGGAAAAACATGGGTCCCTATCTGAAATGATTACTGATAACACAGCATGAAGCCTAACAAAAACCCGAACATACCACCATCCAAATTAATATACATTTTCTAAATTCGTGATAAGAATGAAATGGGGTGATTTGGTAATATGGGTAATGACTACCCAAATGTAATTTCTCCCACAATGTGTATGAGATTGGATTAAAATAAAATCAATAATAGCCTCATCTCACTTACTAGTAAAACTTCTTTGGGGTTGAAGAAAACCAGAGGGCCTCTGGTTCTTTATTTTAATCTACTAACATGTATAACACAAAGATAAAAAAACTTTTATGTATTTTATCATTACTAACCACCATAAATGATAATTCAAATAATAAAAAATCATCATGTTTTTTGGAGGAATGGCCCACTAAGATCGGTTGCCACCACACATCATTATCATCCACAATGACAATGACATGACAAATCAACCCTTGAAAAAAACATCCTCAGGAGACAATGATAATTAAAAACTCACCTCCCCTTCATTTTGGAGATCTATATAATTATTTCACAACTAGTGAATTGGCTGGTCATGTTGAATTAATTCCTATAGGGATAATGTTAGTTCAGCGCTAGATAAGAACTAGCCTATACTATTCTCCTTAGTCCCCCAATTAAAATGAGAAAAAACCCCATCTAATTCCATTCTTAAATAGACTCCATCCATTATTGAACATGATATTTTATGCTCAAATCATCTACAACCACATTATCTTTACATGGGGTATATACGATAAGAAAATTGAACCCATGATGGTAATCACACCAATTCTATTGCCTAAAATTCATATCCTCATATGAGAAAATGTATTTTGAAATTCTTATCATCTGGGTAGACTACAATAATAATGCTAAACGTATAATGATACAACATCATTAGGGAATGAATCACTACTTCCAATTCCAGTTCAGGCATTGAGTAATTAGTTTTATATGGAAGAACCCTGAGACAGCAACATGTCACCACATGATCATCCTGCATCAACACACACCCAAGACCCATACAATAAGAATCATAGTAGACCATGTATCCACTTCTTGATTCCTGCAAGCTCAAAATAGTTACTGTGATCACCCATGAAATAACAACTAAAAAATATTCTTATCACTTGAAATTACATTAAAACATCACTACCTTCTAGGTGAGCATCGTAATGGGAGAGGCACAACGAGAGAAATCCCAAATAAATGAACTGAAATATCCTACTAGGAAAATAAATATTATCATCTCAAAATAATTCATTAGAAACACTCAGGATATCCCTACACTAATCTTCTCGGTGGAATGATCAAACCCCATGTTTTGACAACACATGTCTAATAGACATCATCACCCAGATCCATAAGGTGTAATTGGAAAACATTTCCTTGACATGATGGTGATGAATAGTTTCCAATACATTCATATACTTCTATGGATGCTCTTCCTCATTCCAACAATTTAAAAAAATTTCATCCAAAAATACCATGACAAAATAGTCATGCTACAGGTTGATCACAATGTTTATATGCACCATAAATACCATTGTAGTCTGCTTCTTCATTAATAGCAGGAAAAAATACTCAAAAGCACCTTACCTACATTAGAATGATGTTTTTGGAACATCCACCTCTCTAACTCTAACAAGCTGATATTCAAAACCCAAGTCAAACTTTGAGAACCACCTATGTCTCATAAACTATTCAAAAAAGGCCATTATTATGGTGTATAGGGTGCCCATTATTAATCATCACCTTATTCAGTTTCAATAATTTATACACAACTAGATAAATCCTCCATCCCTCATATCAAATATAACTATGGTGTATAAAGGTGAGACACCTGAGTGATTGAATCCTTTGTATACAAATAATCTTGTTGTAACATTAATTCCATCTACATGGTTGGGTAAATATATTATTTTGGAATAGATATTGACAGTTTACCCTATAAAAAATATTCAATGAACTCCATGATGTGATATAGAGGAAACACTGAAAATTCATCGAAAAAACATTTGAAATATATCCACTAGGGGTGGTAATATTCTCTTAGTAATTCCACAATCAAAAACCAACACGAGTGACAAAAAATGAAATGATAGACTTTTAAATTTTTTTAGTTGAGGTCTAGAATGTACCAATAAAGGATCTCATTCACCGTGAAAAACATGGGTACTCCCACAATAATGGTACCTCAAACTGTCGTAGGTCTTGTATCAGATTCTACTGCCTCTTGAACATGATCATAATGCAAATTGGTCTATTCCAAAACCTGAGAACGTCCATTGGCATGTTGATCTACCATGATCTGAATCTCTAATGAAGTGGATACATTCCTACTGACACATCCACCAAACATGGAACTTGATGTTATCGAGGGTTCTAATGGGGATGACGTCCCCTTGGAAGCTACATATACTATATGATATTGATAAAGATGAACCACTATGAATCAATTCTTCATGTTCCCCCTAATTCGACATTATTGTAAAGGGATGGGATGGGATAAACAAGATGAAAACATACTCCATGACATCCTTCACTAATGGCAGACAACTAATCCACCACCCAATGCCATAGATGAAGAATTCTGGGAATGATGGACTAAACTAAAACCTCCCTTATTTTATTGAAATTCCCATTTACACATATTCTCATATGAAATTCTACTACCCTATCCCACTACTGATACAACCCTAAAGAAACTTAAAATTACACTATAGTCAATCTTCACCATCAGAGAAAGATCAACCACCTCAAAATAAGATATTAAATTGAAAATAAATACATGATAAAATATATCTGATCACAACACAATATTGAATTGTTAATCCTTCAGCTTCTCATTGGATACTATCGTGATTATGAATCAGAATAACTTTGCAAAGTATTCGGCATACTCTATCACTATCTGACCCCCCACATGAAGTTACAACAACACTAAGGCATTAGAAAATGATAATTTCTTAGAGAAATAATACTCTTCAATGATGGAATTAATTCCTTCCAACCCATCTCCTCATGATTCTTTACCTTAACCATTGAGATCAAATACATATGACTAGGACTGTCCAAGATTAAGGATGCTCACAATACCCTAAATTCCTCATGATTATTATGAAACATGAAAATAAAATCAATCTTATCAATCTAATCCAATGATTAATGGGTGTCTATTTTTTCCCAAATGGATGGAGGCTTGTTATTGGAGATCATCTGTACTTTATCCTTTCCAATACCTAGTTCATATTCCCCAACATAAGTAGGACCAAATCCCTCTCCCTATCCTAATACATGGACAACTTGAAAGAAAAAAATTATCATTAAACCACTTTAATGAAATTTCATAAAAAACAATTATTCTCAAACACATCTATATATTTCAACAAAAACATCATCAACACTATAATAATACAAACCAATTCACCCACACTCGATATCCAAGAATAGTATATATCCTATACATCTCACTTGGGGATGAAGTAAAACCAAAACACAACATCCCCTGGTGACTCAGGATCTTTTAATAGGTGTTTCTTCAGGACACCCCACTCACAACTCGAACTTCAATCCCTGAAAATAGTAGATTTAGTCTATATGGACTCTTCAAAAATAAAATAACCTATAGAAATGGTAATAAATATCACCAAATACCATTTTATCAAGAATGAAAATGGGATTCCATCCATCCCGACAATAGACCGTTAACACAAAATGGACAAAATTATGTTCACACTCCCCATGGGCTAGCAACTAGTTCCATGGCATAAGAAATTTAGTTTTGGTAATGATTTCACCCATAATAAATAGGAATGAATGTTACTAAAAATGAAACACCATGAAATGTTCAATATCCAAGATCAAAATAGACAAAATAATTCATATTCAAACATTTGACAACAATATCAAAATTCAAAAATGGGTAGGGTAATAAACTAGAAAAAAACTGAGATCCTCGACGTGACAAGAGTTTTATCACCCTCAAGACACCTCCTCCAAGACTTGTGACAAATAAATACTAAAAACCAAATCCACCATCCCTGCTATAGAACATCATTCCTTTACCTTGTTCATACATAAAAATTTCTGAATATATATAATGGTGTGTTTATAATGTGGTATGAATCCTAGTTGGAACACACCCAACATAATGGATTTCATTCCATATCATTAGATGAAAAATTAATATTTTTATTTCATTAAACAAAAGATATATGATTTTTATGAAAATATTTTATGTCACACACTTCATAGAAAAACATATTAAAAGGAAACATTCATTTCAATTATAATATAAACAAGGTCAGAATTCTTCTGATGGTGAGAAAACATCACAAGTGGGCACCACATATTTGGAAATAACAATAGGATATACAATAGTGGGAACATAGGAGCCTCATATCTATGTGAAACATGATACAAAAAGAAAAACCCATAGCATCCTCATTCACGAACCACATGAGTGGAGTTTATCCCATAGACCAGTTATCTCCAATTATAATATTTTTATTTATTACTATGTCATCAATTATTCTAGAAGAAAACACACCACATCACAACTAATCCTTCAAATCCATATGCACACCAAGTTCAATTTAAATCATACTTTACAGCACTTTCATATTTTATCGAACCCATTTAGAACACAACAGGAAATGAACACTTGAAACAAAACCACTTACCATTATAAAATCATTTTCCAACACATACTAACCTATATAACAATTTAAAACACATTTCTCACAATACACATTGTCCATAGAAAAAATTATAGAAACCATGAACAATTCCATAATACTATAATAATTTTTAAATAAAAAACCACCTCACTAAAGCTTTGAAGCTTCTATGATCTAATTGAAGAAAACAAATCCATCTAAAACAAATATTGTATAGGAAATATTTAAGAACAAACATCAAGACATCACTAAAAAACTCAATATCGAACCCTAATGTTTTCAAAGATCCAATTGGAAAATAATAAACCAAATAGAGAGGAAGGAAAGCCTTAACATAATGATGAAATAGAGAGACAAGATACATACTTGGTGATTATTTTATGTAATTATATTAAATTCACCCAATAGATAGAGTTAAATGGGGACAAGATATATCAGAGGGATCTTATAGGGAGGAAAATACCATAGGTTTCTAATTAGGGGTGGTTTGGGGTTAAAATTTGGGGATGTTGGAATGGTAAAATTTAAATCATAAGTGCCTAAACATGCCAAAAATATATATTCCATGGTTTTAAATACCATGAGGAAACTATGTCGTCCCCTCTCTTCAAGAGGAACCCAGCTGCATGGCTTCCTGGGGGAGGGAACATGCCCGTATGGCTGGGCATCTGGGTAGGCTAGTAATAGTTTATGGGGTCCATGGATTCCTCTAAAATGAAGAATGGTTTTCCCTAAACATGCACCAACCAAGCACCACTAGCTATGGATCGCAAAACACAATTTTTATCTAAAAACACCAGGTAAAATACAGGGATAAATAAAAGATAAAAAATATAAAAAGAATACAACACTGTTAAAAATAAACGATATCATAAATCACTTATCAAAAAATAGCCTTTAATTTCCTAATAAGAATGAAAAGGTGAGATATATAACAAGGATTTATAAGTCATAACTACAGAATTTCAAGAATTTTTATTCTTATACATGATATAAATATTCTCTAACCACTATAATCTAGTGATATAAGTATATAGTATTCAAATATCTTTTTGGGTTGATGGACCAATTGTTTTTGTTAAATTTCCATCCCTATTGTAAATAAGAACATAACTCTTTTGTACACGAGGAAAACAAACCATAATAAAGAGGAATTTTTAATTTTGATCACTACATATAATACCTAGTTATAAACATTGAATTAATGATTAAATAATATATTTATAACAATATTGTGACTATTGAAATATAGGAAAATACATTCCTCTTACTCATTCTGTCACATTATGTCATTTGTTTTAAAAGTTTATTTAAATATTTAATATGATATTTAATAATTTTTTATGGATTAGTGGTTAATGGATAATAACTCTACAAACCAGGGTCAACAAAATTGTATTGTTTTGATGTTTTAAAATATAATACCCCTAAACATCCAGTGTGAACCTTACCATTTTTGTTACAAAATAAGTAATAGTGAAAAGTAACCAAAATATTATAGTAATAATAATATTTAATAAAAGTAATTTAATTAGAAATAATAAATAATATATCTATATTATTAAATAGATTGATATTTCATAAATAAATAATTTAATTGATGTTATTTAAATTATTATAAAAATGCTTTATTTATTTTATACATACAACTTCTCTTATTCCATGTTGAATTTATTTTAAATGACTCTAGAATGTACTCTATTAATATTCAATAGATTATAAATTTCATTTTACAATTATTTTATTTATTATATTGGTATTAAATTGTAATTATTTAAATATATTTTATGTATATTATTTTCTATGTTATACAAAAATGAACAAATAATGTTTTTTTAATATTCCATGACATCCCATTTCCATAGTTTAATTTGTATATTTTTTCAATATTCCATTAAATATTTTCATATTTTACATGGATATTATTTCGGTCAATAATTTAATGATTTATATATTTAATAAAAAAATATTTCAATCGATCTTTTTTATTATCATTGTGACATTGAAAAATGTGTTATTGATTATGATCTTAAAATTTAAATTACAAGATATATATGATTAATGTGAATGGAATTCATTATTTATCAGTGTTATGTTTCATTTAAATATTTTACTAATGAATATAAATCTGAAAATATTTAAAAATATGGGTTATCCCAATATAGTTTTAGAATGAATTGGGTAAAATCATAGAGTTTACTAGTGATAAGGTACAATTATGAGATATATGAATTATCTAGTTTTGTGATTCTGTTATAAGGATTTGTAAAACGGTGATTATAAAGATAATGTCCCATGGAATAAAAATTATATTCATAGAATGGTTAATAATGATTATTATTAAATTCCAAAATCACGAAAATGTTAAAATGATTCCATGAAAAGTTTTATGATATTTTTTTAAACTAAGTTCAAAGGATTAATTTTCCAGGAAAGGTATTCTTGTGGTATCATATTACTCATGAAAACCTAATGATAATAATTTTTCTATTAAGATTTATTATAGAAATTTTTATAAAATATCTTTGCATATTATCTATTTTAAGGAATTTAATTCTAATTTTGTAAGAAATATTTAATGTTAAAAAAACATTCATATGAATTTTTCAGGCATACAAATTTACTAACGAGTTCATTTTTATTTATGTCACATATTGTGATTTTTTTAACTTATCCAATTATCTAAAAATAATTTTTCATATTGTTTATTGATGAGAAGACATGATAATACTATCATATTTTCATATAGTGCAGTAACCTCACACAATGAGTGAATATACTTATATATAACATTTTTTTTTAAAATAATATGGAAGTTGTGGGGAAATTTTGATTTTATTATGTAATGTTTTACATCATTTTGTAAAAATATTAACTAAAATAATCTCTGAAGGGAAAAGTGTTAATAAATTATTCTAAAAAATAAAAATATATTTTTTTAATTTATAATCCATTTTATTACGGTAAAATTCATTTCAAAATTTTATTTCAGTATTTCATATACAAGTGTTCCAAAAAGGAATAAAGAGATCTGATTATCGAAAATGATATATGAATGGGTGAATTATAATATCTAGAATAATATTTTTCAGGAATTTAGATATTTATATAAAAGATAGAATATGGGTGGGCTGACTAATTTGAGTTTAGATAATCGATATGTAGAATTAGAATAATAATAATAATAATAACAATAACAATAAGTGAAATTTAAAAAAAACATGATGATGTTCTAGGTTCAATTAAGCTTGAATTATTATTTTAATTGGGATTATATATCTTACGTTCATTGTGACAACATCACAATTGTTATGTGTAACATTGAATATCACGTGTTCAAGGAAATTAAATTCATATTCCTATTTTATACATTGATATTCTTTTAGAAATATTGATCAAGAGTATAAGTAGATGAATCCAAATATGCAAGTGTTCATTTTGAGTATGGAACAATATAAAAATCTATTTTTCTGTTTTTATTTTTTTATTTTTTCCTTGGAGTATATGTGTTTTGTGTAATGTTCTATTTTCATTCAGTTTAATATGATTCATATAATTACTTTTAGGGAAATGTAAATGACTGTAAATACATGGATCCACATCAAACCCCCCCATCAGATAATTTTATTTGTTTATCCTGGCCTTTATCATGTAGTAATATAGAATATCACTTCCATTTAATATATTTCAATGGTATGAATTTTGTTTTTAAAATATTTCCTCCTTGAATATAGTTTCCATAATTTAATTTCAGATATTATCATAGAAAAAAATTTATTCAGTGAACAAATTGTGATTTAGTTTTTATAGGGAAAAATTTAATATATTTTTAAATATTAAATGTTATTGAATGTTTGATAATCAGTCATGAACTATTCTAAGATTATATGAACATATTTTTACATACTTATAAGGTTATTCTATAATGATAGTCCATGAAATATTTTTGAATAATATTTGGTAGACGAAAAATTTAATATTTTATTATTATTTAGAAAAAGAAATTCATAATGTTAATGGTGTTATTATATGAAATGGAATTTTTGATGAAATAAAATTTGTTTTTAATTAAATGAAAATGATATCAATTCTATGATAAATTTTTGATGGATAATTTATGAACATATCATTCTGAATTATGATTAAATAGTGGAAAATATCCTCATTCAAGTTTATTAAATAGTTAGCACCATCAATGGTTTTGTGGGAATATAGATGAATATAAGATTGTTAAAAACATACCTTTTATCAAACCAATTATGTTTTAAATAATGGTTTCATCTCTCAAGAATAATTACATAGATACATATCCTCTTTATGATTTAAATAAAAAAAAAAATTTAATTAAATTAGGAAATGAATTTTTATCAATAATAAGAGATATGTTGGTAAGGAATTTTCATTTATAGATTTGGAAAAATAGAAAAGTGGGAAATAATTTATTGAAGATTAAGAGGATATTTATGAAGATTATTATATACAAATATAATCTTAAAAACAAAAATTTCATATTTAATGATATTTGAGATGAAAAAATAAATGTAAAATGTAATTTTTCCACAAGTGATTTAATTATGGTGAAATTCTTTATTATTCATTTAATTTTTATAAAAGATAAGAAAACGTTGTTTCATTTGAGGGTGAACGTCAAAAAAATTCCATACATTATAATGTATCATAATATAACACATATGAATTTATTTCAGATAGTAAATGTAAGGAATTTTATAAATAAAAAATGGGATTTTTTTTGTTATGTACGAATGTGGTGACGGTAGTGAACTTGGAGAATACATTGAAATATCTATTGAATTGAGTTTATGTAATATCATTTTAAATTTAAATGAAAATTAAATAACTAGTGATGAGGGTAGTGATTTTGGGTGTGAAGAAGAAACATGTATATAGTTCTTGATAATTAATTATATGAATAAATATCATATAATGATTTGAAAACTATAAAATTTGATTAATAATATAATTAAATAGCTTCCATCCTAAATAAATTACTATTCCTTACATCATAAAATAGACTCAATGTTGATTACTTACATTTTTTACATCCATAAATTACTCAATAAATAACTAACATGAATCTTTTTCTATTGGGGAAAATGATAAAAAATGGGGGGTGTTTGAAATTGTTCAATACAAATTTATGGAAATTATGATGGAATTAAAAAACATAAAATAATAAATTTATAATTCCATTCATGAAGTAAAAGAAAAAATTGATAATAGTTTAATTAAAATTATTGATGAAAATTGATGAGTGGTGATCTTTGGAAAAACAATAAAACATACAACTATCTTGATATTTTTATAGAAATTATGTGAAATAAAATTATATTATAATTGGTTATTCAAAAATAATATAAAATAGTAAATGCATAATGATAAATTTTTTATGAATCTAATAATAATTTTAATTTGAAGAAAGGTTCCATGTTTTTTTAAATGAGGAATAACAGAAACATTTTTCTTCTATATAATATGAATTTTTCAACGTTAATTAGTCATTGATTAAAAAATTTAACAATTTTGGATGATTTTCAAATATTTCATAAACATTTGGGTTCATTTATAAATATATATATATCTTCCTGGAGGATTAGGGAGGACTATTTTAATGGACATTCAACCCACTAATTTAATATGAGATTATATATAACTATAAAAAAATGGTCTAATGGTTTAAGATATTTTTCAATCAATCGAACTTTGGGGAGATGCAACTAAACTGGACACTTTTTTAAAGACAATATCACTATTATTTTTAACAAATATATTACTTTTTTATATGGAAAGGTTATATTATATTAAAGGGAAAGAAAATTGGATTTTATTTGTATTTAATTTTTCTCTAAAATAATCTCAAATGGATTTTTTGTGGAGGTTGGATAGTCAAGTCTCTTCACATATGATTTGATATTTTACATTAAGGTAATCAGTCTCTATTAACAATTCCCTAAAATATTCATCCATTTTGCGATAATAGGTAATTGTATGATAAATGATTTTTTTAGATATTATTGGAAATGAAAACATTATTTTTATAAATGATCTATTTCATAACATACTGAAATAGAACAAATTATTTTTCTCTTAGATATAAAATTATTGAAACTAGTATAATATTTTAAAAAAATAATTTCTTATTGATGGTAATAAATCATATTCTTGTTTTTACGAGATTGAATTTATTAGTAGAAATTTTTTCTATATTGGTGATATAGAAAATTCATTCTAAATGATATTGAAGTAACAAAATTTATTTTGGATTCAAATACTTTACCTAATTTTCCAATAACAAATAGTAATTATTCCCATTGTGGGAATTCAAATAAATTTTTAATGATAAATATGAAATTATATATTATATGCAACATATGTTTATATTGGATTATTGATTAGTTTTAAGAAATGAAATTGTAAATTAAAAAAAAGTCATCAATTACAACTCTTTATATGAGATCACTATGGTCCGAGGAAAAGGTAATTGATAAACTTCAATTGATATTTAATTTTCTTTAATAATTAGTTGAAACAATTTTTTTAAAATATGTTGATGCGACATTGATTGTAAGATATAAAAATATTTTCAAAATTCAAAATAAGTACATAAAAAGAGTATTTTCTTATAAAATTATTTGGGTACAAAAAAATAGTGTCAAATATTAAAGTGGGAAATTAAAATCATATGGTGTAAATCAGAATATTCTCCATGAATTTACAACAACATAAATGATTATTTTGGATTTTAATAAAATTCATGTTCTGGAACACTAAATGTATGACCATGCCCATTAATTATATAGTTTTACAACATATTATGAAGATATATAATTTTTGGATAAATGTTGATGTTTCTAAAGTGGATGGGAAATTAAGAAAAATAAATGTATAATATAATTTTTTGATTTTTTTTCTAGTAATTAAGAACAACTATTTTAAACTCCTCAATTTACAAGAATGAATATCATGGTCTAAAGTATCATTTATGATTAATAAAAGATGATTTAAATGTATGAAACATAAAATGAATCAATTCATAGGATATTTTCCCTCATGTTTAAAAACAATATGTGAATAAGGATTCATAGCATCATGAGTGGATTGATTATGTTAAATATATATTTTTACTAGTTTGAAAATAATAATATGTGGGAGTTAGAAAGAAAAATGAATTATATATTTTCATATTAATTGATGAGTGGTACGTCTTAAGGTAATAACTATAAGAATGAAAAAAAACTAAATTATTTCTTTATGGTGATAAAATTAATGAAATTAATAGTGGGAAAAAAACATAATATCAATGAAGAAAATGAGGTATCATCAATTGTAATTTTATATAAATATGACTATATATTTCTTAAAATTGAAGAAGATTTTTGTGAATAATCTGTTAATTTTATTGAATAATAATATTGATATATCAATTGAAAGTAGATTGCGGTACATATTAATTTTTTAATTTCATAAGAGAAATACCATATCACCCTTTATCAAGATATATGTACCATAAAAATAATGAATTTTTTTGTCATGGAGGATTGAAAATAACTCATGACCCTAATTCGAGTGGGGATGAAGATTCCATTTATTAAAAAAGAAGAAAATATTTATAGAGACACTTAAAAATTATATTTAAGTATTTATCACAATAAGGATATACGAAAATATATATCAAGGAAATGTTCAAATATAAATATAAATATAATAGAAAAAAATTATAGTATGATATAAAAAATATACAATAGACATGATATTTTATGGGGAATATCGTTATATTGTAGAGTTTTATTTTCTGGAGATTGGGGTGTATGTTTATAGATAATGAATCAATTTTTTGTGAGCATGATTACTACTAAGAGGTAATGAAATATTTATACCAGGAGAACCCCATTTAATAGAAATTAGTGGAATTAATGGTATATATGATGATTCCATTTATTATGGAATGTGATAATAAAATTAAGAAAAGTCATTTAATGTGTATATTTCATTATCAAAAATATATGTGCATTTATATTACTTATCACTCTATTAAGGAATAGGGGAGAAAAATAGTTAAAGATTGAGTGTTTTCCAACTATGTTGTGGATTACTGATGTGTTCACTATGAAGCTTCTGATGGAGTTGTTTCTATAGACTGAAATTTATTATTGTGGATCTACATCATTCCACTCAAATATATGGATTGGTTATTCTATCCTCTCTTTTATTTTACTTGGATTATTGTTGTGATATGCGGAATTGAACAACATAAATTCAAAATAAATGTATTTTATTCATGCAAGAATATATATTTGAGGATAAATCAAAGATGAATAATGAAAATATAGCGAGGGAATGAGTTAGTGAACCATTAAATCTATACTATCATATTTGTGGTTCATGATTGTACTATCATGTTATCTAGAGACCCATATAATTGTTTTATAAAATTAATCACTATCTATTATATTAAGTTAATTATTTTTTGTATCAAAATATATAAAAATTTTGATGTAACTCACCATATTATAAATGCAGATAATATTATTAAATGCATTCGTATTCAAATTTCCATCAAATCTGATTAGTTTTTTTATTGGCCATTCATTTCATCGTGATCGATGATATAAAAGTGATATGCGATTTATAGTTTATAATAAAATACAAAGGGGGGTATTTAAATGTATATGAATTTGTTTTGGGGCGATGAGATAAAGATTTATTGTTACAATTTGGACATTATTAAAAAAATATAGAGTGGATTTTGAGGTCTATTCCCAGGTAGGGTCACATTGTGTTTTCAAAATAAAAGAGGATTCCTGGGGATTATTTAGAAACAAAAATATAAATGAATTATATGTGATACATTATTTTTCATTTATGATATTAATCATTTTATGGTTCTTGAATTATTAGAATATTTTTAAATAATATTGTACTTGGAAGGAGACAATTTTTCAAAGGTGCTGAATCTCTAAATTTAATAAATTTAGAAATAAAATATTCTTAAAAATTTAATTTTTAAAGAGTAATGTACTTTTGAAAAAATAATTCTTTTAATATAATATTTAATCACATCCTGGCCTTTTAGGTTGAACTTCTTGTTTATATATAATAATTTCTTTTTTATTGTTCATCATATTAATTATTTCCTGCCATAATACTGAAATTGTGAATAATATGAACTATTTTGGATTGGAGGTTATAGAGAGTCATGTCGTGTAGGTGTAACATGTACTATAATGCACCTAAATGAGGAGTTTTTGGAGAATAAAATTTTTGAGTTTGAGTTATGATATATGTAATGATGATGAAACTATTACCACATATGAATATATTTATATTATCAAAGGGTAAATTGAAGTGACTAATGTTGATTTCCATTTTTTTAATAAATCACTACAAGGGGGTGGTGACTTATGAATTAAAATTAATCAACATTAATTAAATATTCAATGTAATAAATAGTTGTGTCTTTTATACGAATATTTTTTCGCCTTCGGAATTAAAGTAAAATGTAGTCACACCTTAGTAGAGGACCTTATTTCATTTTCATATTGATGAATTTTTTTATTGAGATATAATCGGATATATTACATTTTGATTAAATAAAAAAAAAATTAAATTTACACTAAGGTGGATTATGTTTTTTTAAAGGGGATAATAGTACTCAATAATTCAATACCCTCAATCATATCCAAGGGGGTTTATATGCCATATATAGTTATGAGGGAGAAATGATGTAGGTATGATTGAGATGGATGTCATCAAATTACTTGTAGAAATTAATATCATTATACAAGAGTTATTAGTGAAGATCATATGATATTATGTGAGTAGAGTATACAGAAGAGGAAGTGGAGGACAGATCAAAGTAAAATCATATTAAAAACAAGATATTGTTATATACATTATTAATTATATATTTCTATTAAAATTAAAATTATATATCTTTGTTTATATTATATTTATTAACCCAATTTGGATGAAAAATTTTGTATCATAAAATTAAGAATAATCCCCACTCATTTTAAATCTAAATGGTTATTCTAGTTGAATGTGTGATCACTTGTTTTACAAGTTCAATCCAAGGATGAAGCTTCTCATTTTGTGTATTGATACATTTTAAAATATGTTACACTTATGGTTTTTATTAAATGGAGTTTATTTTATTTTTTTAAAGTGATGTTGTAATTCATAATGATATTAATATAGTTTTTTGGAAGGTTATAAGAAATCAAAATCAATTCAACTATTAACCACACATCATTGTAAATTCCCACCATTCATAAGGTCTATTCATACATCACGAGGAACAACATTTATGATGTAGATATATTAGAAATTATTGTGATGAATTGGTATACAGTTTCATGGGATAAACTTGAGAACATCATTGATATTCATATATTAATTAGATTAGAAAGGCAATTTGTTGTTTTTTCACAATTACTCATGATTTGTAGCATTGATGATATATCTGAATTAGAAGGTGGAAATGGTTGAGTGGTTTAATTAATGATTGATATATTTTTAGTATTGGATACTCATGTTAACATATATATGATAAATTAATATACTTATAATAGTTAACGAGGAGACATTGTATTATGATTCATTATGATTTAAGATTTCAGAATTCCCCATTATGGATATGAAATTTGTTGTTTTTAACTCCAATCAGATAATTATTCATAAGAAGAATAGTCATTTACATGACTTAGATTTAGTACTGTTACAGATTTTTCTAATATTCTAATATCATTACGTAAATTGAAATAATTGTATGGTTTATACTAAACATAATTTATGAAATTATATATTGTCCAAACATAAACTAAATCAATATCAATGAAGGTTGTCTTTGAATGTAATATCATTTTACATTGAAGGAGAATATAAATTTCTTAAATCGAAAATCATGGTCAATTAACTGAGTAAGAAATTGTAGGATAAAATAGTTCATAAGGATAGAATATTGAAATATTTAATGGGTAAATGTTATATGATTTATCATTATCTATTGGATTATTTGGATAAATATTTTCTTATGGCCCTGAATATTTCAACTGCACTCTTTTATAGAGAGATGGAGAGTTAGTTTTGAGATTCATGTTTCTTTATGATGAGGGATAATACATATGGTGGATAAACACCACTATATAGAACAATGGATGATAATGAAAAAAATTATATTTGATGACGACTTTTGGTCTCAATGACAATGTGAAGGGGGATAATTTGATCCTCACACACCACATGGTTGATTGTTCCCCTATAAAAAACATGATATTTTATGAAATATATAATATGTTTTAGTGGAATTGTATGAAGAAGGATATATCATATTTTTCATCATGATTATTAATCAGTTTGTGGATGAATGTTGTGTATCATTGGCCCAAATTCCTTTATCAAGATTTTACCTCTCCCTAGTGGATGATGAATAATTTGATGTTGGATTAAATGATTGGGTCATTGAGGTTTACTTTTAGTTGTGTTATTTTATAGGTTATATACTATTGGTTGAGAAATGATTCTCATTTTTACCAATAAAGGACACTCTTATTATTGATGAGTTTAACCAGATGTATAATTGATAGGTATAACATCTTACAAATGTTCAATGTATCATTTCATATGAAGAATATTAGTTTATATATTTCCCAAAAAAGGGATAATAAAGTTATTTGGATGCACCAATTCATTTGTGGACTTCATAAAATTCACTAACTAATGGAAACATTTTGAATCATATCTATGTATTAGATGGAATAGTATGAGGTATGTCTGTAATTTTGGTGATTTGCGTGAGATTTCGATTTCATTAGAAGATTTGTCCTATAAAAATAATTATAATGAATTGTATTATTTAACATGAGTTGTTTAAATGAGTTAAATTATATTATTATATGATTTATTTCAGATAGAGGTAGTGGAGTCCTATATTATATTTATAAGCCTCATATTTGAGACATGTGATTATAATTTATTGGTTTAAAAGAAGTTAAAGATCATCTGATGTATTCATGATCCAATACTAGCCCATGAAACCATAATATAGAAATTTATGTAAGAAAATAAGCCTTACATAATGTTTTTACTCATCTTGAACATCTACTTATTCAATGGTAGGGGATCGTAGAACCTAGGTTCATTCATTTCATGTGCAAGTAAGAGGAAAAATTAATTTATTTATCTAGTTAATTAAATTATTTTAATCCTAACACCAATGTAATATGATTAATGATATGGTTATTTAGCCTAATAATCCTTATGTTTTCCAATAATCACTAATTTATTATACTTTCCTTCCCATTGGATAATGAATAATGAAGAACAATGGCAGAACCATGGATCTGGGCTGATCGAAGCATGATGAATACAACAGATATTGTCAAACATGTTGTTCAACAACTAATATCGATCCAATAAATGTATAAAATATATTTTGTGTTTTTACTCCTTTTATTAAATGATAGATCTTGCTGATAATTTTTCCTGGAATCTATGCACCTTTCACATTCCGGAGTATTGAATTCAATTTCCTTTATCAGTTGTTTCCACCCCCAATGTCCCAATCCCCATAGGTTGGACACGAATGCATTCCCAACAATCTAAAAAATATTTTGTGTCTTTTATTCCTTAATTTTATGTTTTCATTTCCATTGGGACCCTATGTTTTCTGAATTTATGATTTTCGTGCGACCCGAGGTCGATTGGGTGCGTAAATCGGGGTGGATTTGGGGAATGGAGACAAAATTATTAGCATGGCATAAATCTGTGATCATCTCATTGAATGGATATAAAATCCAAAAAAATTACATAGAACCATTGAGAATCCGTGGTGGGGTGGCATGAATAATGAGGAATGAAACCCTATTTCATTTCAGTTATTGATTCCCACTGAACGGTGGTTTGAAATAGCAATTCACGGCTAGATATTGACGTTTCAAAAAATTTATTTACTAAATAAGATGTTGTCGGGCCATATTCAACGTATGGAACCCAGATCAATGAATTTCAAAGTTTTGTAGAAAACCTGACAACACCTTATATACTACAACGAATAATTTACATTTAAAAACCCTCACCCGATGTGTTGGGCGTTTGGGAGAAGTTAAAGATGACATGATGTGTACTCCCTTTGACATACCATGTACCCCCATTTAGTGTGTAAAAAGCCACCTGAAGGAACAAGTTTCCTAGAACATGCTATGTTCTGAGTACATAGATACGACTAGTAGAAATAGCCTCAGTTCCAGATAGTTTGGACATAGCTTGTATTCCACATACAAGGCATGCAATACTTCATGTAATGGGACCCATGTACAAGAAAGAGATATCTCCAAGAAGTGGATAGTTAGAACACATCATGTGGGTCCTCTCACGCACTATGTACTACTTTTTCTCTTCATATAAATTCTCAAAACCCCCATATCTTCTTTGTTATAACACATATTTTGTCCCATGAGATATATATCATGAGTGTTTTTTCAGGAATAATTTAATGGTTCCCTTAAAAGAAGATTTCGGGATACAAATCCATTATTCTAGGTTTGTAATTCATAATGGTGACACCTAATGAAGGAAATAAACAGAAAGAATCATCAGAGATGTACCTGGAAAACCCTTTATTTGGGCTAGTTATGGGAGTTCCCCAATGGCAGTTCATGGCATACCATCCCATAGTATTATGCAGTGACATTCATTGATTTTCATACCGAGTTACCTTATAATAAGATAATGGTAGGGGAGTTCCTTGATGTGATGATATTACACTCTATCTCGGGTGGGATGTGGTTTTCCCTAATGATATTCTAGGTTTAACCCGTAATATGGTCTGGGTAGTGGTGTTTCGTTGAAAACTAATCATTATTAACATCCATTAGTATCTGTTTAGGGACTTTTCTCAGTGAAAATTTTGAGTGGTACCCTCCAGCTGGGAACGATAGTGGGATTCCTCAGTGACTACTAGAGAAAAATCCTAACAGTTCTATTCAATAATGAGGCATGGTTTGAATTACCATTGAACTCACGAGAAAGTGACATACTATCCCCACTAAGACCCATTCTTGTGATGTGACATAAAACCATGTGGGGGAGTCAGTACCACCTAAACTTTATAGTATCATGGTGTGTTGTAATTTTAGCCAAATTGATTTGTTTCTCCTAGGTAGACACATGAGGAACTGGGTGTAAAGTCCCTGGTTTAACATACATGGACATTAAATTAATTATGAGGAATACCAAATACATGGCAAAAATAGATTCCCAAGGACCGTATTAGTTTAGTTGATTTGGAAACGTAAAAACATAAAAACTAGTTCATAAATAAATCTACAACATATCTTTCTTTATCTTTCATAACTATAACCCCTTTTTGACACATCATACATAAAACACCTCATAAAATCCTGGGGAAAATTAAACATGAATAAGGGTGATCTCAAATGTCTAGTAAGGGTAATCATGGAAACAATAATACAAAAAATAAACATAAAAATATAAAATCTGGAACATAATTCTTTAAAAATAACATACCATATTTAACATATACAAATATTTTGAATCATGATGTAAATATTTGTACTTCTTAAGGCAGACATCCTAATGAAATCATGAACAATGAGAAAATATCATTGGAATAAAACTTCAAATTTTGGAAAACAAATAAGAACATAATATAATATCCACATTAGAAAAGTCTTTTCTTCCAAGACCATCATAAAGTAAAATGTACATTACTGAATTGGGTTTACCTTTCATTCCATCCATTTATTACTAAACCATATTTTCATGTCATTCCAACCCTGTATTACTGAACCAGATTTACTCACAGTTCTAGTCATGTCTATCTTGTGAGATATAAATCATTACCCAATTCATTAGAGGGAGATATTGGTTAGACCCATCTCATAATGAAATTAATATTACACACAACATAAAACACAAACCATTTATCATACTATAACTCATGGACAAAAATAATGGGTTCCTTAAACATCGTTCCATCATAACATAATCCCTAAAAGATAAATAAATTTCATTAAAATAATTCCATCATAAACACAATAAAATAGAAGTAATAATGAGGATATAAATGTAAAACTATGTCATATAATATGAATTCTTTTTTTGATAAAACACTTTAGCTTAAATCCTGAGGAAAATATCCATTCTTCGTCAAAAATGTTTTCCTTCGTCAAAATGCCACTAAGTTTTAGAAGAAAAATTTTAATGTGAAAATAACATAGTATGAATGTAGTTGAAGTTAAACTAACTAATTCATTATGAATTTGTAAAAATACATTCATTCCATACAAGAAAAAAACATTGTTCAAGTACTTTTTTCAGAAAATTCAATAAGGACATCGTGTGGAAAACAAAATAAATATCCCTTCCATATCTTTTAATAAACAAAACCAATGGGTATAATTTATTTTTAACAATCATATAAAAATATAATATTATATATTTAAGAAACATGGAAGTGGAAGATAAATATACCCTATTAAATACTTATTAATAAACAATCACGAATAATAATGAGAATGCAAACTTCTCCCTTACCTTAAATCTGATATGATTCTTATGTATCTAAAACACATGTATAGTGGGTTTAAACAAGTCATTAACTAGTAAAAAACCATAATAATATTTATGATGTCATATATGACTCACTAATGACTTTATATTACCCTTTCATTTTTCAATCCCTTATTAAAGAAAAGTTTTGGGTAATAATATTTTTATTTATCTTACGTCTCTGGACTTGTTATTCTTGATCTTATTACATAGTACGTGGTTTATTTTCTTCCAGAATTCAGAACATGATTTAATTATCATAAATATTTATTATATAAATATATATAATAGATATATAAATTAAATATAATACACCATTCATGAAGACGGTAGGTCGTACGTACGCATGAACTCTAGTTCCATTTCCTTATTTTAAATACGTTATAAAATAATATATTAAAATAACATTCCATAAATTTAAATTCCAAAAAATGGGTTTTATATTTTATATAATTGGTTCCAAATTATATATAAAGTTAATAATTAATTTTTTAAATAAAATTTATTTTATCTTAAATAAATATTAATTACCAAGGTAAAATGATTATTTTTCAGAAGAATTATACATTTCAAAATATTGATTATTTGGTAATTCAAATTATTGAATTTTAAATTAAAAACAAAATATGAATATTAAATTTATATATATATATATATATATATATTCATGGACACTCATTTAAGGGTAACCAATAAATATTACTTCTAATAACCTATAATGATTAAAATGACATATTTCTAGAAATTTATTTTTTCAATACATTATATATTTCTTAAATAGTTAGTTTACCCTTGTATAGAAATTATAATTAGAAAAAATACTCCTTTTTTTTAAAAAAAAATATATAATCCCTAATATGGGCCGACATGTAAATTCTTATAATAAAAAACTTACAATCATAATAATTAATTAATGGTAATAAGTGTCAAAAAATCTAATTTTAGGCTACTCAAATTTACCTATATAAACATTACCATTAGAATATATAGAAATAGTTAATTTTGTTATGAAGTCTTAACTATATTTCATACCATCAGTAACATCCATAAATAAACTATAATTTGTTCATGTCCATTGTAACCCTATACTCACCATTCATTTTCATGGAAAAGTATATATTTCTTACCTATAAAAATAAAATAATATCCACATATCAAACACCCCACTGTGATAGATAAATTATTTTACAAAACTATCTAAATTCCCTGTCCTTTATGTCATTTATATTACATATTTACCTAGGTTAAAAAATTTCTTCTATTTTTCTAAAATTTATGGCACTCTTCAAAAATATGGCCAGCATCCTAATATTGGTGCCACGTCTTCCTCATCCACTCAGTAATTTTCATTCCACTATAATCCCAATATAACCATATTATAATGAAACATAATTAAATTATACTTTTATTATATTCATGATATATCCATCTTCGTAATACTATGAAAACAAGAACTATTATTGCATCATGTTGAGGGATTACCAGCTTCACGAAGTGACCCGTTTGAATTTTCAACACCTACAATCATGGATGGTATTGATGATTTAATTTTTTAATAAATACTTTATTAATAATTTAATTAATTTTTTTAAAATATTCACTAATTCAGCACTTTCATCTTCTATCATTTATTGAGTAACATAAATGCTAATCGTGTGTTGTGAGTACCACCTCCTCCATGAATTTTTTTTATTTGCATATATCTTCTCATTAGTTATTTAGACATTATATAATATAAAACACCATTATCAAATAAATCAGTATAATAAAATTATTAATATGTAAAAATAAAATTATGTTAATATAAACTCTTTAACCATACCTACCATCCATGTTCCAACATTTTCTTGTTTGGAAGGCATGAACCTCCTAAATGTTTAATTTAGTTCAATAATGTCATTTATGATTATGTAAACATGAAAACTGGTATTATATGATATAAATAATTATGTAATTATTATTCAAAACTATGGAATTAATATAATAATATATGGATCATTAATTATAAAAAAACACTTTGATGGATGTAAATCAACGAAAAATGATTGCTATAAATTTCATCTCAAAGTTAAGTCTAAATTAATCATGAAAGGAAATAAAACATTATAAATAATTATAATTCATCCATTTAATTAAAAATAATTATCTTTTGTTGATTAATTTCTAAATATGAATGAATATAAACAGTACTACTACAACACTACTTAAAATGGTTAGAACTATAAACATATGATATAATAAAATTGGAATAAGATATCTAATTTACATAATGATGATTTTTATAAATTGAAATGATAATTATTTTTATATATTAATGTGTTTTAAAATTATTATATTCTGATTGTTCTGTTTTTTGGATTGAAGGTTAACATGGATTCTACTAAACATAAAAAAATATAGAATATTTTCATTTCCAATCCCACTCTTTTAGACATGTCTTATAGTATGAGACTAATATAAATTTTGTTGTGAACATTATTATTTTTGGAGAAATAATATAATTACATATTTTCGTAATAATCTTATATTAAATTCAATTATATAATCTATATTTCATCTATTTTGGTTAAAATGTTACTCATGTTTTATGGGTTTCAGTATCTCATATTTTAATACCTTGAGAAATATTTATAATAAACACCTTGTTTCCATTCAAAAAGTGTAAAAATTTCAAAATTAATATTTTTATCATGATTATGCTAATGCTCATTGTATAAAAATTACAATTTAGTTTTTTTACCTTTCATGGGGTATTGATTCAATATCAATAATGAGTGAATGTTTTCATCAACAAAACATTTTTATTTATTATGTTGTATCATTTCAAAAATGAATAAACTTTGTAATACATATTTGATCTTATAATTTCCCATATTTATTTATTAATTAATTTCTTTTTATAGTGAAATTATTTTTTATTATAAATATAAAGAATATTTTATGTCTTTTCTTTTAAATCCATGTGAATCATTGGAGAGAGTAACTCACAGTTATAAAAATGGAACTTCAATTTAATTTCAATGATTTACTTCCCGATAATTTTCTTGAGTATTTTCGAAAGGTAATATGGATTATTTAACATGATTCTCATAATATTTTACATCTTCTTAAAATTAAGGATTAATAGACATTTAATGTTGTGGTTTTTATCAAGTTTGTGTCAAAATGATCAAAAGTATTTTTTATCATTTCCAAATTTGTGTTTTTATCAATCAAAAAAAATTTATTTTAATGTAAAATATGTATTACTAATGGTTAAATTATTATTAAAAATATTATTAATGTGTATTTTTTTTAATATTTTTATTATTCCCCATTTTGAAATAATTATGTTGTTCCATTTCACCATTTTTAAATATTAATTTTAATGTAAATGTTTTCAAAGTAAGATCACTTATAATTTTTCACTAAGGTTAATATTTCATGAAGATATGATTTGAACATTTTTTATATACTAATATTTAATGATTAATTATAAAAAAATATTATTATATCATATTATTTCTTATGTTCTAGATATGTGATAGGTTCCTAAAACCCATTCATTTTATATGGGTTATTTATGATTTTATTTTTATTAATTTAAGGAATATCAAATATATATATGGGGATGGTGGGGGTATTATATCACCCTCCAATCAATTTGTCTAATCATATATCTCATGATATAATTTTTCATTGACATATTTTGTTTTTTATTATGTGTGTTTTCATGATGGTACTTATTACATTATCAGGACCAGATATAATGAGTTTTTTCACATATGTATCTGAATTATTAGTGAGAAAAAAAATTTCATGTGTTTATATTTATACACCACATTATCGTTCATTATCTATTCATAACACACATCCATGTTGGTCATCATGTTAGTAAACATTTTTAGAAGCCATATAATATCCATGAAATGGAATGTTTTCCGGAATATAAATTGTTTTAAATGTATTATAAACATCAATATCATGATCAAAATTTATATTACTTTTTACATGGTTTTTGAGACATTTCATAACAATAATAATTATTTAATATCATTCTTAATTTCATATGTAACTCTATCATGTTAAATTAGTATCATCTAGGGTATGTTAAATTTTTTTGGTCATATACACCCATTAATTATGTTTTCATTTTTATTTTGTTATTTTTTCTATTACTAAGAATTTGAGTTTATCCATTTCATTAAATTTTCAATACCTATGTTTTAATTTTGTTTATATGATGTGGGATATCATTAATAGGGTCATGAGAAAAATGTTTATAGAGAAATGATCACAAGGTAAAATTATGTTTTCTTCCAATATCTATGATACTATTCTATTCTATCCCTGGTTTGATTATCTGTTTTTGATATTTAATATTTAAATCTTATAGAAAATATTTTATTTATGTTATGATTAGATTTGATCACATCATATGTCTTGTAATTTTATGTTTTAATATACACATACTATATGATTCATTTTCTTAAAGTGATGACCATAGGTTTTTGGTTTATAGAAAATTCCTAAACATCATTGATGTTTTGGGAAAATGGACAGATACCCCTTCTTTAAGAACTTTCTCTTCCATAATATATTGACATACAACAGTTTTATTGTTAGGAATAAAAATATAACTACTAGGGATATATGAATATTGTATGATATAGTTCATAGTGTGGGACATGCATGGATGGAGTAGGAAAATGGAATATTTCTTTCACGTTCATGATATAATACTATTATAGTTATATGGTGTGGTAATGGGAGGATGGTGATTTGATAAAATATTATTCGTTGATAATTTTAAGATGTAGAATTTCAAATTTCATCTGTAATAATGTTATGTGGTTGCATATGGGCCTTCGTTCAAGACATTAATACATGCTATGTGAGTTCCTAAATGTATGATTATTGGATGTGGGATTGTAAAATCTATTGGAATGGTGTTTTAGTTACACTTAATTGATACTGTATCATTAATGATCTTGTTTTTAGGTATTACTTTGATTATATGCATTATTTAATTTTTCCTTTGTTTTCCCCATCTTTTTTCAAAGAAAATAGATATTTTGACCATGAGAGTAGGAGGAGAACTATTAGTGCATGGTTAATGGAATCCGTGTGTCCTCCTCTAGGTATGTGTGTGGAAAAATATCATTTTGGACGGGCGTGACAACATGGTTGGGGTAGAGTATTTCAACTCATGTGGGATAACCATTTCTTATGTTCATATTTGACAATGTGTGATACATGGCTGCCACATAGCTTGGAAAACCTAATAGGAAAACCTTGAGTCCAATATAATTCCTTAATAATTGGATTATTACATTTGTTCCTTCTTCAGATTTAACCCTAAGTCACCTCTATTCTTCTATATTCATGATTTTTATCTATATTAGTTCCCTCTTCTCCTCCTTAGACATCTTGATCTTTAATAAATGGGTGGGTATGGAGTGGAAACATCATAGAATCATCATGTATCTGGGTTCTCTCTATGTTTATCACTCTATATAGGGTACTTACCTCCTCATTGGGATCTTATTTTATAATAGGTTATTTGTCCTAAAGATGTTTTTTTCCTGGAATGTTTTGATGAAATATTATTGATTATTATTCTATATTTACTTTATATGTTCTTGTGGTGGTATGGTTATGGCTTAAAACTAATTTCGGGAAGATTAAATGTGTGAGGAAGGTGTTTTTGTGATTTTACATTATTAGAGGATTTTTAAGGATTGATTGGTCATATAAATAAGTTTTGTGACCTTTATTTATGTAGGAAAACATGTTTTGAAATTATACTTAGATGACTGGGTGATGAATATTGGTTTATGGAAAGGCATAAAATGTACACCTATGTGAATTATTGTGGTGTTTCTTTAATTTTTCCTATGAATTATGGGAAGGTCATGAAAAAAAATTTCCATTAGATTTAAGGATGCTAATGTGATGAATGTTTGTTTTATAATAGAAATTGGTTTTTTTGTGAATTGAATTATTTTTTGTGATCCTTTAATATTTCAATGAAGAACCAATGTGATGTGGAGGATTTTATGATTTTTTTTTTGATTTTAGATTTGAAAGGTGCTTTTCCCATGGAAATGGTTGGGTTTCATCCATTTTCTTCTAGTTTTTTTCAAATGGGGCTCATAAATTGTTTTAGTGGTGTGAAATGTATTTCCAACTTGTTTTTGTGTGATTATGGATTAGAATGTGGTTCTTGTATATGTAAAATGGTTATTCTATGTGGATTTTGGTCATTGGACTAATGCGAAAATATGAAATTGGTGATTTCATTTCGCTCATATGATTCATGGAATATTTATATGAGTTATATACATTATTTGATATGTGAAATAGAATTTAAGAAAAATGGAAATCTTAGGTATCTAGGTGGGTAAAATATAACTAGTACACTAAATGATTTGGAATTGAATGAACCCTAGACTCAAATATTGAGATAGATTATTATAGAACTAACTAGTCATGTGGTAAGATCAGAGACAACTATTATTTTTAGATGGGATCTCATATAGTGGATCAAGAATGAGAACTTTGTTGGTATTGACCTATGATTTGGAGACCTCTAGACCATTGGGATAGGATCTCCTCTAGTGTTTCATCCACAATAACATTATTGGTATTTGAGTTGGATGATTTTGATCACCAATATAAAAGGATCATAGAGTCCCACTTTCAATAGATACCAAAAGATATTTTCCCAAAGTTACCTCACGTGACATGATTCTTGTGAGACGTGGTGATATCCATCATCAAATGGTAGACCTTGTGTACATTTTTATTTAAAGAAAGATTATTTTTTAAAATTGTTTTCCATAAAAATAGTTTCATTAGAATGATTCCCATAAAATGTTTTCTTAGAAATGATTAAAATATTCTTATGAAACATTTTCTGTTGATTTGACTTATAATGTTATACTAAGGAATATTGTTTTAGGTGGTATCCTATTGGGATATAGATAACACCATGTATACTCATTCGGGTGAATTTTTAAATTATCTTGTATAACTGGGGTAAGAAAAGATGTTTTGAGGTGGTGACAATTGATCTAATTTCTAGTGTTCCACATCTTACAGGGGTTGGTGGTGGTTTCTTAAGGGTGATATCTTTCTTGTTTCTTGTATTATTTGGATATAGTTTAAATTTTCCATTTATGTGGTAGAGTTTTTCGATGTGGTTAATGTTATAAACATTGAAATTAAAAATATTTCACCTCATTTGGTTTCATTTATTAATTATGGTGATACTTACTATTTTTGGTTGGTTATGATTATATAAAAGTGTGTAATATTTACTAATTCTTATTTAATATACATATGAACTTGTTTCTAGCTTATGCTGACCAGGAATTCCCTTTAGGACTTTCCATGGGCTGGGTTGGGTGTCATTTTGGATAGCACTATAGCATGATTAAAGAAATAATGGTAGTAGTTCCAGTTATGACTATTTGGGTGAAGTAATTTTAGATAAGTCTGGATAGACTAGAGCTAGGATGATCGGGTCTTGTGTTTTGGGTTGTGATTAGGGCTCATGGCTATCACACCTCATGATAGGGCCTATTTCACCATGGGCTGTTCAGGAAATTTGGTTTGACGTATCCTCTATTTGAGACTTACAGTCTACATAATATAATAGGATATTGGGGGAATTATAGTAGTTGGTTTGAATTTTTTATTTTATTGGATTTGATTTTTTTTCTAAACCATTGATGTGATATAGATTAGTATTTAGGGCTGAAAATATTTAGAATTGTTTTCCTTGTTGTTATTTATTGTTGTATAAATATTCATCTCTAGATAATTTTTTTGAAACTGTGGGAAAATGTTAGATTGATATTTCCATCACCTATTGAAGGGATGTGGTGGATTCGGTGGTTCGGGATATCCAATATTTTTATATAGGAGTGGGATGTGGCCTTACATAGGTTAGAAAAAACAAACCTGGTCCTAGAGATGATAAATATCTATATTTATTCAAGAACAAGGCTCTTTCTTTATGAGGTTTCAAGGAACCTCAACATGAATATGAGTTTTTTGAATATCCAGAAATTTTTTTTGGAGTTTATTAGATATCCAAAATTAGTTATAGTGAAATGTACTTCATTTATGATGGACGGTCCTTGTAGAATTTCATTGGAATTAGTGGTGCGTGATGGAATGCATTGGTAGATGAGTTGGAAATATTTCATGGTTTCCATCAATGAGTAATGTTATACTATGATTTTTTACTTCAATAGGTTCTAAGAGTGTCTAGTGTAAATCCATGAAGACTGTATAAGAATGGAGTATTCCAACCACATTGATGATCTAGTTTGGTATTCATCCGAGATCATTTCCAATGAGAAGCTGAAGGATCAGATGTTCGAGATGGGGTTGTGACTAGATATCAGATCCCTTGTCTTTTAATACTAGAATAAAACTTTTACTAAAGTGGTTTATCATGGTTTCATGGTGTATATTGACCATAAGTGAATGTCATGTTTCTCTGGTGTTGTGTCAGTAGTGGGAAATGATTATTAAATTGAGAATAATTGTAAGAGATATGAGTAAGGGAAGAAGGGAGGTGACAGTTCAGACCATCTCTTGTGCTAGTCTATGTCTGTAGATTTTTATAATAGGTTAGTTATATTCCAAATGTGCATGAATGTAGGGAACATGTCATCTATATATTCATCTCTACCCATCCCTTATCACCGATGTGGAGATATGGGGTACTTTACAATATTTTGTTGATTTGTGAAAGGATATTATTATGGAGCATGATCTATGGAATCTGGTGTGATGACAACTCAATGACATTCAAGAATGTGGGATCCATGTGTGGAGGTCATAGTAGAAGGTATATATGATTATCTACGAATACATATTTCATGGTAGAGCCACCCAGAAACTGTCATTCTCATATTTAGGTAGAGTTAAGGAAAAATTCATGATGTGGATCAGGCACTAGTGGAATCAGATGCATGGATTGCAACATTTTGATGTTCCATTCTTATTTAATCATTTAAAAATGTTTTTTTGTTTGATATTGGGGCCTCAATTTCATTCATTTCTTATCATCTTATGTTGTGTAATATTTTCCATGTCTTCTAATGTATTATTTGATGTTCATGGTTACTCTACTTGGTAAGAAGAGACATCATGGTTTTAGTTGTCCATTTTGTACACTCACCATTTCTTGGGTTTAAAAGGAATGGGACTTCTTATTTATAGATAAGGAAAAAATTTATGTAATCCATGGAATGTATGGGATGGTTCTTTTTTCATGAAGTCATTGATTAATATCATCATCAATAATGTTTTGTGGTACTTAATTTAAGTAACAAGGAATTTTGGGTTTAGTGGTATCCTCGGGTGGGACGAGAGAGACCCACACATCTAGAAGTGTTAAAAAATTTATAATATCTCATATATTGCATTATATAATGATGATGGTGCTCATGAGGGTGGATTACATAATATGTTGGATGGGTTCTGATAGGTTTTTCTAGAGGATTTCTCAGGTTATCATCTATATTTGATGTAGAGTTATCTAATTATTTAGTGCTAGGAACACAAATGATATCTCAGACATCATATGTTATGGATCCCACTGATTTGATTGAATTAAAATAACAATTAAATTATTTTGAAACCAAATGATTCATTCCCCCATTCATATCACCATGGGAAACCCTGGTTTTTTTTGTGAAAAAAGTCCAATGGATATCACTAAATGTTTTGCGATTATCTAAAACTGAAAAATCTAATGATCAAGAACCAGTATCATTTTCACCATATTGGAGAATTTTTCGATCATATGAATGGTTAAATTTGGTTTTCCATGGTTGATTTTGTTTCTAGAATCATCAATTCAAAGATAGAGAGGAGAATGTTTAGAAAAAATCCCTTTAAAGTTGGTATGAACATTTTCTGTAATAGGTCCTGGATTTTGAGTTGATGAATGCTATGATGGTATTCATGGAGCATATGAACAACATGTTCTATCTGTATAATGATTATTTTTTGGGTAATTGTTGTATTGTAATATATATGAATATGGATAACTAAAAGTGGGGGAGAATATAGGTTTAAAATACTTCATTTTTAAGCTTAATTGATACCTTGTTAAACAATGTTAAACAAATCATATTCACAAACAATATTACATATTAAAATGATAATTGTCCTTGATTTATAGTTCTGATAAAAAAATATTTTAATCATGTATAAAATTATATATATTATCATGTGTCTTATTTAAAAAATTGTTAAATATAATTATTTTATACAATAATAATCATAATGGAGTGGTAATGAAATAAGAATTAAATAACATTCACACAAGAAAACAATTTAATTAGAGTATAAAAAGTAATATTGTAATCAAAATGGTTAATAATACCAAAATAATATCATATTCATAGAGTAATTCATAGGTAAATTGATTTATTGCAATCAATTAAATTATAATAAATGAAATAAAAAATTGAATGATGAATATAAATGTATCAATTTTTATTTTATGCAGTGAATATAAAAAACATGATATAAAAAATTAATATAAATAAATAAAATTCTATTATCCCAAAGATTATGTTATCCAATAACAAATGATATTGGTATATTTTTTATATATAAAATAATGTATGATTATCCTTACTAGGGTAAGACAATGGTACACAGATCGTTCTATATTTCTATCCATATGATCCCTCGATATGATAATCAAATTCAATGTATTCTTATCATTATCATCCCTTGACCTAATGGATCATATTTTATATTGATATCGCTATAATCCCTCTATCAATTAATGTCAGATCTCTCTCTTCCTACTATCATAATCCCTCAATCTAATTCACATAATCAGACACATTGATAAGTAAACCAAAGAGTCCAAATGATTAAAAAAACTAACAAGAAGGTGTTGATTCATGAAAAAATTAGATCAGTTATGAATATAAAATTTTAAAATGAAATAAATTTATATAAAAACCTCATAAACACTTCAAATGATAGGTTATTTATAGGAAAGTTGACAATGGTCATATTTTTTCCCAAAAGTCGTATTTTTTAATGTTTTTTTGCAATGACTTGGTGAGAAGGAACTCAAACGACTATATAATAATGGAATATTTATCACTATTTAACAAGTCATCATAGTGACAATGAAAAATTATTCAATATGATAAAAATAATTTTCTATATCTAGAATTAGAACATAACTCAGTCTTATGGATTTCCATCAATATGTCATTATGATATATTTTATGAGTGTAAATACAGTTTTTATCAATTCTGATATCAATTCCAATTATGAATACTACTATTAGAACTATTATAAGATAAGACATATTAAATATGGGTTGGTAAAGTTAGATCATGTTTTTATCAGTTTCATACTCAATATAATAATTGTAATGATAATGATTTAGATAATATTCATCAATACATTAAATCTATTTCTATGTATAGTAAAAGTCTATTTCTTCTACAAAATCATTTCAAAAAAAATTTCTTACATAAATGTGATAGTAAAATAAAATTTAATTTTTATGATTTAGTTTGTGAATTCCCAAATAGAAGGAATATAATGGTCATAAAGAATATTTTGAATCCACAATCTATCTGTTTTGGGGAAGAAAACCCATAACTCATAAATTTAAAATTACATTTTAAAAGATATGTAAACTATTTTTTTTTTTGAACATTACACTCAGAATTATACACTATTATATATCTACCCTTGATTTTATATGTATTTTGAATACGTTATTTAATATGATCAATTCCCTCTTCTAGTAGGAAATATCTCTAAGGATCAGATTCTCTTATTTTGTAAAAATCCTCTTTAAGAACGTTTTTCACTCCCTTAGTTAAAATATATCCCCATTTATAAAAAGCTCACCAACTTATTATTTTCAAAGAGGAATTGGGAAATTCTATTAATAATAGAAAAGGGTTTCAGAAACAAATATTTGAAGATTATAATGCAATAATTATCACCAAAAAATAAATGAACATTCAACCAATAAGAATTGGAAGATATTCAAACAATCCATAACAGGATTAAAATGTTATTAATTAATGATAATGTTTACAAAAAAATAATAAAAGAAAAAAATATTTACTAGGAAAACAATATAAATTTTCATTGGAATCAATGATTTCAGGATTGATTTTCAATTTTTTGACTCATTCATGTCTTTTTCATGCTACTCTAGAATCTCTTGTTTAGAATTTTTTTTTCTAGAGCCTATAACCTGTCATCTTGATTATGAAACTTTTAAACCCATTTTAAATTTTACTTTAAAAAATTAATTATTTCATATTTATGATTAATGAGCCTTGAGATCACATAATTCCTATAATTCAATACTCTAATTAATTATTTGAAATCATTAGTATGATTGTTAGTTTTGTTTTTAACTCTTCCTCGAACATCACCCTTTATATCACTATGTCAAATATGTCATTTAAGGATTCAATAGATTCATCCATGTACATATTTAATTCTTTAGTTGATTGATTCCACCCCTTTATGTCATAATAAAAAATATGTGACCATCTCACTACATTGTTACATGTTCATTAGTGGTTCCAAAAACATTAATGATGAATTTTATGTTCATCCTCAATCCAATTAATAGTTTCAGATAAAACATTATATAACACCAAAATTTAAATATTATTTTCATGGAATAAGTCAATTATTTCTTCTATATTTTGAAATAAATTACATGTTTCTTCAATTATTTGTAAATATTGTAAAAATATAAAAACTTTTAATGGTGATAACATCCATTAAATCAGATATTTCAATCTAATGAATATTAGGTTAATCTATTCCACCAACTTATTGTATTTTTTCTTCCATTTTAAACATTACTTAACAACATTTCTAAATTATTCTCCTTCCTTTGTGATATTATCATCTACAATTATACCGTTTATCCTTGTACATTATTCTTCTGATATATTTCCTTCTTCTTGAATGAAGATTTAACCTCTTGAATTGATGGGGAATTTTTTCCTTGGACGGATGAACATTTATTTTTTGTTTCCCAAGGAATAAAGATATTTTGAGGAAGATTGTTATGTACATAACGAAATTTTATCAAATAGAATATCTTCTTTTTCAGAATTTTTATTTTCTTCCTCTCCATAATACTCTTCATCATTTCCAGTTTTAGTTATTTTATTTTCAGATTCTTTTTCTACTTCTTATTTTTTTATTGTTACTCTTATATATGTTTTTATTCATTTTATTCTATAGAACCTTCACATAATTTCTCTAGAACATCAATATCTATAGCCCCATATTTTATATCATTTTGAAACACATCATGATGATTTGATTCAGCTCATAAGTCTTATTTCCAAATTTCAATTGATTCCGTATCAACAAAAAAACCATTCCTGTGTCATAATCATAAGGAATATGAGCATAAAAAACAAATATTTCATCAATAGATAAACAATCATTAGTAATTGTTAAATAGGTTAGAATAGAAGGTATTAAAACATTTTCAGACCCCTCATAAACATTTTTTTAGACCCATTCACAACCCCATATATCTAATAATTTTTTTATTCTCCTTCAATTCTTTTTATAGAGTATTGGAAGCATGGATTATTGAATTCAAATCATCAGTACAGTTGAGTCAGAACTAATGGCATATGTCTTCCTTTCTACTTGTTTCTTCCAAAATTATTTTCCACATCAATCAAGGAATTTATTTTTTTAATTCTTTTTTATGATGATATTCAACTGTTCTATTTTTCTCACATTTTATGTCTTACTTTGATTTTAAGGATAGTTCTTCTTAAAATATAGAACCCTTATTTTTCATCACAAACATATTTTATTTGGTATCAAATGTATTATTCATATGTATCATTATGACATCAGTGATCAACAACATATTTTCTCTAATAGCCATGGATTTGTTTTCTATTTTTAAATGTTTCATACATGCTTCAATAATATTTTGTATCAAAGATAGAATCATCATAAAATGAAACATTATTTAATGAGATTTGATATTCATGGTTACCAAAAGAACAAAAACATCTAAATTGTCCTTCCTCGTGTTAACTAAGTAAAGAAAAATAAATCTAGCAAATTATTTCTATGTATCCCTTTCTCTATTTCATGGGATTAGAAACTCTTATATACAAAGGCATAAAAATCTATTATCAATAATAAGCTTACTAACATATCTTGGTTCATCATCTGATACATTATAAAATAATTACTTCATATCTCATTATTTACTAACTGTGCCCATGGAATTAGGTAGTTCTGGTGAGGGAAAAAATTCATATTCTTCAGTTCAAATACCTAAAATACATCATCTAAATTATATTTCATCATGTTAATTTTATCATAGATTATAAAGTAAAACATTTCATTACCATAATCCCCCTGAAAATATGGAGTCATAAAAATCTAAAACCAGATCTAAGTAAAAAAATCATAATCTTGAATTTTTTTGTTCATCAACTGATGACCGAAACATTTAAATCAATTATCATCCTTTGATTAGAATCATACATTTCATAAAAATCATTCTCCTAAAACATTTCATAGAAAACACACCACTTTTTGTAATCCTTCATAGGTTCAATCATATTAGGAAATGATAATGAAGATTTGGACATGGAGAATGAATTCGACTAGGTCTCTTAAATGCAGCATCAGTTCATGGAAACAATCTTGTGATATCTGTTGTGGGACATGAGGGGCAGTACATTTTATATAGGTGATGGATGGTGATGGTTCAAATTCAATGATCATGATTAAAATAATTGGATTTGATGATTGTTAATAGCATAAAAAGGTTTTCTAAACTATAAACTATTGAGTTTTTAAAAAAATATTATCATAATTTTAGTAAACATGATTGGATGTTTTTATAGAGAAATATGAAATTTAAAATAAAATAAAATAACAATAAAATATAATGATTTATTTTCAAAAAATGGATTTCAGATTTTGGAATTATCATTATGAATTGAGTAAGATTAAATGAAAAATAATAATTTTAAATCAAAATGATTTTAGAAATCATAAGACTTAGAAATTTGTTTAATTTTAAAAGAAACATGGGCTTCATTTGGAAAATGACTCCAATTTTTTTTTAAATAAACAATATATCCTAGAATCCAAATATAAATCATAAATGAAAAAATAGAATTTGATAAAAAAACAAGGATATGAAAAATAATCATATATATTTCCCCTATAAAAAAGTAAAATAATGGATGGTGATTTGTAAACAATAAGTAGATATGAATGATAAATTTGTATAGATTATTCCTATATTATCTTCAATTTTATAAAATCAATTGGAAGATAATGATTTTGTAAAAATAATATCAACTTTTTCTTCAATTCTTCTTAATTGTAAAATGATATCTATTTGATGTGTTTTTTCCCAATGATTGTGCTGCATAATTTAATGTGACTTTCATATGGGGGATTTGTTTGGTTTTTTACATATGTTAGTAGAACTAGTTTTGTCGCATAATATTTTGGTATAATAAAACTCATTCTATAATTAGTGAATTTTTGTTGTATCCCTATCACATGAGGAAAACAACTTCCAACTGTTATATATTCAGATTTAGCATTGGAATGTCATGTCGTGTTTTGTTTCAAACATGAATAAGAAACTATTTAATCAACTTAGAAATGAATTATTTTGGATGAACATTTTTAATCCAATATACAACAACCAAAATTTGCATCCAAAATACTTTTAAATTCAAATTTGATTCCAGAAGAAATGAAAAGTCAAAAATCCATGCATCCCTAAAGGTAATTATTAACTAATTTTAGTGATTTAGGTTGGATTCCTTAATATATTCTTCATCATTAATTCATAATCATATGAAATACATTACACCTGGTTGACTAGTTGTTATATATATTAAAAACTGTCACAACCCGTCACCTGGGGCCCGTGCCGTGACAACCCCAAACCCGCCTTCCATAGACCTTGGGCAGGCGACTAGCACCAAAGGCATAATTCCCAAAACTGGGAAGGCATTGCCTTTATAACCAGTAAACACAAATAGTATGATACGAAACAAAGTAAGCTGTATAACCAGAAGAGTATTGAATGTAAAAGGGGAAATAATAAAATCCCAACAGTAATGGAAAAAGAACAACTGAAAACAATACAACTGAATAAAAAAAATCAGCTATTGGCTCATCCTCCAGGATTCTTGCCTAAAGAGTAGGTATAGATAGACTCCTCAGCACTCTGCATCCGTCCATCTCTTCCACATACCGACACATTGTATGGTCCACCTCCGGGTTTATTCCAGTCCGGGTACTCTCAGCCTCCATTAGAGATGTCCATCGTCTGCACCATACACAACAAGGTACGGGCATAGCACGTTCAGGGAAGAGTATAACGATTCTCAGTAGGGACCCCGAGACCCTCTAGGTCTCACAAAATCAACTGAGCATAAACCAAAAGGATAGAAATCAACATATAACCTTACGTAGGTATATGACTATACCTAAACCAAGGTTATCGAGTGATCCATCTCAATCATGAGGAAAACACAGAAAAACTAACTCAGCTCAACAAGGATCTTATTCTTGGGGTAGTATCAAGTAACATCGCCAATCACTTTATCGAAACCTCAACTATTGGAGAACTCCTCATCAATCGATTATAGTGGTCCTGCTATGACACTATGCTCATTTCCCACTAACCATGGACTGATGAGGTACTCCTCCTATCTACTACTGTGGATATGCCGCATCACAAAGCGCGCTCCCCACTGTGGGTGTACCACATCACCAAGCATTCTCCCCCTCGTTGTATATAGAGGTACTACTCATGTCGTGTTCTGTGGGTCTTATGTGGCACCAATTAACTGTGGTTCATCTGCGATACAAAGGCACCCCAACTAGGCAAGTAGAGTCACTTCGAGTCAAAATGGTTAGCAGTCGTTAGGTCTCGGCCAACTACAAGGTCTCCGCACTATGCTCTCTATTCTCCAGAGGATCCACTCCATGAGCCATTTTTTGATAATAAAACAATCAATAAGACCCATTAAGAAGTATTTCAATCATTTTCCATGTCATAGAGGTCTCAAAGAAACATACGACACATCAAATGGATACCCGGTCTGGGAGTTATTATTCTTTTAGTCCTGGGGGCCCGATAGGATTCGTGCTCGATCCAACCTTACTGTTTCCCATATCAAACCAAAACTCTTGTGTAGTGTACTCAAAGGGCCGTCTCTCTCTAAGACTTCCAGTGGATATTATGATTCTTCAAATGGAAATCCAGTGAGAATGTTTTGACCAAATTAGCGTAAAGCATTGTAGTGGGCCCGGGTCCGGTCTTACCCGGTCAGACTGACTTGGCCCATCCTAGTCTGGGCAGACCCTGTTTGGGTCAACCCAGCCATCCCCATGGGGTCTGGGCCAGCCCGTTGGGTTTATCCCAGCTTGATGGGCCCAACCCAATTAGCTGTGAGGGGCCACGTGGAGATGAGAGGTTGTGGGCAGGTCGTTGGTCAGCGCGAGGGCTGTTCGGCCCGAAGGGTGGCACGAGGGCCAATAAGCCCATGGCACGATGTCGTTTCTGCTTGGAGGCCTGTGGGGGTGTTTCATGGGGTGGCTTTGCCCGGGGGCTGGGGTGGCGTGGCTGGGGTCGGTTCGGCCGGGAAGCTGGGGTGGTCGGGGCGTGGCACGGCCAAGGCGTGGCGTGGATCAGGGCTAGTTCGTCTGGAAGTGTCATGGGGCTGGTTTGGCTGGGAGGCCGGAGCGCTGTGGGGGCGGCGTAGGTCATGGAGGCCGTAGTTTAGTGGCACTGTTTCCTTTGTTACCTTCATCACCTTCTTTGCCTTATTTTGTTTCGAAGAACACCGCAAAACAAATAAAGGGTTACATAGAGGACGTGACATGTTAGTTTGGCCCACACTCTACACATTAGAGCAATAGCAAGAGGTTCACATGAACAAATCACATAAAACCCTCCTACAAAGATTCATCCCAACCCACAAACTAAAAATAAGGTGGTGTGCATGTGAAGTGACAATCAAATAGCATTAAACCCCTACCTTAGGTTGATACGTCGACGGAGTCGCGGGGAAGAAGATGAATTATTGGAAAAAAGGTGGACGTTAGTGTCGTCAGTGTTTTCTTGAATGGTTGGTTAGTTCATCGGTTCATCATAGTTGAATACATCCTTCATGTGAGGATGCCTTGATGAATAATTTTGAAGTCAAGGTCGTTTTTCATTATTGATGGCATTCCACACAGTCTTTTTTCGTCGGTAGAGGATTCTTCGTCGAGATCATTCTCCGAAATTTCTCCTCTCCCCAAATTCCACCAAAAAATAAATATCAACCCAAGATAATACATAATAATATCTTATTATCTAGTGTTAATAATATTCAAAAAGGTTTAGTTGATTAAGGGATAGTTGGCACAATTAATGTGGTGCGTTGGAACAGTTAAATTTTGGAGGTGTTGAAGAGGCTCCCCAAAAATTTATTAGGGAGTTGAGGGTTTCATCAAATTAAAGGGGGGTTTCAGTGGGGTTTAATCCCAAGTGTCTCCACCACCATAACCTCTCATGGGAGGATATGTTTCGGGTGGTCCCCACAACCATAACCTCTCATGGGAGGTTAAGGTGTGGTGGTCTCCACCTCTAACATCCACAAAGAGGATTAGTTCCAGTTGACCCCACCTACCAACACCCACATGGGTGTCGAAAATAAAAATAATGTCACACACTTTAATTTTTATTTATTCTTACACGAAAAACCAAAAACCTATCTTTCAATCTCAACAGAATTTCATCGAGGTGAAAGTCTCTTTAAGTGAAAACTGGCGTTGTGAGTTCGATGGTGCACTCATATTTTAATTCGGAGCACCGGTTCATAAGTTAGAAAAACCACACGCACGTTTACTTAACATACCCAAAAAAAACTTCATAAATTGATTCTGGGAACATCAGGCCTCAGAATCACGCACTGTAAATTTTTTAGAATCGTAAAATTCTCATTTAATTAAAAACAATTACATGGAAATTCAGGTCTATTACATTCTCCCACCTCAGGTATCTACGTCCCCATAAGCCCCAACTCAAACTAGGTAAACTAGTGGCTGTATTGATCATGCATCTTCGCCTCCCGCACCTGTGTGCACTCTTGGAGGTTCACATAGTTCCAATGAACATGCACCAAAGGTATCGACCATCCACGAAGGACCCACTCTTGTCTATAATCAATCTCTACTGGAACCTCCTTAAATGTTTCCCTATCGTCAAAGTCCAGCTCAGCATGGTCGTTGATGTGAGAAAGGCCGTGCATGCATCTCCTCAACTGGGATACGTGGAAGACATCGTGCACCCGGTGCAACTGAGGTGGAAGTGCTAAGTGGTATGCCACCTCGCCAACTCTACTGTGGACCCTAAAAGGTTCGTTGAACCTCAGAGATAACTTTCCGCCTCATCCAAATATCTGAAAACCTTATCAAGGTGGGACCCATAAAAAGACATGGTCACTATCCTCAAACTCCAGTGGTCATTGTCTCCTATCAGCATAAAACTTCTTCCTACTCTGTTCAGTCTTCATCCGCTCCTGGTTGATCTGGACACTCTCTGTGGTAGCTTGTACCATCTCTGGTCCCACTAGTAGGGACTCTCGTAGGTTAGTCCAGCACAAAGGTTATCTGCAAGGTCGACCATATAATTCCTCAAAAGGTGTAATCCCAATGGTGGAGTGACAGTTGTTGTTGTATGAAAAATCCTCCAAAGGTAAGTGATCCTATCAGCTATGCTGGATTCAATGACATAAGCATGTAGCTTGTCCTCAAGGGTCTGAATTGTCAACTCGGTCTGACCATCCATCTAAGGATGGAAGGTATTGCTCAAATGAAGCTGCATCTCGAGATCGTCATACAACCCCTTCCATAATTGGGAAGTAAAATGTTTGTCATGATCATACACAATCATCTAAGGTACTCCATGTAGATGAAAAATTTCCTACACAAAGAGGCTTCCCAATCTCTCTAATAAACTCTACTCTCTGATCACTAGGAAGTTGACCGACATGGTGAGTCGGTCGACGATCACCAAAATAGAGTCATGTACCATGGATGTATGAGTAAAACCTATTATGAAGTCCATGGATATCCAATCCCACCTACAATCTGATACCTCTAAAGGCTTAACCAAGGCTTCTAGTACCTGATTCTCCACCTTCACTTGCTGACAAGTGTGGAACCAAGAAATAAACTATGTTACTTCCTTCTTCATTCCCGGACACCAGTGTTGTCGTTATATATCCTGGTATATCTTCACCACTCCCGGATATACTTCTAGAGGGGATGTGTGAAACTCCCTCAATAATTCTTCCTGATGTGACACGGGTACCATGATACATCCTTTGAAGAGAATGGAATGATCCCCAACATCACCAAATCCATCCGGTGACCACCCTATGGATATCTGAGCACGTCGAGCCTCACAATCATCGTCCCCACACTACGCCTCCCTAACTCACAGAAGATATGGGGGAGTGACTGTAGAAAATCTGATATGTCTCTTTCCACAAAATATATCTACAAAGCGGCATGCGGCTCTATCGCCTCACGTAGATGATATATACTAGACCTCCTATTGAGTGCATTTTCAACAACGTTCCCCTTCCTAATAGTATAGACTATCTCGATGTTATATTCCTGTAGGAACTCAATCCAACATCATTTTTTAGGTTCAGGTCCTTCTGAGAGAAGATATACCTAATACTCTTGTGATCAAAGTACATAGTAAAACGTTTTCCCATCAGATAGTGCTGCCACATATTGAAGGGGAAGACCACTGATGCAAACTCCAGGTCATGAGTTGCATTGTTTTGATGATGTTTTCTCAGCTGTTGAGAACCATATGCGATCACTGCTCTCTCTTTCATCTGGACACATCCTTGTCTAGTCCCTAATGCGTCGCAGTATACTACTTACCCAACTCCTTCCTCTGGAAGACTCAAGATTGGTGTGCTAGTCAACCTCTACCTCTGCTCCTAAAAGATTTGTTGTTATCTCTCCGACCACACAAAGGGTTTCCCATTCGTCAGGAAGGCTGATAGTGGGTCTAAAACTCTAGATAAATATGTCACAAACCTCCGGTATTATCAATACAAACCCAAGAAACTTCGTATCTCCATCACACTCCTAGGTGGCTCCCAAGAAAGTACCTCCTCAAGCATTGCTTGATCCACTACAACTCCAGCTGCCGATATGACATGTCCCGGGAAGTGAACCTCTCGGATCCAGAACTGGAACATCGAGAGATTATTATAATGATGATTCTCTCAGAGTTAGTCCAGTACTACCTGCAAATGATATGGATTCTACTCATTAGTAGTCTAGTAGATTAGAATGTTGTCGATCAAGACTACGACAAAGTGATCGAGCTATGGTAGAAAGATCTTGTTAATGGCTCCCATAAACACTGCTGGAGTGTTGGTGATGCTGAAAGGCATAACCAAGAACTCGTAGTGTCTATACCAATATCAAATATTTGTCTTCTGCACATCCTCTTCTCAAACTCTGAGATGGTGATAGCCTGATATGAGGTCTATCTTCGAGAACCACTATGCACCCTTTAGTTGATCATAGAGGTTGTCAATCCTCGGGAGTGGTTACTTGTTCTTCACGATCACCTACTTCAGTCACCGATAGTTAACACAAAGCCTCAAGCTTCATCCACCTTCATAGTGAATAGAATTTGTGCTTACTAAGGTGGAACACTCGGCTGAATTAATCCCTTCCCCTACAAGTCCTCTAGTTATACTCACAGATCATGAAGCTCCGCGGGAGCCATCCGATACGCTGGTGTAGATATCGGTGTCATCCCGGGGTACATGTCAATGTAAAATTCTACCTCTTAGAGAGGGGGTAGACATGGGACATCATCAGGGAAGACATCCACGTACTGGTCCTCCACTATAAGTTAACATGGACTCTCCACATCCAATGCCTTGAGGGTAAGGCTTGCCAACTGATGAGTTATTGGTTGCACTCTCCTCCGAGCAAGTCCATCATGCATTGAAAAGGATCCCTTCTCGCCGATGAAGGTATGTGTGGTCCTATCCTTGTGGACACACCACACATTGCACATAATACAGTCAATCTGAGCATTGACTATAGATAACCAGTTCATACCCAAGATGACGTCTCAAGGCCTCGTCACCACTACTAAGATATCCCAGATGATCCTCTCGCCTCTTCGAGTAATCTCGCACTGTTGGAACAAATGCGTAATGATCGAGGATGCTCCCGTAGGAGTCTCTAGCTGTAAGGATTGAGCCAACGACTCCATCGAAATCTTCGAGATCCAAATGAGGGTAGTGGAAATGAAAGAATGTCTGGAACCTATGTCTATAATTACTATAGCTATGGTGGTGTAGACACAGACCCTACCCCGAATCATCTCTGTAGTCCTGTGATCGTAGGCCTTAGCTTTCTGGAGCTGAGCTCTCCCTGATCCACCAGCTCCCTGTGGTCGGGGTAGACCTCTTGGTAGTGGTGGCAGAAATATCCCGAATCATCACCCACCACAAGCTACACGACCAGTTCTTCTCAAAATTCATCCTACTCCCTACAGACCAGCTCGATAGAATATATGTCTCCAGTAGGGAGGTCCTTCGACCGTCTTATAATCATCTGAACATCGGGTCAAATAGTCACGAGCCATGTGACCCTTCCCGCAGCATGTGAAACATTTCCCTGTCCTAGTATATCTGTCTCTACTTCAGGTGCCTCGTACAACCGATATTGATTCATTAAGTCTTCCACCTATAGGTCTTGTCCTCTTTGATCTTTGTAACATCTATCTGCTGCTAACTGCAAAAGACTCAGATACGTGTCAACTGGTGGTGGGTCTAACTGCTGGAGACTGCGCGGCAATGAAACTCTCCACCAATAGGGCTCTCTCTAACACCCCTGACTATGTTGGGATGCTATGTGATATCTCCGAAGACCTGATCTCCCACCTGAGTCCCTACTCGAAGGCTCAGGCCTTGAATAATGGGTCCTGCACCGAATCGGTGGAGTAGCGTGAGAGGTCTTTGAACCTTGCTGAGTTTTGAACTACTGTTGTGGTGCCCTAATGCTGATGAAGTAGGTTCTGAATGTGCACTAAGCGAAGAGTCAATGGGACAAAATCTACCCGAAACAGGTTATTGATGCCTACCTTGAGAAATTTCACCTCATCGTGAACCTGGAGCTTCATGCTCCATTATCTACCCACTTCTTCCTGTAGAAGGATAGTAGCAAGAATCACCATGAGATTGGTTGGTGTCCCTACAAGTTGGAAAACTCTCACCACAACCTCTAGCCAATCCTCAGCCACCTATGGGTCTGTCTCTCCTCTGAAATTCAGTGGCCTCTGGTGATGGTACTCATGGAACACCCTCAATAAGTGTGCATCATTTGCTGATGGGGCTATTGACATCAGTGTCCCAACGGGGAAAGGTAAATTGGGTGCCTCTGTTGGAAGAGGGCCCTGCACCGAGGCCTCATTGCTCGGTGTGATATCAGTGTGTTCCACTCTTGGAAGTCTAGCAAGTTTTCTATATAGAGGCATTCTAAAAAGAAATATGTGTGCTATGGTTAAAAGTTATATCTAGTGAGATGACCTATTATCCTGGCATAAAGAAATATTTTAAAAACACACATGCAATCAGCGTTTTCATGCACTATGTCGGAAATCAGATGTCAAGGTCCGGGTGTATGTATATGCCGGTCGCCACACCAGTACTGGACTCACTGAACTGAAAACCACAGTCACTAAACATAACACTATTGTTGCACAGAAAATATTAGAGTCTTATGTTCTGCGATAAACTGACTCCTTTGATACCAATTTTTCATGACCCATTCCCCAGGGTTCATGCCATGACTACCCCAATCCCGCCTTCCATAGCCTAGTTCCTGTTGAATAGCACCAAAAGAATAATTCTATAAAACTGGGAAGTCATTGTCATTATAACCTCTAAACACAAAAAACAAGATATGGCCACGAGTAAACTGTATAACCAAAAAATTACTGAAAGTAAAAGGTTCCAGAATACAATCCAAATAGTAAAAGTACAAGTAAAACATAAAATAATACAACTAAAGAAAAATAAATAAAAGTAGCTACTGGGTCATCCACCAGGAATCCTGCCTAAAGGGTTGGTAGAGATAGCCTCATGCGCACTCTATGTTTGTCTGTCTCCTACACATACTGACACGTCATATGGTCCACCTATGGGTACTCTTTAGTCCTGGAACTCTCAGCCTCTGTCAGCGCTATCCATCGTCTACATCCGACACAACATGGTGCGGGCATAGCCCGTGCAGGGATGAGTATAATGATTCTCAGTAGGGACCCCAAGACCCTCTATGCCTCACAAAATCCAACGAGGATAAACCACAATGAAAGAAATAAATAGATAACTCTACTTAGGTATATGCCCATACATAACTATGTTAACAAGTGATCCATCTCAATCCTGAATAAAACACAGAAAAACTAACTTAGCACAACCAGGATTTAATTTTAGGTGTAGTATCAAGTTGAATCCCCAATCACATTATTGAAACCTCGGCTATTGGAGAACTCCTCTATCGATTACAGTGGGTCTGCCACAACACCAAGCATGTTTCCCAATAACCATGGACTGTTGAGGTACTCCTCATGTCCAGTATCATTGATCCATCATGTCACCAAGCACCCTCCCCACCATGGGTCTGCCACATCACCAAGCATGCTCCCCCACGGTGCCTTTCCAATTAATCATAATATTGAGTACCATGGGTATAATTTGTCACCAAGGTGCTACACAATGTGGGTCTGCACCGACACCAAGGATCTCTCTACTGGGCTAGTAGAGTCACTCCGAGTCCAAATGGTCAGCAATCATCAGGTCTCAGCCAACTACTCGGTCTCCCCACTACGCTTCCTCATCTCTGGGAGGATCCACTACACGATCTACTGGTCAATAGTCAAATTTTCATGAAGTCCCATGAAGAATTACTTGATATATCTTCCACATCCTATAGGTCGTAACGCAACAGACGACACATCAAAATGATCCCTGGTCTATGAGTTATTAGAATTTTAGTCCCATGCGGACTAGTTGGATTTGTGATCGATCCAAACTGACAGTTTCCCATCTAAAACCAAAACTCTAGGGATGTATACTCACTGGGACTGTCTCACTCCATGATTTCCAATGCTGCTGATGGTTCATCAAACAGACGTCTGGTGCCAATGTTATAGCCAAAAGAGTATAAAGGGGTATAGTGGGACATGGTTTGATCTGACCCAGTCCATCCGAGTATGGGCCAACCCGGTTTCGGTTGATCCAGCCTAAGCCCTTGGGCCTGGCCCAACCCTTTGGGTAGGCCAGCCCATTGGGTTTGGCCCGACCTGTTTGGCCCTATCCTAATAGGCCGCGAGGGGCTATGGATTTCCATGAGGGAGCAGACCAATGTGAGGGCATTTCGGCCCAAAGGGTGCCGTGAGGGATCCTCGGCCCAGAGCTTGGTGACAGTTCATCTTAGAGGGCCTCAGCTGAATGGATCACGGCAGCTCGCCCCGGGGGCTGGGGTGTCGCGTCCGGGGATGGTTTGGCTGGGACAATGGGGTGGTCGGGGTGCGGCACGGTTGGGGAGGGGTGCTGATCTAGGATGGTTTGGCCAGTGGTGTCGTTGTTCTTGTTTTGCAGGGAGTCCGAACAGTTATGGGGGCACTGTGAGTCTTGAAGGGCGTGGATAAGTGGCATCCTTTCCTTCTTCTCTTTCATCTTCCTCACCAACTTCTTTCGTTTCAATGAACACCTCGAAATAACACATGGGTTACGGATAGGATGGGCCATGTTAGTTGGGCTCACACTCTCAGCATTAGAGTGGTATGAAGAGTTTCACAATGTATGTACCCAGGTTTTGGGACTCTGAGACTTTGAAAAATTTCTTGATGTCATTCCAGAGTTGGGCGTTCAGACGGTGTGCAATTCCGAGGCCCAATGTGCCCGGAAATAATTATATAAAAATGATAAGTATTTTTATATAATGCATGCATGGTTAACTAAAGAAAATGTGATATCTCATAGACGGTTGATCAGATTGAAAATATGATACCACGGTTGGGTCCGGAATGTAGTGTTTACCCTATGCATGACATAAAATGAGTCAGTGCGAGACATTCAGACCCCACGCTCATTGGATGTGTGTTAATTGGACAATTAAATTATAAAATTATTCATTTAATAGGTGAAAACTGAATAACTCTTAAATGGTAGCTCAGATCAAAAATTTGAGGGCACAGTTGCGTTTGTAGCGTGACGTTTACCCAAGACAGGGGTGTAAAAGATGCGGGGGCAGGACTGCTGCGGGAGTTGTCACCCAGGGGGAAACCGTCTTTTTGAATTAATGAATTTGTGATTTTTATCATTGATGGACTTTTCGAATAACTTCTGAACGAAGCCTTGGAATGGAAATTCGTGTCTCCCATTGAGTTCAAAATGTGGTATTTTTCCTAGGCGCGATATAAAATGAGAGGGCAATGTGATTTAGGATCCCTCGTTATGTTGTTTTTTTATAAATGAAAAATACGGAATTGGGGGAAACCCATTTCTATATCTCTCTCTCTCTCTCTCAAGAGTTCTTTGTCATTATTCAGTATTCATTACTATTCTTCACTGGATTGAGGAGCGGACTCTGGCGGATTGAAGAGGGATCGAGCAGGCACATCTCCAATGATGAAAAGATCCAACAGGGTTGGATTTCTTATTAAATATCACACCTTCATTAAGTTTGTGAGGTTTATCCGATTTTTTATCGTTTTAAATTCTTAAATTATAGAATTTGGGGCATTGGATGAACAAACACGACCAACTCCTGAGCCCCATTTTATCTATCAATCTTGGGCATTCTTCATCCAAATTTTCAGACGCACCAATTGTGTTGGATCAATGATCGGGGGAGGGCACTGTGACAACCTCATCCTGAGCACCCGAATACTGGCCTCAGAATCGAAATCAGACCTCCGATGAGGTCCCGGTGGTCTACAGAATAGACCACCAGAGTCGGTTGGCAAGAGTGGCAAGCGGCTCCGCGCATCTACCGCAGTTTGTCGAGCAGCTGGAGGACGAGCCGGAGTGGCCGGCTGTTCGAAGGTGGAATTGGTCTAGAAGGCGGAGGCCAAAGGTGCAGTGGCGGTGTCATGGGTAGCCGGGGTAGTGGGCTCGAAAGCGGCCAGCAGGGTTGGCTGCGACATGGTGCATCAGGGGACTAGAGGTCCAGGGGGTAGAGGCGGCTACCAGGAGCTAGGATAGCCAATGGCTGAGGCTGAGGCGGGAAGAGAGTTTCGGGCGGTGGCGCGGCCAAGCACTACAGGCGGGGGAGTTGATGGATTCAGTCCATCATGCTCGGCAGGGGGAACCCGAGGTGGTGACCTCATGGAACAGGACCTGTGTGTTGTGGGTCCTCATTGACGTGGTGTGTGGGAGAAGACTAGCCAGTTTGGTCGGTCGATGGAGGCGGCGACCTCAGAGGGAACAAGGATAGCGTGTTGCAGGTCTTCCTTGACGTGCCGTGATGGGGGAGACCAGCCAGGATGGCCGGTCTGTTTGAAATGAAACCAGACCCAAGGCAGGTCTGGTGGCTTGAGGCGGGCTGTAGTGGACTGCACCGGACCCGCGGCTGGGATTCGGGCCGGTGGTTCAGACCGGGCCGACCGGGGAGAACCGTCCGGGTTGGGCCCCCTTGCATTCGGGGGGGGGGGGGGGGGTGGGGGGTGGGGCGTATCTTCTAAAAGGCATGCTTGTTTGACGCGTCGTCTACAGCTGGAGGTTCGTGTTAGTGGGATGGACCCTTGATAGTGAGTTTCAGAGTTTTGGGTTCTGATCCCGATGGCGGGTAGCCCAGAACGCTCAAGCATAATAATATTAAATTTCTATTAATGTTTGGACGGGCGTGGCTCGTGAGCTGGATGTCCGTTTGACATGTTGTCAAAGGCGTGGTGGCCCCAGAGCTGAGATAATCCTTCCCAAGTTGTTTTGTAACCTTTGCGGGTTGGTTTCATTACTCGGTGGCACGATACACTAAATGTGAATAATCAATTAATTATTTAATTAATCAATTAATTGTTGTGTCGGACCTAACTCCTTCTTCGGATGTCCTATTGATGCGCCATCATCAGTAGCATGACCCCAGTCCTCATTTAGTCTTTTTGATATGCTTTTTGATGTGTTCGGGGTTAGAGAAAAGGTGCGGGCCTCATAGGGCCTAGTTAGTACGATTTAATGTGAAACACCACTTTTTCACTCGTCATCCGTTTGGGGTGTTTGAGTACACATTTCTGAGTGTTTATCTGAGGGGATTTCAATGGCACAATCCACCCGCCTAAATTTGAGCTTCAGTTGTGGGCCCCATAGGGCCATGTTTGCATATAATGTGGGGAGTTGCAGCTTCTGCATCCGAAGTCCATTTTAGGCGCCATTAGCGGCGTTGTGACCCCTGGCGTTGAGATAAAGTTGAAAAGGGTGGTTTTAAGTGCTGAAGCCAGTCTTGAGGCATGGGCCCCATGGGCCATCTATTGAGCTGTGTGCAGCGTACTGAAAATTTTTCATCAGCCATCCGTTTGGGGTGTATGAATAATCATTAGGGTGTATTTTTCCAAGAGCATCACGATGGCATAGTTCACTCGACCACTTTCGGGACCGAGGTGTGGCCCCCATGAGACGCTATATGGGCACAAAGCAGTGTGGAATAACATTTCCACCAGGAGCTAGTTTCCATCGAGTATGTAGTCTATCGTGTTTGTTTTTTCGCAAGGATTACAACGTTGTAATATATTTGGGCATGCAGAGCCCATTTTGAGATCTCATTAAATGTAGAAATATGAAAGGTCATTGGTCAGAGGTTCCTTTGACACACTCCGAACCCACGCACAATAGTAGTGCTAGTGAAACCCAGTGATGGCACGGGTTGTACGGAGATATCGGACCAGTTCCAGGTTTAACCTCAAGCGGGGTTGGGTCGTGGGTCACTATCGAGTTATTTAGGGTTTACCCTCCAGCAGGGCTTGGTAGTGGGTCACCTATTGTTTTATTATGGTTTACCCTCTAGCAGGGCTAAGAAGTGGGTCACCGTTGAATTATTTAGTGTTTACCATCCAGCAGGGTTGGGCAGTAGGTCACTGGATGATTTATTATCGTTTACCCTCCAAAGGGGATGGGTTGTGGGTCACTGTCAACATATTTAGGGTTTACCCTCCAGCAGGGCTGGGCAGTTGGTCAACTGATGATTTATTATGGTTAACCCTCTAGCGGGGCTGGGCAGTGGGTCCCCGTAAACTTATTTAAGGTTTACAGTCTATCAAGGCTGGGCAGTGGGTCACCCAAGTATTAATTATCGTTTACCCTCCAGTGAGGCTGGTCAGTGGGTCACTGTTGACTTATTGGGGTTTTCCCTCTAGTTGGGCTGGGCAGTTGGTTACCCGACGATTTAATTCAGAATCTGTCTTTTATATTTGGCTAGTTAGTGAATTTTCTCCGTGATACCGGAGCGGGACCCTCAGTTTTGTTGTTTAGCAATGAGGCGGCTTTGGCATGTGGGACTGTTGGTAATCACTGATGGATATCCTTTGAACAGGTGGCGAATCTTCTTGGGATGAGCTTAGAGATAGAGATCCCCTTACAAACTCATTCGTGTTTTTTATTGAGCATATATATAACCCTACTTGTGATCCAACTCTTTGGGTTCAGTTACTCTCTTTTTAGAGGGGAGAAGATTCACGGTGTTTTCCACATGCTTTCAGTGTCTAGCTCTTCTTGTAATGGACGAGTCGACTTCCTTCCTTCTATTGGGTTGAGATGCTCTCTCTCTTTTGTACTCTTGCACTATTCTTTGTTCTCTATTCTGATCACTGTTTTAGTGCCTCATTTTTTTCACCCTCGAGATTTCGAGGCATCCTACTAAGTATCATTATACTCAATCCAACATGGGAATTTCCTGCACATGGTGTGCTCTTACAGACGACATACAGGTCGGTTGAGACTATGGGGGAGGGTAGAGGACATAGGAGCTTGGTATGCGTACATCGGTCGTAGCAGGACATTCTGGGTGTGAAACTCACTAGAGTTTTTCTATCGTTTACCTATTGCCGGGTTGTGGAACCATTATGGTTGGTCATGTGTTATTCCCCTTTTACTGTTCAGTTTACTTTTCAACACTTTACTTGTACTAGTTAGAGGTTAATGCATGTATGTTGGTTTTCCTTTTTTTGTAGCATTGTTGTATCTTGGTTTCTTTTCTCTGCACTTTTGCATTGAGTTGTCTCATATGTGCATAAATTTTATTAGGGAAAGTCCTCCCCTAGTTTTTTGAGCCTTTGGCGCAAGTGGCCAACCTCTGGCCTATGGAGGCAGGCTTGGCGTAGTTGTGGCTCGAGCCCCGGTACGAGTCAGGTCATGAAAAAGTTGTATCAGAGGTGGTTCGTTCCTTGTGGCATTGTTCGGACATCCTTCAAAATGAATTGGTTTAATTTTGGGGAAATAGTGAGAACATGTCTTGAGAGTGGATACTCGGATAGGGAGTTTGGTGGTTGTGCGGCAGCAGACGTATCTATTCACTAGGACCCTGATAACCCGCATGTCGACCCGGCACATTGGGACACTTGCTGTAGGGAATTTGGTTCATGCATCATATATGATGAATTCTTGACTATCCTTCCTAAGTCATCTCCCCATCGTTGTTAATATTTATATGCTCATTTGACATAGGTACTCCTTTATTAGATTTAGGATGTCTCCGCGATTATATCTATACAGGGTACAGGATCTGATTCATAACGATGATTCCATGGGCGATGAGGCCTCAGTTCAAGATCCATCATACGATTACCCATTCTCCAAGAGTACAGGCAGTAGAACCTCCACCTGTGGTGTAGAAAATATTACCAGCGGTGAGGTCCGATGACGAGCATGGGAAGGGAACGCTATTTAATTGTTATCATCATAGACCTCTGAGGTTCCACAGTGAGTCATACCCTCGGACAGTGAAGGGTTGCCTAGGGTCGGTGTTCCGCCTCTTCAGGCTTGTTTGGACACTGACATGTCAGATGGTGGCTTTGACAACCAGTTTCCTTTCCACCATGCAATTTTGTGTGGGAGAGCCTGGGTTACATAGATACATGATGAGTCGGTACTCTCATGGGATGTATTCTAGCAGCTTTTTTGTGAGGAGTACTACCTCCCCTACTTACGCTTTTTATGGTTTTGGGAGCTGCTGGAGCTTCAGCGGGGAGTGATGGCAGTGGCTGGGTACGCGATTGGGTTCAAAGACCATACTCGACACTCATTGGATGTGATTCATGACAGCATCTTCAGAGCACAAAATTTTATCCTAGGACTTTGTAGAGGGGATTCATGCCAGCATAGTGCCCATGTGCATCTTCACCCATCTCGGGGTGCTGGAGCAGGCACTGGTTAAAGGGAAATTTCTGTCAGAGGGATGTCGATTGGAAAGGCCTCAACGCCGGAGGTCTCCCCTTAATGAGACTCAGTCACATGGTCGAGGACATTGTAGAGAACTGAGATAGCCCAATGGGGACTAGTTCTATGTTTGTGATGTTCGAGGTCACAGGGAAAGAGATTATCCGACCAAATGTGATGAGTCTTCCAGATAGTTGGTAGGTGCACCGCCATAACAATGTCATTGAAATGATCAGAGAACCCCCAGGTGAGGATAGGGTGGTCCCCAGGGAGGCTGTGTTGGTAGAAAAGCAGGAAGAACTGTGGTTGGTGGATGAGGTTTTTAGGTCCTTCCACCACCACTAGGGGGGCCATGTGAGGCTCAGGGAGCTGACAAACAGGGCTGCGAGCTGCTGTGTGCTATGGATGTCTATAATCCTGCAACACGGGATATGATAATATGTCCACTCTGTGTCTTTTTCTATTTTTGTTAGTAGAAATTGTTAGACACTGCGTGAGGTACATTTTTCTTGTAAATCCTTATTCGAGGGGTTACCGAGTGTGACACATGGCATCAGTGTAACCTTGTGTTGGTGTTGTCTAACATAGCATTGAATGCATAAGAAAGAGGTGTTCTTCCCCCATTAAAACAATTTTTTGTTATGTGATCAAAAACATGTGGTAGAGTCATTACCACCCAAAGAGGAAAATATTGAAGTGCGATGGATGAGTCCCTCGGACATGTGCATTCATGGTGGGGTTGTGTGGTGGAGTGTCAGAGGAGATTCTGGTTTTTCTAGTAGGGCCTTTCTGCTTGACCTCGATTATGTTGAGGTGCCACTAATGGGTTTGGAAGAGAGCCTATTTTTTGTATTACTCTCTTTCCAAGAGGGGGCAAAGACACGTGGGGTATTCCACGTTCCTTCTATGTCTAGCCTCGGGTGGATGGATGGGTTTTCTCACCTGCTCTATCCGTTGGTACCTTGCATGCTCAACGTCAATCCTGATACCATTATCAAGTACATGTTGAGGTTATTGAAACCCCATAAACAGAACTACATGTTTCACTATGTGGTGCTGGTGGTGGTCCTTGTACTGAGAATGTGGAGATGCTATCTTCTGGGAGAGTGCTTTGTGGTTTTCTCATACCACCAGTTTCTCAAGTGCGTCCCTACCTAGAGATACTTGAACCTGAGACGACGGTGCTGGCTGATTTTCTGCAGGTGGGTATGGATTTTTTGTGGTCGATGATGCTGACCTCATCATTTTTTGAGCATGTAAGAGAGTTTCAGTTGTGATACACCGACTGTGAAGGCATGTGTGACCGGATATCCATGGGTGTTTCACCAGATGAGTATTTTGAATGAGGGAATCATGAGGAATTGTTCTAGGAACAAATCATTATTTCGGTAGTGATGTGGGAAATAGAGGTTCGGCCGGGGAAGTCCCCCGATTGCCTTTGGTCCGTTCGGAAATCATTCAACGGTTGAGACGTTGCCTACCATCTTTCCCGACCCTCCCAATAGTAGGAGTGGGTGCACGACGTCTTCCACGTGTCACAGCTGGTGAGGTGCGTGTATATTCCTACATATGTCATTAAGAGTTGATGACCTTATAAGTGTGAACCATCCCTTAGGTTCATGTGTTGTGCCAGTATGGTGTTGTGAAAGTAATCTTTGGCGTGGGGGAGATAAGTGTGAGCTTTGTATCTTGAGTTGTATTCACTAGTTTTACTTTTCAGGGATGATATTCCTGAAAGAAGGAATGATGTAAGAACCCAAATTTTGGGAATCTGATAGTTTGAAAAATATATTGATTTCATTCCAAAGTTGGGCCTTCAGACGACGTGCAATTTCGAGGCTCGGTGTACCCGGAATGAATTATATAAAAATGTTAAGTGTTTTTATATTACGTACGTGTGGTTAACTAAATAAAATTTAATATCTGTTAGAAATTTGATCAGATGGGAAATCCGACACCACATTTGGGTTTGAAACATAGTGTTTACCATAGGTGCGACATGAAATGAGTTGGTGCGGGATGCTCGGACACCTCGCTCATTGGTGGTTTGTTAACTGGATAATTCAATTATCAACTTACTCATTTAATATCTCAAACATGATTAACTCATAAACTGTAGCATGGATCTGAAATCTGAGGACACAGTTTCGTCCGGAGTGTGCTGTTTACACTAGGTGGGGTGTAAAAGTTGCAGGCACGAGCCTACTGTGGGAGCTGTCATCGAGGGGAAAAAACCTCTTTTTGATGTAATGACTGTGATTTTAATCACTGAAGATATTTTTTAATAACATCTGAACGATGCCTCAGAATGTAAATCTGAGACTTCTGTTGAGTAAAAAATGTTGCTTTTTTCCTAGGTACGATATAAAATGAGAGGGCGTGGTGATTTCAGATCCCGTGGTAAGTGGTTTTTTTATAAACAGAAAATGTGTAATTGGGGGAGACCAATTTCTTTCTGTCGGTCTCTCTCTCTCTCTTGAGCGTTCATCACCGTTATTTGGTGTTCTTCTCTATTTTTTCGGATTGAGGAGTGGACTCCGGCGGATCGAAGTGGGATTGAACAGGCACATCGCCATCAACGAACGTATCCAACAAGGTATGATTTCTTATCAAATTTCACTCTTTCATGAAATTCATGGATTTTTTTCAATTTTTCTCATTTTAAATCCTTATATTTAAGAATTTTGGGCATTGGCCAAACGAACATGGCCAACGCCCGAGCCCCATTTTATCTGTCATTCTCAGGCATTCTTCGTACAAATTTTCAGACATTCCAATTATGTCAGATCAACGATCGGGGGCAGGCGTTGTGATGGCCTCGTCCCGAGCACACGAATTCCATCCTTAGAATCGAAATTAGACCACCGATGAGGTCTCAAGGGTCTGCAGAAGGGACCACCGATGTCGGCTGGCAGGAGCGGCCGACGACTGCGCGTGACGGCCGCAGAGTGCCGAATGGCCGGAGGATGAGCTGAAGCGGCTGACTGTTCGAAGGCAGAACAAGTCCAGCAGGCAGAGGCCTGAGGTGTAGTGGCGGTTTCAGGGGTAGTTGGCATAGCATGCTCGGGAGCAGCCGATAGGGTTCAGTACGGCATGGCGTAGCAGGGGGTAGGAGGTCCAGGAAGTAGAGGTGTATATCGGGAGCGGGGCTGGCCAGCGACTGAGGGTGAGGCGGAGCAGGGAGCTCTGGGCAGTGTCGCGGTAGGGCGCTGCAGGCGGGGGAGTCGACAGCTTCGGTCTGTCGCGCTAGGTATGGTGGACCTAAGGTGGTGACCTCGAGGAACATGAACCGCATGTTTCAGGTCCTTGTTGACGCGATGTTCGGGAGAAGACCGGCCAGTTTGGCCTGTCGGTGGAGGTGGCGACCTCGGAGGGAACAAGACCCACGCGATGCTGGTCTTCCTTGACTCGTCGCAAGGGGGGTGAGCGGTCGGGATGACCGGTATGTTTAAAAAAACAGACCCAAGGTGGGTCTGGTGGCTTGAGGCAGGTTGCGGCTAGTGGGTTGCGGCAGACTGGACTGGACCCACGGCTGGCCCGCGGGCCAGCGGTTCGGACCGGGCCAACCGGGGTGAACCGGCCCGGTTCGGCCCCTCGGATTCGGGGGGGCTATATCTTCTAAACGGCACATCTATTTGACACGTCGTCTATGGATTCGGGTTTTTGTCAGCAAGACGGACCCTTAAAAGAGAGTTTCAGATTTTTTGGGTTCTACGCCCGAAGGTGGGGATCCCGAAACACTCTAACTTAAAAATATTAAATTATTATTAATGTTGCAGCAGACGTGGCTTGCGAGCTGGACATCCGTTTGATATGCTGTCAGAGGCACGGTGGCCTTGGATCTGAGAGGGTCCTTCCCATGTTGGTTTGGAAACATTGCACGTTGGTTTCGTTGCTTGGTGGAAAGAAACACTAAATGTGAATAATTAATTAATTAGTTAATTACTTAATTAATTGTTTCATCGTACCTAACCCCTGCTCTGGATGACCGATTGACACGCCCTCTGTGGCAGCGTGACCCTAGTCCTCGTGTGTAGTTTTTTAGGTTCGTTCCGAAGCGTTCGGGTTGGAGACAAGGTGTCGGCCCCATAGGGCCAAGTTCGCATGATTTATGGTGAAACACCACTTTTTCACTCGTTATCCGTTTGGGGTGTTTGATTACATGTTTCTAAGTGTTTTTTCGAGGGGATTGCAATGGCTCAATTCGCTCGTATAAATTCAGGCCTGAGGTGTGGGTCCCACAAGTCCCCATTGGAATATAACAAGGGGAGTTGCAGCTTCTTCATATGGAGTCCGTTTTAGGAACCGTCAGTGGAGTTGTGACCCCTAGCGTAGAGATGAAGTTGACTAGGGTGGTGTCAGATGCTGAAGCCGGACTGGAGGTGTGGGCCCCATGGGCCGTCTTTTGAGATGTGTGCAGCGTACTGCGAATTTTTTTATCAGGCATCCGTTTGGGGCGTATGAATAGTCATTACGACGTGTTTTTCCGAGAACATCGCGATGGCGCAGTTCCCACGGCCTCTTTCGAGACTGAGGTGTGGGCCCCATGAGACACCATATGGGCATAAAGAAGTGTTGAATAAGTTTTCCACCAGCATCCCATTTATAGCGAGTAAGTAGTCTATCTCGTGTGTTTTATCGTGAGGTTTACAACGGTTTAATCTGTTTGGGCGTGCAGAGCTTCATTAGAGATATCATTAACTGGGGAAATATGAAAGGGTGTCGGTCGAATGTTCCTTTGACGCACTCGGAACCTACGCAGTGTAGTAGTTCTAGTGACAACCAGTGATGGCACATGTAGTGAGAAGATATCGGACTAGATCCGGGTTTACCCTCCAGATGGTCTGGGCAGTCGGTCACCATCGACTTATTTAGGGTTAACCCTCCTGAAGGGATGGTCAGTGGGTCACCTGATGTTTTATTACGATTTACCCTCTAGCGGGGCTGTGTAGTGGGTCACCGACGACTTATTTAGGGTTTACCCTCTAGCAGGGCCGGGCAGTGGGTCACCAGATGATTTTTTATGGATTACCCTCCAACAGGGCTGGGTTATGTGTCACCATCGACTTATTTAGGGTTTACCCTCCAGTAGGGCTGGGCAGTGGTTCCCCCGATGATTTATCACAGTTTTCCCTCTACCAGGGCTGGGCAGTGGGTCACCGTCGACTTATTTAGGGTTTACCCTCATGTAGGGCTAGGTAGTGGGTAACCCGATGATTTATTATAGTTTACCCTCTAGCGGGGATGAGCAGTGGGTCATCATTGACTAATTAGGGTTTATCGTCCAGTAGGGCTAGAGATTGGGTGACCCAACGACTTAATTCGTACTCGGTCATTTTTATGAGGCTAGTCAGTGACATTTCTCCATGATACCAGAGCCGTAACATTGGTTGTACTCTATAGTGATGAGGCAACTTTGGCATGCGGGACTGTTGGGCATTAGTGATGGATATCCTTTGAACTTCTAGAAACTCTTCTTCGGCTAATCTCGGAGATAGAGATCCCCATAGACACTCGTTCATGTTTCTTATTGAGCATACATATACACCCTACTTGTGTTCCCACTCTTTGGGTTCAATTACGCTCATTCTAGGAGGGGAAAAGACGTGTTGGGTAAGCCACATGAATTCCGTGTCTAGCTCCTCTTGGATTGGACGAGTCTACTTCCTTCCTTTTGTTGGGTTGAGCTGCACTCTCTCTTATTTACTCTTGCACTGTTCTCTGTTCTATATTTTTCTCACCATTTTAGAACCTCCTTTGTTTCTCCCTAAAGCTTTAGGGGAATTCTAATTAGTATCTATATACTCACCCATGTTTGGGCTTTTCCTGCACTTGGTGTGCCCTTGTAGACAAAAAATAGGTCGGTTGAGACTATAGAGAAGCGTAGAGGACACAGGATCTTGGGCTATGTACAGTGACCATAGGAGGACTTTCTGGGTGTGAGACTCGCTAGCTATTTACTTTTGTTTACCTATTGCTGGGTTGTGTCACCTTACTGTTTGGGCGCGTATTTTTCCCCTTTTACTATTCTGTTTACTTTTCAGCACTTTATTTTTACTGGTTAGAGGTCGATGTATGAATGTTGGTTTCCATTTTTCTCGTAGTGTTGTATCTTTCTTTCTTTTCTATGCACTTTTGAAATGAGTGGTTGCATGCGTGCATACAGTTTCTTAGTCAATGGCCTCTCCGAGTTTGTTGAACCTTTGGCGCTAGTCGCCAGCCCCTGGCCTATGTAGGCAGGTTTGGGGTAGTTGCAGCTCGAACCCCGTTACAGGTCGGGTCGTGACACACAAGAATAAAGCACATGAAACCCTTCTAAAAAGATTTCTCCCAACCCGCAAAAAAATGGGGGGGGGGTACTTGTGAAGTGATAATCATATAGCATTAAACCCCTACCTCAGGTTGATACGTCGGCAGAGTCATGGGGAAGATGATGAATCATTGGGAAAAAGATGGACGTCATTTTCATCACTGATTCCCTCGATCATTGGTTTGTGCGTTGGTTCATCATAGTCGAAGACATCCAACGTCGGAGGAATTCTTGAGGAAGAAGGTCAACGATGAGGTCCCTCTTCATAGTCGAAGGCATTCCTCATCGGCTTTCTTCATCGGTGGAGCGTTATTCAATGGGAGCATTCTCCCAAATTCCTCCACTCCCAAAATTCCACCTAAAAATAAATGGAACCCCAAGATAAAAGATAATAATATCTTATTAAGTCATTGTAATAATATTCAAAAAAGTTTAATTGATTAAGGGAGAGTTGGAACAATTAATGTGGTGTGGTGGCACAATTAAATTGTGGAGGTGTTGAGGAGGTTCCCACCACATTTATTATGGAGTTTTTGGTTTCTCCCAATTAAATAGGGGTTTTATGGGGGTTTAATCCGAGGTGGTCTCCACCACCATAACCTCTCATGGGAGGTTATGGTTCGGGTGGTCCCCAACACCATAATCACTCATTGGAAGTTATGGTATGGTGGTCCCTACTTCCAACATCCACATTGAGGTTTTTCTTTAGTGGACCCCACCTCCCAGCACCATCATGGGTGTTTCACATAATAAAAATATCACACACTTTTATTTTTATTTTTTTCATCCACAAAAAACCCAAAAAATATCTTTCACTCTCGACCCACTACCGTCGAGGTGAATATATCATTAAGCAAAAACCAGCGATACGAGTTCAACGGTTCCCTCATATTTAAATTTCGATCACCTGTTCAAAATTTAAGAAATACATGTTTTCACTTTTACTAAACATACCTGGAAAAATCATTAGAAATTGATTCCGGGCACACTGGGCCTTAGAATCACACACCTTCAATTTTTGTGGACTCGTAAAATTTCCATTTCATTTAAACCAATTACATGGAAATTCCAGGTCATTACAAACACCCTATCATACCTATAATTTTTTGGATCAATTGTTTCCCATCTTTGTCAATATCATTTGTATTTGAGGGAGTGATGGGAGTAATATTACTTTTGGTATTGTCATACTCCAAATTTTAAGATGATATTTTATATAATTATGTTGGGATATATAACAACATATTATTTTTTAGAAATAATAAAAACAAGTCAAAATGTTAACCCACCCATCTTAATAATCTCTAAAAAATAATTCATAATATTTAAAAAAGAATATGTTATGATTTTTTTAGTTTATCCAAATATAATTACAAAATCATATATTTGTATAATAAGAATATATTTGTCAGAATTATTTATAAATAGCATTTTATCAAAGATTCTGTTATCAGAATTGTTTTCTAATATATATGTTATCAACATATCATACAATTCTCTTGGTTCTTATTTATATATTTATGAAGATTTTGTGAGTTTATAAACATATTCAGGATGTTTTGTATCTTAAAATCATATAGGTTGTTCATTAAAAACTACCTCTTGTACATAACTATTAATGAATACACACTTCACATCCATTTGATAATGTTTTAAATTAAATAATTCATAAAATTCTAGTATAATGTGAATAGATTAAAGTATCTCTATTTTCACATAGTATTCTTCATAGTCTATTTCTTCATGTTGAGTATAACCATTAGAAAAAAAATATTTCTTTATTTATAATTACAATCCATTTTTCATCTTGTTTGATTATGAAAAAACATTTTAATCCAATTATTGAACATTCTTTAGGTATTTCAACTAGGTTCATGTAATTGTTTCTTTTGAATTCATTTACCTCATAATTCATTGAATTAGGTTAATCCTCATAACATAAATACCCATCAAGGTTTTTTTTGAAAATATGAATGAAAAAATATGTTCTATTTTATTCATTAGAGAACATCATGTTCTAGTAGATTGATCAACATCAGAAATGATATTATCTTTTGGATGATTCCAATGAAACATATGACTTGGGTTTTGTAAAAAATATTCATCAAAACACTGGTAAATATTATATTGGGAATATACTTCAGAAACTATTTCTTGAGTATCAAGTTTATTTAATGAATTTTATAACGAATAATAGAGATATGGTTTTGAAAGCACATCTGAGGATGTTGGCTGGGTTTGATTAAAAATGATCAGTTTCATATAATATAACATGTACGGTAATATCTGTATTAAATGAATTTTTAATAAAAACACTATATTCCAAAGTAGTAGTGCAATAGCCTAAAACTATTCCTTCCTTAGATATGGGTGTGAAAATTTTAAGTTATATTTCATGATAAAGATAAATACCTTTCATCCAACTACATTTAACTAAGAAATTTTTTTCATCCTATTCACAAACCATTAAAAGTTCTATTCAAAAATCTTTAACATAAAATATGATTTATATTTTATAAAGTATTACTAATTGTGTAATCCCATAAATTTTTAGCAAATGAGTATTCAATCAATAAGGTTCTAATTATTTATTGAATAATTCAATTTTTACATTCCACAACACCATTTTGATAGGGTGTTCTATGAGCAGAAAATTTATCTGTAATCCCTTTTTAAGTAAAAAAATATTTAAAATGGAATTAAAAATTCTCCACCATGATCACTATGAATAGTTACTAATGGAATTTTTTATTATTATGAAATATGGCTACAAATTTTTTGAAATATCAAATGGAATCAGATTTAATTGATAGAAAATAGACACATGTAAATATAATGTAATAAGCATCATATATAATTACATTTTATTTTCCCCCAATACTCACAGTTTGAATAGTAACGTATAAATCCATGTGTACCAGTTTTAAGGAATTAGAAGATGAAACAACACTGATAGATTTAAATGATGTCTTATATTGTATACTGTATTGAGAATGGTTATTTACATTTGAAGAATTATCCCTTAGATCAGGTAAATCCTTAAGAAGTATTTTATTATTTAAATTACATAAATTTATAAAGCTACATTATCCTCACCTTTTATTCCATAACCATGATTGATCTTACATTTCACAAATCTAGCATAAGTATTATATCTTAAGGTCTTATTTTTTTGTGCTTATACATTCCCATACTGATGAGAAGAAATAATGAATTCATCCATTTAATTTCTTATTACTCAACTACTATATATATAATTTACATCGTAGAATTAAAAACAAAAAAAACATATGCATATATTGTTTTTCATATGATATTTAGCAAAAAAATTCAAATAGATGATATTATGAGAATAAAAATATTACATATAACTATAATCTCTCTATGAGTATTATCTCTAATAGAATCTTTTCCAACATTCAATTTTATAATCTTTAAAAAACACTTTTTTGTATTCGTATGTTGGGAGAATCCACTATCCACTAAATGAGTATTCCTTGTTTGGTACTTTCTTATTTTCATCAATCCCAAAAATAGACATTCAGAGCCTCGACATTCTTGGGTCCAAAAATATCACAAAACAAAAATTTTAGGAATCCATATTTTTTTTTGAAAAATGGTATTTGTGGAACCCTAATGATTTAATTTCATCAAGGGAACAATTTTTATTCTTATGGCCACCACTTTGACAATTTTTTTAGATGGGTTATCATTTCAGCATAATACAATTGATACTAAATACTTGTTTTTTATGAGTATACCATATTCTAGAAACACTACCATGAGAAAGAATTTTTTATACATTTTATATAAATTTTCCATAACTAAATTAATGTTTGAGAAATGTTTTTTTGAAAGAAGATATTTTTGAATTTAGTTCAACAACTATATACTAATCCTCTTGGGTCGTATTTTTGGACATGAGTTTTACAAAACTATTTTGTAAAGTATATTTCTAGAAAATAAATTTTAATCAATATTTAAGAATATAGTCTTTTTTTTAAAATGGTTCATTATGATATTTAGAATGATATAAAACATAAGTTATTAAAACATTTACCCTCGAAATTTCTTTATCATTTAATTTAAATAAATCGAATTTTTTTTTATATAGTTTTTCAAAATGACAAACCTCATAATATAGTGGAAGATTACTATCTTATAAAGAATAAAACTAATAATCAAATAATTATGAATACTTTTCAACATTGGAATTAGGATAACTTTCCCTTCAAGATAAATTATTTAAATTATCAGTGGTGCATACCTTATTATTAAGAAAAAAACATTTGGTATTACGGAAAGAAAACCAATATTAATTTAACTAGAAGTGTATTTATTAGAATAATTGTCTAAAGATTATCCTTTACAACCAATTTAGGAATCAATATATTTCATGAATTTCTTCTATTTTGAATTTTATTAAATTTTATGATTCTTAATAGAATTAATTTCGTTCCCATAATTAGATTTTATATTTGAAAAATATGATCTGATATGTGAAAAACTCTTACATTCATATCAAATTACATCATAATCCATCATTTAATTTCAATCATTTTTTACTTTTATTTAATGCTAAAAAGATTATTTATTTCAAATGATAATGTTCATCCATCAAGATAGATTACATAATACATTTTTAAATTTCTTATAATTTTTTGAATCAGATCGTATACCAACCAAATTCTTTCTAGAAGACATAATAACTTTTTCTAGTGTTATATATTTAGTAGGAACAATAGTAGTAATGAAATAAGCACAACCATTATGTTTTCATATAATTTTTATCATCTATTTTTTTCTACCAACATATTGAAAAAGGGTTCAAAATAAATCACGAATAGTATAATTTTTTATCTTCCACGATCTACCAAATCCATTTCTATGAGATTCGTATTTATTGAGAATGATAAAAATTACGTTATCCACAATAATTTCATCATCCAATCCATATTCTCCAATATAATGCAGTCTGATTTACATTTTCATAAATCATTGATGCACCTTTTTAATAGATTCACCATGTAGAAATTCAATTGCATCATTGTCATCTCTATGAATTTCTCTTCTAGTTTCAATAACCATTGATTTCTAAAAAAGAGTATCCTTAAACTTATTCCAAATACTATTAGCAACATTATAAGAATGTGATTGTCTATATAAGTTTTTCTTTCATGGAATATAGTAATTAATTCCTTACCCTGCAATTCAACTAATATAAATTGTTTTCAAGAATCGTATAACTGAAACTTCCTTGTCATGAATTTTATAATCTCTACAGAGAATTAATAAAATATATAATCTATTTTTAATAATAAATATATTCATTCTATTCCTATAGTATTCAGAATTAGAACCCAAAAAATTGGGGGTCTATTAGTATTGTGATTTTATATGGGTCTAATATTTATTCCTTCCACTATTTATAATTGATGCAAAAAATCTTTTCTCCATTACACATTACTATAAGATTTTTTATAAAAATATTAAATTATTTTAAAGAAACATGTTATTATAAGGAAGAAAATGTTTGTAAAGTATTTGAGAAGTTGAAATCTTATTTGATAACAATTATTGGTATTAATATAATAGATACATGGCTATGCTAAAAATTATTGGATCATATTCTATAATAATATGGATAAATAGAACATGATTGAATTGTAGTTGAAAAAAAAATTGTTTTTAACAATGAATGATACCTTGTTTAAAAAATATAATCAAATAATATTCATAAAACCTCTTAAGTATTTAAATTATAATCATATATAGCCCTTCGTTCTGATGATAAACATATTTCAATCATGTGGATTATGATATATAAGTCCATTGGTTGTAATAAGAAATTGATTATATCTTGACATTGTATAGAATAACTATCACAAATAAGTTTTAACATAATTATAATTTAATCATATTCAGTCATAAAACTATTTATTCATATTATAAAAAATAATATAATAATCACAAAGGTTATGATATATCATAGTAATGTTTTATTCAATGAGTACAATAGTTTTATCATAATAGAATAATGTACGATAATAAAAATACAAAATAAAAAAGTCAATATACTAAAATAAATTTGTATTATATACAGCCAAAATAATTGACTTGTGAGAAAAAAGGTAATAAAAATAAATACAATTATTTTAACACAAAAATTTGGATGTCCAATAGCATAGGATAAAGGACGCATGTTTTATAATTAAAATAATAGTTTTCTTTACCTTACTCGGTTGAGACCTCGATATGAATATCGGTCTATCTGATTATCATCACATTCCCTTGATTAGATGATTTGATTTTTAGAATTAACTTCATCATAATCACTTGATCTGATGGATCATATTCTATCATTATATACCTAAAATCCCATAATCAATGGAGATCAGAGCACTTTCTTCATATCATTGGAATCCTGAGATCATATTCACACAAACTCGATACAATAATTATAAAACAAAAGGCTCTTAATGGTAATGACAACTATGAATAGGGTTATCATGATTCCAATATTCAATGGTCTTACAAAGGATAAATATCACAATAAAATCCATCTTCATCACTCTCTCCCGAACTATTCAAATGACTGGGTATTTATAAAAAATTCCCCAATGGTCATATTTTCTTCATAATGGACACATTGTTTTGTGTTTGTTGAATATGAATGGATTGATGGCACTCCAATAACTATATTACAATAGAAAGTATGGCATCATTTAATACGACATCACTATGTAAAGGGAAATTGTAAAAATACCATAAAAATAGTCTTCCATATCCATAATTCCAACTTATGTTAATCTGATGGATTTACATATGTATGTCATTATGATAAATTCTATAAGTTTAAATCCAATTTTTATCATTTCCATTATCATTTTTATTAATGAATACTAAATTTGATATAATGTTAAGATAAAATATCCTATATTAAATTAGTAAAATGTGGGTCAAATTATTATCTCCTTCATACCCATTATAATAATTGTAATATTAAAAGATTATTTTATATTCACCAATACATTTGAACTAATAATTTTTTATGGTAAAAGTTTGTATTTTCTAAATAAAACGTTATAAAAAACATTGGGCATAAATTTTTTTTAATCTAATATTTAATATTTATGAAATATTTTATTATTTCCAAAACTGAAAGAATGTAAAAGTAATATGGAAATATTTTACTAAACATATACTTATAGAGGACATTCTGATCAACTCATAGTCTGAGGAGAAGTATGGGAATCATTTGAGGATTTTTATTGGCACTCTTCAGGATCATCATCTCTATGTTATGATTTTAATGTACACCTTCTAGATTATAGAAGTGATGTTATTAGGCCATGTGATCTTGAAACAAAATTTATGTTGGACCCAGAGAAGATTAGTGTACTGATGTCATGGGAACAACTAAAAACTTTATTTGAAATTAGTTGTTTTTTTTCAAATGGGATGGAATTACAAGTTGTTTTTTGAGAATTATCTCAAAATTACTAATACATTATCATTCATAACTAGATGCAAGAAATGTTTTAATGGATATTATTGTGTATTGAATCATTTGAGTAGATTATGATATAGTTGACCATTGCCCCTCATTTGATCGAATCAGAATCTAGAAGGGGATATGATGTGTACTGTGATACCCCAAGCATGGGTCTTGTGTGTGTAATGATGCAGGAATACCATGTGGTTTTAAATCGTCATTTCTAACTCTAATCACTTAAAAATATTTAGCCAACCCACAACCTATATTTTGAAGTAATTATCCATTAATTGAGGACATGGAACCATTTTCATTTTTGGGAGAAGTTTGTGGTTTATTATGATAATAGGTGTTCATTATATATTTTATCCAAGAGAGATTTGAATTTCAGGAAACATCATTGGGTTGAGTACCTTCATGTGTTCTATTTTTATATACTTTATACCACAGGTAAAGTAAATGCGGTTTTGTATTATTTGCAAAATAATGTTATAGTTCAAGATTTGAAAAATTATAGTTAGGAGTATTGGTTTATGGGAATTTTCCTTCAGATCCATACCTTGAACATGGAATATATTGTAGGTGTGTTTTCTGGCCAGTGTGGACCAGAAACCATACATTCTAAATTTTCTATAGATGGATCTTCCTGGTGATGAGTTATTTTAGCATTCAAAGAAGTTACTTAATAGTGGTGATGTTCTTTTTGAATAGTTGTTATATCATGAGGGTGTTTTGGGATTCAGGGGATGCTTCAAGATTCTATTGACATTGAGGAAGGTGGTGATGCAAGATATCCACATGTCTTAGTGGAACATTCATCTTAGTGATACCAATAAATATTATTATTTGTGTGGGTAGTTCTGGTGGCTAGGTATGATGTATGATATATCTGACTTTGTATCTCTATGTTATACATGTCTTAATGATAAATATGGGGACAAAAATCCCTTTAGTTTTCTTTAAATGAAACTTTTTTGGAACTGTACGTGAGATGAGATCTCAAGGGAGTTAATTGTTTGTTTTCCCCATATAACATGGAAGAGGAATACCATTTAGGTAGTGATTGACTGTTTTACCAAATCATCACAATTCATCTCAATTAGTGATTCATCCAAGGTGGGTGAGATGGATCGATGTTTAGTTCATGAGTTCGTGAGGCTTCATTGTGATACGATGGAATTTTTTTATGAAAGGCTCCCTCATTTTATCTTGTGATTTTGGAATGGATTTCCAATGGTGATGGGTTCGTAGGTAATGTTTATCTTCACTTACCATCCTAAAATACATGGTCAAACATTTCTAGTGAATCAGATCATAGAAGACCTGTTCTGGGAATATAATTTTAACATTAGAGGCTTGTGGGATAACAATTTCGCATAGTTTGAGTTTTTTTAACATTAGTTAACCCTGTGTATTTGAAAGGAATCCTTTGAGCCGCTGATGCAGACCTATCATACAACACCACAAAAGCATATTTTTATATATTCCTAGTGCATCATAGTGGTTGACCAGGGACGTCTCACTTGAAGGGTTTTCCTAATTATTCACTCACTTAATCTAATTCACCTAAATTACTTATTTTTATTATTTTATATTTTATTAAATAAATTGAATTTATTAAAATTATTGAAATGAAAAAATTCAATTCAAATTAATATTAAATTGTAAACAAAATGGAATTATAGACGAAGTGACGTTCTCCTGGGAGAACTTTAGGGAAGCACCTTCATTGACCACCTTCAAATATTCTTTGTAAACACACTCCATCGTATGTGTGAAAAATTATTCTATCCCTATTATGAATGAAAATTATACTTAGCGATCTCCAATCATTCCCTACATCCACCTCCTCAATCGAGGGAAAATGGATGTTGATTAAGAAGATAAACTTTAGATAATCACACTGGGGAATACACCAAATATAAAGTATCCTTAGAATTAACTCAAAGAATATTGAAAACATGGTTTTAGGTTCATGAACCTAATTACTCTCTCAAAATATTCCATGGATTAGTTTCTCATGATCATGAGTATTATAGTTCACAATGGTAGGATTTGAAAAAGAAATAATGGTGGAGGGGTGGACAAAATAATAAAATATATGGATGAATTTATTAGAAATCTAAATTACAATTGAAAACTAAAAATAATGAAAATAAAAACACTAAAAAGAATGGGGAGATATTTACGGCCGACCTCACACAGTGGAGATCTCCTCCTTGGCGTCTTGAAGGAATGGATAGAAAATGGGATAAATTGATGGGGAGGAGCTCTGCTCCTTTTATTGCCAAATTTTTGTCCTCATAATGATGTCGCATTCTGACCAATTAATTGGACTTTACACTCGTATCACCCATAATTAAAGTTGTACATTAATGTTTTGGCTGTCCACCCTCCAAATATCGGATCATTTCCCCACCAAATGTAGTATTTATGACTTTTTCATTGATGACTATTGATTCTGGATGAAGCATCCTGGAAGCTTCCATTAAGAATATTTCATTCAATAGCCGCATTAATGGATTCAAAACACCATGTAATATTTTGTGTGAACTTTTATTTGAGTCCTCTTTATTTCCCATATAGAATAAACTCATTTGAGGTTGTGTAGGCCAAGATGGATGTCTGTTACAGTTGTGGGGTCCACGTCGTCTACCCAGAAAAGCTTCAATTTAATTGATTTTTTACAACCTCTAGATGATTGATTCATCCCCTAGTGCAGCAGACAAAAATAAAGGAAATAAAATAAGGATTCTAAAAAAATTTAATCAGAAAATTTGGAATTCTATTTTTCAGTAAATGACCAAAGTTCCCTTGACGAAAAAATCTATAAAAAATCTATAAATAATAACTTTTCACAATTTAGCTCATTTTTATTCTATAATCCAAATTGCCCATTATTTTAATAAAATATTTAAATATATGGGTTTTTATCATTTAAAAACATCAATAATTCATTATTATTATATTCAAAATATGCACGTAAATTTCTTCTGTCAAATAAACCCACACATAAATTATGTTTGTCCCCAAGCATAAAATCACAAAATGGAATTCAAAGAGCACCCATGTTACAAATATTCATATTTCAATAAAATAAGAAAATTAGTAATGTCCAATAAGATTTTCAAGTTCCACAAAAAATATCAATTAAATTTATTATTTTTCAATGAAACAATCAATTCATGCATTTTACTTTTTTCCCACATAAAAAATGATTGAACTTCTTCTTTCATTCATTCAAGCGTATCTATTTATTATTATTATACATGCCACATCATGATTTACCTCACCTTTGAATTTTAACTCTCATATATCATGATAAAATTCAAGTAGAGTTATGCTCATATCATTAGAATATTCACTTTATCCATAGGCTTGTAAATGAACTACTTTCTCCTCTTTATAAATACAAAACACACATAAAATCCTGAGGACTCTAAATAAAGGATAAAATGACTCTGTGGGTTAGGGTTAGTGGGTAAATGATTGAAATAATTTAAGGCTAGAAGTAGGGGGGTTGACACTTAAGTAGAATGCATGATTAATCAGGTGAAAACACAGGATGAACATCACTCAAATCCCTATGAAAATGTGAAACACAACACCACCCCATTTTAATTATATGGGACATGAGTCAATAAATGATTACAAAAAATCATATCATCCTTGTTCTCAATATTTTTAAATAAGCTTCATAAAGGCACAACTTAATTAATCATTTTTTTTTGTTTTTTATGAAGCTCCAGAAAGGCACAACTTTATTTTCTCCCTTTTCATTAGGAGAACCAGATGAAATGAACGAAATATAATGAAATGGTGAATCATGCCCAATTTTGTAATAATACATTTCCGAAAATGATAAAACACACCTCACACCACCCAAAAAATGATACACATCTCAATGAACACACCTGAAAGGACATTCCCCCACACTTAAACTTGAATAATCCATGAAAAAATACGAAAACAATGGGAAGGTAAGGAAAAAACATCGTGTAATGTGTCTTAAACCTATAATGAAATTCATGGCTTATATGGGATAACGAATGATAAATGTAAGGGTGGTTCTCAGGTAAATAAGTTTTTAGCCAATGTAGAGCCTCAATCATTTTAAATGTGTTTTTTTATAGTCATAGTTTTGACAAGTTTCAATAGAAGTTCAAGTAGGTGGCATGTCCCAAGATCACTCAAGAAATATACTCTAGAAAAAATAGGAAATATTTGGTCCAAAAATCCTTTCGAAAATGGGAATATAACATTAGTCAATCAATAATTTCATGATTAAGAATAAATAATTAATTCACATGAATTTCAAAAATTCAAAGCTTGAAAATGGTAGGGAAATTTCATTTACATGAATCAATTAATTCCATCAAACCACTGGTCCTCATTTAAATATTCATGCTTCACATTAATCAAAAAATTATCCATTTTACTCATTCAATCTCATTAACATTGAAATATAAAACATAGCATCACAGGATTCCAAAGAAACACATGTCTCCTAGATAATTCAAGTAAAGAAATAATTCAAGTGCGGACAAGCTATTTTATCATTAATGATTGAAACATATTTTGAACAAAAAATTGTAAGGAGTTTAAAATATTAAACATTTAAAATGAACTACCTTTTTCCATGAAACATAGCCCTCCCTTTCACTGTCTGGGGATATCTTCCACCACTATGAACCTACAAAATAGAATTACAAATTTAAGAATGAGAATCATGTCCTTAAAGCTCAAAAAGATAATAGGGAGTGAGACACATGCTATAATTATTCGAAATAATGAATTTGAAAATTAAATTCCCAATATTGAAAAGGAAAGTACAAAAAAATAAGTACATGATAAATCTTGGTATGATCCACCAAGCGGGCGCTGAATTTTTACTGCCTCTAGAGGCCAGTTCTAGGTATTATCCAAAATCTGAGGGTGGATAAATATTCATTGATTTTAACTACTACATGTGGATTTTACTAGCATGTAGTTATTTGTTATTTCTAAGGAGAATTTGATGTATAGAGTACACCAGATCCTCCCCCTTCACAATTATATACCTCTTTCATGGCGGGGGTAGAATGAAGTATGGAACCTCCTCCTCTTCAGTTTCTACATGTGAAAAATATTCTTCAAAATATAATGGTTTCTACAGATGCGCTTCATGAAAAGAATAATGAAAGGGAGATTCATAATTTAAATTTGACATATTAATTTCAAAATCCTCCCTTTTAAGTTAGGAAGCTTGTAGATTTGGTTCTTCAGTCATAGCCACTTGTATCGCTTCATGGACTTCCTCTAGTAGATGGTCAATATCTTCAGGGAGCTCTAGGTGTTCCTCAATAGGTGAAATTTATTATTCTTCTTCCAAGGCATGGAAAATACTATCTGATTCTATAGAACAAGATGGAGTGACATAAAATTCAGATTCAATAAAACCAGATGGGATAGAGTCAACGAAAGTTTCAACTCCCTGAGTTGGTTCAGCTTTAATCTCCTCTTGATTTAAAAGTGTCTCTTGGAGTTGATTATCGCTGGATGGAGGTAGGTTGTCATGATCCTCCACCTCGAGTGTGGATTCAACTTAATGGATTTATTCAGTGAAATTAGAGAAGACCAGTGGAAATTTTTCATAGCATTAAATCTTTCGATTTCAGTTTTCAGTTCATCATCCATGGATATCAAACCTTTAAGTGAGTTCCATGATGCAAGTCGTCTTTCCTTCGGTTTGAACCTAATCAATAGAGCATCAGCCCTTCGTTGTAGGGACTACTCAGTGTATTCAGTTTCTTCTTCTTGAACCTGTGAGTAATTATTCTATGCATAATAATTGTAATTTAAATTCATCACGGAAAAATAAATTTTTTGTGAATTTTTTTAATTAAAATAATGAAATCTATCTAAAATTTAAAATATAAAATGTAAAGTAAAAAACCGATTAGATCCCCAACAACTGCGCCAGTTTTGAAGAACATCTATTGTAGGGCTTGGAAAAAGCGTATTTTTATGTTTTCCTAGTGCAACATTGTGGCTGACCAGGGTCATCTCACTTGAGGAGCATTCTTAGTTATTCACTCACTTAATCTAATTCACCTAAATTACATCTATTTATTGTTTTATATTTTATTAAATAAATTCAATTTAATAAATTAAATGAAATGAAAAAATTCATTTTAAATTAACGATAATTTATAAACAAAATGGAATTATAGAAGAAAGGATGTTCTCCCAAGAAAACTTTCAGGGAGCACCTTCATTGACCCGCATCAAATACTATTAATGAACACACTTCATCATATGTTTGAAAACCTTAGTCTACCCCTATTATAAATGAAAATTATACATAGCGATTGCCAAGAACACCCTTCATCCACCTCCTAAATCAAGGTAAAATGGTTGTAGATTAAGAAGATAAACTTTAGACAATCACAGTGAGGATTACACCTACTATAAATTATCCACAGAATTAAATCAAAGAATATTAAAAACATGGTCTCGGGTTGAAGAGCCTTATTAATCCCTTGGGATATTCCTTGGATTAGTTACTCATGATCAGGAGTCTTGTAGTTAACGATGGTATGATTCGAAGATGATGAGATGGTGGATGACTGTATATAATAATGAAATCAATGGATGAATTTATTAGAAATATAAAATAAAATTGAAGAATAAAAATAAAGAAAAGAAATAAATTAAAAATAGGTGGGAGATTTGTGACCGTCTTCGCTCGGAGGAGATCTACTCCTTGGTGTCTTGATGGAATGGATGGAGAATGAGATACTATGAGGGGGAGGAGCTCTCCTCCTTTTATAGCCTAATTTTTGTCCTCCTAATTATGTCGCAATTTGACCTATTAATTGGCTGCTTCAAGCGTATACCCATTCATAAAAGTTTTAAATTAATATGTTGGAAGTCCATGCTCCATATATCGGCTCATTTGGGCATAGTTTGTAAGGGTTATGATTTTTTCATTATCGCTTTTTGATTCTGGTTGAAGTATCCAAGAAGCTTGCTTTAAAATATTTCGTTCAATAGCCACTATAATGGATTCCATACGCCCTATAATTTATTGTGTAAATGCCTATTTGAGTCCTCGTTCATCCACAAGTGAAATAACCTCATTTAAAGTTGTGTAGGTGGAGATGGATGTCTGTTATAGTGGTGGGGTCCATGCTATCTGCTAGGAAAAATCTACAATTTATTTTATTTTTATATCCTTTAGATTATTGATTCACCCCCTAGTATAGTAGCCAAAAATGAAGAAAATAAAATAATAATTCTAAAAAAATTTGAATCAGAAAATTTGGAATTATACTTTTCCAGAAATGACCAAAATTCCCAAGATGTAAAAATTCTTCAAAAATCCAGAATTATGCACTTTTCACAATTTAGTTCATTTTTATTATATAATCCAAATATCCCTTTATTTTAATAAAACATTTAAATAAATGAGTTTTATCAATTAAAAAAATTAGAAATTCATTGTTATTATATTACAAATATGCACGTAAATTTGCTCTATCAGACGCACAATGGTTGGATGTACTGGTTTCCATTATGTTGGGATGAGGTTGAGGAAAATTCATTATTAGTGTCATACCATAAATTGGAAGAACATTATAAAATAAAGATGGATAGGTAGATGTTCGTGAAATCATAGAGTCATCATTGTTCTTATTCCCACTAGACACACCTATTTATGTTATTTTCAATGTTTGAACAGGTGTATCTGAATATGGATGTTCATTTGGATCATTGTCATTTTTGTAAGAAGGTGAATGTAATGAAAAGGTACATAAAAACTTTTGAGATTAAATATCCTATTGGTAAGTTGTATTAGAGGTTATATTTTCCTTCTAAATTGATGAAAATTCGTTCTATGATCCATGATTCTAAACTGACAAAGTGCAACCCATGTCTCTCTCATGTGTGTAATTGGATGAGTAAGAATTAGAGCCTGATTTTTCCATGATTGAATGACCAGAATGGATTATGGATTTCAAAGAGAATGTACATTATGGAAAGTCTAGTCCATCGGTCTGAGTTCATTGGATTCATGGTAATTATTTAAAATAGACTTGGGATCAAAATTTTTGGGTTGAATAGTAGTATCCATTTTTTCTCTAATCAAGCATCGAGTTTGATTTTTGAGGTATAAATGTTTTCATGGTGGGGATAATTATCACATCACTGATTTTTTTGTAGGTGTGTGATTTTTTATTTTTCGTATTTAACTTCTCTTTGGATTTCCCCTTGAATTTTTGGTGGAAATTGATATATTGTGTTTGAACGTAGGTGGAGTATGGTTGGTACATGGTTAAGGGAAACGGTGTTCCATCCTCTAGGTATGGTTACATATAAATTCCAATTTGGGTAGTGGTGACATAATGGTTGGCGCACGGTTAAGAAAGCTATGTGGAATAGCCATGTAATGTGATCCTCTCATATAATGAGGGATGAACTGTTACCACATCGGTTAGAAAACTATTCGTGCAGACCATACAACCTTTCTATATCATTCAAAAGATTAAAATTACCATTTTTATTTTTCCATATTTAATCATAAATAACCTATATTATTCCTCATTTGGGATGTGTGACCCTTAGAGATCCTAGTTCTCCTATGTGGACTTCTATAACGTCAATGTTAGGTGTTTCGTGAGGTAACTTTCTGTAGTCACCATGTAAGTGGTTTCTTCCATGTTTCCACCCTCTTTCCAGTTCTCTTCTTCTCTCTTTATTGGGTTCTTATTTTATTGAACTTTTTTTACATTAATATGGCTTGATATTCCATTGTGGGAATAAATCATGATCATTTTTTTCAATCTCAACTATATTGGTCTTAGGGGGTGTAGTTTAGTGTTCACATTAATTTCCAGAAGCATACTACAGTGTGTAATGTGGTTACATGGTTTTTTATTAATGGATGTTTTCTATATTCCTTATGGGTTTTTAGATGTGTTATATTTACTATTTTGGGATTGTGAAACTTTTTTGAAGAATTATTTTGATATGAGTATGTGATTAAATTATGTTTCTAAAAATAAAAAAAAATTATTTCTTTTTTGAGTCATTATGGATCTTCTAGAATATGATTTATAACATGTGTGAATGGTGAGAACCATTTCTTGAAAAAAAATTTAAAATAGTGAATGTTTTGAATGTTTTTTTCTTAGAGAAATTGTTTTCTATTGCATGTTGTATATTTTTGTGCCCCATTAATGTGTCATTGAATTTTGAATGTGATGGGAAGCATATAATGAAATGATTTGCTCTGATTATGGATATCAAAGGGGATTTACCCATGAAATTAGATGAAATTCAATTGTGTTCATCTTGTTGTGATTAAAAAGTGTTTCATAAATTTTGAAAGAGTTTTTAAATTTATTTCTTATTAGTTTTGTTGAGAATATGAAATTGAAAGTGGTTGTGTTTAAGGAAAATAGTGCTTACATCTATATTTTGTTTGATGGACCAATGTGAAAATGTGAAAGGGATAATTTCTTTGTGTTATTATGATAATTAGAATGTGTATATGAATTTGATGATTTATGTGATTTGTGAAACATAATTTTATCACAACAGAAATCTTTGGTATCTAGTTGGTAAACTATAAATAATAGGATAGTTGATTCAGAAGTGGATGGGACATTGACTAATCTAGTGGTATTGATGATTAATACACTATCTAAACATCTTGTATGATCTAATTCAATTAATATTTTTTGATTTTTTCCCCTTTAGTGGATTTTTTTATTGGAAAACTATTGGTATTAGATTAGAATTTAAAGACACTTAGATCATAGAAATGTTTCAAATATTCTTATTTAAGTGTGCATATCAATATGTCTTCTAATGTTATTGCATAAAATATTTTCTTTTGGTTGGAATCCTTGTATTATTTATCACACACCCAACATAAAATATTGGGTGTATAAGTACTATCTTATTTCTGAGACTATTAAAGGAATGATGTGTCACAGTTCTATTAGTGGATCTAGTTGTTAGTGTTCCACATCTTGCAAGTGGTGGTGGTGGTGTATTGAGGGTGATATCCCTCTGGTTTCATGGTGGTTATTGTGAAAAAAAATTTAGTCACTATCCATTTTAGTATTTTTTGTTTCGGATAAATTATATGCACTAAATATATTTTTTTTTTACATTATTTGGTTTCAGTTAATAGTATTTGTTATGATTTTTATTTTTAGTTATTTATGATTATATAGTTGGGTGAAATCATTCCTAAATGCTTTTTTTGTAACATGGCACTAGTTTTCAACCCATGAAAATAAATAATTTCATTCATCCCTATCCATAGATCAGGTTGGGTGTCCTATAGGATGATATTCGGCTTCTTTCATGTTATATTTGTCTCATAATATGTTACTATTATATATTATTCCTTTAGTTAGTTTGTCATGTTGTGGGGGGAAATTGTTTTGTGATGGATTTTCATGGTAGTTTTTAATATATCTCATATACATACAATTATAATTCCTAGAAAAAACCTACATATTTGGTATTTATAAACCCATAGTGGTAGTCATCATACAGGGAAATGATAATGGTCAAAAACAAGGGTCGTCATCTATCGTCAATATTTTATGGAACATGAGGAATTCAATTGGATAGTTGGGGTTATGACATCATGAATTTTTTTCCTCACCATTTCTTCTTGAATATTCTCTAAAATCATTCATTAGTTTATCAATTTTACTTTTATCATATTTTATATGTTTGGGGACATTTCCATTAAAATTGTCATCAAAATTTTCATCAAATTTTGGAAATCACAGGTTCTTGAATCTATTAAAACTTATATTGGTTGTGTAGCCCATGAAAATGTTTTATTCGTATATTTCATCAAATTTTTCTAGGATTTCAGATTTTATAATCATTACACCTAAACATATAAAAAGATAATAATATTTTCAATATTGGGTAATTAATTTAATATATCTAAAATATGGTAATACTTATATCAGGTTCATGTTGTCATATATTCTAAAAATGTAATCACATACATAATGAACCCACCAAATGAAAATAAAGATAATATATTATGAATCCATGGTACTTCTCATAAATAAACTTATTTTTTACTCGTTCCAATTATATTTTACAATTCAGTGTAGTAAGAACATCATTAATGATTTTTTATATGATTGTAAATCTATTATTCAAAATTTCCTTCAGTAAAATACTTTCCTTTATACATGTTTATTATCCACATTTTTTCCACAAGTCATTTCTCTTCATACCTTCAATAAAACATGATCATTTTCAAAACATTCGAATAATATTACAGATAATAAATGTAGTCTTTATGGTGTACTCATCCAAAAAATTGGTAAACTAAAAAACACCCTATGTTTACTGATTACTAATAAATCCACACACATTATAATTTGTCATTTAATTTTGTTCGGTTGACTACATTTTTATACATTTATTATGACAATAATTCATCTCTTATAACTGAAAATATTCAAAGAAATTGTTAATTCCATTTTATGTATGGATAAATCTCTTATAACTTTTTCCATTATAATTTTTTGAATTTTATATTTGCCCATATGAACATACATTCAATGTAAATACTTATCATTATCATTTCCACATAGGTAACAAATAATATCTTGATCTACAATTTGAATTTTATTTTTTGGGTTTTTAATCCATTAAAAATAATGGTTTTATATGAAAATATTTTGATGGTGAAATATTATATTTATACTATCAAAATGTTTCTATAATTATATGGATAAAATAAACATAATTTGTTTCATTAATTTCTATGAATAAAAATAAATTCATTATATTTCTAAATTTGATCATCTATGGGGATTTACCCATCCTTAGAGCTTTATAATGGATTAACATGTAAATTTATCACAATGTACATTATATTCATATGATTTTATTATGAACTTGACCTCACTTATTATTTGTGAAGAGTGTCCTCTAGCATGAATTTATATTTTCCCCTTCTCGTGAGATTTATAGATGGATTTAATGATTTTTTATTTTTCATTTCCCTTTTTACACTTATTCTATTATATTTTTGTATTTAAAGCCTATCAAGGATGATTTTGATACATTCTTCCACACATTAAACACCCCAGTCACATTATTGTAGGGTTTCTTCTAGGAATTAATAATTATTTAATTTTTAGGAGTCATAAACTTCTGGATCCAATTTCTTTGATATGTCACTACTAATTTTCATATTTATATTTTCATTTTCTTTAGACTTTTTATACATTGACTTGTACCTTATTTAGGGATGTGATATGTTGTCCCAATAGATAAACACATTATTCCAATTTTTCTGTATCATAATAAATATCCATTGAATAAACATTTACGTGATTAATAGATGTAATTATTTATATATTTAAAATTGTTTCAATGGTAGATGTGAACCCCATATAAATTTGATATGGTTTTATTTTATTTATAATGCCATTTTATTTCTATTTTTTATAATGCATGTACTTTTACATTTCTTCTCGGTACATTCACTCTAATTTCTTAGTGAACAACAATAATTTTTTATAATAATTAATCAATCATCATTTTTTGTAGGAATAAAAATTAAAAAATTTAATTGATATTATTTTTCAAAATCATATATTGATTAAACCTTTACTTCTATTTCCTTGTTGAAAACTATTTAATTTCTTCTTCATAGCTCATTTAACATCCATGACATTAGATTATATCTTTCATAGATAATCATCCATTTTATCTATATTCATATCATTATCTTTCAAAATACTATCTTTCTTTTTCCACCCTTAACATGACGTTACTAAATTCATCACATTAATATTAATCTTTTTCACTAAAAAACATATTCAAAATATATAAAGTTATCTAATTTTCTTTATTCATATAGAAAATATAATTTTGGAGATTTTATATTTCTTATGATTGGCATCATGTTCCGATTTCAACATTTCTACCAAGTATGTTACATCACAGATGTCACCATGATCACATGAATGTTCCTTTAATTTGACCAGATCCATGATGTAAAAACAATTAAAAAAAATTTATATATTTAATTACACAACATTAATTAATTCATCATATTCATATTTTTATATAATATAGTTTTTCATTTAAATGATGAATTTAATATTTCCTTTAACTAGTTTTATATCTCACTATGTTTCTTTATTATACTTCTTAATTGATGGATTTTAATTGGTCGCATCATATTCCTTTATATTTTCATTCGTCCAAGGTAAATTAATATCAATGTTCTTAAATATACCATACTAAATTAATTTTAACATATCATTTCCTTTCAATATCAATTTATACATTATTTAAATTTTGAGAGATAATAGATATTATAAACTAATTCCCCATATATAAATGATTTTTATTGTAATATATTTAATTTTATATGTATTATATTTGTATATAAGAGATATTAATTTGTATACTAGTTGCTTAGAAGGTTTTTTATTATGAGGAAAGTGTTACTAAAATAAATGTTTTTAATATATTAAATTGAACACATGAACAGTTTTCATGAAAAAGAGGAATAAATTCTAAAAACGTATCCAGATCAAAAATATGAGGGAACTACACAGTTTAGAACACATGGTTTATCCTAGGTGCAAAATTAAATTATTCACCATTGGATGTTTGTAGAAATGTCTTTGTGGGCACTGAGGTAAAGAAAATAATTTAAATAAATTATTTTATATCATTTCTATAGATGTAGTAATGAACAGTATTAATGTAGATAGTTTTTGTTAGAAAATAGTGTTAACTGCATAATCGTGGAGTAATTGGAAAACTGTTAGAGTGTCTATTAGGGAATTTTCCCAGCCGAGAAATGATGAGATCATGTATCAGTGATCAACAAACATCCAAATCAAAGGATATCACCAATGATCATGATGCAACCCCATTATTCTTGAAGAATTTATCCAAATAGATTTAGAGAATCTGTTTTGATTTGATACTACCTTATTCATTTTTCCTATGATGGAAAAATAAATCAATGAACAGATTTATATGTGGTTCGATCGTTATGTGTGATGCATTTAATTTGAGGGGGATTTATGGGAGAATATCTATTTGATTTTTCTATTATTTTATTTTAATTATAATTTTGAAGAATATAGACCAACAAGAAAATCGATAATGTTTCATTTCTCTTAAATGTTCTTGTTCCTTTCTCCCCTAATTCATCGTTCATCATGGGCATTATTCGTTTGTCCGACGACATAAGAAATCCTAATCAATTGATTTTTAGTAAAAAATTTCTTGGTGAAATGATCCATATTTTTTGATTTTGGACTAGTAGGACATGATTTAGGTACAATACTCAAGGAAGAGTGATTTGGATGATGTTGGATAACCAATTTCTCATTATTCAGTGATTCTATTTACACAATGTTGAAAGACGATTTGATCCATTTTGGATTAGATTGGGTGATAGAACATGTTTTTTGATGATTTTGTGGAATGGAATAGTTAGGATCTTCGATCTCATAGAGAAACTATTGTCAGATCAAAGGCCAGTAGTGACATGTCTCACATAGGAGAAGATCTTAGACTATACAAAATCCAAAAAAAATATGGCAGTAATCTGGATCGAGAGGCCATATGGTGCCACATTTTCAATATATGGGGTTTCTAGATATTGTTAAGTTTAACACGGTGTGTCACCCCTATCAAATGGCATGTAGTACCTCTCGGTGTACTTGCCATGTACATTGGGAAGTACACAGACACTGGGTGGAGTACATGGATTGACTACATGATTTTTACTCCCCCACACGGACATGTCCATGTCCATGTACATAGACTAAGCGATGTACTAATACACAAGAAGATGCACACAGGATAGAGATGCATACTGACACATAGGTAGAGTACATGATATTCTTATAGGGTGTGTAATAGTATATAAACACATCTTGATGACACATGTCATTTACATATGTAGGACTTGAATTGTTAGAACATGGTGTGTGACCCCTACTTCACACATTGTACTCATTTATACTTTTTTTGGATCCCTTTTCCTCCATATCATGGACTAGTTTCATTAGGGTGTGTTACCATAATTATTTCCCTAAAAGATGGTATGGAATTATATAATACTCTTACTCCTATGATCCCATCAGTATGATTTTAGGGATAGATCTATTGGAATTCCTTTTATTGTCCAATAGTGAGATCATCTATTCATTCTTATGCCCTTAGTGGAGTTCATGGTCTGTGGGAGTTGGTCCTCAACATAGAAGTCTTTTATAAATTTAGTATTTGGTATCACCCCATGGCCTTAAAAGTGATTCAAATTGTTGAATCAAATTTTCTTCTAACTATAAGAGTTTTCATTCTCATGAAAAAATCAATGTGATGTACATCTTGGAAAAATAGCATTAGTGCTATCAAACTAAGAAGTGTGTTTTCACAAATTATTATTATTTTTGAATCATGGATCTAGAATCCTTGGCTGCAATACTAGGTTTGTGACTTACCTCTAGATTGTTTGTTATTTTTTCGTATATCTAGTTATTCATGTTATATATATTGTAGACATATACCTATGTAGAGTTGACTTTATTTCTAATTATGTTTGATTTTTTTTCTCAGGGTATCCAACTGAATGTTATTATACTCTCCCATGCATGGGAATTTCCCACATCTTTCATGTCTTCTGCAGAACATTAAGTGTTTGACTAAGTTCATGGAAGACAAGGTCCTGACATTGGATAGTGAGACGAAACTGATCAAGGTGTGTTCTTCCATCTTTATGACTGAAGACCCAATACTTACATTCATATTGGACTTTTGTTTTTAGATTAATTTTAGTGGGATTATAATTGTCCCTTTTATCATTCTGTTACTTCCTAGAATACTCTCATTATTGGATTTAGATGTTTTCATGGATGTTTGTTCATATGTTTTTATTTCTCCACTTTTTATAGGATTGGAGATGTATGCATGCATGCAGGTACATAGTATAAGGCTAACACGTTAGAGATATGATTTCTCGATGCTAGTCAATATCCAATGGAATATTGGATGTTAGACTCGGGATTCACGATACTAGATCCACTAGGACAGGTCATGACATATTGGTATCAGAGCATGTTCAATTAACATTAGGACCTAGAGCCTTTGAGTATGATTTTGGGGAATAGTTTCGATAGTTGTAAGTTCATCTTTCTGACCATGGACTTCAATGTTGGTTCAGTGGTCCATATATCCATATATCATAACTCTAATAACTTTATTTTTTACTTGGTATGTGAGAAAACTACTTGTAGTGAAAATAATGGACCTTGAATCATACAATAATTGTTTGTGGATACCATGTCCATCTTAAGTCAGCTCTCCAGATATACTCACTGAATGTGGTACATCTTGTTTGTTCCAAGATTCCTCTACAACATATTCTAGGTAGGATTCATCATGATGATCACGAGGATGGTCCCCCTAGTGATGAGATAATGATACATGGATGTGTTCCTAAAATTTTACCTCCTTGTGGTGCAACATCCATACACCATCTATAAATACCCGGCCATAAACATTACATATTCTTGAATTAAATGGATAATTCACATTGAGGATCTTTTCAGGTTTATAGTTTTAGAGAATTAGGTCATAACATTTACAAAGGAACATGAATATTACATGTAGACAATTCTACTCAGTATCAATTTTTTCTTAAAATAAAAACTCTTGAGAAAAAGAGTCATGTCTTGTTCCATGTTTTAGACAGCAGGACTTCAATTTGATCGCATCCTTGACCCAATTCATCTTTATGTCCTATGAAACAAATTTCAAAACATGGGATGAGCATAAAAAGCTCAGTATGGGTTATAAAATAATAAATAAATCATTTTTCCATAAATACATAAAAAACCTAAAAACTTTTACTTACCTCATGAAAACATAAGATTTATTAATAAAGCATAGTAATCACAAATCATAAATGTACTTATGGAATTCATATCATACATACATTGTAGCTATCACAGCTACATTTGGAGTTACATTGGAATACCCACAATAGTATATTCCCTAAATATTTCAGGAGAAACATTCATGTTTACCTCCATCATGTTACCCAATTCATTGGAGAGCTCTCTAGGGATCACCCTCACTACTGTTATCATAGAACCACCAATATATGTAAATAATACCCAAAAACCATAACATATTAATAACACATAAAACAAACATAAAGGAAAGATGACATTTCCACACATAAATAACAATATATCATTTAAATATATTAAAATAACAAATCCCATATCAAAACCATTTTCAAAACCAAAATACATAAAATTTCTATGGTATTTATTTTTCTTTAAAAACACTATGGCTAGTTAATGAAGCCAAAGGTCAAATAATACTCACTGTGGCATAAAAAGATCGTTGTCACTATATAAGTAACAAAATGTTTCCTTTTGTAATTTAGTAAAACTTTTTGTATAAAAATATTCACTCTGAATGAAATGAAAATTCAAAGGGGTTTATACCTCATATAAAATAAAGACTTGTATAAAACAAAATATGCCTCAATGAAAGGAGATTGAGATGAAGTCCCTTTCCTTGTATCCTACATGACTCGTTCGTTCCTTAATCTCCTTAATAATAAACTAAGGATAATATATACTTTATTAAGAACCTTTTTCAAGTTTATTATTACATTTATATCACTTATTAAAATGTTATAAACATTATGTAATCATTTAAGTTAATAACATTCGTTTTGTCGATATTTGGTACTTGAGTCAAAAATAAACAACTTATAATTAAAAGTTGTCCACGTAGTCATTAGTTTATTATCTATAAAATGATATTCATGATGTATATATCATATGTATCATATATATCCATTATATTAAAGTATTTATAATAGTACACGACATTTTAGAGATAAGAAATGAAATGCACCGTTCATGGAGACGGTAAGTCGTACGCACACATGAACGCTACTTTCATTTCAATTTCATACATTAATGGAATTAAAACATAATGATACATATTTATATTATAATTAAAGTATAATATCATATATAATATCATTAACTATATCTCTTATATGCCCCACATATGACATTAAAAGGTCATAACGCTTTGAGGGGGTCGTAGTCCACATGTCCTCAAATGAAATTATCATGTTTACCCAGTATGGAAACCTTAAGGGTAGGATATAAATGTAAAATACATAAGTATAAAGAAAACATAAAAAATATATATTATATATAAATATAGTTACATATTAATGACCAACATGATAGGCGGTATGAGATAATCGAACAATCATCATTTCGTGAGGCGTTAGTTTTCCATCCACAGAAACAGTAGGTTTTTCACCCATTAGATGGAGGTGTGTATAACTGTATTTTTAATATTTTCATAAAAAAATCCTAGTCTATTTATGATACTGGTGTTTTTATAATGGAAAATAATAAATAGAGTTTAGGGGTTGGAGAAGTAAAATAAAAGAAAAGAAGTTAAGAAGAACCATTACCTTTAATTTGAGTAACTTTCTTTGGTTTTATCCAAACAGACTTCTTGAAGTGCCTTATGCCTAAGGTAAGGCTTATAGAAGGAGGAGAGGGATATTGGGAGATTATTTGGGCAGGGATTGGATGAGCCATGGGGCTTGAGATGTTTGAGGAATGGGTTCTAACTGAGGGCTTTTTATAAGGGGGTGGAGGGGCTCTTTTGGATGGTGTGAAAATATTATTTTAATATATAATAATATTTGGTTTCTAAATGTCCAAAAATAATTAAAGTCAAAGATAATATATCTATGAGTTCAAATAAAATCATCCAATAATAATTGGATATATTTTCTATATTTTTTTAATATTTAAAATCTTATTAACTTAAATAATTTTCTAACGAGGTAAATACTGCATCATTATTGTGTCATAAATAATTTAATTTTTTTGATGTCTAAGAATTATAGAAAATACCATGATGTAAGAGATATTTTTATCATTTCAAGGAATATTTATAGTAGAAATGATGACTTATATAACCCCATATAACAATTTATTTACTAAAAGATATATGTTTATGTCATTTTTGCCTTTACATTAAGTTAATTAAAATAAATTGTCACTTTCAATCATTAGTGGCTACATGGAATTTTAAAATCGACCCAAAGGTGATCATAGTCATACATGACTCAACCAATATGGTTGGGAATAGTGTTATGGTAATTTTGTATATTATAAAATTCTTTTTACATTGAATTACCCTATTTACTTTTAACCTCTATAATTAAAAGCCAAATTTTACTATTCATGAAAAATTAATTTCATCTTATTGAACCAAATTTTACTTAATAATAACAACGATGTATTCCATATTTTCAGAATTCAATTCCCATATGAGGAAAAATTATATTTAAATGAAAAAGTCAGTTTTTAACTACTACTAAGTGGTTTCACTATTCATCTAAAATTTATGATTTTCAGAAAAATACCAAAAAATCATCCTAAGCTATATCTGGTATCCCAAATTCAAAAATTATGTCTATTTTACCAAATTAAAAACATATATGATGTATTAATTAATTTAAAATCAATTACCGTTATCCATACAAGTATCACTTTTTTAAGACACAATAATAGTCAAAAGATTGATACATGTTTATGTCCAATTTCAAAGTGAAAATAATTTCAATGATCAAAATTGGATTAAATAGTAAAAACATAATATAATTAAACATTAAAACCAATAAAAAATACAATCTATCAATATAATTAAATTTTATTAAAATCAAAATTTGAATTAAAAATACTGTATTTTTCACTATTCATTAAAAATGAATTTTATCAGAAAAATAGCAAAAAATTACTCAAAGTAAATTTTTATATCCCTAATATAAAAAACCTATTTGGTCGAATACAACATATAAAAGTGACTATAACAATATTTAATGTGGGTTCTCCATCAAAAGGCAGTAAATAGACCTTCTAAAGAATATTTGAGTATTTATGCTTAAAATTAGATTCATTCACATGTTAAGCCTCTAAACATTATAGGATAAATCTAAAAACATTTAAAAAACCTGTGTAATAATTTTTTATTTAGTTCTATTCATTCTTGAAAATACAAAAAAAATAGTCTTTAACTACCATTTAAACTAATAATATCATATTATTAGTGTGTAACGTAAGATTTCAATGAAACCCATTGTTGCATATTAGATAAACCATCGAACATAGCGTCCCCATTAAGGAAAATTAATATTTAATCCAAAAACATTAATAAATATTAATATGTATTATTATTTATTTACTTTGGATGTTACATCCTACCCCCTTTTGGGAATTTCGTCCTCAAAAATTTTCTTCACATATCAAATAAATGGGGGTTTTTATCCCTCATAGTATTTTCAGATTTCCCAAATTACCTCTTCAACCATATAGTTTTTCAACAAAGACTGTACATGGTGAATTTCCTTATTCTGCAACACTTTCTCTCTATAGTCAAGAATATGGACTAGTTGTTCCTTATAAGAGATATTCCCTTCCAACTAAACAACCTCTATGCTGAAAACATGAGATGGATCTTACATATACTTTTTCAACATTGAAACATGAAAAAAAATTTGTACCTAGGATAAACATGTTGGTAAAGCCACTTTGTACGCAACTGATCCAACATTATCCAGGACTTCATAAGGTTCAATGAACCTCAAACTCATCATTCCTTTCTTAACAAATCGCATCACACTTTTCCACAAAGAAACATTTAGAAAGACATATTCACCTATCTCAATAGCTATATCATTCCTCTAGTTATTTGCATAACCATTCTTCCTACATTGATCTGTTCACATGTGCTTCTAAATCAACTAAACCTTTTCTTCCATCTCTTCTACCAATTTTGATCTCATTAGCATCATATCACCTACTTCATCTGAAAAAGTTGGAGTTTGACTCAAATTTTTATATAATTCCTCAAAAGGAGCCATCTGTATACTGGAATAAAAACTGTTAATATATGAAAATTAAACCAAAGAAATATGTTCGTCCCAACATCCATGGTGTCCAGTCAACAAGCACATAGCATATCCTCTATGGTCTGAATTTTTCATTCTGACTTCCCATATGATTGAGGATGAAAATCTATATTAAAATTTAATTCAGTACCCAACAACTTCTGAAGGCCTTTACAAAAGTTATAAGTAAACTAGAGATCACAATTAGATACAATAGAGAAGAGAACACCATGTAAGATGACTATCTCTTTAACATATAACTATGAATGTTTATCTAGAGACAAATTATATTTAATAGGATTAAAATGAGAAAATTTAGCCAACTGATCAAAAATAACCGAGATTTCATTTTTACCAGGATATGTCTTCGGTAAACCCATAATGACGTCCCTGGATATATTCTCCCATTTACAATCTGGCACTGGTAAAGACTGAAGCATCCCATTCAGTAACTACTTCTCTACATTAACCAGCTGACATGTAAACCACTTCATAGTAAAATCACCTATATCTTTTTTCATTCAATCCCACCAATAATACTCACGAAGATCTCTATACATATTAGTACTGTAAGGATGAAATGAAAATGGCGAACTATGAGCTTCACAAAACAACTCATTCTTCAAATGTGAATCAAAAGACACACAAAAACTTTTTCCAAACCTCAAAACACAATCATTATCAATGTTAAAATCAAGAAAATTATCCTTCTTAACAAACTATACATTTTTATGCACCTTGCTTTCATCTTTCTGTGTTTACTTTATTCTGTCTGATAGAGATGATTTCACTGACACCAAAAACAAAGCAGAAGAATTACCGACACAAAAAACTTCTTTGAAAATGTTTATCAAACAAAAAATCAATGTATCTCATTCCAAATATAGTATGTTTAATGAAGAATTACTATTTCAACTCAAAGCATCGTTTACATTATTTTATTTTCTCAGATGGTAAAGGATCGTGAAATCATAATCCTTGATTAATTCCATCCGTATCCTCTGTCTCATTTTCAATTCTTTCTGAGTGAATATATACAACAATATTTTGTGGTCAATATATATTTCACATATTACTCCATACAAATGATGTCTAATTTTTTTTTAGAAAAAACAACAACAGTTAATACCCAATCTTGTGGAAGGTAATTTATGTAATGAGGATTCATCTGAAGAAAAGCGTAAGAAATTACCTAGTCATTCTACATAAGGACACAACCAAACCCATTCAACAAAGCATCATTGTAAATAACAAATCACCATTTTCTAAAGGCAGTTCCAAATCTGGAGCGTTCACCAATCTGCTATAAAATTCATGAAAATATTCATCACATTATTTTGTCTAAAAGAGCTTAACACATTTTCTAGTTAACTTAGTCATTTCACTAGAGAGCTGGGAAAAATTATCAACAAACCTCCAGTAATAAACTGCTAAAACCAGAAAACTTTGAATCATGGTTATATTTGGTGGTCTTGAACATTATTAAACAAATTTTGTTTTAGCAGGATCAACCATTATGACATTTTTTTAAACCATGTGATCAAGGAAAGAAATTTGTTGTACCCAAAACTAACAGTTGATGAATTTCTCAAGCAGTTTCTTTCCTTTTAAAGTTTTCATGACAACCCTTAAATGACTTTCATTTTCCTCTTTAATTTCACAATAAACCAAAATTTCATCAATAAATACAACCAAAAACATATCCAAGAACACAGATAAAATTATATTAACAAGACCGATGAATACATCAGGTGCATTGGTTACACCAAAAGGCATAACTAAAAATTATTAATGTCCACATCTAGTATGAAATATGGTCTTCAAAATGTATGCTTCCTTTAATTTCATATGATGGTACACTGACCACAAATCAATCTTTGAAAAATACTGATCTCCCTAGAGAGGATCAGACAAATCATAGATATGAGGTAAATGATACTTTTTCTTAACAATGATGTTATTCAATTCACTATAGTCAATGAAAAGTCCCATTGAACCATATTTCTTTTTAACAAACAATAGAAGAGAACCCCATGGTGATGTGCTAGGTATAATGGAACCTTTATCTAATAATTCCTACAACTGCTTCATTAAATCTAAACGTTTAATTTTATCCATTCGATTAGTGGGCTTTGAAATTGGCCTAGCATTAAGAACTAAGTCAACAGTAAATTCAACATCCCTGTTAGGTATAATACCAAGAAATTCATCAAAAAAAACATTAAGGTACTCATTTACCACTGGCACATCATTAATCTGAATAGTTCCTTGTTTTTCAACAATATATGTAAGGTAACATTAATTTTCATCTTTTATTAGTTTCTCAACTTCCTGATATGTTATCAAAATCTAGGGTTCATTATTTTATAGAAAGTGAAAATATTTCTGAAAAGAAACCTCTTTTGCTTTGCATTTAATTTTAGCATGATAAACAAAAGGCCAATCCGTACCAAAAATATCATCAAACTATACTAGAGGAAAAAAAATAAGGTTTTCAGGTATATTATTTCCACACACAAGGATAGAGAAGGTTCTTATAATTTCTTTTTGTCTCAACATTTCCCCTGGTGATTTTACAAAATGTTTAGAATTCGTATCTTGAGATAGAATACCCAATTTACTATAAAAATTCTTATAAATGAAAGAGTGTGTAGACCCAGAATCAAACAACACATTGGCATAATCTAAACAAACAAACAGTGTACCTGATACTACTTCGTTTTATGGCCCAACATCTTCTGACGTAGTTGAAAAGTACATCACCACTCTTTTATTCATGTAGTATAGTTGGTTTCTCTTAGTTGAGTGATTCGTTGGATACTCATCTACATAATGACCTATTTAATTGCACTTAAAATTTTTTACTGACTGTAAATAATTTTTTGTCTTAACTTTACCTTGACCATTTTCATTGAAATTACGAGCCATATGTCCCATTTTACCACAACAATAGCACTTACCAGAATTCAAAAGACATTACCCAGTATGCTTTTTACAATAATTTTTCAGAAACTGTAAACTTTATTTTCTTACTATCTGACTTTATTGAAGAGTTCTTCTGCTTCTCCTACCACCTCGACCTATTATTCTATTGTTTTTCAAAGAACACCAGATCATCAGAAAACTCAATTCCCACCTTCTCTGCCCAACGATCATTTTTTTCATAACTTTTGAACTCACAAGAAGATAATGACCATCGGTACATTGGCTTTAATCCTGACTAAAAATTGTTTATTTTACAATCAATAGCTCGTAAGAAATTTGGAGCGTACCTTGCTAGTCATGTAAATTTTGCTTCATAGGAATCCACTGTGTCATCCTCCTACCTCAATTCCTAGAATTTTTTTCCCTCCTAAGACAAGCCACCTTATGAAAATATTTCTCAATAGACATACCATTCAATTCATTCCAATATAGAGAATCAATGTCTTCACTATCCCTGATATTTTTCACCATCGACCACCACTGATCAGCTACTCCTTCAAAATGGTAAATAGTAAGAATAATATTTTGATGTTCTAAAAAACGAATGACAAGAATAAAAATCCAGTTCTTTAATCCACCCTTCTACCAGCACAGGGTGAGATTATTATCTGAATGATGGGGGATGTTGCCTCATGAAATGCTCCACTACTCACAAGTTTCTCTATAGTTGATTTGGATGATATCATACATGGATACCACCACTATTTATAGACAGAGCCAACTATGCCATCACTGCAAAAAAACTATTCAGTTTTGATTCTGACCATCTCAGGATAATAGTAAGGAAGGTTGTATTCCTTATGATGTCGTCCCAACATAGTTTCCCTATTTCCTCAGTAGAAAAAAAATTTGAACACTGAAATATCTTAGGCGAAACAACATGGTAATTTGTAAATGATATATCATTTTAGTCATAACATAATCTAAAAATAATTTATGGATATTAGTTTAACTATATTATAACTCCTAAACTTGTATAAACCAACCTATGATCCCAACTATAAGGACCCAACCTTAAACATTACATTGTCTTGAATTAAATGTACAATCTACATTGAGGATCTTTTCAGGTTTAGAGTTTTGGATAATTAGGTTGTAACAATTACCTAACAACAAGATTATTACATGTAGACAATTCTACACAGAATACATTTTTTTAAAATTAAAACTCTTGAAAAAAAGAGTCAGGTCTAGTTCCATGTTTTAGATAACAATACTTTTCTTTTATCCCAACCATGACCCTATTCATCTTTAAGTCTTGTGAAAAACATTTCAAAACATGGGATGAGCATAAAAATCTCATTAAGGGTTATAAAATAAGAATAAAATCATTATTCCATCAATACATACAAAACATACACTCATTTACTGACCTAATTAAAACATAAGATTTATGAGTAACACATAGTAATCACATCTCATAATGGTAATTATGGCATTCATATCATACATACATTATATAAATCATAGCTACATAGGGTGTTATGTTTGAATATCCATCATAGTATATTCCTTAATTATCGTAAAAAACATTCATTTTTATCTCTACCACATTATCCAATTCATAGGAGAGATATCATTAGCTCACCTGCCTTAGGTTTATCACGGAACCACCCGTATATGTAAATAATTCCCATGAACCATAACATTTTCATAACACATAAAACAGACATAAAGGAAATAAGTCATTTCCACATTTCAATCACAATATATCATTTTAATATATTGACATAAGAAGTCATTTATCAAAACCGTTTTCAATACCAAAATACGTAAAATGTATGTGGTATTTACTTTCCATTAACAACCCACTAGGACTTGTTATGGAATCCAAAGATCAAATAATACTCTAGGTGGTGGAAAAAGTTCATTGTCACTGCTGACGTTAAAAAAATCCATTTTCCCATTTAGTAAAATGATTCTTATAAAAATATTATCTTTGAATGAAATGAAATTTCAAAGCGGTTTATAAACTGTATAGAAAAATGTCATGTATAAAACAAAATATGACTCAATTAGAGGATATTGAGAGGAAGTCCCTTACCTCGTGTCCGACATGAATCGTTTTTTATTTAATATCCAGAATAATAAACTAAAGTAAATTTCTACATAATTAAGAACATTTTTCTAGTTTATTAATTCTTTTATATCACTTATTACCATGATTAAAACACTATGTAATTATTTAATTTAATAACATTTGTTTTCTCGATATTTGGTACTTGAGTAAAAAATGACCACCTTATAATTACAAGTTGTCAATGTGGTCTATAGTCTATTTTCTCCAAAATTATATTCATGATGTAAATATCATATATATCATATATATCTAGTATATGTATGTATTTATAATATTGCATAACATTTTGTAGATAATAAATGAAATTCACCGTTCATGGAGATGGTATGCCGTACGTACGCATGAACAATACTTTCATTGCTATTTTGTAATTTAATGGAATTAAAACATAATAATAAATAGATATTTTATAATTCCAGTATAATATTATTTATAATATCATTAACTATATCCTTTTTACATCCCACATATGGCATTAATAAGTCATATCTCATTTGAGGGGTTGTAGTCTGTACTTCCTCAAATGAAATTTTTGTGATAACCCATTATGGTATCCAGAAAGGTATGATATAAATGTATAATTCAAAAGAATAAACAAATAAAGATAATATATATCATATATAAATATAGTTCTATCTTAATTTCAACCATGAGAGTTGGTAAAAGATAATCGAACAATCATTGTTTCGTGAGGTGTTAGTTTTCCATCCACAGAAACAGTATCTTCTTCACCCATTAGATGAAGGTGTGTGTAAGTTTAGTTCGAATACTTCTAATAACAATATATTATTTTATTGAAGATATTGGAGTTTTTATTAAATAGAAGACTAAAAATATTCTAGGGGTTGGAGAAGTAAAATAAAAGAAAACAAGTTAAGAGGATTTGTTGCTTTTAATTTGAGTAACTCCCTTTGGTTTAAACCAAAAGGACTTCTTCAAGTACATTCATCCTAATGTAGGGATTCTAAAAGGATGAAAGGAATATTTAGAGCTATTTGGGTAGGTTTTGGACGAGCCAAGGGGCTTGAGAGGTGTGAGGAATGGGTTATAAGTGAGAGATTTTAATAAGGGTGGAGGGGCTCTTTTGGAAAGTTTGAAAATATAATTTTATTATATAATGATATTCTATTTATAAAAGTCCAAAAATAATTAAAATCGAAGATAAGATGACTCCTGGTCGAAATAAAATCATCAAATAAGAATTGGATAGGTTTTAGATATTTTTTTAATATTTATAATCTTATTTATTTAAATTACTTATAAATGAAGTAAATACTTCATCATTATTGTGTCATAAATAATTTCATTTATTTGAGGTCTAAAAATTATAAAAAAACCATGATGTAATAAATCATTTTATATTTCTAGTAAATATTTATAGTAAAAATTATAACTTATATAACCCAATTTAAAAATTGATTTACTTAAAGATATTTGTTTATGTTATTTTTGTCTTTACATTATGCTAATTAAAATAAAGTGTTAGTATCACTAATAAGTGGCTCCATGAAGTCCCAAAATCAGCCCAATTATGCTCATGCTCATAAATGACTCAACCAGTATGGTAAGGAAAAGTGTTAAGGTAATTCTATATATTATCAATTTCTTTTTACCTTAAATTACCCTAATTTCCTTTAACCGTGGTAAATAAAACTCAAATGATACTATTCAGCAAAAATTATTTTCATCTTATTAAACCACATTTTACAAAATAATAACAAAAATGTATGTAATATTTTTGAAATTCAATCCACAGAAATAGTAAATTTTAATTTAAATGAAAAAGGCAGTTTTTTAACAACTACTAAGTGGTTACACTATTCATCAAAAATTGATGTTTTTCAGAAAAATACCTAAAAAACTGCCTATGCTAAATCGGATATCCCGAATTCCAAAATGATGTATATTTTACAAAATTTAAAAGAAAAATAAGTTTCATTAATTAATTTAAAATTAATTCTTGTAATCAAATTAAATTGTGTTTTTTAAGAAACAATACTATCAAAAGATTGATACTTGTTTATGTCCAATTTATAATTTAAATTAACTCTAATACCCGACATTGGATTAAATGGTAAAATCAAAATATAATTAAACTTTAAAACCAATTAAAAGTAAAATATAACCATATAAATATATTATATTAAAATACACTTTTGAATAAAAAATACAGTATTTTTTACAATTCATAAAAAATTAATTTTATCAGAAAAATACCAAAAAATTACCCAAAGTTAATTTTGATGTACTGGATCTAAAAAAGAATTTTATTTGGTAAAATAGAACATATAAAAGTAAGTATAACTATATTTAATTAGGGTTTTCCAATAAAAGGTGGTAAATTGACCTTTTGAAGAATATTAGAGTATTTATGCTTAAAATTAGATTCATTCGCATTTTAAGCCTCTAAATTTTATTGGATAATTGTAAAAACATTTAAAAAACATGTATAATAATGTTGTAGCTATTTCTATTAATTCCCACTAATACAATGGTTAGGCATTAACTATCATTTAAGATAATAATATTATATTATTAGTGGGCAACGTAAGATTTCAAAGAAACCTATTGTTGCCTATTAGGCATGACTCGTCCATAGAATCCCCTTTTTATTAAAATTAATATTTAATTAAAAAATATAAATAAATAAGAAAATGTATTATTCTTTATTTAGATGGGATGTTACATCATCCTATAGAGTAGCACATGGTACCCGCAATATAAGAGGATGAGGTTTGTTAAATGAGAACACTTTATGAGAATAAGTGAATGAGACCACTAAGGTTCGATACAACACCCAAACCATATCGGGTTGAGGATGTACTATGGTAGTGAAACAATTTTTATGTATAGTTTGGACTCTAGATGATCAGATGGTGGTCTTAGTAGTGATCCATCAGCATGTCCTAGTAGGGAAATTGTCATGACCCGTCCCCCGAGGTGATTGCTGTGACTACCCCATTTCCACGTACCATAGGCCAGGGACTGGAGACTAGCACCAGAAAGACATATCCCTATTAAGAGAAAAAATTTCCTTTAAACTTGTACAAACACAAAATCCAAGAAAACATCACTAAGCAACCATGATGTAAATTTCGATAGTAAAAAGTGTACTGAATGTTAAGAGGACAGAATACAAGTGCAACTGGAGAGTCCAAGTAAAAATGAAAAAAAAACATCTAGATCATCCACCTAGGATCCTAACTGAAGGGTAGGATCCAGCTCATGATCAGTAGTCACTGCATCACGTCATGTCAAATTCTCCACCACTGAGCATCATCTAGTCCTAGCTCCCTCAGCCTTGATCAATGCTTTCTGTCATCTGCACAAGACACAATAAGGTGCGGGCGTATCCTGTAGAGGGGTGAGTATAACAATGCATGGTAGGGATCCCGAGACCACTAAAGGACTCCCATAGTTCCACATTGAAATATACCACAAAGAAAGACTTCAAACACAAAGAACGAGGCATTTATAAACTCTACTTAAGTATTTTGAAATACATATACCTATGTTATAAAGATGTAATCATCTCACAGATGATGAAACATAAGGCTCCATCTTTTAAGACATTATCATAACTGATCCACGAGGTAAAAATACAACAAAGGTAACACCATGAAGGTAATATGATGAACGTAAAAGTAACACAAAGGTAAAAGTACCCTAATGGTAACGCCACAAAGCTAACACAATGATGATAAAATTACCAAAAATTTAAATACTCAGATCACACCAAGAATATAAATTATGTATAGAAGTATAAATGATTAGTCGTAAATCTAGATCATCTTACACAATTGAGCAGATTTTCTATTGACCCACAAATGATTGATAGATGCTGACCAACACACAATCTCTAGGCGATGACCCACACAATATAGATAGATACTAACCCACATAATATCGATGAGCACTGATTGACACATGATCGATAGATTCTAACTCGTATAGTATCGATAGATGATGACCTAATAGGATCGATATTCTTTCTTCATGTTACTACCAACCACGGGATTCCCATACAAATCACGCTTGATTCTGGGAGGACCTACTCCTCTAGAAATCATTTATATCTCAACCAAATCTACGATCCATGGAATATTATCCTAAAGTACCTTCAAGTAGTATGGGTTCCAACACGACATATGGTGTTCCAATCAGACGCCCTGTTTGTGACTTATAAGCGTTTTACAACCAGAGGCCTAGTTGGATTCAGGTTCGATTCAACCCATTTGTTCTCCCATATTCCACAAAACTCATGTGGAGTATACCCAATGGAACCTCTTGCTCCAAGGATCCTAGTTCTATAGACGATTCGTCAAACTGACGCTCAGTTAACTAGTGATAGTTTTTTTATTGAAATAGGGCCTGAAAGGGTCCGGGACCAGTCCGACCTGGTAGGATGGACCTGACCCGGCCCTACCTGGGATGAACTAACCGTGTTAGAGTTGACCCAACTTTTTCGTGATCTGACCCAGCCCGACCTGAACCAGTAGGGGCCGAATCGGTTGGGTTGGGTCATGGCGCCGCGCCCAACTGGGTTGCGGACCGGCCCGGATTGCCTGGTGGTGCGACTCGCTGGGCTCGAACGACCAAACCAATGAAGGGGCACATCCCACTAGACTCACACGTCCCAACTCATGAAGGACGCATCCCATTGGGTTTCACATTTCTTGACCCACGAAGAGCGTAGCCCGGCCCGCAATGGGTGCTGCCCGCTGGCACATGCAGCCCACTGGAGCAATTCCCACCCTAGCTGGCATGGGGGAGTGGTTTCCCCCATTCGGATGGCATAGAAAAGAACCTATTGGTTCTTCCAGGCCACCTGCATGTACCAATGTGGGTCCTAACCCTTCTTCACTGCTCCCATGTCTCGACCAACTTCAGTGGCACGCGACAGCGCGCCGCATGCCTCCGCTCACGGCCAGATGGTGTGAGCCACCGCTGTTCGCCCCGACTATATGTTGCGGCCCACTTTTTCCGGTGGAGTGTGTTAGAAAACATCCACCTCCTTCATAGCCGAGTGTTGTTGGCCACCATCTTCACCCACCAAGGCTATGACCATGACTTTTTACACTAACGGAACATGACGGCGCACCACTATCTCCACTGCAGCTAGCCATTTTCAGCCACCGCTGTCACCCACCATCTCAGGTTTCGTCCAACCTGAAAAAAATGCTCGTAATGAATCTAACAAAATCCAAAAAAAGTCGAAGAGAATAGGCTTTGTTTTTTTGGTCAGTTCCCTCCACATTAGCTTCATATCAATAGGATGGAATAAGATTCAACAAATATTGAAACTAAAACCAAATTAAAACCCTCCAACAAGATTGTTGGGGAACATCCATGTTTAAGGAAGAGTCATCATTCGTCAATCCCACAGCAAGCCTCCAATAACGCCACTCGAATGAAGATCCTTAGTTCTCGATTGAGAGATCCATTCTTCACTAATAGCCTCAAGAAAATCCTCTTCTTTATTCCAATAGAAATGAACACCCAACCCATAAGAATAGTTAAAAATAACTCTTAATTTTATAGGTGAGTCATTTATTTTGAATTAATGAATCTTAATAATTAAAGGGATTGGTGGTTACACATTTGGTTTAACCTTGCATTTTATTCCCTACAATAAATTCTTGATCACCCCTTGTGGTCCCCGCCACTTAAACCTAATGAGAGGAGGAAAAAAATAAAATAAAAATAAACTTATTTACTAAATTACCTCATTAAATTGAAAAAATAAAATCCATCTCTCAAACCAATATGGTCATGGTTAAACCACCTTTAAGAAAATATCACTATTTTTGATTCAATGGGCCCCATATAATTTTAATCCGAGCAAAATTTCAAATGATAGGAAACAACAGTAGCGCGTTTATTGAACGCACCTAAAAAAAGATCGGAAATTCATTCTAGGCACCCCAGATCTCAGAATAATGTGCCATCAATTTTTGTAGAACCATAATAATTCCATATAAAAAAAATCCTAGAAAGTTAGGGTCATTAAATTTTCCCCACCTTAGGTATTTTTATCCCTAAAAGCCACAACATAGACTAAGGAAACAAATGGGGGTTCCAAGAATGAATATGAGCCTCCCAACCCCATGTGCTCTTCTGGAGGGTCCCGTGTTTCCAGTGAATGTGAACTATAGGAATAGATCTTCAATGAACGACAAAATCCGCTCGATCCTCAATCTTGGTTGGAACCTCTGTAAATGTTTCCATGTTATCAAAGTACATCTCACCATGGTCGATGAGGTGAGATGGGTCATGCACATATCTACTCAGCTAGGATACGTGGAAGACGTCATGCACCTTACCCAACTATAGTGGTAGTGCCAAACAGTATGACACCTCACCAATCCTACGACGTATTAGAAATGGTCTGATAAACCTCGGTGAGAGTTTTCTGCCTCGGCCAAATCTCCATAGTTCCCATAGAAGGGAGACTCGCATGATTATGTGGTCCCCCTACTGGAAATCGGAATTTCATTATCTTCTGTAATCATAAAACTTGAGTATGCTCTTTATATTTTTCATCCACTCCCAGAAGATCTGTACCTTCTCAGTGGTAGCTCATACCAACTCTATATGCATAAGGTCTGGCTCCCCTGGGTCTGTCCACTATAGAGGTGATCTGCAGGGTTGACTATACAAGGCCTTAAACAATTACATAACAATTTTGGAGTGATAGTTGTTGTTGTATGTAAACTCCGCCAAGTTAATGTGATCCTCCCATCTTCGGCCAAAATCATGATGGAAAACATGAATCATGTACTACAGTGTAAAAATGGTCCGCTCTGTTTAATGATCTGTCTCTGGATTAAAGGAGGTGCTCAAAAGTAGTTGAGTCTAAAATGCCTCCTTTAATCCCTTTCGAAATATAGATGTAAAAAATTCATCACAGTCAGAGAAAAATCATTTACTGCACCCCATGAAGTTATACAATCAATTGTACGCAGAGGGGTCACAATCCCTCTACCAATCTCTACACTAAGATGGGTAGGAAGTGGGACGACATGGTGAGTCAATCCATGATTACCCAAGTGGAATCATGTTCCTCGGATGTACATGGAATCCCTATCATAATTTCCATGGAGATAAAATCCCACATCTACTCTAGAACCTCTGGTGTCAACGTTATGCCAATTGTAACCTGATGCTTGGCCTTACCTTACGGAAAAATGAGGCATCGCGAAACAAACTCTACTACTGTCTTCTTCATCCCTACCCACTAGTGCAGAAATTTGATGTATTGGTACATATTCATCACAGTAGGGTATACCACCAGAGGGAATGTATTAAACTCCCTCAACACCTCATCCCATTGAACCACGTGTTCCATAGTGTTTCCCCTAAATAAGATGACATTCTCCCCACCCTCAAAAAAACTATTAGGTGCATGTAATGATGATAACTGAGCACGTCGAGATTTACAGTCAATGTCCCCATGTTGTGCCTCTTGAACTCGATGAAGATGTGCAAGAGTGACAGTCATAGACTGGAGGTAACCAGATCCTCTCTATCCACAAAGGATATTTTCAATGCAGGTAACTACTAGGTCACCTCACTCAGCAAATATAGATCAGACCTTCTGCTGAGTGAATTTGCTACTTTGCTCCCCATACCAGATGTGTAGACTATTTAAAATTCATATTCCTGGAGGAACACTAGCCATCATCGCTGTCTCAAGTTCAGTTCCTTCTTTGATAGGTTATAACTGAAACTTATTTGATCAATGTAGACTATGAAATGTTCACCCATCAGGTAATTACACCACATCTTCATGGAAAATACCACCGCTACATACTCAAGGTCAAGGGTAGCATTGTTCCGCTTTTGTTGTCTCAGTTGTCATGAACTATAATCGATCACTTCATGCTCCTACATCAAGAAACATCCATGTCCAGTCCATGATGTTTCTAAGTAGACTAATATCCCCATGAAATATTCTTGTAGCCTTAAGATGGGGGAACTCATCAGTCTCTTCCACAACTCTTAAAAACTCTGTTTGCATCTCTCTATCCATAAAATGGGTTTCCCTTCTTTATCAAAGATGTCATGGGTACCAAAACTCTGGAAAATTCAGGTACGAATCTCTTGTAGTACCCAACTAATCCAAGAAAACTTCTCACTTTGGTCACACTCTTGGTTGGATCCCAAGAATGCACTACCTCTATCTTTTCCAGATCTACAACAACTCTGACCTTCAAGATAATGTGTCCCAGAAAGTGGATCTTTCATATCTAGAACTATAACTTCATGAAATTACCATAATGCTGGTGCTCTCAGAGTTTATCCAGAACTATCTATTGATGATGGGCATGATCATCCAATGATGCCGAGTAGATCAATATGTGGTTGAAGAATACCACCATAAAGTGATCCAGGTATGGCTAAAATATATTGTTCTTGAGTCCCATGAACAGTTTAGGAGAGTTTTTGATGTCTAATGGCATAACCAAGAACTCATGGTGGTCATACCGACATCTGAAGGTCATCTTTGACACATCCTCATCTCATACCCTAAGCTGATTATAGCATGATCTCATGTATATCATTGAAAACCATTGAGCTCACATTACCTAATCGAAAAGATCATCAATCCTCCGAAGTGGATACAAGTTCTTCACATTAACCTAGTTCAGGAACTGATAGTCCACATAGAGTCTCAATCTCCCATATTCCTTCTTAGTGAAAAAAATCGGGGCTGCCCATGAGGAAAAACTGAGCATTGTGAACCCATTCCTATGAAAGTCCTCTAGTTGTTCCCATAACTCATGATGCTCCATTGGAGCCATCTGATACACTGTTGTAGATATAAGTGCCTTCCCAAGGTAGAAGTCGATGTAAAAGTCCACCTCTCTGCAAGGTGGTAGTTCTAGAACATAATCAGGAAAGACATCAACATATTGTTCCACCACAATAGGATAGCTTAGACTCCAAAAATCATCTACTCCATGGGTATGGCTATCCAACAGATGTTTCATTGACTAAATCCTTCTCTAGGTATGTCCATCATGTGATGAAAAGGTTCCCTTCTCTCTAGTGAAGGAAAACCTGGTCCCAACCTCGAGGAAACCCCATATTTTGTGCCTAATATTTTCATTCTGAGTATGGACTATGTATAACTAGTCCATACTAAAGATGACATCATAGGGATTTGAATCTGCTACATGAATATCCTAGCCAATGATCTCACCTCCATGAGTAAGATCATGCTTCCGACACTAGTGGCTAATCATCGAATCCCATTCGTTAGGAGTCCTTTTCAATAAGGATCAAGCTAATGGATCCATCAGAATCATTGAGCTCCAAACATGGTCTATGGAAATAAAATATTGATTGAAACCTATGTTCATAAGTACTATTGTTAGGGTGGAGTAGACACAAATAATTCCTTGAATCATCTCTGATGTGTCGTGGTCATAGGCCTATGATGCCTAAAGCTGAGCTCTTCCCTATCCACATTCTCCCTGTTGTCTAGGTGGGCCACCTAGAGGTGGTGTTGGAAGAACATTGAATCGCTGCGCACTACATGATGCATGGCCAACTCCTCTACCATGTCCATTGTATCCACCTGAACATTTGAATAATTTTTTTTACTCTTTCTGTGTTATTATATTTTATACCCAACAAAACAAAACATTTATTTAATGGAATGACAATAATTAAAATGATACCATTATGTTTCGATGATTATATAACTGTTCTTCAATATAACCGTTGGAATCTAAATGTTGAAATTATTGTTTATAAATACAAGTGATCATAATACATGAAAAAAATTTGATGGCATCATCCAGTAGTCTCGGGCCGATCGAATCCAATCTAATGGAACTTGGAAGGGAGGTAGCACCACTAGGCTTTTATCATGAGAAAACCCAAGCCAATATTCATCGTGTAAAGATGGAACGGAATCGCCTTTGGTAGAATATCAAGCTAATAGAAATAACCACTTGGGCAATGTTGGCCAAGCCTCCATATGATTCTATAACCTTAGAACACCTTAAACTTAGGTCATATGCTGGTGTTATAAGGGGATATGTAATAAGACCATAGCTTCATTGTGTAATCCTTTGATATAAATAAAATTGATATTTATTCTTATGGTGAAGTTGGTAAATCTCAAATGTCCGGAAAAATATATGATGCATATTATAGATGAATTTTGGAAAGAGTTTATTTTAAAATATTTATATAAACCATATATAATTAAATGTGTGTAATGATTTACAAAAAATTTCCTTATACAGTTGTCTTTAGTATGAAATTTAAGTCCAATAATATTAACTTAATTTTTGTTGAATAGTAAATTATGAATAGCGATTTTACTCTTATTATTAGTATTGTGACCAAATGAATTAAGTAACCCCACTTAAGAAATTATTAATATGAATTAGGCACCTTGATTATGTAATGTGATTCAATAATATAGGTAAATACTGTATTTATTTAAAAATTAACTTAAAAATATTTAGAAGATAATTTTCATAAAATGGAGTACATTTTTGAAATCAGAGCATCGATATTTGGTTGAGGTGAATTTTTGGGATTTTTCTCAAACATTTTGAATTTTCAGTGAATAGTGTTTTTATTTAAAAATTAAATTAAAAATATTTAGAAAAATATTTTCATAAAATGGAGTTATTTTTTGAAATCAGAGCATCAATATTTGGTAATGGTGAATTTTTTTGATTTTCTAAGAAAGTTGAATTTTTGGTGAATAGTGAAAATACAGTTTTGAGTTTCGGGTGTTTAATGACATCATTAAGGATGTACTAATTATGAAACAAATCTTGGTCGACTTATGAATAGTATGATAAGGTATGTGTTGTCCCTTGTGGACAATACCATGGGAAAATACCATGGGAAAACCCATGGTTTTGTCAAAACCACCAATGTGGTGTCCCTTGTCAATTAATGCTTTGTTCCCTAACTTCTCCATTGAATACAAAGCCATTCCCTCAATAATTTCATTTAAAAATTATTAACAACGAATTTTTGGTCTCTTTACCTCCCATGGAGTCCTACCAAGCTTCCCTAAATCCTCCCAAGGTTCCAAAATTCATTCTTTTGAAGTTATTATTCAAGTAAGGGAATGTTTCGCCCTCCTCTTTTAAGCCATGACTTCCTTTATGTTGTGTCTTCTAGTTTCCATCTATTTTTGATGAGGGTATTTTCTTATATTTTCTCATTAGTTTCCATTTCATGTATAATTTTTTAATGACCCTTTCCGATCACATCAATTTGGTTTCTGAATTTTTATGTGACGCCCTTAGGATGCTGATTTTTTTTTGTAAAAGGAATCACGTCTTCTCTTTTATTTTATGTTTCCTTTTCATGTGGTATGTCATTGAAATTTCTATAACATGTTATTACTGCCATGATATTATGTATTTATACTATATTAAAATTAATTTATGAGTGGGTTACTTTTGTATCCCCTATTTTTAATGTTTTCTAAAACTTTGTTATATAGTCGTTATGCTACAGAAATTTTGCCTCAATATTTCTATCTCTTTCTGCCCAGTAATTATCTTGTATTATTTATGTGAATACCCAGGACAATTTCGGTATTTTGGGTGTTCATTAATATATAAAGATGATGTATTTGATTCTGTAATTGACATACATATAACCCTCACTGCCTTTCCATGGGTTAAAAATTACATAATTATCTTATTTTTTAAGACCTTTTAAAACGTCACGATCTTGAAATGAAACCCATTTATTTTATTGTACATGGGTATTTTATGAAATGTTTTATTATGATATATCTAGATCACATTAAATTAAAGACATATTATGTGTGAATGATGATAGCGCTCCAATGCTTTGGGTAAAGATTTAATCTCTAGAGATAACAAGTTTCACGATACGTTTTGAATAAACTTGGTAATTTTTATGACACCTAGGGGTTGGACCATGGTGATATGTTCATGAATGTATAAATGAAATTTTGTAGCCACATATTAACATTATTTTCCAAATTTTTCATTATGATATTCCTATACTTCCCTTGCTCATGTCTGTATGTTTTTATTCAAGTTATTGTTGATATCACAAGTACATTGATACCCTTGTTTATGCTTATTGGGCCTTCTGCTCACCCATTCCTTTGATTAATGTCTCCAGGATATGAGATGCAATAATTTTACATATTATGAACCTATTATGACACCTTACAAGTGGTTTAGAAGAATGTTTTATGTTGTTTTCATGTATTATGTTCATGATTTCCAAGACACTAGAGTTTAAAGATCCTCTGTTTGTAAAATTTAATGAAAAGTTATGTAATTAAAAGGTGGGATTCCACAGTTGGTATGAAATTATAGTTTAGATATTTACATATATTAGGCTATGAAAACTTTAGGAATAACCCTATAGAAAAGTTGTAATATAGGTAAACTTCATAGTATTTTGGTGAGTATGGAGTTTGCCATTAATAAAAAAAATACATCCATGTCTGAATATGAGCTGGTAGAGGCGGCTTTGGCACATATGTACATAGTGGTAAAACCCGAAAACACCACATTGAGATAGAATCGAACTAGAACTGGTGCACGATAATGGGCCTTTCTACACTTTTGGTTACGAAACACCCGGGGGATATGTTTGGTTAATCTCAAGAATTTTTTTCAAACATTATGAAGCAATTATAGAGAAATATAATTGTTTAAGCATGGTGTTTTAAAAAATAAATTCCATTATAGTTAAAAGATTCATAAATGAAATTTGATTCTCACTAAGGATTTATTCTTATATAAAATGGAGGGAAATAGGGGGAACCGTGCAAATGGTGACCGCAATGGACCATGCGCTGATGGCCCACTGATGGAAGTTGGAATGGAATCATTCATGCTAATGATGAACTAATAGACTCAAGTTATGGGAAATAACATGAATCAAGCTGAGAGTCCAATATCAACACGAAGGGAACAACATTTTGTTGAGTCCTTTATGCGTCAACAATGACCAAAATTCAGTGGATCAACCAACCCATGGATTTCTGAACAGTGGATCATCTCTATAGAGAAGATCTTTTCTGGGCTACATTGTTTAGAGAAAGAGAAGGTCACCCTAGCTATCTATTTCTTAGATTGAGAAGTTGATCAGTGGTGGGAACTGATAAAAAACGTGAGGCAAAGAGTGGACGTTGATGCTATGGAGTGGTAAGAGTTCAGAGGGATCTTTTTAAATAAGTATTTACCATGATCCATGAGAACATGAATAGAGATGGAATTTCCCGAGATGATGTAGAAGGATAATGAATCTGTCAGATGCTATGACATGAACTTCACCTAAATTTTATGATATACCTCTAGCTTTGTCATGGAAGCAGATGATAAGGTTGATAGATTCTTCATTAGACTGAGACCTCATCTACGGATGAATCTAGCCAACTGAGGCTATGGTATCTATGAGGAGATCATGCAGTGTTTGATGAAAGTCGAGCTAGAGTTTGGTGAGACACAGTGGTATCATAAATCAAAGGACATGAAGAGATCATTGGAGCCAAGCTTAAGGAGGAGCTTCGATCAAGGAAGACAAGGAAAGAAAGTAAAACTTCCCACAAGTAATAAATGTTGGAAGAAGCATTTGGGGATCTTTCTGCACAGGAGTGGGAAGAGCTACAAGTATGGTAGAGATGGCCACATTGTGAGGAATTGTCTTGGTGATGTGAAACCTCAACTTCCAAATACAAACAACAAGGGGAAGATGGTTCATGACCTACATGATGTCTAATGTTTCAAATGTGGAAAACATGGGATCTTTCCCAATCACTTTCCAATTCTGAGGGTAGTGGACGGGAACCACCATCAGCCTTAGAAAAGGACAAGGGATCAAGGCCATTCTTTTTCTATCAGGACAGAAGAAGTTAAAGCTATGAATGATGTGGTATCAGTTATGCATGTTTTCCTCTTAATTCTAGAAAGTACATTGTTTGATTCTGGTTCTACACATTCCTTTATTTCCTCTATGTATTGAAAAATTAAGAATCAACCCCAGATTTGATAAATGTAGAATTATTAGTCAAGACACTTAGTGGGACTATCCAAGCATCATCAGTATTTTGAAACACTAGTATTTACTTCGGTGAGAAAAATCTTATCGCAAATCTAATTGTCATTCTCATGCTAGAATTCTATGTAATAATAGGGATGGACTGGCTCTCAAAGTATAATGCTAAGATAAAATATAGAAGCAAGGATATTCCATTAGTATTGAATGTAAAACCTAAAGTTATATTCCATGGAGAGATATCCTGATATGATATTTGTCAAGAGGAACCCCCTATATCCTTCTTTATGGAGTTGAGCAGTAAAGATGAAGATTGATATGAGAGTTTAAGGACAGAATGTGTCCCCATTTTCCAAGAATATGATGATGTATTTCTTAAGTAGTGTATGGACCTCCCCCAGAAAGGGAGGTATAGTTCTCTATTGAACTCGTACCAGGATATCATCCAATATCAAATTCCATTTATTAGATGAACAATGTGGAGCTGGAGGAATAAAAGAAACAACTCCATGAACATTTGGAGAAGGGGTTTATCCGACAAAGTGTGTCTCCGTGGGGAGCACCAGTTCTCTTTGTGAAGAAGAAGGATAGATCGATGTAGATATGCATTGATTATAGAGAACTGTATAGGATAATAGGGATGAACAAATAACCTCTTCCTATAATTGATGACTTATTTGACCAACATCGTGGGGCTCAATTCTTCTCTAAGATTGATATTTGATTTGGTTATCATCAATTGAGGGTGAAGAAAAATAATATTCCAAAAACCACTTTCTGAACAAGATATTTGAACTATGAGTTTTTTATTATGACCTTTTGGACTGACTAATGTACCTTCTATTTTTATGTATCTGATTAATAAAGTCTTTAAGGACTACCTAGAAAACTTTGGGTTCGTTTTTATTTATGATATTCTGATATATTCTAAATTTCATGAGGAGCATGAAGATCATCTAAGGTATATTTTTCATACTCTATAGAAGGAGAGGATTTTTGGAAAGTTCAGAAAATGTGAATTATGCATAAAACAAGTTTCTTTCTTGGGGCACATTGTTACCAATAAAGGAATCACAATTGACCCCGCAATGAAAAATGTTGTAGAGGACTGGACTCAACCTACAAAAATAACTCAGATTCATAGTTTTCATGGATTATCAAGATATTATACAAGGATTGTGATGAACATTTCATGACATTCTAATCCCTTAACCAAGTTAACTCGAAAAGGGGAAAAGTTCATCTTGACAAAGGAGTGTGAGGAATTTTTCCAAGATCTGAATAAGAGGTTTGTTACTACACCTAAGGTAACTCTGCCCTCAAGCGGAGAAAGAATAATTATTTTTAGCGAGTCATCTATGAAAGGTCTTGGGTGCATCCTCATGAAAAATGATATGGTCGTTGCTTATGCATATCGACAGTTGAAGACTCATAATCAAGACTATACTACACATGATCTCGAGAAGGTTGTGGTCGTTGTTTCTCTGAAGATATGGATGCATTATATTTATTGGGAGAAATGTGATATATACACAGATCATCACATTTTGATGTATATTTTCACACAAAAGGAATTGATCATTAGACAATTGATATGGTTGGAGCTTCTTAAAGACTATGATTTTTCAATTCATTGTCATCCTGGAAGAGAAAATAAAGTTGCTGATGCATTAAGCAGGAAAGACCAAGTTGTTATTTCCATGATAAGGATTCAAAGATATCCTTTGATTAATGACCTAGTAAATCAAGACATGGGATTTTTAAGGGAAGGGACACCATCAACCCTAACCGAAATGATTTCTCAACTGTCAGTACTAGAGGAGATCATGAATGCTTAGAAATAAGATCCTTTGTTATAGAAGAAGGTTGAGGCTTTATAGGATGGGATGTTTCTTGAATTAAATATTGATCAAGAAGGTGTACTGAAATTCTATAAAAGACTATGTTCTCCATCTATTTTGGAAATAAATAAGGAGATGATGGATGAATCTCATAGCTCTACTTTCTCTATACGTCTTGGAAGCAAAAAAATGTATAGGGACTTTAGTGTTAGGTTTTTGTGGGATAATACAAAAAAGGAGATTGCTGACTACACTACAAGGTGGCAGGTATGTCATCAAGTGAAGGCAGAGTGACAACTTTGTAATAGGGTATTGCAACCACTACCCATAACAGCATAGAAGTGGGATAATATCACTATGGACTTTGTCACTGGTATTCCGAGATCTTCTAAATGAAATAATGAGATATGGGTTATTGTGGACCCTCTCACCAAGACTACCCATTTTATCTTTATTTGGGAAGATTTCTCTTTTGATCAATTTTCTATGATTTACGTGAAGGAAGTGGTAAGGATTCATAGAGTTCCACTTTCCATTGTATCTGATCATGATAAAAGGTTCACATCAAAATTATGGATAAGCCTTCAACATTTTCTATACACTGAATTGAATTTCAGTACGACATATCATCCCCAAACAGGTGACCAATCTGAAAGGACTATTCAAACACTTGAGGACATTCTAAGAACGTGCTCAATGGAAATTAAGGGTGGATGGAATCAACATCTCACTTTAGTTGAGTTCTCCAACAACAATAGCTTACACTCAAGTATTCCAATGGCACCCAATGATGTTCTATATGGGAAGCGATGTAGAACTCCTACTTGTTGGGATAAAGCTGGTGGGAGAATGATTCTTGGGACTGATCATGTGCAAGAGATGACATAATATGGGTAACTCCCCGACCCCAGTTACCCAGATTAGGTGCATTATTACATAACATTGGCATGATCACAAAAGATCAATTCTCAAAAGACCGATTAGTTTAGTAGCTTTGGAATCACTAGATACATTCATAATGTTTATATTACATCATAAAATGGAAACTAAAACAACATTGTCTCCATATTCCGTACTCATATCCCCTCATACTATCCCTACATGTCAGTCATAAAATACTTCTTCACATCCAGGGAAAAATAAAACATAGAAAGGGGTGAGCTCAGATTCCTAGTAAGGATAACAATATAGCCGAAACTTTCATAAATAAGCAAAAACATTTAAGGTAATTTATAACTAAAACAAAATCCATTTAAAATTGAAAATCAAAATAATATAGAAAAAATAAAATTAAATAAATCCATTTAATTATTCACATTGATATTATACTAGTCTAATAATCACATGAAATATCTATAACCACTTTCATAATGATGGAATGCATAATTCCAGACTATCAAAACCTCATAGTCAAGGCCTTATTCCATGACTACAAATAAGATTTTGTCAATGACTTGTGCAAAGATAGTAATTTGTCTCACGAGACCTATCGATGCATCAAATTGCTATAGCAGGCTACACCCATTACTTATTAAGTCCAATTCATTCCTAATATGAACAGGTTAAAACATAACATAAACAATCATATTAAAACTAGCATAAGAAATGTCAATAGATTCTCCATAAACCATGAATGGTATAAAAATAACATTTACACAGTCAAACATATCAGAAAACCATCAATACAATATGGAAGTTTTGTATCATAATAAATCAACTTCAAATAAGCTTAAAATCCACCAAAGGATGTTGACAAAGATGAAAACAAAACTATTTGAGAGAAATATCTATTTTTTTGAATCATTTAAAAGTCACATAATTATAAAAGGAAAAATTTACTTTGAAATTATTCATAAAATATTTTAAGGGAAGTTTAAATTATTTTACAATTGTGGAAAATAGTCGCACCCTCCGTATAAGATAAAAAAATACAATCTGACCATAATTTTGTCGAAAATGTTAAAAAGGCCCTTTTTTGGAAATCGACGAAAAGATTCCTTTATAAACATCTTATAAAAAATCAAATAAGGGTTTAAATTACTTTAACCCATAGTATATAAAATAGTAAAAATGTTTTGAAATACCTTTTTAAGAAACATGGATGTGAATGATAAAGGGGTCCAAGTAGATAATTACATATAAATAACCTCGGACAATGAAGAGATTATGAAATAAACCCTTACCTTGTACTTTTCATTGGTATAGGTTAATTTAAACTCTTTTATAATGGTTAATTAATTGTTATTAAATTATACATGAATCATATACATTAATATGATATCATATATGAGATTTTATCATTTATTTTTTAATAAAATCATAATATTATCATCATTTGGGGTGATGACTTACTCGTTTTATTTTATCTGTTTTGTTACATAATTATTTTTTATTATAGATAGTATGTATATTATTCATATCCAAAATTATATCAAATCCTTAAAAATTATTTTTAATGGTAAAATTGGAATTAGACTTGAATGGATATAATGGGGAATGAATCTCATCGTGTTCGTGGAGATGGTAGTCCGTACGTACGCACAAGCGACAATATCATTCTTTTGATATTAAAATAATATATAATTGGATGGTATATCCTATATAACAATTAATTATAATGTTATATTTATTATTCGATTAAATTACACACCATTATCATACCCATAAAAATAATAATGTTTTGAATAAAAATTACACCACTACATGGAGATGGTAAGCCGTACGTACGCACTTATGCTGACATGTCATTGAAAGGTTGGATAGAATACTAAATATGGTTTTCCATATTTATAATAATGTCACGGTATATAGACGATACTGGATTTATTATTTTATAATTGAAATAACAAAGAAATAAGAATTGGAAGAAGAAAGGAACTAGAAAGAGGGTGGTGAAATTATTACCTCTTCTTCAGGTGTTTCGTTTTGAGTTGATCAAAACGGCTCCTTAAGTTGTCTTTCTGACTAATGGAAGAAAACTAGGATAATTTGAGGGAAGTTGAGAGGATATTTGTTCAGGGGTTGGATGAACCAAAAGGCTTTGGATGTTTGAATTAGAGAGATGGTGGAGTTCTCTTTTATAAGATGGGTGAGGAGAACCATTGGAAAAGCTAGAAATATTATTTCATAATAAATTAATATTCAGGTTATAATGAATACAAGTGGATTATTTAAAGGTTATGGTGGTTATAGGTCGAAAAACACTCGAAAAATAGGTTTTATAAAGGTTTGGGTCATTATATTAACCGTATCTTTTAGTTTTAACTACTAGTTAATTAGTTTGACATTTACCATGTCTATTTATATTTTTATATTATATAGTTAATAATCTTACTATATACTTCCAAGAGACCCCAAAGTGGTCCATTAATGATACAAATATCACTATATAAGTCCTTTGACCGAACCATATATTTTTAGTAATATAATATCAATTAATGATGTAATATTTTTTATAAAACTCCTTTATGTCAATTTTGACACAATTTAATAATTGGTTTTTTTAATGTCTTAAAAACATTATTAATTAAAAAAAAACTCATTAAAAAAATGATATAATGTAATATTAACCAGTAAAAGTTTTTTTAGTCATAAAAACATTCAAATTATATTTATTCTATCATTTATAATACCAATTATTTTATTCATTCATTAATAAGGAAAATACAACATCATTATTCTGTCATAAATAAATTTAATTATTAAATATCTAAAAATTATAAATAAAATCTCATTATCTATAAAATATCTTTTTATTTACAATTAATATTTATAGTCTAAAATATAACATATATAACCCAATGTAAAAATTGTTTTTCTAAAAGATATATGCTTGTGCCATTTTTGTATTTACTTTATCTTAATTAACATAGAGTGTCATTATCAATTACAAGTCACTACATGTGGTCCCAAAATCAACCCAACGATTCCCATGGTCAGAAATGTATCAACCAATAGTTTTATGACCCGTTTTAGAGTAATTTAATATTATTATAATATTACTTGTTTACCATTATTTACCAGATTTACCCTTTAACCATTGTAATTAAAATATTTACCAATGTAATTATTCAAAATGTCTAAAAAAAAGACAACTATTTAAACAATTTACACCTCCTTATTAAAAATATAGAATCCATTTTTCTATATTCGAAACATAAAAGTAGTAGAAATTAATTTAAAATTAATTCCCACTGTCAAAACAAAAAGCGTGGTTTTAAGAAATAATAACTATCTAAAGATTGGCAGTTGCTTATATCTATTTTAAATGTGAAATTATTTCCAATGACCAAAATTATATTAAATGTTATAAATAAAACCTATATATACTATAAAATCACACAAATTCATAATTTATCATTATTAATTATTTTGATTAAAATCTTTTTTAATTAAAATAAAATTGTTTTCATTATTCATCAAACATTGGATGTTTTCAGAAGAATACCAAAACATCACCATAAACTAATTTCAATATTCCGAATCAAAAAATGAAGTCCATTTTGAAAGATAAATTTAATAAAATTTCTAAAAGTGGTTATTACTACTCATAATGGCAAGTTTGATTGGTTGTGGTGTGTTAGAACACGAAGTTATGTACAACACATGCTGCTGTATTATTCAAAGAGAAGCGTACCATGAAGCTTGAGGTGTGACATTCTCCCCTCCAACAAATAATTTCATCCTCAAGATTTCTAGAATACTACTGCATGAATAGACTCTGGTGGTTCTTCATCATAAGTTTCTCGGGATCCCATGTTGCCACTTCAATATTATGGTTTCTCGATAGAACTTTTACCAGGCGAGTTGTCCAGTTTCTCAACACTTGTCCTCTGGTATCAAGAATCATGACAGGCTCTTATCAATATGACAAATTGGTTTCCAGTTCTACTTCTTCATAAGTGAGTACATGCGTTGGGTCGGGCATGTATTTTCTCAATTGTGCTACGTGGAACACATCGTGAACTTTGGAGAGACTTGATGGCACTGCCAAACGGTAAGCTACATCCCAATTTTGTTCTAGAATTTTGAAAGTTCTAATGTACCTAGGACTCAATTTACCTTTCATACCAAAATGTATAACTCCCTTCCATAGAGATACATTTTAGAAAACATGATCTCCAACTGGAAATTCCAAATCCTTCATTCAGTTGTCATCATATCTCTCCTGCCTACTTTGAGCTTCTTTGATGTGGGTTGGGATTACCTTTACCTTTTCCATCATTTCCTACACAATTTCAGGTCCTACAAGTTTTATTTCACAATAATCATCCCAACAGGTTGGTGTGCGACATATCTTTCCGTATAACGTTTTGTATGGTGCTATCAGAATATTTGAATGGAAGCTATTGTTATAGGAAAATTCCAGCAGAGATAAATATTGATCCCACATAGCCTGAAAGTCGAGTGAGCAAGATCTCAACATGTCTTCTAATGTTAGAATAGTCCGTTCTGATTGTCCATCAGTTTGGGGGTGGTATGCAGTGCTCAAATGAAGTTTAGTATCCAATGATTTCTGAAGAATTATTCCAGAATCATGATGTAAAATGGGGATCACTATTCGAAATAATTGATAGGAGTAATCCATGAAGACTCACAACTTAATTAATATATAGTCTTGCTAGAAGATCAAGGGGTTGATCCTCCCTTATAGAACAAAAATGTGCTAACATGGTAAGATGATCAATAATGACCCATATTGCAGTGTTCCTTCTAGGAGTCGTTGGTTGTCCCGTGACAAAGTCCAACGTGATATTATCTCATTTCCACTCTAGTATAGGAAGAGGATGCATGACTCTTCCAGGATGTTGCCTTCCATCTTTCACTTGTTGAAAAAAATACATCTTCACACAAAATCAGAAATCTCCCTCATCCTATTGTCACACAAGAATACCAAAAATTTATCCAAAGTAAATTATGATGTCCCGAAATTCGAAAAAAATTATTTGGTAAAATTAAACATATAAAAGTTACTATAACTAAATTTAAAATGTTTTCTCCATCAAAATCCGGTAAATCAATCTTTTATAGAATATTAGAGTATTTATGCTTAAAATTAGATTCATTCTAATTTTTAGACTATAAATTTTAATGGATAAATGTAAAAAAATTTAAAAACAAGTATAATCATATTTTAGTATGTTCTTTTCTTTCACACCAATACAATGGCTATGCGATAACTACCATTTCAAATAACAATATTATATTATTAGTGTGCAACGTAAGATTTCAAAGAAACTTGTAGTTGTGTATTAGGTAAGCCATCGAACATAGCATCCCCATTAATGTAAAATTAATTTTTAATTCCCATATATTAATAAATATGAAAATTTATTATTCTTTATATAGTTGGGATGTTACACCATCTTTTGGAGTAGCACATGGTTCCCACAGTACAAGAGGTTGAGGTTTGTAGAATGAGAACACTTTATGAGAATCAGTGAAAGAGACCCCAAAGGTTCAATGAAACACCCAAACCATATGTGGTTGAGGATGTACTGAGGTAGTGATTCAGTTTGTATGTCCAGTTTGGAAAATATATGATCATATGGTGGTCCTAGTAGTGAGCCATCATCGTGGCTCAGTAGGGAAATTGTAATGACCCTTCCCCTGGGGAGAGTTCCACGACTATCCCTAGCCCTCCATCCATAGGCCATGTGCTGGAGACTAGCACCAGAATGACATATCCTTATTAGGAGAAGGAATTGCCTTTAAACTTGTACAAACAGACAATCCAAGAATCAACAATAAGCAACCATGATGCAAACTGCTATAGTAAAAAGTGTACTGAAAGTAAATGGGCTAGAATAGAAGCGCAAATGGAGAGTATGAGTACAACTGAAAGAAGAAACAACTTCTAGATCATCCTCCGAGGATCCTAACTGATGGGTAGGATCCAGCTCACTATCAGTTGTCACTAAAGCACATCACATCAAATGGTCCACCTCTAAGCACCATCCATTACTGACTCCCTCGGCCTCGATCAACGTCATTTTTCGTATGCATAATAAACAGTAAGGTACGAGAATAGCCTATGGATGGGTGAGTATCACAATATATAGTAGCGAACCCGAGACCCCCGAAGTTCTCCCAGAGCTCCATAAATAAAAATACCACAAAAAAGACTTCAAACACAAATCATGATGCATTCATAAACTATACATAAGTATATTTCCATATATATAACTATTTTATCAAGATGTAATCGTCTCACACATGACGATACAAAAGGCTCCATATTTTAAGATTTTAGCATAACTGATCCAATACGTAAAAATACCACAAACGTAACAACACAAAGTTAATACCACGAAGGTAAAAGTACCACAAAGGTAACACCACAAAAGTAAAAGTACACTAAAGTTAACACCACGAAGGTAACACCATGAAGGTAAAATACCCTAAAAGTAAAGACTCTGCTCACACCAGGAATATATCTTAAGTACCAAAGTACATATAATTAGTCATAAATCTAGATCATCTTATTCTATCGAGAGGATTTGCTATTGACCCACACATGATCGATAGATGCTGACCCACACACAATCGATAGGCGCTATCCAACATAGGATCAATAGATACTAACCCAAAAAGGATCGATGAGCCCTGAACAACACATGATCAATAGATTCTAACCCATATTGGATCGATAGATGATGACCTAATAGGATCGATGTTCTTTCTTCTTGTTACTGCCAACCATGAGCTTCCCGCACTAAGCATGCTTGATTCTGGGAGGATCCTCTACTCAAGAAAAAACTCATATCAAAACCACCTCAATGTTCCATGAAAAAGTATCATAAAGAACATCCATGTCGTAAGGGTTCCAACGTGACTGATAGTGTGCCAATCAAACACCCTTTTTCTGATTTATAAGTGTTTTAGTACCAAGGGATAGGTTGGATTCGGTTTTGATCCAACCCAGATAGTCTCCAACATTTCCCAAAACTCATGTGGAGTATACCCAACAGACAGTCTCGCTCCAAGGATCCCAGCACATTAAAAGATTTATGAAACTGATTCCTGGTTCAGAAGTTACGGCTCTTTTAGCGAAGCAAGACTGAAAGGGGATGGGTCCAGTCCGACTCGATAGGACCGACCCGGACCGACCCTACCTGGGCCGACCCGACCCGGTTTTGGTTGACCCGACCTAGTCAGGGTCTGACTCGGCATGATCGGAATTGGTAGGGGATGACCCGGTTAGGTTGGGTCATGGCGGCGCGAACAGATGGTCCGTGGACTGGCCCGGATCACCTGGAGGTGCAGCTCGCTGGGCTCACGTATCCAGACCCACAAAGGTGCGTGACCCACTAGACTCACATGGCCTAACCCACGGAGGGTGCATCCCACTGGGTTCTCGTGACCCGACCTACGGAGGGTGCATCCTGGCCCGCCATGGGCATAACCCGCTGGCACACACGGCCCACTGGAGGAGTTCCCGCCCTAGCTTGCTTGGGGGGAGTGGTTTCCCCCATTCGAATGGTGGAGAGACAGAGCCTCTTAGTGTTGCTAGGTCACACGCGAGACCTGATGCGGTTCCCGACCCTCCGCCACCGCTCTCGAGTCCCGGAAAACATTAGGTGTGCACGACTGTGCACTTCTCATCTCCACTCATGGCCAGACGGTGCCATCCGCCACTTTCATCCATAGCTATATGTCGCGACCCTCTTTTTCCCGTGGCGTGTGATTGCAGGCTGCCACTTCCTTCACAGTCATCTATTGCTGGCCACTTTATTCACCCACCAATTCTATGGACATGACCTTCTCCACTTGTTGCAAACGACGGAACACCACTATCTCCTCTATGCCAGGCCATTGTCATCCTCTGCCGTCACCCGTTGTCTCATGTTTCGCCCAACCTGAAAAAAAAAATTCTCGCAAAGAATGTACCAAAATCCAACAAAAGGTTGAGGGACTAGGCCTTGTTAATTTGGTCAGTGCCCTCCTGATTACCTTGATATAAAGAGGGTAGAACCATATTCAACAACTCTTGAAACTAAATCCAAATAAATACCATACCACATGATCATTGGAGAATATATATGTTTAAGAAAGAGTCAGCGTTCGTCGATCCAGCAACAAGCGTCCAATAACACCACTGAAAAGACGATCCTCATTTCTTGATTGAGAGATCCATTCATCACTAAGAGCCTCATGATCCTCTTATTCTTTATGCCAATAGAAATGAACACCAAACCTAGAGGCAGAGTTAAAAATAACTCTTAATTTGAAATGAGATTCATTTATTTAAAATTAATGATTGTTATTAAATAATGGGATTTGTGGTTACACATTTTGTTTAAACTGACATTTAATTCCCTACATTAAATTCCGGATCACACCCTTGTAGTACCTACAACTTAATCCTAATGAGGGGTGGAAAAACTAAAATAAATATAAATTTATTTTATTAATTTACCATAGAAAACCGAAAAAATAAAATTCATCTCTTATCCCACTACAGTCATGAATAATCTCCTTCAAGAGAATCTCAGTAATGAAGTTTTAATGATGCCATTAGATTATTAATCCAAGAAATGGTTCAAAAGATAGGATAAACCAGTCTTGCATTTACAGAACACACATAAAAAAGATCATAAATTCATTCTGGGAACACCAGGCCTCAGAATCCGGCGCTGTCAATTTTCGCAGACTCATAATAATTTCATATAATAAAAAACATTAAATGGAAATTCTGGGTCAATACATTCTCCCCACATTTTGTATTTTTATCCCTAAAAGCCACAACATATACTAAGGAATCAAATGGGGGTACTAATCATGAATATGATCTTCCCAATCTCATGTGCTCTTATAGAGGTTCCCATGCTGCCCTTGAATGTGCACTGGAGGTATCAGTCATCCATGAATGACCCGATCCAGTCGTTCCTCAATCTCCACTAGAACCACTTTAAATGTTTCCCTGTCATCAAAGTCCAGTTCACCATAGTTGATGGTGTGATATGAGTCATGAACACATCTACTGATCTAGGATATGTGGAAGATGTCGTACACCTTCTCCAACTATTGTGTTATTGCCAAGAGGTATGCCACCTAACCAATCTTCTAAAGTATCATAAATGGTCTGATAAACCCAAGTGAGAGGTTTCCACCTCGGAAATATCTCCATTGTCCCCATTGAGGGGATATTAGAAAGATTACTTGGTCCCCCTCCGGGAACACAAGAGTTCTCCATATCATATCATCATAAAACATTAGTCTACTCTTTATTATTTTCATCCACTCTCGGATGATCTGCACCTTCTCAGTGGTATCTCGTACCAACTTTGTATGCATAAGCACTGACTCCCATGGGTTTGTCCAGCATAGAGGTGATTAGAAAGGTCAATCGTACAAGCACTCAAACTTTTCCATAAAAATTCTAGAGTGATAGTTCTTGTTGAACGTGAACTCCACCAAGGGAATTTTATCCTCCAACATACGACCAAAATCTAGGAGGAAAGCACGAAGCATGTACTCCAGTGTCAAAATGATCCACTCCTTTTGACCATCCGTTTGTGGGTGAGAGGTGGTTCCCAAACATAGTTGAGTCTCAAATGCCACTTGTAATCAGTTCCACAATCGGGATGTAAAACATGTGTCATAGTCAGAGCCGATCGTCCATGGAACCCCATGAATTCGTACAATAAAATGTAAATAGAGGAGTCCTAAGACCTCTAATAATCCATACTTTCATATGGGTATGGAGTGGGACAACATGGTGAGGCAGTCGACAATCACCCAGATGGAATCATGTCCCATGGATGTACGTGGAATCCCTGTCATGAATTCCATGGATATACCATCCCACATCCACTATGGATCCTCTAGTGGATACGCTAAGCCTACTGTAACATGAATCATGGCCTTCCCTTAATGTAAGATGAGGCATCGTGAAAAAAACTTTTCCACATCTTTCTTCATCCCTAGCACCAAGTGCAGACATTAGATGTCCTGGTACATCTTCATCACACTAGGATTTACCATCATAGGGGATGTATTGAACTACCTCAACAACTCTTCCCATAGAGACAAGAGTTCCATGGTGTTTCCCTAAAGAGGATGACATGCTCCCCTATTTTAGAAAATATATAAGGTGCATATCCTATGTATAACAGAGCACATTGAGCTTCATAGTTAATTTCCCAAGATATGCCTCCTGAACTCGCTCAAGACGTGTGTGACTTATAGTCATAGACTGGAGGTAACCTAATCCATCTCCATTCACAAAGGATATTTTCAACGTTGATAGCTGTTATGTCACCTCACTCAACAACTATAGACCTGACCTCCTACTGAGTGCATCTGCTACATCATTCCCCATACAATAAGTGTAGACTATTTAAAAGTCATAGTCCTAGATGAACTCTATCCAACGTCGTTGTCTTAGGTTCAGGTGATAATTTATACCTTATACACTTGTGATCAGAGTAGACTATGAAACGTTCTCCCTTCTTGTAATGCCGCAAAATCTTCACGGAAAATACCACTACTACTAACTCAAGGTTATGGGTAGCATAGTTCCGCTCATTCTATCTCAACGATCATGAACTATAATCGATCACTGCTTGCTCCTGCATCAAGACATGTCCATGTCCATTCCCTTATGCATCGTAGTAGACTACACACCCAATGACCTCTTATTGTGGCCTTAAGATGAGGGCACTCATTAGTCTCTTCCATAACTCATGAAAACCCTGTTTACATCTCTTTGTCCATAAAATGTGTTATCCCTTATTTATCAATGCCGGCATGGGTGCCAAAACATTTAAAAAGTCATGTATGAATCTTCAGTAGTACCCAACCAATCCAATTAAACTTCACACTTTGGTCACACCCTTGGGTGGATCCCAAGAATGCACTACCTTTATCTTTTCTAGATCTACCACCACTCTAACCTTCAAGATAAAGTGTCCCAGAATGTTGACCTTCTATATCCAGAACTGGCACTTGGGGAGCATACCATATAGCTGGTGCCCTAGGAGTGTATCCAGAACAATATGTAGATGATAGGCATTCTCCTCCACTGACACCGAGTATATCAAGATATGGTCAATGAATACCACCAAAAAAAGATCGAGGTATGGCAGAAAGATCATGTTCATGAGTCCCATGAACACTGCATGGGATTTGGTTATGTCAAATGGCATAACTCAAAACTCATATTAGTCATACCGACAACTGAATGTCATCTTCTTCACATCTTCATCTCATACCCTGAACTGATAAGAGCATGATCTGAGGTCTATCATTGAAAATCATTGAGCTCACCTTAGCTGATCGAAAAGGTCATTAGTCTTCATAAATGTATACTAGTTCTTCATGGTCACTTTTTTCAGGCACCGATAGTCATCATAGTGTCTGAATATCACATATTCCTTCTTGGAGAGAAAAATCGAGGCTTCCCATGGAGAAACAATGGGATTTATGAACCCCTTCTTATTAAAGACCTCTAGCTGTACCCATAACTCACGAAGATCCAAGGGTTCCATCTGATACACTGGGGTAGATATCAGTGCCTTGTACGGGTAAATGTCGATGTAAAAGTGCACCTATCTGTGGAGATGTTGTTCCAGAACATCATCAGGAAAGACATCATCATAGAATTCCACCACTATAGGATAACTCAGACTCCCAACATATACTACTCCATGGGTATGTCTATTCAATTGAATTGTTATTGAGTGAACCTTTCTCTAGGTATGTCCATCCAATGATGTAAAGGTTCCCTTCTTGTTGGTAAAGGAAAACCTGGTCCCATCCTTGAGTAAACACAACAATGTGTGCCTAATACAGTCAATCTAATTATGGACTCTGGATAACCACTCCATACCAAAGATTACATTATAAGGCCTTGACTCCGCTACTAGTGGATCACAGCCAAAGCACTTGCCTCCATGAGTAAGGCCACACTACTGACCCTAGTGGGTAATCTTCAAATCCCCTCCCGTAGGAGTCGTTGGCCATAAGGATCGAGCTAATGGCTCCATCAGATTATCTGAGCTCCAAAAATTGTATGTGGAAATAAAAGAGTGACTAAAACCTATGATCATAAGTACTACTGTTATGGTGGAGTAGACACAGATCATACCTCGAATCATGTCTGATGTGCTGTGGTTGTAGGCCACTACTGCCTAAAGTAAAGCCTGTCCCTATCAATCTGCTCACTGCGGTCTGGGTGGGCCACTTGGAGGTGGTGGTGGTAGAACCTCAAATCGCTGCCCAATGCCTACTGCACGACCAACTCCTCTACAATGTATATAACCCAGAGAACCTCCTCACTCAAACCTCTACCTCTTCCTCGGTGGTCTTTCAACTGTTTTATGGTTGTTCATAAGGCGGGTCCGGCTGTCGCAAACCATGTGACCATGCCCACCACACGAGTAGCAATGCATGGTCCTCATCAGTCCTCATATGTCCCATGAGCCCCGCACCACTGATCCTGTATTCTAAGGTTGTCCCCAAGAATTTTTGGCATGCTTGGGCCCCTGCATCATATGACTACATTCTGTTACAGATGAATCTTCTACCTGACATATGGTGGTGGATATCTCTACTGGTGCCTACTCCTCCAAGAAGCTCTACACCAAAAGAGCATGTTCAAGCACCCCATCCAGTGTCGAAATGAAGAGCGACATCATCGATTCTATGATCTCCCAGCATAGACCCTTCTTAAAGGTCTGGGCCCTAAAATATTTGTCTCGCACCATGGTGGTATAATAGCGGGAGAGATCAGTGAACATCACCGAGTACAGTGCCATGGTAATTCTACCATGCTGTATGTGCAGCAGCTCATGTATACACACTAAGCGTAGGGTTTCTGGGATAACATCTTCCCTGAAAAGACCCTTTATGATCACCCTAGTGATGGTCTCCTCATTTTGTAAATGTAGTGTCAGACACCAACATCTCCCACTTGTTCCCTTAAATAGAATGGCCGCTACGATCCCTATCACATCAGTTGGTGTCCCAACTAAGTGAAAATATTTGGCCATAGCCTCCGACCAGTATTTAGACACATGTGGATCAATCTTGCCTCAAAACATCGGAGGACCTTTCTTGTGATACTCATGCAACACGCTCCATTGGTATGCACCAACTACTAGTGGGGCTGGTGGAAACGACATCCCAATTGGTAGTGGTGTTGTTGGTACACCACCTGAAGTTGCAAACGCAGTAAGAGGGACCTACACTAAGGCCTAATCACTTGGTGGGCCTTCATCATATAATATCTCAGGAATCCTGGAATACTGTTTTCATGGTTCCATATTGAAAGAAAATTGGTAATCAATAATTAGTTAGTTCTACTTGTTGAGCTGACTCAAATAGATCATATGAAAAAAATTTCAAAACACACATAATTAGTGTTTTCATACACTAAGTCAGAAATCAGAATTCAGGGTCCTGTTGTATGGATATGATGACAACCACACCAACACCGGATTCCCCAAACTGAAAACCACACTCATATCACTTAACACTATTTCCACATTGAAGAGATAAGAGGTCTAGTTATTCGGTAGAAACAACTCATCTGATACCACTTTGTCATGGCCCATCACCCGAGTCCTATTCTATGAAACCCTCAAGACAACCTTCCAAAGGCTGAGGGCTAGAAACTAGCACCAGAAAGGTGTATCCCTATTATGAGAAGGCATTACCTTTAATACTGTACAAACAAACAATCAATGAACATGAAAAAAAGCAACCACAAAGTAAACTGCAATTGTAAAATGTGTACTAAAAGTAAAAGGGATAGAATACAAGCCGAACTAAAGATTACAAATAAAACTAAAAAGAGAAAACAGCCCTAGGATCATCCCCCAATGATCCTACCTGAAGGGTTGGATCTAGCTCACGATTAGTAGTCACTATAGCATGTCACGTCAAATGGTCGACCTCTGACCACCGTCTAGTCCTGGCTACCTCGGCCTCGATCAACGATGTTAATCATCTATACAAGACACATTAAGGTGCACGCATAGCCCATCCATGGGTGGGTATAGCAATACTCTGTAGGGACCTAGAGACCCCCGAAGGACTCCCAAAGTTCCCCAAAGGAAAATACCAGAAAACAAGACTTCAAACACCAAGGAATAAGCAGTCATCATCTCTACTTTGGTACATTCCCATCAATATACCTATGTTATCAAAAATTACTCATCTCACACATAAGGAAACATAAGGCTCCAAGTTTTAAACCATTAGGAAAATTGATCCATGAGGGAAGAATAACACAAAGGTAACCCCACAATGGTAAATGTACCACAAAGTAACACCAAGAAGGTAAATGTACCACAATGGTAACACCAAAAAGTTAACACCCAAAAAGTAAAAGTACCACAAAGGTAAATAATCATCTGACACCAAGTATATAGCTTAACTATAGAATTAAAAATGATTTGTTTTAAATCAAGATAATCTTATTTTGTCGAGAGGCTCTGTTGTTGACCTACACCAGATCGAGAGATGCTGACCCACAGAAGATCGCTTGGCATTGACCCACATAGGATCGATAGATATTGATAACCATAGAATCACTGAGCATTAACCCTAACATTATTGACAGATGTTGATGCCCATAGGACCGATTGATGCTGACCCCCCATCGTATTGATTTTATTTCTTCATGTTACAACCATCCACGAGATTCCTGCACTAAGCACACTTGATTCTTAGAGGATCGACTCATAAAGACTCCAATTTTATCTCAACCACCTCAATGTTCGATGAATAAGTATCCCAATGGACCACCATGTTGTAAGGCCTCCAACACTACCGACGATGCACCAATCAGAAGCCTGGTATGTGACTTATAATCATTTTAGTACATAGGGGCCGATTGGATTCTTTTTCAATCCAACCTATCTGTACTCCATCATTCACCAAAACTCATCCGAAATTTTAAAAAAGGACCATCTCACTATAAGGATCCCAATGTAGTATATGGTTCATCAAATGGACACTCGGTTTATATGTTATGTCTTTTTAAGCGAAACATGGCCTGAAGGGGTTCGGGTCCGGTCCATCCCACCCAGACCCCGCATTGGTTCACCTGACCTAGTTTGGTTCACCTGACCTAGTCTGGGTCTGACCCGTTCGAGTTGGGCTAGTTGATGGAGGCTCGCCCCGCTGGACAGCGGACCGGGCAGACCCACATGGGTTGTGCAGCCCGCTGGGCTAGCACAACCCCACCCAGGGAGGGGCGCAACCCATGGGACTTGTGTGGACCTTCCCATATAGGGTTTGACCGAGCCCATAATGGGCATGGCCTACTAGCACATGTGGCTTGCTGGAGTGGACCACGCCCTAGCTGGAATAGTTGGTGAGGTTTACCCTATTCGTAAGGTGGAGAGGTGGCGCCTCTTTGCGATGCAAGGTCACCCGTGGGACCTGTTGTGGGTCCTGAACCTGTGTTGAGACTTCTAATCCAGTACCAACATCAGCGGGGTGTGACGGCATGCCCCTCGCATCCGCTAGCGGCCGGCTCCTGATTTCCATTATAGCTATATTCCTTGGCCCTCTTTTTCCAGCGGCGTGTGACAGCACGCCACCACCTACTTCACAACCGGCCATTTCTGGCCACTGTCTTCACCATCTCTGTATACATCTAAGACCTTCTTCACCATTGGTGCATGATGGAATCCCGCTATCTCTTCAATGTTCAACTGTTGCCGACCGCCGCCATCACACGACGTCCCATGATTCCTCTAACCCAAATAAAATGCTCGCAAATAATTCACCAAAATTACAACAAAATGTCGAGGGACCGAGCATTGTTTGTTTGGATGCTTCATCCATGTTATATTGTTAAAAAGAGGGTAGAACAAGATTCAACAACTCTTGAATATAAAACCAAATAAAAACACTACCTAGAGATCATTGGAGAACGTCCACATTTTAGGAAGAGTCGGCATTCGTCGATCCTTCAACAATCCTAAAATGATAATGCTCATACGACGATCTACATTTTTCGATTGAGAGATATATTCTTTTTGAAGAGCCTCAAGATCCTCCTCATCCATTTTCCAACATGAAAAAAACACCCAACCCAGAGGAAATGTTAAAAATAAATCTTAATTTAATAGTTGATTCATTTATTTAAAATTAATGATCATTTTTAATTAAAGGGATTGGTGGTTAAACATTTTGTGTATCCAGGAATTTGATGCCCTGCATTAAATGCCCTATCACTACCCTTGCAATCCCCACCCCTGAAAACTAAAGAGATATGGAAATAACATAAAATAAAAAAAAGTATATTATTAATTTACCATGGAAAACAGAAAGATAACATCCCTCTCTCGACCCACTATAGTCAAGGTTAAACCTCCCTTATGAAAATTTCAGAATATTAGATTCAATGGTGCCATCAGATTATAAATTGGGGAAGCAATTCAAAATATAAAAAACACAGCTCGTGCATTTACAGAATGTACCTATAAAAGTTCCCAAATTCATTTCAGGCACACTAAGCTTCGGAGTGATGTGCCGTCAATTTTCACAGACTCATAATAATTTTATATAATAAAAATTACATGAAAAATTCGGGTCGTTACAACAATGGTGGGGGCTATTTACCGAGTATTTTGATGAGGATATTGTTTCATGGATAGGCTTCATGATCAATTTCAAAGAGGAGTCTTCACTACATACACTCAGGTATGTATGTTTCTATGAGATTATGTGGCACCAGTGGGGAATCCTGATAGTAGGTGGGTATACATCGAGGTTTTCCAATCTCTCTTGGCACTCGATACATATAGATCAGGATCGGTTCTTAGGGACGTGGACCTTAGAGAGTGGTCTACATAGAGAAATATTATCCAATGTTATCCATTTGTATATTCAAATATATTCTTTGGTTCTAGAGTGATCTATGGTGGGAGAGAGGTTCATGCCTAATCATATACAATTGTTGGTTGTTAGCAATGGGAAGGAAGTAGTAGAGACCTCTACAGTAGAGTGATGATGATAGTATTAGTGACCTGGATGTGTGATACATTTTAGGAAGATTTCCAAGGGGAGAGGATCTAAATTTCATTGCTCACATGGATGGTCTCATCAACCCAAATAGATGAAGTGATACTCAAGGGATCAAAGGGGTAAAATCACTTAATATTTTTTGGCCTGCTGTATTGCTAATAGAGAGCCTTTTGATGAGACACTGAGGCTGAGATAGTGGTAGAAAAATACAGGGTTTCAGGGTGTCAGATTTCACTAATGATCTAGAAGAGATGTAGGATGTTATAGAACATTTTAATTATTTCCCCCACTACCCTTATGTTATCCACACTAGGCTTAGTGAGATAGAGTGTAGGGAGGGAAAGATAAAGGTAGTCTGTATTTAGGAGAAATTTCCTCAAATAATGATTCACGTTTCAATCCACATCTTTTCAATCATAGATTTAGTACTGATAGACTTATATGCTAGTCATTCCAATCTTCCACATATCATTTATGAGATGTATATATTCCAGTTGATCATTTGTTTCAACCCTTGCAGTGAGAGACACCTCCTAGAGAAGTCTCAGTGATCACAAACTTCTGATAATATCGTGTCCAAACTCTTGGGTGAGAGATATTCTATTAAAATTTATTAGTAATATCATTGAAGACTTATGACATCATTATTTTTTTGGATTTTTTTTGTATATTCTATTGCCATATTGATTGTTATAGGTGAATGGTAGTTTGTTTCTATCGTGATGAAAACTGGTTTTCCCTTTTTAGTGAAAATGAGGTCCGTGCAGCATAGGATAGAATCATGCATAGGAGTGTGCAACTAATTACTCATTATTTGCGAACATAACAAATGGTTCTATAGACATTATGAGTTCCCATTTTACAAAATTTTTGGAAGAGTATAGGGACATCTTCCCCAAGGATATTCCATGTTTACATCCCCACCAAGAGATAGGATTCTGTGTGATATACACCTTGGGAATGGAATGATATCTAATCCAGCATATCAGATGGATTCTATAGTGCATAAAATGATGAGGGTGATATTAGAAGAATTTCAATGGATGGGAATTGTTTGACCTTGCATATGTCCCTCGGAAGAACCAATTTTGTTTTCCAAGAAGGTTGATTAGAGCTGGATGTTGTGTGAAAAATATTGGTTCTTGAACTAGTTGACTGTGAAGAACAATTATACACTACCAAGGATTGATGACCTAATTGGTCAATTGAGAGTGTCAAGATGATTTTTGGAATTTGTCCTCTAGTTAAGCTATCTTAAGATTGTTTTTTTTGTCTGAGAAAACACCGATGAAGGCATTAAGGCAATACAAGAGTCAATATGAATACTTTTTGATGCCCTGATGTGTGAATAATTCCCCATTGATGTTCATGGGACACATGAACAAGATCTTTTAACCTTATAGAGTTTAGTTTTTTGTACCCTTAATTGATAATATCCTTGTGTACATGGTATTAGGGGAGGTGTACAAAAGACTCTATGGGATATTTCTAGACGTACGTCAAGAGAACCAACATTAAGAAATACTCTCTATGTAATAGTTTAATATTTAGGATATCCACTTTCTAAGTTATGTTGTCTTAGAAGATGGAGTGGAAGTAGACCCAACCAACGACATTCTACTGTTATCATGGTATCCACTTAATTGTGTGAATGATGTTCAAATCTTACATAGGTTGTAAGGCTATTACCAGATTCGCAAACATGATATCTCTAGAATACAAGTAACCATGACAGATCTCATTTTTAAGGGGTATCATTTAATATGCACAGAAATGTTCCATCATGATTTTCAAAAGTTGAGGTAGAGTTTGTAGTTTTCACCCATCATGAGATTAACAATTGAGGGTTTCATGTACGTATTATTTTGTGATGCATTGAGATCTGGGCCTTCTTTTCCTCAGATGAAAAGTAAATAGGTGATTGCATAGGGTTCATGCCAGTTAAGATAAAATGAGTAGAACTACACAAATGATGATATTGAGTTAGTATTGGTATTATACTCCTAGATAATATGAAGACACTACTTAACAGGTGAGTGTTTTATCATCTAATCCAATCACAGAAGTCTCAATTACAACATGTCTTATTTGGATCTCAACATGAGATAGAGAAGATGGATATTTTATATCTAAGATTATGACATTGAAATTTTATATACTTATGTGAAGGGTAATGTGGTAGAAAATTATCCTAGTTGGAGAACTTATTCGCACTATATGAATATGGAATAAGAGGTGTTATCCTAGTTGTAGTTATCCTTTGTGGATAGATATGGAGAAGTTAACCTCCAACCAAGGTTTGTTAACCCTCCACTCGTTCATCATGTTAGGGAGATACAAAATGCGTATACCAACATCGAGACCCTACAAACATAGAAATAAACAAGAAATGATTCTTATAGATATTATAAAGATGAGGATCACACCGTTCATTTCACAGGACACACGATGTTTACAATGAAATTGTGAGAGTTGGTTCTGAGATAGTTTAATACCTCCAATTTTTACGTTCATCAATTTGTGAAAAATATATACCAGGACCTTGAACATCAGTTTTGGTGGACATTGATATAGAAAGGTTTAAGAGAGTATTTCTCTCAATTCTTTAATTTTTAGCAAGTTAAGGTTGAGAACCATGTTATAACATGTCTTTCTCCAACCCTAGTGGTGCCAAAATAAAAGTGGGATAGAATATATATATATATATTTGTGATAGTGTTACCATGTATGTCCATGGGACATGATTCCATCTAGGTGATCGTAGACCCCCTCACCATATCAGCCCACTTCCTAGCTAAAAATATGTAATGTTTGATAGGTAGAATACCACATCGCTCTTATTCCACATTTATACATGGTACAATCTCACACATGTCGCATCTAAGGATGTACGTGCACGAACAATCATATGTTATTAACATAGGTGAGATGGAAATAGATAATTGAGAGGCTATTTCTGAGTAAACTATAGAGATCAAGTATCAATAGGGGAGGACCCTTCATGGGAGATCGATTCCTTTGGTATATGTCATGTGGTATAACCGGAATCTCAAAGAGAGAATATGGGATCATGAGGTTTAGATTCATGCTCAGTAACAACAAATTTTTGGACTAGACCTCGTTTTTGTTTCACTATGACGTAAATCCCCAAGGTGTATAGAATGTAATGTATTGTAATTTCTATGTTTTATTTTGAGAAATTATATAGATAATTTTTTAGATTAGTTATAGAGACGGTGTGAACATCCAAGTCATGTTGTTCTTGGAATAAATGTTTGAAATATATTAAATTTATTTAATAACATGCGGGTGCAGTTTTCTAAAAAAACCATAATAAAAACTAAATGGGTGTTTTGGTTAAAAAAATAATAGGGAACCATTGAGTTCATAATGGGATGTTTACCCTTGTCCCAATATAACATTACTTGATGCGGGATGTTTGTGGAAATTTTATCATGGGCTCTAAAATGAATAAAATAATTTAAATAGAACATTTTATTTCATCTGTATTGACAATGTAAATAAAAATCATTAAATAGGTTGTTATTCTAGAATTTTGTGGTCATCCATATAACTCTATTAATATTTTAAAAGTCTTAGAGTGCTGATTGGAATTTATATTAGGTAAATGACGACAAGATCTTGTATCTCAGTTCAATGTGCATCTTATTAGAATGATGTCACCAAAAATTATGGTGCAACATCACTATTCATCATAAATAAATCTTAATAATGGTAGTTTAGGTATTTTTGATTTTATTCTAGCTTGTTCTAAATTTATTCGATGAAATTGAGTCAATCAACAAACAGATTGATACAATATTATATTATCTTGTGGGATGGGTTTATTTTCCATGTTTTGATGTGATAATATCTATTATATTTCTTGATTATTCATCTATATTTCTAATGTAATTGAATCTATATAGACATGATTAATGATTGAGGATTTTCCCTCTTATCTATTCTTTTGATCATCTACACCGATTATTCAATCATTGTCAGTGATATTCGTTTGGCCCATGTCCTGAAAAATTAAGATCAATTGATCTATGGGAATCTATTTCAAAGATAAATAATCCAAAATTTAGATTTGGGATCATCATGACACAAGAATAGTGCGATGATAAAGGGAGATAAATTTGGACGATGGATGATTCCCTATTTCCCCATCAGAAAAATTCATTAGTAAAAAATGAATAATGAAAATTTGATTAATTTTATAAGAATATAAGACAATTGAATGGGTTGATTGATGACATAGAGGGCGGTCTGAGTAGGGATCATATATTTCTTATTAAAAATATTTCCAAATGGAATTCTAGATGTGATATATCTATAATTGAACAGATCTGTGAATTTACAATATCCAAAACAATACGGTGCGTATTATGGATCTAAAAGTATGGTGGGGGCATCTTTGAAGTGGCTACTATTTTAAGATAATTTTGTGTATAATGTTTAATGTTACCCATTTCAGACACTGTGTGGCCCCTCCGGGGTGAACTTGGGGTGTACATAGGGATATACACATGCACGGTTTGGATTACCTAGATTGAGTACAAAGCGTGTACTCCCCCACACATGCGTAGATTAGACTTGGTACATAGACTATGTCACATACAGGTACATGGGTAGACATATAATGGCTACAATAATATATTTCACATGATTATAGTATATGGGATTCCTACATAGAATTTAATAATACATAGACATGTCTTGATGAAATAGGTTGTTTACATAGGCATGACCCGAGAACCAGGGACACGACGTGTGGCCCCTACTACATGTTCTTACTCGTTTATACTAGGATTGGATTCTATGTACTTCATATCATGGACACTATTTTTAGGGTACATTCCAATTATCCTTTCCTTGAATGTTAATATAAGAATCATCTACTACTCTAATTATTATATTCGCTTCAATAAGAAATAATTGATATATTAATTTTAACCCTTCTAAGGGTCTTGAATAGAGATCCTCTATTCATATTCGGGACATATGTGAAGTTATCGATATCTTAATGACGAACACTATGTGTGCTTAATTCCTATATATAGTGGGTTATATTAGATCGAGCTGTTTCTATCCTCCCATTACATTGGAAGTGATATTCCTATGTGTCTCATATTCTCATTAGAATATCATGGTGTTAATTTTTTTTTATGATACCCAATGTGAATTATGTCTTGGATAAACATCATTGGTTCTATCTTACTCATTATTATGATTTCATATATGAGGGATTTGTGGAATATTATATTTGGATTCATAAGCTGTTATACTATAATATTGATATACCTTTATACTCTTTGTATATTTTTATTATATCTGTATATTCTTTTCATACCTATTATAGTCATATGCTTGTGTAGATCTGTCTATATTTATGCTATTTTATGCTGTGTGTTTTGGGGGATTCCAATCGAGTACTATTATACTCACCCCTAGAAGGAATTTTCCCTCAAACGTCATGTGATGAGTAAAACATCAGCATTTTGATAGAGTCCTAGGTGGACGAGGACTAGATTGTGCCTTATGAGACTTGACAGACCAAGGTGTGATCTTATGGCTTTCTGAAAGTAGTCCAAGCACATATATTCAAGTAGGAATTCAGTTTTTAGGATCCTTTTAGTGGGATTCTTTGTACCTTCTTACATTCTATTACATCATGTTGTACTATAGATATAGAATTTAGATGTATATGTGAATGATTGTTCATTTGTTTTTATATTTCAATATTGTATAGGATTTGAGATCTATGTGTGTGTATAGGTACATAGGTTAACACCTCCCATGTCTGTGATATTCCTTCTTAGAACATGTCTCCATCCCATAGCCTATAGGAGATGGGCTTGGATAGTCGTGCCATGGGCTCCACTGGGATAGGTCATGAAATTCATATCATGGTTTATCAAAATATTCATCCTCTATTACATTGGGTTGGAATCACCTCGTGGATTCGAAATCAATTTCCACAATTACAATTTTTTTTAAAAGATGGGTCCTTCATCGATTCTAATTCCCTATGAATTAGTTTTACTACACACATATATAAGTTATATCTATAATTATGGGTTATGATATTAGGGTTGAAACAATATATGAAATTTAACGTAATATTCATCAAAATAGTAATGTTAATTATAGATTATCCAAATGATCTATTTTAATAGATGTATTGTGTGAGTCTTCTGTTGAATTAATATATGGTTTCATTATTATACATCATTATGTGAATAACCTTTCATATCTAGTAAGTATTTTTTTCTCATTAGTTAATTTAAAATTACATTCTAATATATATTCTAACATATATAATGTTTTATTACTGAATTTAAGACTAATTACCATGTTTTAAACCTTGTCAGATAATGATAGGAAAATTTCAATTTTAGTCATTCCACCAACTACTTTGATTCGTTTATCCTCAATAAACATTTTTTCGTCTTTTTCAAATGGTGGAAACAACATGACAAAGAAATAAACTACTTCTCCACAATGATATTAAAAATAATATATCAATATATTTTTCGATATATGAATGTCTGGTCCTTCCAATATATGAATAAAAAGGATATTAATAGAATCTATGTTCTCTATTCAATAAAATGGATTCAATAGATAAAATAAATCATTGATGTCATTTTGTATACTCACGAATGGGGGATCCAATAATATGGTGGTATTTAATTAGGGGATTCTTCTTATAAATTTCTTTTTTTAGTGTTGACCCTTGTTACTTTATATGGTAATTTTCTTATCATGTGACTAATCTCACTCCCACTATCTGTATGAAAATAAATAATAATTAATTTCATTCATAATTTTACAATGTTAATACCAAATATTGATGAATAATACTTATTGAGATATTATTTATAATTACAAGATTGAATATTTTTTAAAATAAATAATTAATGTTTTCTGATAATAGATCAACCATTATCTAAAAGTGCATCCCAAAAAAATATTTCATTATTAAATTAATGTTATGTTTCAAAATATTATTAGGTTTAGGATTATCCATTTAACCTGAAATATTGAAAATATTATTCAAATAAAAAAATTATTTTCTTAAATTTCATCTCCTAGAACATCATTTTTGTTATACATCATATTTCATAAAACTCAACCCAACAAGATCCTTCTTCAACATAGTGTTTTTAATGAAAAATATAGATTAAAAATTATTCTTATTCTTCAATCGTAAGGAACATTGCATTGTGTGTAAATAATATAAGCATAAATAAGATAATATTAATAATTATTCCACCATGATATAATACTATATTCATCAATAAACATAGTTTACATGTGATCATTGGTTTGAATCCCATTTTAAATCAATATCTATAGTCAACATAGTTAAATAACATTGAATTGTATATCATTTATGAATTCATAAAATATTTTTCAAGATAATATATCAATATTTATAAATTCCTACATAGATTTAGAAATCAATCATGATGTTTCCATAAATTATATTTATCATCAACTACCCATCCTATAAGTTTTACATTGTTTTTATTTTAAAAGGTTATATATATTAACATTTAAATAATTAATATATGTAAATATGTTGTGATTAAATATCCCATATTGTAGTTTTTCATTCTCTTAATCTCATCTATTCCTACTATAAACATCATTAATTTAATTTTTTCTTGAATAATCATTTTCTTCCGATAATCTTAAATTATTATTCTTACATTGTGCTCAAACATCAGATTTCAAAAATAGGTTTCCATTAATTCATACGCATTACATCTATTTCTCAAAATTATGGTGAAAAAAATATTATTTATCATTTCTTTCGAGAGATATTACAATAATAACCTTCATTATAATATCTTTAGAGGAACTAGTATAATGGTCACTACTAAATTAACAAATCATGGTCTTAATCAATAGTAATTTTCATATATTGAAAAAATGCGACTTCATGTAAAAAGTTTTATAGATATCACATTGGTACTTCTCTAACACATTATGAATCTATGATTTTCAAGTGAACTTAAAAATTCTAATAGATTGAATTATCAAAATATAATAACAATTTCATAAAAAAACTCAAAAAAATATTTCCAAAAAGGTCAATGAATAAAAAATTTCCTAGTAATCCTGGGGGACTTCAAAATAGCATGAAAATCTTATTCTATTTATGTAATGTGGTACTCAAAATTCATTTCAAATCAATAACAACATATACTAAAAGACTCTTCATTATTATGGTGACCGTACATATTAAAAATTAATATAATCATCACTTAAACTCTTAAATATCCTCTTTGAGATTTTTAAAAAATATCAATCCTCTTTATAAATATATCAAATTACACTCTTAATTTTCTCCCATATGTGATGTTAAATGATAATTATTACATAGGATTGTTCTCACCCATCATTGGCCCTTTTCAATGGTATCCACAATAAATTATAATGTCTGTCATATTATGAATATATTCATCATCTTAATTATTTAATGAATGAAGAAACCAAAAAAAATTGAGGAAATGTATCTATATAGAATCATCTTTTATGACCCAACCTCCTCCTACAATGAATCTAGTAACATGTCGCCACATGTCAGCTATATTGTATTTGTGTCAATAAAACAAATATTTATCTACATTTGGTTTCACTTATATTTAATGATATCAATAATAATTAAAATAACTTATAACATATTTATTTATATTTTCATAATAATAATTTCATAATTTCATAGTGTATCATTCCCACCAGAAAATTTCATATAATTTTGCTACTATGATGATAACTTTGATATTCTGTAAAAATATATCATGATTTTTTTTTCAATTTCCAGACATAATTTTATAATGGTGAACCTAGAATGTTGTTTGTGAGGTGTCAGTACCAACAAAAATATAATTTTTCTTCCCATTATTTTATTATTTGGAAATACCTATGATGGGATATTATTTTAATATATAAGATAGTATGAATTCATCATTTTTATGTATCATCATATTTTCCAATCATTAAAGTATTGTAATTTTCCAAAAACGTTATGATAATCATTATTATATTTTAGGATTTGTGCACTAAATTTATAGACTCAAAATATGATATCATAAATTCATGGGATGTTATGTTGGGTCTATCATGAGTCTTATGTTATTAATTAAAATATAGGGGAAGTGTTTTTCCATTCCATATTTTTGGGAATTTATATCAGAAACATTGATTGAAATATTTCATTTATATTAAATTACATTGTCATGGTGGTCTTATATGAATTTCAAATAGTCAATGAATGAGGTTTAAAACATGTATATTAATGACGAGAGTTCATAACATGTTTGATGAGATATTGGGACAAAGTGATTATATTAAAGAACAATTGATCGTATTTGGTTATTATCATTTTAAGATTAAAATCTATCTCTTAAATTCAATGACCTATGACTAGAATGTAATATTTTTAATTTTTAAAGCATACATAATTCTAATGGGAATGAACACTCTTTGGACACACATTATGTGTTTCCAATAATCATAATTAAATTAACTTTGAATTTAATATTTTTAAAATTATTATTCTCGTGATTGAAGAATAATTTTATTCTAAATTAATTTATAAAAAATATTATTTGTGTGGTAATAAATAATTATTTAATCATAAAAAAATAATTTATATAATTACTAGAATATATAATAAATATTTATTCTCCAGACTAGGAAAAACAATATTTGACTTATTCAATGTTTTATAAATATTAACTCACCTGACTATGAACATAATATTTATTTTACAAATAAAATATAAATTAATATATTTAGAGGAATTAGATTAATATTATATATAATGAGAACTTCATGATTGTGTCTTATTATATATACTTATTTTTTGGCTGTAAAATTTTTTTAATTATTTTTTAAACAATTTATAACAATAAAAATATTAGTATAAATATCATTACCAGGAATTTAGTCTGCTGGGGTTTAATATATTAATTAATGTATTTTTTCAATTGAATATTATCTTAACCCAACCTCTATCTCTATAAATAGATTATTATGTCTATTTTGTGAAGATTGATATTGATTGATCCTGATTGATTATCATTGCAGACATAAAAATTCTAGATCCTTCACTTTTGACTAATGAAAACTAAAGAGATTTGTTTCCCGCCTCTACCATGTCAAGAATGAGAGTGGTAGGTTAATTCGTCAATCCCTATGTAATTTTCATATCCGTCTAGAATTACACCATAAGATGATCAATCCACCTCCCTACTATCTAGAAAACATTAGTTTTTGTTTGGAGATGTAAGGATATCTTTTAGATCAACAACATAATGATTATACAATTAGATCCTACAAGTTTAACATTGATAAAATAAAATGTTTTTATGAATAAAAAAATTACAAATGAAATAACCCTTGAAATATGTTTTATTTCATTAAATATATTTATATTAATTGTAAATTTGATATGAAAAGATATCCCTTTGGTGGCATATTATTTCATTGTCAACATTAGTTGGAAAATTTCCATTAGTATTGATATGTACATATATTAACATATACGAATAATATATAAAATATGGAATTTGATGAATTATGATCAGAAAAAAAAGAATATATTATATTCTTGGAACCATCAAGTCATATCAAAGTGGTCAAATATAAATTTTTAATCATTTATATATTAATTGGTGGTGCGCAATAGTGGTGATTTGTTCACTTCGAATTTTTTCATTATTTTATGTGAGTTTACTTAACTTGTATTAATATTATTAGTATTTTTAATTGATGATTCATTTTTTATTATGTAATATGAATAGATTTTGAATGATTAGGTATTCCATCGGGAGGTGCTGATGATTTTGGCCAGCAAATTTTATTACACGACATATAGGTGGAGTATTTCCATTCAGGTCATATAGATGAAAAAAGATAAATTATTTTCATACTGTATAAAAAGTTCAATCCAGAGACATGTCAATTATCAAGATATGAATTCAATCAAAAAAATTATTTACTCACAGAAACTACTTCTTTTATTTTTTAATTATTTATGAAATCAATGAATTTTTTGATTTTGATAAAATGATGAAATGAAAAAATAAAAATAAAATGAAAAAAGTTATAAATATAGGTTAAAATATGGACCTAGTCAAAATGATTTGGTTATGAGGGTTCTACATTATTTATTAAATTCAATATGAAATATCATTCCACTATACATGGAATGTTAATCCATACAAATAGATGAATTTTTACGGTGGCTAGAAAACCACTTTGGTTAACAAAATTTAACATCATATTGGTAAAAAATGAAATGAATATGAGGTTCCAGTCTTAGTGGATGATTTATGTACCCTTACACTTCCATATCATTCATTATAAATTAAATTACACAAATTATTAATTAATGCGTAAATTTTTTAGAAACATTTAGAATCCTCCCCCGAGAATAAGCCTTAAGTCAGTCACCCATCATTGTGAGCGTAGTTGATCATGGATCAAGATGGGATGTTATCAAGATTATAAATAGAAAAAATTGGAAAAATAAAATCCAGATTAATTATAATTAAATATACGTTATATCGAAAAATAAATTTTATAAAATATAAAAAATACCTAAAGTAATTGCCAAACTTCCATACATAAATGATATATTCCTTATCATGGATTTAGATATCATTTCAAATACCTCTATCCATCTATTTTTTGAGTTTTAAACATTTTATGGGATCCATGAAAGATCTAATAAATGTGTCTCATGTCATATATGGTCATAATGGAGTCATAAAATGAGTCTCCCTCATTAAATTCTTCAAATGTGTTTATTTTATTTCCTCACATCAGATTTTATGGTCTAAATAGTTGTTTTATACCAATGCTACACTAGGTATGGATTTGACATCACAATTTTTATGTCTTCAAAAATTCAATTTGGAATGCATGATATAAATTTCCACACCATGAAAAATTTGGCCAAGATACATGTTCAACCTTTTCCTTATGTCATATCTTTTACAATGAAATCTAGAATTATTAACCAGGTTAGCCCAACGAGAGGTAAACCTCTGACCATTTATTAATGAAAAGAAAAAGTACAGAAAGCATGAAAAGCACCGAAATCTAGAATTATTACATCATAAATTAACTATTTACTACATAATAAGGTTTTATCCTACAATGTTTTATCCATTATGTTATATTTCATCAGTTTTATGTCTTTTAATTGGTCCACGACTCATCCTCTTTCATCATGGATCATTTTCATCATGAAATAATCTCTATTTTTTCTTTTTATTTCTATCATATCTCAATTTATAAAACCTATTAAATACTAGTGGATTAATTATTTTAAAAATAATCAACATTATGTATTATATTAAAATAGACATGGAATGTATTTGATTATTAATTAAGCCACACATAGAATATTTATATCATGAATCATGTAACATCAAAAACATTAAAAAGTAATTTCATTCAACAAATATTTAAATTTCAAAAGAATCAAAACATAATGTTTTTAAATGGAAAATAAAAATTCAGATTCAATACATAATACATTATCCAACTTCTAACATCTCAAATAAACTAGTAAATGTGGCCATTTACTTTTCTATATTTTAAATAACAATGATCATACTTCCATCATCTTATCATTGCCAATTCATCATTATTATGGAACCCACATTGAAAAATAAATCAATTTTAATTATTTTTACACATATATCAATGTATGATATTTAATGGAGTTTTCATTATACATCATGTACATTTCACATACCATAAATTTCATGGAATCAAATATATGCATAACATGAAGAATGAAATAAAAAATCAATAGAGTTTTTAATGAAGTTTAAAATATCACATAGGATTATGATTAGTGGATAATGACTAATAATAAATATAAAAATATATATCTGAATCAGTACCATAATACTTGATATCATAACCTTGGATCAATATAAATTCTTTTGTAATGATGTTATCTCCCATCCTCTAAATCATAATATTGGAAAATGATTAAAATTAATATAATGACTGAATCACCCCTATAACTTATTAATAATTTGTTATATTTATTATTCAAGATTCCATTTGTTCAAAACCACACATCATCCACCTAACCACATATGACTCAATGACTGTTTGTGTGGAAATTTTATTTTTCTATTCTATAAAAAACCCTATTTTCATTATAATTTTTTACTTTTATTTTTTAATATTTTCTTCATGGGTGATGATATTTAAAATATTATAATTTGAAAATATAAAACTCATTAAAATGTTTAGAAAACACCTAAAAATATTCTCAATTTATTATATCCCAACAAACCTTGGAAAAATGACACCCCGACATTTAGACTCTCGAATATCATGCATCATACTATGAATTATTCTGGAATTGATATATTAGGATGTTAACATGGATAATTTAATGACATGTACCTTCATGGACTCAATTTGAAAAACAATGACTGATTTCAGGGTTGTTCTTATGTTAAAGGATAAGGAATAAAATTTCTTTATTCACTCGAAATTTGATATTGATCTGTTATAGGTTTTAGATGATATTATAATTTTACAAAAGATATTATGCCTAATCCTCCCAAAAAATATTTTATAGAAATAAATTGGAAAAATTGATACATAATATTTCTCAGGTATGAAAATATATGGTTTGGGACAAAAAATATACAAATTCAAAAAACAGTAATAAAATAAAATAAAATTTAATAAATTAAATACATTTGAAATATATGATCAATTACATTTATAAAAATAAACACATGTCCAAATGGTGTGATTTTTCATACTCATATATTCATTGTATAATTTAAATTTTTATTTTACCATTTACCTCTTCCATTCATTTAAATTGGGAAAATAAAATCATGTGATAAGGACAATACATAGAAACATATTTCATAGACATTAATAATAGAGTTTAATTGCTTAATTTGGAAATTAAATTTTCATTCAAATACCAAAATAGATTAAAATTACATGAAAAAATTAAATAGTGAATTATAACTCAAAAAAATCATTATGATTATTCTTTAAAAAAATGAACAAACTCTATTTCTTCCATTTGAGGTGCCTCTATGTTTCATAGTCATCAGGAAATAGAAAAATAAATTCTCTCCTCATATTACAAGGATAATTTAATTATATGATCAATATGACAGAGTATGTTGGCTTGCATCCTAATATGATCCAAGTTTAATTTAAATCTATATTACTAAAATAAAAATAATTGAATGGAAGGATAAATATTGTTTTGATCCCCCATTTGGGAACCATGTTTTAATGCCTCAAAATGAGAATAACAAATTTTTATACCCCATCTGTTTATTGTTAGAGTTTATTGGAATGATCCACCACATGTTATTATTTCTATATTTAAGTTATACTTTTTGGGGAGGATTCTATAGATATAGTACACTAAATATACCCCCTTTAAAGTGAGGATCTTAATTAATCAAGAGTTTTAGATTATGTATTCAACAACTTTATTTATTTGTAATTATTCAACAACATCTTCACCATATAGTGTTATATATCGATATATTGCATCAAAATAATAATAAAAGAAAGGTATAGTGTGTAAATTAATTTTTAAAATATTAATTCATGAATAATGAATAATAAAATTACCTTATATTATTTATAAATCATGGGTATTTCATTCTTCATGTATAATTACATAGTTCTATTCATCTAAATCCATTAATAAATTTTCAATGTCTTCTTTAAGATCAATATTCTCATAAAGAGATGAATTATTTTCATCACCTTTCTCCTATGTAAAATAGTTAGCTGAATAAGAAAATTTTAAATACCTAGGAATGATACAAAATTAAAATTTAGAAAAAAAAATGAATTTTTGTTTATGAAATGATGAAATGACTATGATGGATCAAATTCAATTTAATTTACATTGGAATATTCATTGTGGAGAGTATAATATCGACATAGGAAGTTGGGATAAAAATCATTTTATCAAATTCCACCATAGATTTTTTTCATCTTCTTATTTGTTCAAATTTAGTTATTAAGATGGTGATATTTCTATACTCTAAACTGAGAGATCAAGAGAGATTTTAATCTTACCCCATTGAATCCTAAATTAATCTGAATCTCTTCCCACAAACACATTAGATCATTAATATTTTTCTTTACTACATAGATATTCATGGTAGGATTAGATCTACCTCATTATATTTATTCAGTTATTGATGGTCTTCATGTATAGCCTCATCATTTTGAATTTCCATAGAAAAATCAAGAATATCCATGGGAACATCCTACAAGGTATTCTATTTTGTATTATTAATACAGACTCTTGGAACCATGCCATCTTTTTATAATATTGATTTCACGACCTCTCCCCATAAGGTCTGCCCACCTAGGCTAGTAATGTTTCAAGGGAGATAGTAACCCCCGAGTCCCTCCTCCGGTAGGGCCCTGGTTGGAGAATAGCACTGAGGGTATAGTAAACACACAAATGAGAGGCATTTACCTATAAGGTAACACATGTAGAAGAGAGATGTAAGATAAAAACCAACCCAATTTTAATCATAATGTAATATTAATGAAATACCATGTACACATATGTAATTTCATTTAATAACTACTATAACAGAAATAGAAAATTCATGTACCAAAAGAATGTGAAATGACAGCAACCACGACACCCGAATTGATCTTGCAACCCAAAGCTAGTGGTAACCCTTAATATCCAATATCTTTTATGTGACCAATAAAAAGTATTTATATGCATAGGGTGATTATAAGTGTATAATAAGTAGGATCCTCCTTGGATCCTCTTGTGAAAAATTATGGAGATTGTGCTAAAGCATAATGAATATCAAGTGAAACTAACTCGTCACCTAAACAGGTATACTAAATTCCCACCCTCACCATGGCCACTCTCACCATGTATCACATTCAAGATTATATAATATATAAATGAATATTATTGCTACACCTCTACCACTTCCCCTTTATTTTTCTGCTTTTCCCCAACATCGCACGTCCTAATCATCTCTCTCAAAAAAAGCTTTCCCACAGACACATGAGTGAAGCAGCACAACACGAACCATGTGAATCACAACCACCACATCTATGTAACCAAGGTATCTATATTTTTTTTGAGGCACTACACCTTATATAACATGTGTCATATATAGAGTATTATACCTTAATCCATTATCTCCCATAGACAGAGTATTGATCCTCAAGCCATCACAACCTATACACGTTACACCAAAAGTAGCCCAAAGGAAACTACATCCTGAATACGTTTGGGTGAATACTTAAAATAGATTACATCCAAATAAACTCATATATGGTGAAAACTAACTGACATGCCTACCATGATAGTAACTAATAGGATAAGAGAGTGGAGATAAAGGTTGTAGTCTGTAATCCATCCTCCTATCGGGATGTGGGTGAAAACACCCTCTGAGCTCAGAATCCCCAGGGTGTCAATCACCCAACCCTATAGGATGAGGTAGAATATAAAAACACATAAGTATATGATACAATATATCTCACAACCACACTATGGGAAAAACTTAGTCTTAGATTCAACTACAGTTAACGTATATTGGACTCTTGATTTCCACTGCTAAGACTAGATATCCAATAATAACACAACAATTTAGAGAGATTTATTAAATCAACATATCCCTTTTTAACAGTTTAGAATTATGTTAATTAATTCATTAACAATTAATTTACCATCAAAATTTTCAAAATGCATTTCATTAGAAACACAAAAAAGTTTCATGCCCTTCTGGCATAACCAAACCGATTCCACAGTTTCTAAAAAATAAAAAATCAGCCTTTTGTCCCAGTAAGCTCAAACCCAAAATTTCAACATCATTTATTAAAATATTAATTAATAGTATTATTACTTCCCATAATTATGGAAATTCTAGAAAATCATTATATGCTACCAAAAACAAGGGTCTCAATATGGTGAGTAGATGAACTACCCGTCGAGTCATATCCACCTATAGTAGTAGTGTGGACCCATTCTTACTCTTTAATCTAAATATGAAAATCATGTGGCATACCCCATGCGTCATCATACAGTTTGTAAAAAGGGTAAGAAAGAACATATGGGTTAAGAAGTTGGGAAAGTAAATCAGTTAAAAAATGAACAAGATTCAACAAGCATACTACATTTAAATCAATCCCATTTCATCATCTCTTATGTCCTCCCCAACACCCATATGCATAAACCAACTTATCTCATCAATATGAGAATCAAATAATACCAAAACCATTGGGAGTCCCTACACCAATATCTCACAAAATAAACTAATGCTCATAAAATATCAGAATACGAAAAAAAAATAAACTAGGCTCTTGTCCCAAAATAACACATTCTAATTTCACACGCAACGAGCTCTCATGGATACAAAACAGAAGGCACCCATCCTTACAAGAATGTGGGTAAATCATAACCCTATAAGGAATTATCATTTATCAATAAACCAAATCATTAATCCATTTTGAATTATTCAATTCATTATTATTAGGTTCCCAATATTTTCAACATAAAGAGCATGCTATCATAGCTATCACAAATCAATTAAGCATGCTTTCTGTATAAATTTGATCATCATCAATTTACAACAGTAACAACAAGATTCATTTACATGACTCATTATCATTGAAATATAATTTACAGTTAATCCTAGTTTACATTATTTATTCATTTTATTGAAGAACGACATACCAAAAAATACAATCACAGATATCACACTATCTAGAAAAATAAGAGGCAGTATCATAAGATCAATACAACTTTATTTATCAAGTTAAAATATTTATTATTTAAATACCATTGTCATCCAATGGGATAAGACATGTTAACTCTATAGTTGAATGTAAATTAATTGGGAATCCATTAATTTACTACACCAATAGATTCTTGATATTCATTACGAACATGACAACACAAGGTATCATGGTCACCTCTCACCGCGACAACTACATCCTCCCGAGGACACCGCGACATGACGTCACCAACCAATACAATAGATAAATCCATTATAATCATGTAGATTACATTCCGTAACATGGAAATTAGAAATAGTAGAAATATGGTCAAAGAAACCACAAGAATAGATGTAGCTCATACCTTCAATCGATTAGGAATCGACACATTATACTTGCACCAAAATAGTGGCGAACGTGATGCAAGAAGAAACATGAAGGTGAAATGATCCAAGGATTAATGTTCAATCGTACCACTCATATGGGAAGAAGGTATCAAGGAACCTAACATTTAGAGAAATGAGAAGGAATTAATGAAGGTAAGGTTACCGACAATGAATGATGAGATCTAAGACTAATGAGATTAGAAACAGTTTAGAATTTCAATTAATGTGTATCACATTAATCAACATGGATTGACCATGAAATGTCATACAAATCCTTATGAAAAATTTATTTAGGAGTTATGGGAATTTAGTCATCCTTAAAACTCTTTAAACAAATAATTGAATGAGTTTTAATCTATGACAACATTAAAGGGGTTAAATAGTTGGACGTTAGAAACACAGTTTACTTCTATCTCACTAACAACACACTTCATATATGACGCACCGACACTGAGGGTAAAAAATTTAACATCAACAATGATAGTACAAAAGTTCCCACCAATTATAATAGTATAAAATTTCATTTTGACTCTGGTAGTACAAAATTTCATGCAGATTCTGATAGAATAAAATGTCACGGTTACTCTAATAGTACACAATGTCACGCTGATACTGATAATAAAAACTTTCACACTGACGTAGAGAGTAAAAAGTTTCACACCGATTCTGATAGAACAAAATATCATGTTGATGCCGATAACAAAAATTTCCCACCAACGAAACAATTCACATAGATCTCACTGATGACACTGTTCATATCTATCTCATCGATGAAACTGTTCACATCTGTCTCACTAATGAAACTGTTACATCTATCTTAGTGATGACACTATTCACATCTCTCACACTGATGACACTGTTCACATAGGTCTCACAGATGACACTGTTCAGAATACTAGAATCCATGTTCATAGTGTCAGAAATTTCCAAATTGTGTTGGGGATAAGTCAAGTTGACTGCCCAAAACACCAAAAGACCAGATTTTAGCAAATTAATAGATGTGAGAGGTCCATGAAAATGCATCAGATACCTATCAAAACATTCCCATACTCTAAAATTCAGAACCAACCTAGAAATGAAATAGAAAATGGGGTCTAAAATACCACCCTTAGAGATACATTTCAACACTCTCGCCCCTTGGAAGTGATCAACCAATTCACCCAAGGAACAAATAAAAACAATGCAGAAACCACAAATGACACCTAAACACCCTCCTGGGAGAGATACCTCCCAAAGGAGGAATGTCTTGAACGGAATAAAAGAAGTAAATTTAATAAATAGGAAAGTTCTATAAACAAAATGAAAACATGATTACCAGAAAATATATAAACATCAAATCGCTTGGGATATTAATAGTGTATCTATGACTCATGTTCCCACTTACTCTCTTCCATACCACAGGTCCACCACATGAAATGTACTAAGGGAATAACACACATGCACACCAAATTCTATTTATAGTCTTAGACATCTACAGGCTGCTCCTCGTTGGTTACACCATCATCAACATCGATCTCTCCCTAATCGATGACCTGATAGTCATCATCAAGATAATGACAGAGATACAACATTTGAAAAACATAATGTATCATGATCTTCTATGGGAGAACTGCTACTCAATACCCCACAAATCCAACACTATCTACCACATAGAAAGGACCAAAAAATGGGTAGAAAGCTTACACCCAGGACCAAAACATTGTTTCCAATGATGCAGATTCACCATCAGAAACATGTGATCCCTAACATCAAACACCATTGGTCTCCTCCTATGATAATCATATCATTTATGATGATCTGGAGCTACCTTTATCCTCTTGTGAATCACCTAAACCATCTATGTAGTATTATGCATTAGTTCTATTCTGTGAATTGTTGACTCTGAAAACCCAGTCCAACACAACAGAGACTAACATGATTAGCCATACATGGCTTTAAATGGATCCATCCTATTGGTGGAGTGAAAATGTTTTGGTAACAAAACATTTTCAAGGGTAAGCACTTCATCCAAGAACTTCCAATGTCCCGGAGATAAGAGAGAAACATATCTTTAAGAGTCTGTATGGTTCTCTATGTCTAAATGTCCATATATAGATAAATATCAGTGTTATGGCATAGCTGAGAACTAAAAGAATGTTGGAGACATACCCACACCCTAGAGGTAAAAAGACGATATTGTTTGGAGATGATTGTCCTCCGGACACTATGGAGTCTCACCACCTCCTCTAGATTTTGACTTGTAAAATCTTCCACTGAGCTCAACACCTTGATCGCTATGATGTGAGATGATATTTTTAAACGATCCACTTCAACCCATATTGAAACATGGCCTCTATGATCTTAAGGTAAATCAGTAAAAATATCCATTGAGATGTCTTTCCACTTCCACTAGGGAACATTTAATGGCTAGAAAAAACCCACAGGGGCACAGTTCTTGGCCATATCCTTTTGGAAGATGAAACATCATGACACAAACTCTACAACTTCACTCTTCAATCCAGTACACAAAATCATACTCCTAATGGATCGGTAAATCATTGTCACTCAATGTAGTACTACTAAGGATAAACTATGGAACTATCTAAGAACCATTTACTAGTAGAAAAATACCCCATACCAATGGTTTGAAATAGTTTGTATTGGCCTCCAAACCATTGGTATATCCTATAACAATGGTTTGGAGAACCGTCGTTATGTAAGCCATGTGGATTGGTCTATACAAACTGTTGTCCCAAAACCTTTGGTATAGACCTATTCCAACGGTTTTGAAAACTGTTTGTATAAGTAATGTGAAAAATCTATACCAACAGTTCCATAAAACTGTTGTTATATGTATTTCAAAAAAGAAGCATTCGGTAGGTTTTCATCCCAATAACTGGAGTTTATGATAGAATGACCTAACCACTAACCTAACATGACAATTGTGAACATAATTTCATAAATATATATATTTATTATTATAAATATTCTAAATTTTGATTTAGTTAATATTCTCTATAAGAAGATTCCATATAAAATACATGTAACTATACCAACAGTTTTAAAACCCGTTAGTATAGATTCATTGATTTTGGGACCTCTACCAATGGTTTGGGACAAATTGTTTGTATAGGGGGGCCCTATACCAATAGTTTGAGGACAAACACTGGTATAGTGTCTCTATTATGGACATATACCGATAGTTTGGCCAAAACTGTTGGCATAGGTCTAGATAAGTGACCTATACCAATGGATTTCCCCAAACCATTGGTATAGCCCCACCTATACCAACGGTTTGTCCAAAACTGTTGGTATATATCTACATTAGTGACATATAACAATGGTTTTGGATAGACCATTGGTATAGGTCCTTTTAAGTGCACTATACCAATGGTTTTCCCAAAACCATTGGTATATATTTTATTTCCAGTAGTGATTCCATGCATCACCAATGGAAGAAAAATCACTCCAAAAGACAACACCAGAGTTTTTTCATCCTTAGAAAAACCATTATGGGCCTTAACAAAAACAAATCGGTCTCTCCAGACCACCAACTCATGATCCCCAAACTTGTAATCTTCTACCTACTACACCTGAGATGATTACACTGTCATCAAAAAATTAAATCATATGCCCCAAACATCTTCTATATCGAGATATAGTGAAGATAGTTCTTCCATCACTCTCCATGAATCAATAGATTCACACACTACATCACTATGTGACTTCCTTCATAGAACATCTTATACAAAACTACAATCCCCAGCTGTATAAGAGATTTTGAACTCATGGTCCTGTAATAACTTTATACACCCACACTACCAGAAGTTCAAGACACACTAGAAGAAAACATACCTCATGCTCTTCTGATTGGTGAAATCCACAAAGAACTCACCAATGAGTTATTGTCTCCACAACATTAGAAAAAACACCCATGATGCCAAATGAAGATCATGGGTGGCATAGTTACATTCATTGGGATGAAACAACTGATACCCATAAAGAAATGATCATTCTCTACTGAAATAGAATTTAGCCTAACACAATATGAGAAGCATCATAGAAAATATCAAAATGAACTCCCTCGGCTGGAGGAAAATGAACGGGAGCACTGGCCATATTCTCCATCAAATACTTGAATCTTCTCTGACACTAATCAGTACAAACGAATGCACGATCCTTCCTTGTTGGTGATGTCAGTGGAGTTGCAACTATAATGAAATCGACTACAATAATCGTGTAGTAGCCTATAAGACTAATGAAACTTCACACCTCTGTTACTATCTTAGGGGCTCCCCAAGACAAAAATACATCTATCTTTGATGGATCCCCATATAATCCCAACCAGGACACCAAATTCCCCAAGAAACAAACTTCATGTGGTAAAAAAACACACTTTGAAAACATCCCAAATAGAAGATGTCAAAGAATAACTCCAAAAACGGAATGAAGATGCTCCACATGCTCTTCATAATATGTGGAGTAAACAAGGATTTCATTAATGAAAAACTCCAAAAATGTATCCACAAAACTCATGGAATACAACATTTATCTACCCTGTGAACAAAGCTAGAGCATTCATCATATCGAATGACATTACAATGAAATCGTAATCCCCATGATAACAATAGAAATAATTATTAGGGATATCCTCATCCTTCACACCCATATGTTGATATTTTGATCGTAATTTTATTTTCATGGACCATCATGCACCCATTAGTTGATCAAATAAAGATTAAATCCACATAAGAATACAAGGATTTATTAATGTAACATTTTCCAAGAAATGATAATCGATACAGAAAAAAATTTCCATCATACTTTATCATGAACAAAAATGGTGCACCCCATGGTGAAAAAAATTGCTGAACAATACCACAATGTAACATATCATCGAGATGTCTACATAGCTCCCATAACATAGAAGGGGGAATCCAATATCGATATATGGATATAGTATATGATCTTGGATGTAGTTCGATCCCAAAATCGATCTCTCATCGAGGCGGTAATGATATATCCTTTTCTAAAAACACATCAATGTACTATTCGATGACCCTTGGAAAGGACAACTTCTAAACCTATGAAGAACTTGGCATTAGTTCAGCCATACAGGATGACAAGGACAGAACATGCCTCTGACCCATCAGAGGGTCTTGCTCGCCAAAAAACACTGCTTTCTCTCCACCACCACTGTAAAACACCATCTACCTCTAGATTCAATATATAATATCTTGAACTAAAAACAACCATCCACTTCAAAGGAATTCATCGTATAGTGGTATCTATAATCATAAAAAATCTCATAAAGAGTGGTGCTTACCCATCAATATCTCATAGTCTCTACAAACTTCAAAAAAGTCAAATCGACCTCCAACATGCCTAGTCAAAACCAATGGCACTGTAATCCTCTCTACCTCAAGTCCAAAAAATATAAAATGGAAGGTGATATGAAGGATTGCGTGGCTCCTAAATCATGAAATGCATACACACAAGTAGAAAAAAATAAATAGTAACCTCAAATGACTCGGGGCTCACTTGGTGATGAAAATGCTAAAGAACGAAGCAATCATGACCTGTTTCATGCCCTCTCTAACCCTGATGATGACCCCCACCACAGCCGTAGACTACTCTCTGTGGATTGGGAGTGTCCTGGGGTTTCCCTATGAATTCCACATCTAATCTCGGTTAATACAAAGTTAGGGTAACCTACTACTGCTTCTTCATATGGAATGTCATTAATAGTGGATCCTAGAGAAGAACACCTTGTGCACACTAACCTTACTAAAAGGAAGAAGAACTCTCACTATTGATGACTTCAGCCTCCACAAGAAAAACAAGTTACTATTCTCTTGACATAGGACTAGGAGTATCCACACCTAGAGAAATGAAATGTTGAGGGCTTAGACGTTCCCCGGGATGAATGGAAACTCAATTTCTTTGAAAACAATTAATTCAATACCATATCTCTACTTCACAAGGAATCCTAAAGACTCCCCTATTTTAATGATCTGGTTTTGTAAATTATCACCTCAATGAACTCTTTCCTCACCAGAACCTCAAGAAATGTCTTCATCATAAACGGGGTGACTTGTCACTAGATCTCTAGATTTAAATCCTCCTTAAAATGCCTCTCGCTTGGCTCTACATCCATAAATAGTTCTGAAGCATATCGGTATGGGTTTTTGAATTGTATTTTAATCAGTCGGACAATGGTTCTCCCTTTTCAAATGGTACGTAGTTCTTATCAACAAGATGACTTTTTAATCAGAGAAAGATATTTGACTCTAAACAAATCTTTGAACTCCTCCCATGATATTGTCGACACCCCGTGATCCACAAGGATCATGAACCACCACTATATCATCACCCCATGCAACATTATCATAATCACAGATTCCCAGTTCTCCTTTTGATCATGGGTCAAATGGAAGGCTATCTCATCCTCCTCCAATAAGTCTTCCGTGACTGCATCTGACATGAATCTCCCTTAATTTTTTATTATCTAGCACTGAAACTCTTGGAGTGTCTCCCCCATGTGTCATTATCATCATCATCTACCCTATGGTGATCTTCTGTTGTATCCTGCAGGACATATTTTATTAAAACATGATGAGGATTTCGACCTAGATCCATTCCTAAAAAATGTATATATATTATAGCTCTTATACCTATAATATTGAAGACTCAATATAAATTAATTAACTTTTTTCATTATAATCATTAGGTTAACCAATACCAAGGTTTACTCAATCAAACACAGACAGAAACAATAAAGATGCATGATGCTTTCTATGGTCTATACCATGCAACAAGTATAACCTTGTTTATTAGATATAGTAATCTTAAGTTTCTTTGCATCAAACCACATGGGGACTATAATACATATGTCTTAGTTTGTCTCCAGTGATTATTACACTATATAAAATTTACTAACACCATCTCCCTACCAACCCATGAATCCTCGCATGTTTGTAACACCAAAATCCATCCAATCTAATATTCTCCTTCTATTACTAATCTTCCATGAACCCCACATGACATGGTGTACCCCTCATAGGATAGAAATATAAGGAGGGTGATTCTAACCCCCGAGTCCAACTTCCTGTAGGCCCCAGGTAGGAAACTAGCACCGAGTGAATAGAAAATACACAAATAGGAGGCATTACATTATATGAGAACACATGTCGAAGAAAAATATAGGATAGAAACTAACAAATTAAATCTTATTCTGGAATATAAACGAAATCCCATGTACATATATGTAATGTCAAGAAAGAACTTCTACAACTGAAATGGGAAACTGCAAGTATCAAAAAAAAGTAAAAAGGTTGTCACCATAAAGCCCAAACATAATCATACAACACTAAGCTAGTAGTAACCAATGAACAATAAGTTAAACGTAATCATAACCTTAATATGTATACTATGTTTTTATCCCCACCATGGATACTCTCACCAAGAATAACATACAAATAGTATATAATATAATAAAGAATATAACTTGTACCCCACTACATATTCCCCACAAGTATTTCATTTTTCCCCAACGTCACACGTCCAAAGAATCTCTCTCCAAAAGGATCTCCCCCAGACACCTACAAATAGCACCAAAACATGCTCCTCGTGCAACACAACCACCACTTCAACATAACCAATGTATCAAAGTAGTTTCTAGCATCCACAAAATCTTTAATAACATGTATCATATGTTAGGTATAATACCTTAATCCATTATAGCCCATACACTGTGCAAGGATCCCCATTCCCTCTCAACCAATACTCATTATTCCTATAGTAATCCAAAATTATGTATATCCAGAATATTTTTTTTCAAAGAAACACAAGTCATTATATCCCTCAACAAAAAAATGGAGAAAACTAACTGACATGCTTACCAGCATAGTAACTACCAAGAGAATAGAGTGGGGACAAAGGGGTAGTTAGCCATCCATCCTCCGGTCGAGATATTGGAAAAAACACCCTCACGGCTAAGAATCCATAGGTAAGAAGTCACCATAATCGATAAGGTGTGGTAGTGTATCGAAACCCAAAATTACATGAAACAATATTGCTCACAACAACACTGTGGGAATATCTTAGTCTTAGACTCAACTGTTGATAACATCCCTCAGGCTCCCATCTTCCACTGCTAATACTATATATTCTAAAAACAGAAAACCATTTTGAGAGAATTATTACATCAACTTTTCCCTTTTTGACAGTTTCACTTTATGTTAAAGAATTCATTAAATATTAATTAACCATAATCATTTCCACGTTATATTTCATTAGAATAAAAAAAATGTAACATTCCCTTCATACATTTGCAAACTGTGTCCACATTTTCTCAGATGTAAAACCTTAGCCATTCATCCCAGCAAGGTCCAAACCTATGAGTTTAACCTCATTTATTAAAACATTTATTAGCAACGATATTATATCCCCAAATTCCTAGCAATCTAGTAAATTACTCTAAGAGACGAAAAAGAAGGGGCTCAACATGGTGAGTAGAAGAACTACCCATTGATTCATTACCACAAATAGCTGGATCCCAGACTCATCCTTCCCTTAAAAACTAAACATTAAAAGAACATGTAATACCCAATGCATATTTTTTCCTTTTAGGTGTTATCTAATTCCACAAACACAAGGACTCCCTTGACCCCACATCTCACAATATCCATCCAGGCTCATAACACATCATAATCATCAAGAAAAAAATGAAACTATGAACTTGGCCGTATACAACATATTTTTCCTTCAAATAGAATAAGCTCTCATGGCTCCAAAGTAGAAGGCACTGGAGCATTCAAGAAAGAGGGAAAATTAGGACCTATCCAGTAATTAAATTTTATCGATCAACAACCTCTTTAATCCATCTTGAGTTATCCAATTCATTATTAGTAGGTTCAAATTATTTGGAACCAGAATATTAAGCTATCATAGATATATAAAATTAATTAGACATGCTTACTGCATCAATATGGTTATCATAAATATACAACAAGAAAAATCAGATTCATTTACATACCTATTTAAATATGAAAATTAATTATATTTAATACATGTTTAGGTTCTTTTCATAATTCAATCAGGAATGACATGCCAAACAAGGCAATAATTGATTTCACACATTCTATAAAAACAAGAGGAAGTAACAATTGATCGATAAAATATTATTTGTTTGGGTTCAAATATTTATTAATTCAATTATATTGTGATATAGTGGGATAAAACATATAACTATACAGTTTTCCAAAAAATAATAGAGAATCCACAAATTCCGTACCTCAAAAGGTTTATGACATTCTTCACAAACATGAAAATGAAATAGATCATGATCACCTCTCCTCGTGACCACTTCATCCACTTAAGGATGTTGCAACATGACGACACAATCCAACACCCACGAAAACACCATTAGAGATAGGGAGATCACATTCTATAACATGTAATGGAATAAATAGAGGAAGGATCGAAGTAAACATAAGAATGGAGGTAGACCCTACCTTTTATCAATGCCAGATAAACACATTCTTCTTGACCAAAGAATAGGGGCTTTGCAAGCAGAAGGAAGAAACTTCAAGTTGAAATGATCCAAGGATTATGGTTCGATCACCCCAATCCTATAGGATGAATGTCTCAGTGCATCACACACCTATTAAAAGGAGAAGGAATGAAAGAAGGGCAGGTGCCCGACTATGATGGAATAAATCCTAGACCTATAGTATTGGATTAAGTTTAGAATTTACATTAATTTGGATGAAATTAATCAACAAATTTTTACCAAGTAATGGCATCTAGTGCAGTAGAAAAAATTAACATTACAGTTATGGTATTTGAATCGGCCTTAAATCCCTTTAAACAAGGCCTTGAATGCTATTTTTGTCAAAGAAAAAGTTAAAGGGGAGAAATTGAATGATGGTTGAAACACTGTTCATATCTTTCTCAACAACATAATTGATCACATATGACTCACTTATATTAATAGTAAAAAATGTCACGCCAAAACAAATAATACAAAATTTCAGGCCAACACTGACATTGAAAAATGTCACGTTGAAGCCGAGAGTACAAAATGTAACACCAACCTCGACAGTACAGATTTTTACACAGATGCCGACAGTATAAAATGTCACACTGACATCGGGAGTAAAAATGTCACATCAACACTAAAAATAAAAAATGTCACAGCGACGCTGAAAGTAGAAAATTTATCAATGACACTAACAATAGAAATGACTCACCGATGACACTGTTCACATATATCTCACTAATGAAAATGTTTACATCTATCTCATTGATGAAATTTTCCACATATATCTCACCTATGACATTGTTCAAAAATGTTGAAACACAATTCACAGGGCTGGAAATTTGGAAACATGGTGAGGATAAGTCACCTTGACCACGCATAACTCCTAAAACACCATATATTAGAAAGGAATAGACTAGGGAGGTATGGGGCATTACAATTGAGATAAATGTAACTTGTCCTTTCAATATTTTATCAACCTAATATTTTAATGTTTTGGCCCATTATATCTGATGATCATTAATATCCTCAACCTCTTATTATTTTTAATGTATATGTGGTATATAATTCCCTTAAAAATAATAGATGTAAAAATATATCATGGAATATATTTTATTATAAATTATATATTAATTATTTAAATGAATATTTATAACTACATTAAATTTATGTAAAAACATTATCATTTTAATAATTATTAGCTCCCCCAAAATAGAAAAAGTATTGATATGTCTATTATAGAGTGTTACAAAAGCTTATTTAATTTCTTAGTGTAACACTATGGCTTACAGAAGAGAGATCTCACTTGAGTATCATTTCATTAAATCAAAAGATATTCCTAATTCACCCAGGCATCTTATTTTTGAATTTTATTTTTCATGGAAATAGTTCATTAGATGGATTTTTTAGTATTATAGAATGAAAAACTAAAAAATAGTGAAAGAGGTAAAACATTTATCTTTGAATAATGGTATTTTTCCATATGTGTTTCATAAATAAGTTCCATCATTATTTTATATTATATATAAAAATCAATTTCAAAATCCATCCATCCATAATAGGATGTTATTATCATTATTTAGCATGTTATTTATCATTCTTAGAAATCAAAATTAGTATAAAAAAATTCACACCATATATGTATAGTATAAGAATCATTTTGAGATTCTTGTTGTTGTGTATGATTATCATACACTTAAACATCCAACTCATTCACTATAAATTAAATTAAAACACTAATAAATTAATATAATAGTAATTTTGGGAATGATGTGAAACATTCCACAAAGCAAATCCTTAGGAAATTGTCTCTTCATTACATGTTTAAGAGATCATGATGGATTAATGGAAGAAATAATGATATTAAATGGATGAGAATATAATAATAAAATACACATTATTATAAATTTAATATGTGTTACATCAGCGAAAATATTTAAAAATATAAATGATAAAACCACTCACTATCAAGGAAATGGAATATTCCCAATCTCCACTTTTGATATCATTTATAATCCCCTTATCTATCAATTTGTAGTGATTAAATACCTCCTGATGAACAAAAATAAGTTATTAAATGAGCAACCCCTTATCTCGAGACATAATGGAGTCTCAAAAGGGGTCTTTATAATTGAATTCTTATAATCTTGTGGTTTTTTGTTACTGGTAGAATTATTATGGTGAATATTGTTGTTTTCTATCGTAAAATGTTTATTGAAGAATCAAAAAATTATATTACAGTTTTATTTTTACGTTAAGATTATTTTGAAGGTGATTCATGAAGTGTAATATATGCACCATACCATAAAACATGATCTTAGGCTGCTAGATTATTTTTTCCATTTATGGATTTTCTTAAACCACCAATCCTTTAATACATGCCTCATAAATTAACTATTTAAGGTGTAAATGTATGGTTTCTAATTATTTTATTTATTTTTTCATGTTTAATTAGATTTAAACCCTATATCTGTTCCTTGACAAATCCATTTTCGTCGAGAATTATTTTTATCATGTAATAATCACCTTATGTTAAATTGTAATCATTTCTGGTGTCCTTCAATAATTTAACGAAAAAATAATAAATTATAAGGTATATTCATTTAAAATGCACAAAAATTGTGTTTCCTTCTAAATTGAACTTCAAAAATATATGTATGTCATGTAAATCTTCTTTACCCATGTTCACCGCACCTGAATGTATTTTGGGAGACGTGACCTACTATGGTGTTAATATAAATGGTGAATTTAATGTACACCATGTATTGATTGGGAATTACTAAAACATTATTTTTGAACTACATGATGTGTATGTTGAGAAGATATCATGTACTATACATTTTTTATTGATGAAATTAATGAAAACGATTATATCTAATGCATGTTTTATTCCCATTGTATTGATATAGTGAAACATTAGTATAACAATTGACATGTACCTATCTTTAACATAATTTGAATCATTAATCCTTGAGTTCTAAGAATAATCCATGTTAATAAGAGGGTTATATAGACATAGAACATTATGACCAAATAGTGTGCAAAGGCATAAACGCTTTGTGATCCAATACTTCATACATCTGGATAAAATGTCAATTCAACTACAAGGTTCTTCATAAACAAGGTATGTGGACCATATTTTGTGTAGATTGTTAGTATCCTGTTTTTAATGTGATACACATACACAATGAGGTCATATGAATTTATCATATAAACATTAATTGATGAACACCCGATGTTTCTCAAGATAAAATTCATTTAATTACATTGAATATGTTGAGAATATGTTAATAAATAAAGAGTTTATGTGAAATATAGAGAGAGAAAATTTTTTATTCATTGAATTTATATGAATGATTATGAACATTATCAAAACATACTTATGCGTTGGATTTATTAATTTTTTTCATGGGTTTGAAATTATATTATATAATATTAAAAATTATGGGATGTGTGTCATTGTGTTATCCTTTATTATGAAGGACCTGTAAGTATATAGCTATTTTATGATATTACACTTAAAAAATTATTCGGTTCCACTCAACAATGTTTTAATTATAGAACCTATGTAAAAAATAGGCCCTAGAACATGGATGCAGTTCAAGACATAACCAAGATGAATCCATCATGGGAGATAGAATTGTTGAAGGATGAATATTTTTAACTCATTCCATGACTTAATCAATGAATTTTTTGAAGGGAAGTAGGATGATTTATTATCCTTTAAATAAATCATCCATTATATACTCCCATAATCATGTTGTATATTAATATTATTTCAATATTCTAATTGATTTAAATTATGGATGAAGGACCATGATGACATAAAAATGGACTAATATGAAAATATATAATTTAAATATGGATTTTGTGTATATTATTTAGCATAATAGGGCTAATATCTAATTTAAAACCATCATTTTATTGATAAGAAATTAAATTTATATATAATGAAAAATTCTACACATATTTGATAAAATCCTTTTATAAATACATATCCATAATAATCCTTACATTAATGGCCATGGAATGGACACCATTAAATAGTGTGTTTGACCATATGACATTGTGAAGCAAACTTTTGTCATGGAGTTATTATAAAATATTTGTGGATGAATTAAAAAATTTATATCCATATATGTTTCCCATACCATACATTATATAACATGGAATAAATTGATGATGATATTTCTGTTAATAGTTTTTGACTAGTGATTCTAATCAATTAATCAAGGAGTTGGAAGCCGGACTTTTTCAATGACCGACCTACAAAGAAACCCGTGTGTAATTGATTGAGACCACTATAAGATTAGTATAAGAATAATATTAATCTTTTTAACTAGAATTGTTGTGAAACAAAATATTATGGATTTACATTTATGGGCTCTTTTAAATTCATAAAACAGCTGGAAAATGTAAAAAATTAAATTATTATGTTTAACATTATTTGTAATCATATAATTTACTATTACTATATCATAATTATTATAGAAATATAAAAATAAAACCCTTATAATATTGGAATCATTTATTAAATTCGGGTATATCCTTAATTTTTTATATGGTATAATAATTTATGTGATAATTTTTTCTCTAAAACATTTATATTATGTATAGTCATCCCTTGTACTCATTCATCCACGATAGATAATGTGGAATGTTAAAAATGATTTCTAATAAGGATATGAAAATGATTCTATATATGTCAATTTTATTATTTTATAAAATATTAACATAGAGTTAATGATACAAATTATAGGAATGGATAATTACTATATAAAATGAAATAATATTTCTCCTAAAAAATAAAAAAAATTCCCCAAATAAATAATATTTTTGGTGAATGATATGTATGTAAAATGGGAGAAGGGAATCATGCTCTGGGAAATGGTTTCATGTTTCTTGTTTATGTCAATTATTTTTTTAATTTTTTCATCCACATAGATACCTAATCATCCATTAATGAAACTTTTTAAAAACATACCACCATGTTAATTCCTATTCATCCATTAAGGGATGAAATAAATTGAAATTTATTTTCAGAATCCTTTGACCAAACATCACCCAAGAGATATGGATTAGATAAAACATGTTTTCCCATCGCTTATAGTGAAAATATTTAATTTCAAACATAAAAATATCATGCCTTATATAAATCAAGATTATCATTTTTAGATTCATTAAAATTAAGAAGAGATAACAAGTGGATGAATTCAAATAGGGTGAAAAACATATAATATAAAAAAAATTATAAAATATTGAATAACCAAATAGTTTCATCCAATTAATTTGTATGCATCATGTTTATTTATTCCACTTCTATTTTAAAATATTATATTTTTAAAGTGCTTCTATTTAAATATTGGGGTTGATAATGAATTGAAATGTTATTGAGTGAACTCAAATGGAATTGAGAAAGAGAAAATATTATATCAGCCAATGTGATCACACTACATTTCCTTACTAAATGTATTTATTCATGTTTGTAAAATATATTACTAGATAATTAATTTAAATTTCCATCCAGACATAATGATACATTATTTTATATCTATAATAAATCTTTTTATGCTACAAATATAATAAAATAATGGAATTACAACACAATAGTCAAATATATCCATCACATTAAATGGTGAATATAAAATAAAAACTCTTAGATGATCATGGATAGATTTATTTTTCCATGTAAAACATAATGTATTTGACTTTTTTACACATAAAATATTATTATTCTCAATTTTGTAGAGTTAATTGATATATAAACAAACTAATTATCATGTTATATATAAATAAATATTTATAAATAATGGTATTCCAAAAATATTTTTAGATTTAGTTATACAAATTCACATGAAAAAATCAATATATTAAGGTAACATCATAATATTCATGATATTACTACAATAAATTTTTGAAATTCTCAATAGAGTAAATTATTAACATAGTAATGAATAATGAATATCTGATATGGTGTGTCGTAGAAAAACTTATCCATGTAATTATTGATCATAAATGAGTGGAAAATGGTATTCCAAAGAACAAGATTCCAAATGTATATTAACATCATGATTATGGTAAATGTAATATAAATGATGCTACTTTTATATGGAAAATATTCCATTATTAGTTTAAATATATGTTTTCAAAATATTAGTGAATAAACTTACAATATTCCAACTATTTTGTCTAATTGATATCATATCGAATTTGATAAGTGAAAAATCATTTATAATACACCCATAAGTGTGTATTGGTATCCATTTGTTAAAATATATCTTTAAGTATAAGTGAAAATCATACACTATGTTTAACGTGAGTTAATAATCCAATAGCCACTATGATTGTTAATGTTTAGTAAATAAGGTCTATATTTACAAAACTATAACCTATCACATTAAATATAATGGGATTAAACATAATTTCATAGGTTAAGGTTCTCCATGAAAATATATTTTCATCGGAATGCCTAACACCACTAATATAATTAGGTGGAGTTGTTCTAGACAAACATACAATGTATAAATTTATAAAAAAATAGGTAGTTGTTTTCAAAATTATTGGTTGATTTATATATTATTTTCCCAAAATAATGATTCCTATAAGGAAAATAAAAATTGAAACATTATTAGGAATATATTTATGTATAAATATTATTAATGGACACCATGTATCAGGAATCATGATATTTTTTATAATGAATGTTTCATAGTCCTGATATTTACTAGAGTGTGATATGGAGAAATTGGTTATGTATAGTTTTATTAATTTATCCCATGAGAGCTTGAGTAGTTCATGGGTTATTTGGGAAAAATATTCTTGGATGGTACTACCATATCAATGATTGATATTCCACAACTATAACAAAATACTATTTTGATAGATCTTATTACTGATGGGATGTTTTTTAGTCCACATTTGGAAATTTTCAGAGGGATTTGGGTTCACATATTACCATGATCATATATATGAAATCTGTGATGAAAATGTACAAAGAAAATATCAATAATTGGGGTAGATAATGTTGTTCAGCACACTCATTTTTTATAGATATATATATGTGTGTGATAATTATTGATAGACTGATTTACTCATTCATTATGATATATACAATCTTTTTTATAGAAAATAAAATTAAACCATTATTTTATATATTTCCATATTTTGAATGAAGATCATTTTTTTGAATTTAATATAAAGTTATACTAACATGAGTAATTATTAAATTAAATTCAATATTTGGTTTTTATTTTGGGAATTTTAATATGAAGGTCATTGTTAGACCCTTCATGGCTTTTTCTCACACCCTAACTTTTCCAATGGTGTTTTTAATTACCATTGCAGTAGTTTTAATGGTGGGAAAGTGACTCATTGATGTGGTGGATGTTCTTGACCCCATTGACTTGGAGTGTTCATTGCATTGGGTTTTATAGATTTATCTTGGAAATTTTTCTTATTTTTGTGATGTTCTATGTCGGTTTTATTTTAACTAATTGACTTCTAGTACTCTTTTTTTTTGGTTATTCATGATCTATACTAATATTTAACAGTTATTCTACTATTTATGTGGAAAATCTATTCCAAATATTACCTTTCATAATAAAAATAGGTAGTGTACAACCCATTTGGATCATGAACACACTTTGGGATATGTATGTTATTGCTTTGGTGTCATAGTACTCGGGTATTTAAGAAGGGTTATGACAAGATATTTTGGTATGTGAAACATTATTCATGAATATAAATATCTAAAAAGATGTTTCTAGGTATCACATTCTACCGTCTAATTGATATCAGGACATCACAAGAATATTGAATAATTATTTCTAATAATTTACTCGGGGATGGTCTTATCATTCAATGAATATTTGTAGTGTTTTATATAAATTCATGTTGATACATTCAGAATAAAAATTAAATATCTAGTTATTTATTAATATGAGATAAAAATGATCATTAAATATCTTTTGTGAGTGATTTCCATGACCTACATGATAATTTTAATATGTCATCGCTGATTATGAACATTTACACAAGTATAGAAGGTCTATTGTGCTTATATAGGATGTTCACTCTAAAGAAGGACAATTATGTTCTAATATTAGGCCAGAATATAGAAGAAGAAGGATCCTAAGATAGGGGCTCTAACCAGTTGTTGAAGATGATAGAATTTTTTGTGTCTAAAAAATCTGAAAGTACATAAGAAGATTGGGGTTATAACTAACTAAGGAAGCATAGTTAGATCAGTTGGTGTGGAATGAGAAACAATATGAGAGATGTTTCATTAGGTGTATACATAGGTACATTGTAACCCATTGTAATTGATGATATGTTAATTGTGGATAATCCATGTTTTCAGGGTAAAACAACATATAAAGAAGTCATTAACTATATCAAATTGTTTAACTAATGTTCTTTTTTATTTATCTTATAATTTATCAATATGAGGTGAAAATGTGGTATACCATTTTGTTTTTATAGAGCTATATCATTTATTAGTTGTTTAATTAAAATAAATGATTTCATAAATGTTAAAAAAATCACCCCTCCCAATCAATGGCCAGTCCGACTAGGATCTCTAAATTAAATAAAATATAATTTTTAAATACCTATGAATCTTTATTTATATCAGTAATGTACATATGCTTATGAATAAATTTTATATTTACATTCACTATACCAAAAAATTTATATACATCAAAATAATTATATAATAATTGTAATATTTCCCAACATTATAAATAATAAATTCATTTTTTGGTAACATTATGAAATAGTACTCATGTTCTTATAATTATCATATATAATTTTTCTAAATTATTCTTCTATAAAAGCTTTTCCTACCAATATATGATTCTATTATTTAGGGTATTCAAGGATGAAGGGGATCCAATGATATTTTTATAAGAATCTATTAAATGAAATTTATTGTTCTGTATTATTTTATACCCACATAACGGATGTAATAATCCATAATGTGTAAAATTTCATGCTAATTATTTATAGTTAAATGTAATAATACTTTTTTGTTCTATTATAACTAAAATAATATTATTGTTTGATTCATAAATATCATTCCTTTTTACTACTCAAATCCATTTTTTGGAAATAATGTAGAATAATAAATAAAAATGTTTGACATATATTTTAAGGAATAAAAATGATTTTGAAAACACAGGTCATTAAAACCCTCAACATAAATTACTTCCTCATAATTTAATTAATCTCTCACTAGTGAAAACTGATGAGGGTACACATAATAAAAACATGAATTAGCATATAATTTATCATCACATTTGAGCATCAATATTTATGTGTATGACTATGAAATTTCATATTTTCCTTCATAATTTTTATATATTTTGATTTTCAGTTTTTCAAAATTTGTGTAAAATATGATTCATAAGATAATCATAAAACATATCATTTTGAATGACTTTCTAGATTAAAAACATGAATTCCTTATAATGTATACATTACCTCGAAATCCACAATCCAATAAAGAAAGTCATGTGAAAATTTAAATAAAATAGTGATAATATTTCAAGCATTTCAGGGGATATTATAAAGAAGGGTGTGTGAAACTTGAGACATATCTGTATCATCAATGGATACACATTAGCTTGGGTCCCTAATAGACCACATCATATTCAGTTCATTGACAACCTTCGCTGAAATAATATTCCATTTGTTATTTTCTTTGAATATGTGAGACAACTAAATTGAGACCCTAATTAAGGATACGGAAATAAATCCACTGAGTTAATATTTTCTATTTTACAATAATCATTCATGATTTAAAATCCTTAACATCTACTTACAAGTCAGTTTCGACCCATGTGGAGCTCCAAGAATAATGGATAGTATATTTTATTGCTTGAATTATAGTTCATTATTTTTATTTATATATTAGTGTGCACTATTTACTCACATTTCAATCCAAAAGGTATATGTTTAGAATTAATTATTAATTCATGAAGCGATAAAATCATATATTTTCATTCATGTTGATCAATTTTGTAATCATTTATTTTTTGAAAAATACACTATGGTAATGTGCTAATAATTGATGGATAGATTGAACAATACGTTATTCCTCATATTTCTATAAACCAACTAAAAACAATTTTATCATTTGAATAATGATGAAAATATTAGATTAAAATTTCAATGGAATATGAAAATTAATACAATATTTTATTAACCCATTAAACATTTCATTTAACCTATTACCCAATCAATTAAAATTTGATACCATTTTTCATTCAATAGTTAATTTGGTTATTATATAACTATATCATTTTAATATATGATTCCTTAAAAACATATGTTATAATATATATTATCCCCTTCATTCATTCTATATCATCTTTAAAAATAAATAATCCATGTGTTAATATGAACAGAATTTCCCCTGACCTGCACTCTAAAATCTAGTACCATAAAAACATGGATTTTATGAATACGACGACAAAAACTAAAAAGATAAAAAATACAGTGCATAAATGTAAAATATAATATACATGTCAATATAAGAACATATTATTAAAACATAAAGGATTAGTGACATTATATTTTAGTAACTATAATACCTTATTATTTGACAGTTCTCGACCACCTCTATGAAAAGATCACTACTATATGAACCTAGACCTTCTTTTCTAGTATAGGTTATTCTTTTTTAGTGTTTATGAGGAAAATGGGAGAATCTAAAAATTTATTGAGTACACACCGTGTACTTTAGAGTACATGTCGCGTACCTGGATGCTATGGGTGACCATGTAGTGTCCATGTAACATCCATGTACAGGCCATGTGGAATGACCTAGAGACAGCCAAAAGCGGGGGTTGATTATGGAAAGTACACTCTAAGTAACTTTAAAAGAACACACCTTGTAGTTTTCTTTTTAATTGTTATATCCAACCGGGGCCACTTCTCATTCATAGAAACCCCTTTTTAAATGAAGTCTCATCCAAGAAAATTGGGGAGAAAAATTCTTCCCATAGCACCAGATTGATCATCTGTACTCTAATTCAACCACCTTCGATTTGGTTGGAATTGGAAAGGTGATTTATTCCTTCTTCTAGATCAACATTTCTTGATTTCTATAATTTTTTGATATATCCATGGTTTAACATTTTATATTTTTTTATATCTACACCGTTCTAGGATGATTCAATAGTCGACACTAGAATATATTGATTGTACAACGCTGATGTAGGTGGTTTGTTCCTTTCTACAGATAGTCTTTGAATATTATGTGAAAAAGTGCTGAATACCCTAGAATGGGGTATTGCGTGTATATGGATTTTATCCCAGTTAATTCCTGTTATACATAGTTTTCCTGATTTGAGGATGATTGATTGTGAATAGAATTATTTTCCATGATATTGATGTGTTCCCATGTTTGTTTTGATATTGACCATTTGGTCTTTCTTTTCTAGTTATGCTTTTTTTTTCATTACTAGTTTTGTTAGGATAGAGTGATATTATCAGATTTGGTTATATGCTTGTAGTTATTTTTCCAAGTAGTTATTGAGATAACTTATCCAAGTAGTTCTATGGTTTACGTTCATTGTTGTACATCATTTTGAACTATTGACTTACACAGGCCTGTGGAAAGCTGGTGCAGTAGACCATTGGGGGAATGGATGTTGAGGGCTTCTCCATAGTGTCTTTTTAATTTTATGTTGTGATAATATATGGGTATGGTCTTTGTTATCCCTTAGAGTGTCTATTATTTATCATTGCGAGACCACAAGGGGAATTGGACATTGAGTGCTTCCCCAAAGTGTGCATAGTTACAGATACAAGACCATATAGGGAATTAACAGTTAGTGATTCCATATAGAGTCGTTGATAAAGCTAAATCATAAGGGATAGAATGTGAGTACATCCTAGAGGGTTTATTTTATTTGATTGGTTGAACTATAGGGGTTATGCTGCGAGTAATTACCAAAGGGGTTTTATTATTCTATGCTTACATGATATTTGATAATAATAGGAATTGAAAAAGTAAATTTTTTTCATTTTATTACATCCTTGTTTACTTATTCATTTTTATTATTTCCTTCCAAATATATTCAATGGATGTTTTTCATATATCATTGGGTGGTTGCCTACTGGGTTTTGTCTCACAACCTATTTGGTTCATGCTTTTTGGCCCAAACAGATTATATAACTGCAAGTATAGATAAGTGAAAAATCCCTTCTACATCAGGTACATGACTACTATGGAGATGGAGAGTATGGGACCAAGATGAAGCTTCTAAGGCTCGTGGATTTTATTTGTTTTGTTTTTTACTTTGTTTTAGTACTATATTGTAGCATTGTGACTTGTTTGGATGTTTTTATAAACATATGTATCACACAACATTTATATATGTGCTCTAGATCTTTATTACTTTCATCCTTTAATTGTTTACATATTTCAAGTTATTAATACTTACGCTACTGTTATATGTTTATCTCCGTGGTATTACTCATTTAAAGAGATCATTGTATCCCCACTATCAGACTCAAGGACATGGCCGCTAGTCGGTATCCTCCGGAATTTTTTGAAATATGCTTGATTCCATGTGACCAACCAGGTACGGGGAACCTCTGGATCACACCCAGATCCAGGATGTTACAATGTGGTGTCAGTTGAATTTTTTTCTTTATATATTGTTTGAATCCTGTAGTTAGTGATATGATAGAATATTTCGTTTGTAATAGGTTGTTACCTGGTAGTAGCTAACCCGTGTATATGGAAAAGAAAATTTAAATGGTATTAGCTAGCCTGTGTACAAGGAAAAGCTAATTTAAATCGATTAATTCAAATTTTTTGTTTTCTAATTATTACAGCTGATTTGATTTCACCATTGGTTGATTCTCTAGTTGTGTGCTATTTTGATTGATAAAATTATGGTTATATTTCTATTGAAACCTGATGATATGAAGGTATTCCATCTCATGCATCATATATGAACTTCATAGAGATCACATTTCATGCATTCTTACCTTTCCATTTATAGTAAATTACTGATTTTATTTTATTGTGATAGATGTTGTTCTGGAAAGTCATGCTGCTGTGATTGATTATCTAATAGAATATAATCTATTTTATAGGGTATTGGATTGTGTAAGTGTTCATTTGAATGAACGATGAACTTTGGTTCTTGGGGTGTAATGAGCACTCATTGATCGAATTTTGGTGGATCATTTCACTGTTATTCTTGTTTATGACATGTATAAGATGTCAATCATTGATTCGCGGTGTGAATGGTCCCACCTAGATCAGAATTTGGAATTTTAATATTTGTTTCTATGGTTTCTTGGGTTCCGATGTAGTTAATGAGGCTTACTGTCCGGAAAAACCTAGAATACATAGTGTGTATTACTGAATACATGTCATGTATCATTATGTTTAGGATGGATCTATTTCTCTTAATTACACGCTATGTACTGGATGTACATGTTGTGTAGTCTCAAATCGTATTACTACCTATGGGGGATGAGACACAGGGTTTGGGGATCTTTGTTGGAACATGCCATGTACCAGACGTACACGCCATGTGTATAGACCACATGTCCACCCATGTGACCAATTACATGGGTGGATTATGGGTGGTTAGTATACACCATGTCTGGAAAGAACACTCTGTGTGGAGTCAGCCGTGTAACCGCACGTGTGACTAATATCATAGGTCAGTGAAGTTCATTCAAGTATATGCCAAGTCTGGCCCAAACATGTCATGTAGTCTTTCTCTAGGAGAACTATGTGGGTTGGTCATGTAGAATAAATTGGGTAGAGGAAAATGATTAAAGTACACACCGTGTCTTGGGAGAACACACCGTGTGTATGGGGTGTTACATGACTAGGGTTGGTAGGATTACACGCTCATGAAGTGGCTTAAAAGAACATGTCATGTAGGGGATATGCACCATGTGTATCCATGTTTTATGAAACATGGATGTTTTCTTTCTCATATTTATATCCTGCACATTAAAGATTCATTCCATGTTAGTCTTGAACTATTGTGTGCACTTGACCTTGCAATTTCATGCCACCAAGATGTCCACTTGTACGCCAGATAGATGGCAGTGAACAGAAACAAGACATAGTATATCAGGAACTGCCAGCAGATCCTCCAATCATGCATGTCTTGCCACTAGCCATCATTCTGGATGTAGGTGCTAACGCAAAGTTTCTAGAAGGCTTCATGATGTTTATACAGACCTTAAAGGGAGCACCACATCCTACCCCATCTATGGAAGATATGAAGTAAGACTTCCTATAATAGTATCCTATCACTTTCTCAAGGGAAGGAGGACCTCAGGATGGAGAGTTGTGGTTGGAAGCCATGTTATCCATCATCAAAGATCTGGAGACACCTTCAAAGTGGAGGGTGAAGCTAGGTACATATATTCATTGGGTCTCCACCATGAGATGGTAAGATTTGATCTCATAGGAGGGACACCAACAGGTTATGGCCTGGGATGAATTCTATTATGTCTTCTATGATTAATTCTACCCAGAGACATTGAGGGTCAATCAAGCATGAGGGTTCATGAGTTTGGAGTTGGGTACTATATAAGTCATGGATTATTCTTCTCACTTCATAGTTCTGAAATGCTTCATACCAATCCTAGATGGTGATTAGTTATTCATTATGAGCAATTTTGAATATGGTCTCAGGCATGACATATGATCTCAGGTTAACATCTTCAGGCTGACATCCATCCCCTCTATAGTCAACAAGGCACTGATCACAAAGTGATATCTAATAGTTTCAAGAGCTTTGTGCCTTGGAGGATTGACATCCAGAGTTGGTACCCCTCCTACTGACAGCAAGAAGTGTCAGAAGGAGTCTATGTGCAAAGATCCTAGGAGACGAGATACTTCTTCTTGTAGCCAGGTTGTGTGCTAACAGTGCAAGAAGAGTGGGCTTACGAGGATGCATTTCCCAAGAGACCTAGTGGAGTGCCGATATTGCGATAACTGGATCATATTTAGTGTCCCTATTAGTTCTTCTCACCAACAGATAGTGATAAGAGTTTTTCTTAGACTCCACATTCAGAAGAAGGACCACCCATTTCTCCTCAGTCTAGAATCTAGAGTACTTCTAGTTCTTCTGACGAAGGTGGAGGTCATTGATATCAAAGAAAATTGTTAGGATTTTAGTGAAACAGGGTGGATCAGCTCAGGGTGGTCAGATAGGATTACAGGGCCATGTTAAATGCCATAATTTTGCAGTGGAGCGTACCCCGTAGGAGAAAGTCCCTAGACCCTCTACCTTTTGAGGAATGATTCTAGTTTCCTCATATCGATCTTCTGCAATTTTCAATACAGGGCTTCCCATATTTTCATATCTGTATCTTTTGTGGAGATCCTTGAGCTCTGTGTCTTTACTTATCATGATGTATTGACACTAAATAATCTATTGGGGGAAAGAACGACTAGTGTATGATAGTGGAAGGAGTTCCCTCTTGAGGATGGTGGGTGTCACATCATATGGGACATGTATGTCTTAGAGATTATAGGCTATTATCTCATTGTCAAAATGGACTAGTTAGTTCTTATCCAGACAGTTATTGATTTCTATCATCGTAGGTTGAGTTTCATGTCACTAGAAGGTGTATTCTTTCTACATATGGGAGAATGGGATTTCTAGGCAAGAAGAGTGGGACCTAGGAATCATGGGTTGGGATGAGTTGTAGCCTGAATTACTAGTCTATATCTAGATGACCATGGGACATCATAGTTTTACATTTTTCTAGGGGTCGATTGTTTCATTGATTTATTTCCAAAGGAATTTTCAGGTTTTCCTTCAGAGTGAGAGGTATACTATTATATTGAGCATGTTCCAAGAGAAGCACTAGTGTCCATTCATCAATGTAGTATGGATAAACCATAGTTACTGGAGCTCAAGAAGTAGTTAGAGGAGTTACAAGATAAGGGTTCCATCTGACCCTCTACTTCTCCTTGGGGTTTGACTTTCCTGTTTGCGAAGAAGGCGGACAATACCCAATGACATTGTGTGGGTTATCAGAGGCAGAACTAGTTAACTATCAAGAACCAATAACCCTTGCCGAGGATTGATTATATCTTTGATCTATTTCGAAGATCCTGGGTTTTCTTCAAGATTTATTTATGATTTGGTTATCATCAGTTGCATGTTAGACCATCAGATATACCTCTTAAATCCCTTCAGAGCAGGTATTGTCAATATGAGTATGTGGATATGCCAATTGGTCTCACAAAAATAGATACAATTTTTATGGCACTGATGAACTGAGTATTAAATCCATACATGGATTCTTTCATTGTAGTCATCATGAATGATATCTATTTGTAATATCACACTCGTCACGACAATGTCACACATCTTTAGATCATTTTGAGTACACTAAGAGTGAATAAGTTATATTCTAAGATCTAAAAATTCTACATTCAGATGGACCTGACACACTTATTGGGTAATGTCATATCAGACAAAAGAGTATCAGTAGACCTAGAGAACATGAGAGCAATAGTGTCCTGGGAGCATCCAAATAATGCATTTGAAGTACGAAGTTTTATAGTGATGTTCAGATACTAAAAACAATTCATACAAGACTTTTCACACTTAACAGCACCACTTAATGGCTTGACTAAGAAGGGGGTGATGTACATCGGGTCATATTCTTTTGAGTCAACGTTTCATGAGCTAAAAGGGAGGTTTACTTCTACACTGATACTAGTGTTGCTAGAGATGGGAATGATCTATAATGTATAATGTGATGCATCAGGTATAAGACTAGGAGAAGTGATTACGTAGTGGGGAGGAGTCATTTCATATGAGTCTCAACATTTGAGGCCACATGAGAGGAATTAAATGATGCACGATCTCGAGTTGGATGCATTTGTTCTTCCATTATGTTGTTGGAGACATTACATATAGAGTAATCATTTTATGGTTTTCACCAACCACAAAAGTATTAATTATATCTTCAGTCAGTGTGATCTATATCTAAGACAATGAATATTGGTCGAGTACCATCAATCCTTTTATTTTGATATTTCCTATATCCCTAGGAAGGCAATTGTCATCTCTAATGTGCTGAGAAGGAGAAATCAAATAATGGTAGTTTAGGAGGTCATTAGTTAGCAGTAGCATATTAATCTATTGTCTTATATTTATTTGGCGGTGAACTATACAAGGGAAGAGGTTTTATTCTTCACTAGTTATTACCTATACTCTTATTGATCATGTCATGAACCATATCAGGTCGACCCTAAACCGGTCACCTGATCTGGTTCGCGACATGAACTGAGAGGCATTCCCGATTCTCCCGGGCTGGCGACAAGAACCAGGACATCAACAGAGGCTATGGGAACAATTTCACCCAGCATAAATAAATAAATAAAGCAGTTGAAATAAAATAGAGCAGCGAAGAATAAATAAAAAGAGTGAAGTAACTAAATGAGAACAAAAGAAAATAAAACTGACTAAAAGAGACAACCACTATCTCTGTGTGGCCTCACAGGTCACTCTCCAACTCATGACCAAAAGTCACCCAAGGTGAACACACACAAGATTTAGACTTTACAAACACTAAAAACAGAAAAGAACTATAGGCATGCGAATTAAAACTCAGTAGGATAGCCCGATATGTATTCCCAATGCAATACCATTAAATAAAGAAATTTACTAATTCCAGGTTTGAACTAAATTATATAAAATAAGAGTTTTCACACACAAATTCATTTCTAATGTAAATAATAGTCCATTTCCCTTGTTAATTTAAAAACAATTTTAATTATTGAAGGGAATGAGTGCATTTCATTTAAAAACATTTCTGTGAACAATTTAGAAATTCAATTTTCAGTTGATAGTAAAAAGGGGAAACCACACAACACGTAACACACACTAAGGGAAATAAAAAAAGTTGCACACAAGGGCCAGGTAGCCAACTAGACCTCTCAATCGTCTTCCACATGCATGTAAACAATAAATGAAACATGGGTCGAACCTAGTAGCTCGTGACCAATCAATAACATACTATACATGTGACACATCCTGAAGGCATACCCTAACTCGATGACGTCATAATACCCTAATCCTCGACATATCCCTACATGGACTAACTGAGGGGTCCAATCCCCATAGCATTAATAACCCAGTATTACTATGGGGCCACTATCTAGTGCGTAATCTAAACTAGTGAAACAATCGTTCTTAGAAGATTCACTCACTATGCCAGGTTCCCATGTCAACACATACACTTAAAAGGGGTGACTCCATAATGAAGTCAATCAATCACAATGCGCAAACATCAAATATAGCTCACACAATCAACACATAACAAAGATCACCCCTGAGTGGGATTTCCAAAATAATTTATTTTGTTAATGTTCCAAACGGGCCTTTAACAATTTTAAAGAATAACCTCATTTCTCAGAAAAAAACCCAAATCACTCGTCCACACTTCAGAATAGACCATTTATCATTTAAACCAAAACTACATTTGAAATTACTTGAATTATGTTTAAAATAAAAAGGGGAATTCTTTCACTACTGGGTGTCCGTTCGTTGAGAAAATATTTCATGTGTTTGGTAATAAATAAAAATAACTTTTTACACCAAATAATAATTTAAATATTAATTATCTTATATTATTTATCATTTTTTAATTAATAAAACATCAAGAAATTAATAAATTCTAAATTTAATGTTGAGTTCATTGGGGGACCTACCTCAACTCGTAGCTTGAACATACTGGCGTGCGGCACCTCGCAAAGCTGCACAACCATGCATAAGACAATGCCCGAAGAACCTCAGAATAACCTCGCCGATATGCTAAAACACCCACAAAAATAAGTAAAAACACAAAAACATTATATCACAACAATCCAACAAAGAATGAGTACAAAGTCACCTCTGCGCGGAGACGCGCTCTATCAGCAAAGTTTTTTGACTTTCAGAAAGGGAAGGAAACAATGCTGGAAGTGGGCACGGTCTAGTTGGGAGGTCGCGTGACCGGCTGAAAGCCACATGACAGGTTAGATGGAACGCGACAAGAGGGAATAAGGTGGTCCAAGTTTCATGGCATCCAGAAAGAGGTCTCGCAGGTCTAGTGTGGTGCATCCAAGTCAGCTGGAGTAAATAAAGTGGTTCGAAAATCACAGACGATCGGTTGGGTGTTAGAGGGCACTGTGGGAGGCGCCATGGGCACTGCGCTACTACAAGAAAAATGGCATGCCTACTGGAGATCGGGCAGCCGACACTGGTCCGAGGAGGGGAAGGCCACTGCCCCACCTGGAGGTAGGGCTCATAAAGAGCCCGAGGGAGGACCTGCTCACACTTCAACAAGGGAGCGGGGGGGGGGGTTCTCCACAGGTCTAGTCATCTAGTTGGAAAGAGGGCCACAGACCGCCGGTGCTGATCGCTGCAATGAGGGTGGGGGTTCCCTGGTGTGGGTGAGCCGGAAGTAGGGGATGGGTAGCTAGAAGGAGTTGGCGTGCCAAATGGAGATGGAGGGGAGGCACTGTATAGCCAGGTGGTGCTGTGAGAGAAGGGTGAGATTGCTACGAGGTTGGCTGGTATTGGCGCAGCAGGACATGTGGGAGACGCGACGGGAAGACCGAGCGGGGTGCAGAGCGATAGCCGGAGGGGATGTTGTGTGTGTGCTATTGCAAAGGACTATTGGGTAGAGGCAGAGAAGAGGTGTTGCGGCTTCCTCAAGATGTTGGTCCTGAGATAGTGCGAGGCTGCTCCATGGGTGAGCAGTGCTCATGGTGGCATGAGGGCAGGGCTGCGGGGAAGATCCATAGGGAGGAGGTGCTGCAGGAAGGCAGAGCGAGGGTGGTTTGTAGGTGGGTCGTGGGGCGGTCTTTATGCAGAAAGGAGGGGCGGCGGGCAAAGGGCTTGGTTGAGGCCGGCCGGGGCGCTGGAAGGCAGGGAGGGCGGCAACAGGAGGAACTGGAAAAGGCTGCTAGGACCTACTGTGTGAAAGATACATGAGGGCCAGCTGGGGAGAAGTGCAGCAGGGAGCGGGTCTCGCGAGAGAAGAAGAGGTAGGGGGAACATCCGCGTGAAAAAAATTAAAAGGAGAAAAAAAGAAGGAAAGATAAAAATGAAAAATAAAATAAAAAGAAGAGTAAATAAATAAAAGAAAATATTAATAATAATATGAATAATAATAATAATAATAATAATATTATTATAAATTATTGTTATTATTATTAAACATTTTATGAAATTATTTTCAATTTAATTTATTCATTTAATTTTATTATTTAGCTAAAAAGGTGGGAAACAATGCACTAACCTGGTCCGAACAAATGATCGGTCCGAATTCTATGTGACGACGCACCCACCCGGACCGAATGCACAGTGACCACTAGTAGTGTGGTGATTGCGCACTGGCCCGAGACCCATCGAATAATTTAAAGCTTTAAAAATTTAATCCCAGACCCAGACCCGACTCTAGCCAGTGTCGCAGGACCGAGAAACAAATAAAAAAATGCACGTCTGTGGTCGGGGTGTGACAATTCTCCCCGCCACAGACACTTTCTGCCCCCAGATAGTCGCCAAGCCAATAGTTGACACAACTCGAGTTCATTCCTTGAAAAAAAATCATATAGAACTGAGAACTTTGGGTTAACCATTCCCAACAAACGTCACACCCGACCAATTCGAGAAAAACCACTGCCCGAGATTGTTGGGATAACATGAGAGGGTTCTCCCCACCACAAGAATTCACAAATACAAAAACCCTTGAAACCCGAAAAAACCACACCCCCCGGGGGCCAACGTGGGAACTCCCAAACCAAAATCATTCATTTTTCCCACATGTACTAAACAACACACCTAATAATTAACAAAAACCATGTCACAGAATAATCCAACAACTAGTGGCTTCAAAATTAACTCAAAACCTCCGATAAACTTCACGGAATGAACATTCCCCTATCGAAAACATCTAGGACCAACCCAAAATTAGAACATTTCTATTTATTCTTAGTCCCACACCACTCATAGAGACCAAACAACATATGGACCACACTGAGAGCAGACAAGACCGCTTGGATTGTGGGGAAATGGGCTCATCACGCCACCACAACAAGGATGAACTTACGACAAAGATAAGAATAGAACAAGGGAAATTTTGGATATTTCCGTTCCAAATCCAATGAAATTATCTAGGATGAGGTTCCACACAACCTCGGAAACTTCTGACTATGCGCGAGCTTCACTCCGAGACCTGTGGCTGGGGCGCTGATGGCTAACGCGTCTCCTGCCTCACAGTCCGGAATTTTCATCTCCTGGTTTCTAACTCCTTTTGTTCGATGATTCCAACAACCGTGATGGTCGTACTCTTTCAAAGTGATGCAACATGGCGACCTAGAATGTCTGGACATGCCATAATGGTGGTGCACGATAGAGCGGTCTAACGAACTAGGAACTGGTACCAACAAGGATGGTTTCTTGGAGATAGGTTCCACCGGCCCACACTCCTTGCAATATGGGGAACCTTCACAGAAGCCGACCACCATTAATCACACCAAAAACTCTAACGATTATGAGAAATGTCATCTTTACTAGTCTAGAATTGAACCCTCAAATAACTCTAGGGCGGTATGAACATTAACTACCCTAGGAGTTCCCAACAACCCAAAGACACAATATCTTTCATAATGATACAACTACCTCTAACAGACTTTGATTACCTCAAAAATCAAGAAACACACTAAAAGAACTAAGAACTGATTATAACTAATTAACAAATTTTGGAGACATTCTTGGCGGCATACTCATGAAAACATGGAAAATACCATCGAAACTAGAATCAAGCCAAAACGCAATCAATGCAACAACACAAGCCAATGACAATAGGCCCATAAGCCAAACAAATACAACACAATGAGAAATCACTTTTCCAAAACCATTATTTCTTTACAATTTTTGAAAACTCACATGTGGAACCTTATGAACCGTCAAATGTTCGTTTATTCAATCTCACTCACCTCATATGCGAACAAGTTCCCCCACACAATATCCATACATACCCATGCATGCTTGACCCTCTATAAAGAGTTCCAAGGTTCAAACACTTCTTTTTATTACCAAATCTAATCCCATACCATGTTTTTTTCAAACTAATACACCTTCTCTTTAAAAACCCCCTTTTGTAATTTCAAAAACAATTTGGAAGAAACCCTTTTCCATTTAAAAACCACATTCACTTTTAACGCACACTTAAATCAACTGAGAATAGAATAAAACACAAGCAGTAATAACCCAATGGAATAAGAAACTATTGCATATGTCTGACCCAGTGACATGGTGGTGAGCCATGCCCCATGTAAGGCATAACACTAAGAGGACCGTAAAATGAGCTCTTGAATTCCACATGGGTCACCACCCATGTGAGGCCGCAAAGTGAACCGATTCGGCCCCATTGTAATTACTCAATCCAAAACAACCAATGAAAAAAGATTCAAATCCCGGACTAACCGTGGTAACTTAGGTCTCGTCATGAGTGGTGGTGATCAGGCCCGGACCCGTAACCTACCTCTTGAGCCCTGACAATACTAATATCTATCTACCGTACATCCCAAATAACAAATTTCGCTCTGAAAATCGAGGTCCACTAATGGACAACCTCCTGTGATACCATTTTTTCAAGAACCAACCCAGGTCCACCCTGAACCGGTCACCCGATCCGGTCCTCGACATGACCCGAGAGGCGTTCCCGATCCTCCTGGGCCGGCGACAAGCGCCAGGGCATCAACAGAGGTTGTGGGAACAATTTCACAAAATATAAATAAATAAATAAAATAGCTTAAAGAAAAAAGAGCAGTGCAAAATAAATAAATAGAGTAAAGTAACTAAAAAAGAACAAAAGAAAATAAAAATGACCGAAAGATACAACCACTATCTTAGTGTGACCTCGTGGATCACTCTCCAACTCATGACCAAATGTCACCCAAGGTGAACTCACCCAAGCTGTAGCCTGCCCAAACACTAAAAATAGAAAAGAAAAATAGGCGTGAGTATTAAAACTCAGTTGGCTAGCTCGATATCTATTCCCAATGCAGTACCTTTAAATAAAGAAATTTACTAATTCTTGGTTTGAACTAAATTATATAAAATATTAGTTTTCAAAAAAACTTTCATTTATAAAGTAAATAACAATTCATTTCCCTTTTTAATTTAAAAACAAGTTTAGTGATTGAAGGGAATGAGTGCATTGCATTTAAATATATTTCTCCGAACAATTTAGAAATTCAATTTTGAGTTGTTAGTAAAAAGGGATAAACACACAACATGCAACACACACTTAGGGGAATGCAAAATGTGGCACACAAGGGCCAACTACTGAACTAGACCTCTCAATCATCTGCCACATGAAAAAAAACTATAGGAAACATGGGTGGAAACCTGGAACTCGTGAACAATCCAGAACATACTATACATGTGACTCATCTTGAAGGCATACCCTAACATGATGACATCATAACTCTCTAATGCTCGGCATAGCCCTACATAGCCTAACTAAGGGGCCCAATCCCTATAGTAGCAATAACCTAGTATTTCCCTACAATTGGGCCACTAGCTAGTGCGTAATCAAAATTAGTGCAGCAATCATTATAAGAAGATTCACTCAATATGCTAGGTTCCCATGTCAACCCATACAATAAAAATGGTGCTTCAATAATGAAGTCAATCATTCACGATGCACAAAACACCAAATACAGCTCATGCAATCAACGCATAGAAAAGATCACCCCTAGGTTGGTTTTCCAAAATAATTTATTTTATTAAAGTTCTAAATGGCCCTTCACAAATTTTAATGAAAAACCTCATTTCTCAGAAAAACCCAAAAGACATGTCCACGCTTAAGAAGTTATCATTTATCATTTAAACCAAAACTACATTTTAAATTCTGTGAATTATGATTAAAATCCAAAGGATAATTCTTTCTCTACTGGGTGTCCACTCGTTGATAAATTATTTCAAGTGTTTGGTATAAAATAAATGATTTTTTCACACAAAATTATCATTTAAAAATTAATTATCTTATATTATTTCTCATTTATTAAAATAAATAAAACATAAAGTAATTAAAAAATACTAAATTTAAAGGCGAGTTAAATGGGGGACATACCTCATCTCGCAGCTTGAACATGATGTTGTACCGCGTCTCGCATGTGTTCATAAGCATGTGTAAGACATTGCCTGAAGAACCTCAGAAAAACATCGCCGATATGCAGTAACACCCGAAAAAATAGGTAAAAACACAAAAAAAATTATTTCACAACAATTCAAAGACGAATCAGCACATAGTCACCTTGGAGCAGAGATGCACTCAATAAGCAGAGTTGAGCGATCATCAGAAAGGGCCGACAAGGAGGCAGAAGTGGGTACATTCCAGTTGGGAGGTTGCGTGACCGTTTGAAGGGCGTGCGACGGGTCAGAAGGCGCGTGGCAAGAGGGAACCAGGAGGTCAGAGGTTCACAGTGTCCAGAAAGAGGTACTGTAGGTCTGGAGTGGTGCACACAAGTCATTCGGAGTAATGAATGTGGTATCGACATCACGACCAATCAGGTGGGTGTTAGAGGGCGCTGCAGGAGACGCCAAGGGCGCTGCACTGCTAGAGGCCAAACGGCGTGCCGGCTGGAGATCGGGCAGCCGGCGCTAGTTGGAGGAGGGGAAGGTTGCTGCCCCAGCTTGAGGTGGTGCAAAAAAGGATCCCAACGGAGGTCCTGATCGCGCTTCAACAAGGGATCTTGGGGGGTTCTCCACAGGTCTGGTCATCCATTGGGAAGGAGTGCTACGGACTGCCGGTGCTGAGCACTGCAACGAGGGAGGGGGGGGTCCTTGGTGTGGGTGATCCAAAAGCATGGGCTGGGTAGTTAGAGGGCACTAGCGCACCGAAGGGATAAGGAGGGGAGGCGATGTGCAGCTAGGCAGTGCTGCGAGAGAAGGGTGCAGCTACTACTAGGCTAGCTGGCGGGGGAAGTGCAGGTCATGTGGGAGAGGCGACGGGAAGACCGAGCGAGGTGCAGAGCGGTGGACAGAGGGGCTGTTGTGTGCGGGCTAATGAAAAGTGATGTTGGGTGGAGGAAGGGAATAGTTTATGCGGCATGCTCAGGGGGCTGGTCCTGTGATATTGTTGGGCTGCTCCGCGGTTGAGCGGCGTACATGGTGGCATGAGGGCGGTGCTATGGGGAAGAGGCGCTGCGAGGTGGCGCCGTAGGAAGGTGGAGTGAGGGTGGTGTGCAGGTGGGTCATGGGGTAGACCTATTGTGGCAATGAGGGGTGGCAGGCGGAGGGCTTCGTTGTGGCCGGCTGGGGCACTGGAAGGCAGGGTCGGTGGGTACATGAGGCGCCGGACAAGGCTGGTGGGTGCTGTTGTGCCAAAGAAGTAGGGGGGCTTGCTTGGGAGAAGTGCAGCATGGAGAGGGTCGCATGAGAGAAGAAGAGGTATGGGGGAATATCCACGAGGGAAAAAAAGAAAAGGTGACAGAAAGAATAAGGAAAGATAAAAAGAGAAAATAAAATAAAAAAGAAGAGTAAATAAATAATTGGAAATAATAATAAAAATCTGACAAATAATAATAATAATAATAATAATATTATAAATTATTGTTATTTTTATTATTATACATTTTATAAACTTCTTTTTATTTTAATTAATTCATTTAATATTATTATTTATCTAAATTGGTGGGGAACCGCGCCCTTACTAGGTGCGAACGCATGATCAGACCAAATGCGCGGTGACAGCGCTACCACCCAGACCGAATGCGCGGTGACCACTAGCAGTACGGTAACTGCGCACTAGCCTGAGACCCACTGAAAACTTTAAAGATTCAAAAATTAAAACTCAGACCGAAACCCGACTCTACCCAGAGTCGCAGGACCGAGAAAAGAATAAAAACATGTCCGTCTGTAGTCAAGGTGTGACAGATCAAGTGAGAATGAGTCAGCTATCAGATTCTGAAGGCCCAGATCAATGGGAGAGTGTGTCAGGAAAGGACTATATTTGTGGATGAACCATAAGCATGGATGATATCTTGTTCAATAATTGATGCGTATAGCTGTCAGCAGACGTACGCGAGGAGCTGATGCGAGACATTCATTAATCAATATGGGAAGTTCACCATCGAATAACCAAGATGTATCGTGAGCTACAAGGTCAGAATTGGAGGTAAGGTATGAAGAGAGATGTTGATTGGCTTTTCATGAGGCTTTCTACATGATAGTAGGTGAAGGAAGATCATTAGTAACGTAGCATGGATTTTGTAGCATTTACCCATTCCCAAGAGGAAGTGGAATGATGTCGCGATGGATTTTATGGTAGGTTTTCTGATGTCAACACGAAGGAATGATGCAATATGCGTTGATATTGACCGACTCACGAAGGATTTTACCTTCTTTCCAATCAAGGAGAACATCGGTGTTGATGATCTAGGATGGATGTAAATATGAGAAATTATATGTTTACATGGAGTTACACACTCCATTGTTTCAGACAGGGATGCCCGTTTTAATTCTCAGATCTGGCAGGGACTAAAAAGAGATTTTGGTACACATGTAATTCTGTATACATCATTCCATTCCCACATAGATGTCTTGTCCGGACCTACAATATAGGTTATGAAGTACATACATCAAGCATGTGTCCTGGATTTTTGCTGTTGTTGGGAGAAGCACATAAAACATAAGGAGTTTTCCTTCAATTATAGATTTCAGGAAACTATTTAGGTGGAACATTATATGGATTTGTTAGGTATGCTATGTCGATAATTGTTATATTTTATGGAGGCAGGAGAGGTAGCTATGTTGGGACCTCATCATGTTCAAGAGACTACAATGTAGGTGTAGTTGATTCGAAAGAAGATGGCTACTGCATAGTCACGATAAAAGTCTTATGATGATAGATGGAGATGACATTTGGAGTTCGAGGTCGAAGATTAGGTTTTCCATTGTGTCACACTGAGGATGGGAAATAGGAGTATTAGGAGACAGGGAAATCATTAACTGAGATACATCGGACCGTTTGAGGTTTGGGAGAGACTCAGGTCGGTTTCCTTTCAGTTGTATTTACCTCAGAGGTATCGGGCTATGCACAACACCTTCTACATTTCATAGCTACAAATGTTACTTCTCAAACCTATCCCATGTTTTTCAATATGAGGAGGTTGTTTTGGAAGTGGACACATCATTCAAGGAGAATTCTATCCAGATTATTAAATGTAGTGCAGGGGTTCTACATGGTCATTATGTTCATCTAGAATGATTTCTATGACAACAAGAATGAGTATAAGACGATACATGGGAGAGGGATAGTGATGTACTATCGCAGTGGTAAGAGCTGTTCGAGGATTATTCTTCTATGCTGCCTTCTTGGGAAATTTGAGGTCAAATTTTTTAAGTGGGCAGGTTTGTAAGATCCCATAATATCTTTTCAGGAATGGTGGGTTTTCTTTTTTGTTGTTTTTCAGAAAAATAGGATTATTTAGAAATTTAAGGGGTACACGTCATGTAATTTGATGTAAATGCAATGTATCTAGTTTCAATAGGTAACCATGTACTAGAAGTGTAATGACCATGTACATGGAATAGTGCGGTGACCTATAGTCTGCCTAAAGTGGTATCCAGTTTAGGAAAATACACAACGTGTACCTTTAATGAACATGTTGTGTACTTTTTTAAATATTATATCGGACCAGGGTCTCGTCTCTTCCACAAAACACCCCATTCTAATGATGTCTCATCCTGGAGCGACTAAGGACTACAATTCTTCTTGAAACCACTGATTGATAATTTTTTCTCTGATTCAACAGCCATTGATTTCATTGGAATCAGCACGGTGAGCTCTTCCTTCTACTAGATCCTTGTTACATGATTTCCCTCCTTTCGTGAGATATCCTTGGTTGAATGTTTTGGATGTTTTTGTAGATCTACGTTGTTCTAGGATGGTTTAAGGGCTGATTCTAGAGTATACCAATCATACAACGCCATGGTAGGTGGTTTGTGCCTTTCCATAGTTAGTATTTCAATATTATGTGAAAATGTTCCCAATACCATATAAAGTGGAACTGTGTGGTTAGGGATTTTTTCCGAGTTAATGCATGCTATGTATTGAGTGCCCGAGTAGAGGTTTTTTATTGTTAATAGGGTTATTTTCCATGATATGGATGTGTTTCTTGTGTTTTTTCATATTTATCATTTGGTATAGATTTTTTGGTCTTTCTTCTTGTTTTTCATGCATAGTGTTGTTTGGAAGGAGTTATATTATCTGATGATTTTATATGCTTGTAACTATATAGCATAGTAGTTGTTGAAATATGTTATCTAAGTAGTTCTTGAGGCATACATTGGATTTGAACATCGTTGGGCACAATTTACTTACAAAGGGCTGTGGGAAACTAGTGTAGTAGACCATAGGGGGAATGGACACTCAAAGCATCTCTAGAGTGTCTGTTTACTTTTACGTTGTGAGGCAATAAGTGGGATGGACTTTGTGATCCCTCAGAGTGTTTGTAGTTCCATGTTGTGAGACCACATGTGGAATTGGACATTGAGTTCTTCCTCATAGTGTTTAGAGTTATAGTAATAAGACGATATAGGGAATTTACAGTGAGTTCTTCCCCATATTGTCATGGAAAAAGATGAACCAGATGGGTTAGACTGTGAGTACTTCTTAGAGGGTTGCTTGTGTTTGATTGGATGAACCAGAGGGGTTAGTTTGTGAGTACTTACCATAGGATTATTTGTTTTTGATTAGATAATTACTTGATATATGAAAAATAATTCAATTGAAATTGTAGGATTTTTTAACATTGAGTACTTCCTTGTTTCATGATTCATTTTTCTTATTTCCTTCTATATATATTTACTGACTGCCAGGCACAAATCATTGTGTGGTTTCCTATGGGGATTAGTCTGTAACATAGTTTTGGTCAATATTTTGGTCCCAAACAAGTAATATTTCGGTAGGTATAGATAAGATAATGTGCCCTCTTATGTTAGGTACTTGACTGATGTTGAGCTGGAGAGCATGGGACCAAGTTGAGTAATGCGATGCTGCTGAAGTATTTATGTTTTTTTTCTTGGGTTTAGTACGGTATTCTAGAACTATGAATTTTTTGGATATTTTCCTAAACATATGTATCATGCATCATTTATATATGTTCTTTAGTTGTTTAATACATTTTGTCTTCGGTTGTTTACACATTACATTTTATTACTACATTCACAATTATTATTTATTTATTTCCACTATATTACTCTACCAGTGAGGGCATAGTTTCCCCACTATCACACCAAGACCCTCACTACTTGTCATCAGCCTCTGGAATTTGGGGAAATTCACTTGAGGCCATGTGACCAACCGGGTACGAGGAACCTCTAGACAACACCCAAAACCAGGACATTACAACTACCTTAGATATCATTTTTTAAAAATTGATGTATTTAATTATTTGGGGAAATGGGGAATCAATAGAAATTGATGAGAAAAAACCATCATTAATGGATTAAACTATATCAACTAAATAACAAGGATTTATCATTATACCATAACACAACTAAGAAACATGAACCTTAATGAAGATGAATTATAAAATGAACTTAATTATTAGATCATAATAATTAATGATATATGATATCATAATCCTATTCAATTTAATTTTATATAGAAACATAAATTGAAAATAAATAGACCATAATATTTACATAGAAAATGAATGTGAAATAAAACCAAAATATTCATGAGCCTTAGACACATAACATAGGAATGTGTTTTACCAATGAAAATCCATAACATATATCATTACTCTCTCCCACGATCATCATAACATTATATCCAAATATAATTATCTAATATATATTTATAACATAATAGTATAGGATTACCCACCATTTCACATAACACAATGGATACGAATAACCAAAAATTTCCAATTTTCTTTTAGGCAAATATAGCCTCCCATATCCCCTAATCATAGTTGATTGAGTCCACCCCAAAGTATCATAATCATAGTGGAATGGGTGCAATACCCTTTAACATACTTGTAATTTTATGATATATACAACTTTATGTAATGAATTTTCATTCTATATTAGACGCAACCATAACATAATGATATAGAGTGCATATATATGTCATAAAAATAATTCTTATATCATATATTGATTTTGACCTCGAAAATTATTAGGTTTCATAAAATCCATAATATGGTATAAAACATCTAGATAAATAATATAGATGATACTATCAATATATCAATATAAGGTTTTACAATTGATGATTGGATTACAAGGTTACTTGTATAAAATAAATTTAAAATATGTTCATATCATTGGTTTCCCCCTATCAAGCATCATACATGATCTCATATCATGTGTTCATCACACCCAAAATTTTTAATGAATTATATATATGTAGTTTATGATTATTATAATTTAAATTATTACTACTATTGATTTTCAATGGTGATGAAGACCATGATAATTTCCATATTATTAAAATATTATTATATGATCTGTATTTTCCTATTTTATTTAATTAACCTTTATTGGATATAATCATCAATTGAATGTTCTATTCCATAGTAAGCAATTAATTATTTTTTATACAATTATTTTAATGTTCCATAATAAATCAATAATTTTTTCTATTTTTTTTATATATTACATATCTTATTTTCTACCAAATCTCAATTATTTTGATATAATATGAAATATAAAAAAATAGGTGTACTTCCAATATTGTTTATGTAAATACAATTTCTCTTAAAATATAGTAGTTAATAATTTTCATCATTAGGATTCATCTATTTTATGATTTTTTTCCTCTTTCCACGGTTGAGGGAATGTGTAATTATCTAAGATATTTAACAAATACAATGGAATTAAACAAATTTATTATTATTTATTGTAATGTACATATAAATCAAAACATGTTTTGAATAGAATAATTTTAAAATTCTATGTTTTGGATTTCTAGAATTTGGAGTTCAATCAAAATAGAAATACATGAATAGATAATGTAGATTTAAAGAATTAATCAATCCTAAATACCATTTAATAATATATAAAATGATTTATATACAGTTTTATGAGGGGAATTTTTATCCTTACCAATATTATATCCCAGAAAAAAATATTTTATATCATATTTTCAGGGATATTGGATGTATAAATAATAGTATGATACATAAACAAATCCTAAATTATGTCATAAATGTAAATCAAGTAAATTATTATACTATTATATTAATTTATTGATAATGGATAAAATTAGAATAAATTCCTAAATATTGTGATCATTAATTGAAAAATATAGTATCCTCAAAATATTAAATTTCACATATTTGTAATGTAACAATGATATATTATTTTTACCATATAAAAGATTTTATATATTAGAATCCCCAACACACGATCAGCCACATCAGGGATAGAGTTAGGGTGAGATGTATTAAAACATTATAAAATTAGAAGGCATCATGTACTTAATTCAATATTTTATCATCATTATTCAATAAGATTATGAAAAAAACATATGTACATTTATAGATTAAAAATGATGATTCATCACCCTGAAAATTATATAGAGAGGTGGGTAGAGAGAGAAAAATTATAAATAGAGGTATCACTATTCTATTCGACTATAAACTAAATGGTGAATAATTATATTCTTGTCGATTAATCATGATTATGTGTAAAATCTATCAATTATAATTTTTTGGGATCTATAATGATAAAAAATTATTAATAAATATTCTTCCATTATCATTGCCACCGTGATTGTTCACATTAATAGAAAATTATAAAATGAATAGTTTAGAGACACTACACATTAATATGTTGACTATGGTTCTATATGTTTATATTGATATGTTGTTTATTCATTATTAGATTGTGGGAACCTCTATTATGTATCCGTTTTTTCACCATAAAATACTTTCATAATAAATTTATATTTTTTTTGAAAAATCAACAAAATTATCAGCATAAATTCATAGTTTTTTTCTAATCATCCTTAAACTGTGGGAATATCATTTGAAAGTATGACATGATAAATAATATCTTATTAAGGTATATATAATAAAATTCGAAAAATATTTCCCTATATAAAGACAATGAGATCATTTACAAGCATTTTAAGTTAACAAAAAAATGATGAGAATAAATAATCATTTTTATACACAAAAAATCATATTCCCTAGCCAATTATTTAAATAATATTATAAAATGTATAATGAAAGAATATTGATCACGTGGGTTTATTAATAAACATGACAATATATGAATATAATTTTCATAAAAACATACGTTGTACGCATAAAGTGAATATTATTTTTGTTCAACAAAATATCATTATAGAACCTTATGAAATAAAAATATTTACATGAAGATTGATTAACAAGAATATGAATGTGAATTAGTTTCCTTAGTAAATAATCTTTATAATACCCTTTTGGTTACCATTAAAGAACTATTACAAATTTATTAAACTTCATGGTTACTTACATAATATTTTTCTTTTGAACATATTCTATAATAAATGCTTTGGAAAGTAATACTCGGATCATCCATTATGATAAGTAATTTACAAGGACTATAACCTAAATGAAACACATGTGATCTTTATTTTATGTTAAACAATATATGAAATTGTAAATTTTAAAACATGTAAATAAAAACATTAATTTTTTTACAAAAAAATAGATAATATTTAATTATCCCTGAGAAATAATTTAAAAATAATTCAATAAAGTACATGAATTTGGATTTAAATACCCATAATCGTTAATAATTAAATAAGAAATTTTATTTTCTTATTATAAAATATTATCAAATTATGATTAATCTAATTAAATAATAATGGTCATGATAATGTGAAATTATTCGCATACAATATATGTTAAAATGATTCCCTTAGTACTTTGGAAAAACAATTTCAAAATTCCATGTTTGGATAATGATTAGAAGTATACTTTTAGAACCATTATAAAGAAACAAAACTAATATAGATTGAAATTAAAAATGAATTAAATTATATTAACATAATAATTTAATCATTTATTGGAAAATGGGATAAAAATAATGTTAGAAAAAAATCATAACTATTGAAATTTTGATTTTATAAAAAATATCGTAAATTAAATTACATCTATAATCAAACATTATGTAAATAATTAATAATACTAATAATTTCTTTATTTTAACACAAAATTTCTTTTCTTGGTCATTCCATTTTCAATTTTTTTTCATTTATAAAAATTTATTATTTAGATATATAATAAATTGGTATTTGTTATAAACATTGAGGACTTTTCATTCAGAATCGAAAAATATCTTCCGTTGGTTGACCGTGGTAAATGTGATAACTGTTTGATAATATAAAAAATATTAATAAATAAATGAATATCATTTTTTACATTAAATAATATTTTATAACTATCCATTAATGAAATACAAGAAACACAAGTCACATCATTTCATGGTCATTATAGTTTACACTTATGGAATAACCATGTTATAAATTATCAATAGAAAGTTTTCTAATATATTAATTGATATATTAAAATTATAGAATGATAATAATTACATCAATATAATAAATATTAATTATATCCATTTAATTTTAATCCCTATTATGTTGTTAAGAAAAATAAGACAACATTTTGTGAATGTGGTAATGAACATATAAGTATAAGCGATTTTTTCATTTAAAGATGATGAAATAAGAGATAAAAATGTTTGTAAGAAATAAAAAAATTATAATTTTATAAATAACAAACTAATTTAAGTATTTATTTATATTTTAAATATATTTTATGGTTTTATAAGAAGATATAAATTTAAAATAGGTCAGTTATGACTTATACATTCTTCTAGAAATTCTATGATAGAATATACATTAATCTTTCTATGATTGGTGTTTTGGTGATCCCATGTCCTATAAGACTTTAATAGTGATTTATTGTATATATTTGACCAATTTATTGATAAAATATAATTCTTAAATGGTGTGATTAATAGAAGAGTGGTGGTAACATTATATAAGTAAGGGAAATGCCACACTTGGATTTACTATAAATAGTACAAAATATATATTTATTAGTAAATCATAAAGAACTATAGAACCAAAAATCAAAATATAAAAATTTATATGAATTAAATAAACTATTCAAATAAAATTTATATAAGTGTTCGATTCATTATAATATTTATCTTTTAGTTAAGATATATTATACCAATTGAATCCTTAATCAAGATTAGTAAAATATTTAACCTAATAAATTAATTATATAACCTAACATCAATGAGAAAATTTTAAAAAATTGGAACTTTATGATTATAAAAATGGAATCCATAATTCATGAATCAAATTCTAGAAGTTATATAAATTAATTTCAATATAAATTTATAAAATACAAAGAAAATGGTTTTCAGAAAATTTATTTTTAAAAAACAAAAAAACATTATAACAAAATCATGTATAATTTGGATTAAACTGTATTTAATTATACTATTTTAATTAAATAAGACATAGATTTATTATAATAAAATTAAAAATATAAAAAAAATCTAGTTTAATTTATTTATGTAAATACATTATAGTTTTACCAAATCAGAACCCTTCACTACCCACTAAAAACACATCCTTTTTGAAAATTCTAAAAAAACAAAGTCTTGGATAATATATACATGAATATAATAAAACTAATGTTATTTTAATATATAGAAAACAAAATATTTGAAAAAAAAATCATATAATGTAATAAATTTATTTCAATTAGAATAAAACTAGATTTTTTAATATAATAAGTAATTAACATTTTTATAGTGAATATAACTTAATAAAACATAATTCATGAATATTTATATGGAATTAAAATAATATATTATGAAAATTAAATAAGTTTTTTTTTATATTTTTACCTCTATTGTTTATTTTCTCTTTGATTTTTTTCATTTCTTTAACAAGTTGTGTTATATTCCATTTTGAGTATTTTCTAATTTACTAGTTTCATCTGAAATCCTATATATTCTAAGAAGAACATTTATATATAAAATCACTTTTTTCAAAACTCTTTCCTTGTAAATTAATGAATCATAATATAATATTCCCTATAAGAAGGTTCCTCTTAAAAATAATCTAATTAGAGACTCAAAACATAATATGAATTTGGTATATACATCATTACTATTGAAACATGAAATATTAAGTTACCTGGTATGAAAAAAGTGTCATGTACATATAATATATATCTGATATGATTTTATTAGGATTTCATATAGTCCAATTTACTATAGGCTAAACCATCCCCTTATACAAATCACATGACATTTTCATGGGATATGCATTATAAACCAACATTGAAATAAATTTCATTACATGAATTATCCTTAAAAAAATTATTCATTCTCTAAGATACATCCATTTTAAGTGGAATTATTTCCAAAATATCATGTAATTTATCCTCCAATTATGATAAATACCCATCATTGATGAATATCATCTCATGACACAACATTATAAATCCAAATTCCATTTGATAGTTCAATTGTAACCATAATTATACTAAAATGGAAACTATTTTTAGAAAACAATAATATAATAAGTTACAATGATCATAACATCCCTGGTAATCAAACGAACAATCCCTAATAATATCCCCTAATGTTTGAATCATTCACTATTATTGTCTATCTGATGGAAGATCAAAATATGAAAGATAATTCTTAATAACGAACTCATTTATAATTAATTATCAAAATATTTTAGGAAAATATGGGAAAAATATTAGATAAAAAATGTGAACCCTATGAAATTTGGTTATCTATTTTTAATTATTTATAGATATATAATCTAATGACAAATTAAATATAACAGAAAAAAATAAATGCATTTAGTAAAATGATCAATGATAGCCTACAAAATATTATTAACAATACATTTAATTAGCAAACCAACCAGAAAACCATTTAATATATACCAATTAGTAACTAGAATAGAATAATGTTATTATTTTCCAATTTAACCAAATAATATGCAAATTATTTATTTGTAATACTAGTAATATCTATTTTCATTCTATCATAGAATTAATTTTCTCAAAGGCGTCTAAATGTTAGTGCTTCCATGAAGAATAAAAAAAACATATCATTGAGTATCACACAATGATTAATTCATAAATAATTATTTTTAAGGAACTCATAATTTTTTTATAACAAAACACCACAATTTTCATTTTTAAATTCATGAAACCTTCATTTAATTACACATTCTACATTTTACAAAATAAAACAATCCTCCTCATAAAAATTCATAATCATATCTGAAATTTATTATAACACAAATGCTAAAGAAATATGAGGAAGTTACAGAATGCCTTAGTTCTAGTGTAATATTCCTTAAATAATTTAACAAATGATATTACTCCCACTCCATCATAATTAATAATGATTTATATTTTCGACATAAATAATATCTAACACTTTTATTTAAAAATATTTAATCAAATTGTTAATTCATTATTGATAATCATTTCCAATAATTTTATCTACTTCATTTCTAACACTTTTTGAGTGAATATATATTTACAAAATTTATATTTAATGTATATTTAAAATTTTAATCCAAAAAAATGATGTTTAAATATTATTAAATAAAACACAACTATTCTAGTTCAAGAAAATGTATTCGATAATTTATCAATTGATGTTTTAATTTTTGTTAATTATATATAATTACATGAAAATTTTATTTAAAATGTTAAAAACATTACCATAAATTAGTAATAATTTTAGGTCAAAACACACAATTTCAATATATAAGGAAAAAATAGGGAATTTAACAATCTTTTTTTCAATTGAAGGACACATTTATCATATTAATTTTCCTAGAAGAATCTAATTTCATTTTGATTTAATATTGTTAGTTAGAAAAATAACCAAAAAATGATTTCAATAATATATTGGAATTAAAAATCTAATCAATGAAAACTATGAATATTTTTTAAATTTTTAAATCTTTTCTAATACTCAATTAATTTATTTTTAGTTGAATAAATAGTAATTCTATTTTAATTTAAAATTTGACCAAGGAAAGAAATTAGTGACAACCTGAATCCACAATAAAAAAATATTAAATATTACATATTTTCTTTAAAGGTTTAGAAAAAACCCATATAATTTTTAGGGAAACAGAATAAAATTTAAAATAAATCATTATATCCCAAAAAAATTCACATTTATCATCAATTTCTTTAAAAATATATTCAAAATTTCCATTAATATAGCAAGATATTATTAACACTGAAAGGGAATAACTCAAAACTCAATTTTCCAAAACCTAATCTATAATTTATTAGATATAATTACATTATCCATTAACATCATCTCAGGGTACATGAACCATTAATAAACCATTGAAAAATATTAATTCCTAAGAAAAAAATCAAGAATGTTATAGATATAAGGAAATAAATACATAATCATAAAAAGTGTATTTATTTATTTCTCTGTAAGGAATAAAAATCATTATGTAATTATTATTCATTACAAAAATTGGTTCACCTCATGGGGAAGATCTCATACTAATCAATCATTTATTAAGAAACTCATCAAAATAATTTTTTAATTACAACTGATTTATAGGAGCCATTCAATGAGGGGATTTTTGTATTGGAATAGTATCAGGAACAACGTTAATAGTAAATTCAATTCTCTAATAAGGAATAATACTGAGAATTTTTCTATAAATAAAACAATATATTATTTTACTATAGAAATATCACAAAAAAAAAAATTTCTTCTTCTTAACATTAATGGGAATATGACAATCATTTCCATTATTAATAATTTTCTTAGAAACATTATATGTTATCATGGGTATTTACACATCTGGATTTAAAATATAAAACTCATTATGAGAAAAACCATTTTAACAATAATATATCTCATTCTGAGAAACAAAAAACAATCCCAACCAAGAATAACAATGAACTGTATGTGACACTAATCCATATACAATTCAAGTAAATACCTTTCATATATCATAACATGAAAATTATAATAACTTCTCTTTACCTTAACACTGACATACATTTATTTCCAAATTTCTTGTCTTTATTTTAAGGGATAAAATTTCCAATTAATAAAAAAAATTTAGGGAAATGAATGAATTATCAGATACCGAAAAATACATCATAATGACATAATATAAATTTAAAGAATAATATACTCAAACACATAATTGGACTCATCATCATCATCCAAATAATACACCAAGGATTTGGATACACCTTTCTATTATTCATTATTAATAATTTTATACTTCATTCCTATGTTTATAAAAATACTCCCATAAGGACCCATTTGAGTCAAACTAAAACATCAGAATACTGAATTTTCATTATTTATCTAATCATTACAATTATAGTTTTCTTTTCAGTGACAAGACACATATTCAAAATTAACACATTAGAAATAGTACTATGACTCTATATTACATTATCTATTGGTTTTTACCACTCATATCAAAATATTGAATCATTATTTGTATTACATAATATTTCCTTTATGGGTTTTCCCCATTACAAACACCGATACATATTTTTTCATCAATTTTTTTGTAGAATACATGAAAATTAAAAAACTATATTTTTACATTGTCATCAAATTGAAAAACTATCTAATAAAAAATGAATTGACTAGATGTCAATACTCTTTGATTTCAGTCATTAAATCACGAGTAAAACTAATTAATATTAATAAAATGAAAAATAAATGTGGTTTCGGGAAATTCCCTTAAAATCAGTTGAAGCATTTTTCATTCATGGATTCATAATATTCCTCAATCGACCATAATTCAGTAAATTTATTTTCGAGTACTAGTTGAAAAATCATAGTAAAATTTTCTCAATGACATATTATTAAATTCAACCCATTATAAGGTATCAATATCTTCTCTTCCATTGATATTCATAACCAACAACCAATACTAAAAATATTAACCTTCAAAATGGTATGTAGAAAATTTCACATTGGGATTATCTGAGTAACTGATGTCTTCAAATATAATTTCTTAGGATTGAACACATACTATAGCTATCAAAGTGTATTATGTTGTGTTGAATAATGGAAGGTGTTTTGTGATCAAATTTTCTAAAAAGGACATGTTCATCAGTGGTGAATGTGTTTTCACTCTCATATAGATAAACCACTATTTATAGCCTATTTCAATTGACCTAGAAAAATTGATTACTACTAAATTTCAATTCCAACCACTGCTGGTTGATGATAGGAAATAATTTAATCCTCATGATGTGTTACTACATCAATATCCATTTTCATAAATGGAATAATCAAACTAGATATATATAGAGTATATTAATCAAAATGGTAATATTCATATTCCATATCTTTTCATGATAATCAAAAATTAAAATCACTAATGGGTTTAATATTATTAATTGTCTCTCTAAAAAAATATTGTAACCATTAATTTTATAGTAACTATAATGAACCATCATAGGCATATTACATATTCCTAAGTATTAAATTGATAATTCATTTTCATACAATATTAGTATCTATATTCTTAATAGTTATATTTATTTATTCAAAATAATTATATAATAAACTCATACATTAAAAATTTGACACCCCCAATATGTATTATTTTATAAAAAATAAATAATAAATAATTTCTTCTAATGAAACAACTACATGATTTTCAAGAAGGCATTGTTTTTTTCAAAATCTTCTATGAAGCCTATGACAAAAATATGAAAATGTGTTACAAGAAAAAATATCTTAGTAAGGGACATATAAAATGTGAATAAACCCACATTCCCTTTTCCAAAGCATGAGATAATATAGAAAAGTTTTGATTTGAAATTAAAACAACTATGAGATCAGGTAGTCATTTACATGCACCTCAAATTGAAAATAATACACAGTCTTATCCATAAAAAAATTAAAAATTATAATTGATAAAATCAAAATCATGACTGTTACGTAGAAAACATGGAAATCTAGGAAAACATTTCATAATAGAAATTTGTGTTACCCTTCAAGATAATAATCTTTTCTTAATGAAGCATATCATTATATTTCCATAAAAAATCAAAAAATTATCATGAAATAAGTTTCCAAGAAAAAAAGGTATGCAGTTTCCTTTTGAATTCATCATTATAAAACCCTTATAATAACACATTCAAAAGGAATAATCTTCTTGATTAATTCTTTAATAATTATATGGAAAAAATTATTATTAACCAGTGCAATGAAGAGTTGAATTGGTATCAATTTTCTTCATAATAATAGATTATGAACTACAATATAAATTAAAAAAACAAAATCATTCATTTTCATCATAAAATACCCTAATATAATTTATCTTAACAATATGATAAATAACATTTTGGATTTATTAAAAATAATTATAAAATTTATACCCCATTGAAAAATCAATATAAAAAATCTAGAGGAACTGTAAATGGTATATTAATTAGAAAAAAATTTAAAACATGAATAATAAAAATATTAATGAAAGTTACACAAGGAATTGGTATATTCTTCTTATACTGTACATGTTGAAAAAAATACATCATTCACAATTTTTAAAAAAATATAAAAATATCCAATTTTGAAAATGATGAAAATTATATTTTTATAAAAGTTGTAAAAAAAATTTAAAAAAATATTAAAATTATAGTTATCAAGCGTTTCATTATATTAATAACATTCCTAATACATTATAATTTAAATAAATTATATGAGAAAAATAAATGATAAAATTTAAAATATTGTTTTAATGAAATCATTCCTACCTAAAATACCATATGGCATTATGTGTTCATTAACAAAATAAAAATAAAAATTATATTAGTTATTTACTATACTAGTAAATTTTTCAGTTTCATTCCATTATAATTAGTCATTTGATGTAATATATTACATTTTTTAATTTAGATACATAACATTTTTTATGTCATACATTTTAAGGATTTTTCCATTATAATCCCCATATATCTAGGGTAGGATAAACTATTCAAATGTGTAATTATTGGATAATATAATTTTTTTTAATCAGGAAAGGACAATTATATTTATATATTGAATAATATTTTATAACCATCAATTAATTTAATTCATGAAAAATAAATCACATCACTTCATAGAGGAGTTAGTCCACATGTATGCACAAACAAAATTTTCATTTTGAATTGATGGATATGTAAGAAAATATATGATATATTATCATTTTAGAATGATAATTGTTTAATAATTATCTAATATATTAATTAAAAATACCATAGTAATTATATTTTTAATTTGGTGATGAAAAATATCCAGATTTTATTATGGAGGTGGTAATCCACACTTACATACAATCAATGTTTTGATTTCCCATAGTATGAAAAAAGTGATTAAAATGTATTGTTCCTTAATAAAAATAGAATTTTAGAATATTTTTGAAATAGATTTTATTATTTCATCCTCGATAAATATATTTTTAAGGAGGTATATGATGAACAAAACTAGATGTATATCAGTGACTTATTATACCTTGTATTTAGATATCCTCTTTTACTTGCACCATAAGTTTTCTGTGATTAGTCCTTTTGTGATATCTGATCCTCTAGGACATGGATTTATGTTTTTTTAATATATTTTAGTTGGTATTGTCCTAACTAGTGTTCTAAAATGGTGTGATGAAGAGATGATATGAGGTGAATTTTTATAAGAGAGGGAACAATATAGAAATGAAATAAATTAAAATGGTAAATTATATATATATATATATATATTATAATAATGTTCGGGGGAACAAAAGAAAAAAAATCAAATGATAACATGTGATACCACAGAAATAAACACAATAAATAACATTCAATTTTTTAGAACTAATCATCTTGTTAAATGAATATAATCAAAGTTTAACCTTCACTATGTCAACATACGTTTTTAACATGATAAAATTATTATATAATCCACAACTAAAAGAGAAATATGAATACACAAATTTTAATAGAGATTATTTCATTACTAATACATAATGATATATGTAATACAACCTCATAAGATTAATATGCAATGTTTAATTGGGTAATTTAGTTCATAACATAACAACATGAAAAAATACAACAACATAATTTAAAAACTCCATAAAATGTTTTTATATTTGATGAATATTCTTGAAATTAATGGGATAACCATGGGATGTACATAATGAGATATAAATCCCATTTAAGGAATGAAAAAACATATCATATGGTAAATGAATATAATTGAGTCATGTGGAAGATCAAGGAAAATAAATAGGTTTGATAATCATGAACCTGAACATTAAAGCATTATATACAATGGAAACATGATGGAAACATAGGAATATTTAATCTACATAATCCATGATTCCATGAGAATAATTCATAACTAACCACAAAAACAATTACATAGTGTACCAAGGGGAACCTCACATTCACCACACATAGAATCTGAAGGGATGAAATCAATTCACATTTCATTTGTAGGATATATAAATTTGAGTTGACATGTTACATTCATGTCATGTACATTAATATGTGTAGCACATATATCATTCACCCTAGGATATATTTTGAAAATATTAATCTCACGATTAATGAGTGTGTGGTAAATACATTGAATTCCATAATAAATGAATGATGGGTATATATATGTGAATACCATTGAGTGTAAATAGAGAGGGGTATTATCTACAAAAAAATTTGGCGTGTAAAATTAAGGGATAATTTCAAAGACATAACGGGCATACATAAAAATTTATAGAGAGGTTTATTGAGATAGAAAGTTGTCTCTCATCACAATTAAGTCATACGGAATATAAAAGTCGGTGTAAAAATATAGAAACGATAAAATATTATAAAAAATTGCATAATGTTAAAGTGATTCGTGAATAATGTTGAGAAAAAGAGGTTCCCTTACACTTAGAGGGAACCCCAAAAATATTTGATGGAGCTTACGAAGATCACGAGGGAATCGTTAGAGGGCTCTATATAGATTTGGGAAATGTAACATAAATCTATAAGTGTATTTAGTGAACAATAATAAGTGTTTTTGGGATTTTTTTTTCAAAAGGAATTTTTATTCTTTTCTAAATTCTAAACATTTGTGTTGGAATATCTATGATTACATAATCCAAAGAAGAAAAATAATCCAATGGTTTTTCCCATAGATTCTACAAAAGAAATTTTCATTTCATTATTCTATATGGAAAAGAACTGAAATCCAAAAAAATAACCATAATGACATGGAAGTTCATTTTTTATAAATAAATGATTTTAAAAGAATAAATTTTAATATATTTATTAGATTACCCATTATTAGTTTATAAAATTAATCAAATGACATAAAAAATTGCTTTAGAGTGGAAACATAATTTTGGTCTTCAATACTCTTTATATTATTTACTATATAACTTTTTTTAAATTTATGATGTTACAATATAGACATTATAATTATAGAATACCACATATTCGTGCAAGGGATGTTCCACCTTTCATTAATGATAAGAAAAGGTGCTTATAAAACCTCATATTTATTAGTGCTAGATAAACACCTTGATAAATCTAAATGTTATCAGTGTAAAAAAAAATTATATGTTTTTAATATATAAATAATATTAATATATATATAATTATTCTATTTATATTCAAAAATTATTTTATTTATATATATTAAATAGAAACCCATGTTTATAATTAATATTTTTTTAACAATTCAAATATATATAATTATTTTTAAAATGTATTTATATAATTATTAATAATGATATATATTTAAATAAATAGATAATTATAACAATATTTATAAATGATAAATAGACTTCTTATATTTAGAATTTTATATTAATAATATTACATAAATTCTTGTTAAATATATATTTATATATAATTAAATTTATAAAATTTATTATATATTTAAATAACTATATGTTTCATGGAAATTGTTCAATAAATATATATATTAAGAGATAATGATGATATCTATGGAAATGATTAGTATTATTTATGTCCATACATTAGGGTTCAGTATGTATAATTGACGTTATATGATCATTAGGTTATTCATATACATGAGTGTGGGGTTCTATATAACAAATTATAGGATTACTTATATTTTGATGACAAATGAATTTGTTTTGTATTCATCCATTTTTATATTGAAACACTCCTTAATAATGCTTTATGTATATATTGATGAGCCATTTTTTATAATCTAGCTTATTATGTATGATTCATTAATGTTATGATGACTAAATTATTGTGTTCTAATAAATACATGTAAAATTACTATAAATATATTTAAATAATAAATATCTATATTATATTAATAATTATAAATTATTATTACGTATATATACCTTTAAAAAATAGAAATTTTTAATTATAATACAAACTACATATATATTTAAATAATTTAAAATTAATTATAAATTTTTTTTATTACATTATAAATATATTTATTTATAATTACTAATATAAATAAATATAAAAAAATCAAAAAATATTTATAATATTATAATAAATAATTTTATTATAATTATATGTTCATAAAAATATATCTACCAATTTATTTATCGTTATATAATAATATTTATTAATATATTTATTTACAATTATAATAATTTAAATATATATATTAAATGAAAATTATAATTACAAATAAATGTTTATATTTGAATAACTATAAAATCAAAATATCTAAATTTATCATATTTATAATTCTTTAAATATATAACATTATATAAATATATTTAAATATATCTACAAATAATTAAAAATTATCTCAAAATATTTTTAATTATAATTATAGATATTTATGTAAATATATTTTTAAATAATTTAAAAATTATAATAAATATATTTATTATAAAAAATTATAAAAATATAAATTTAATAAATTTATTTATTATAAATTCATAATTATAAATAAAACATTATTTATTTAAATTTATATGAATAAGTTAATATATATATATAAATATTTATAAAATTTTGAAAAATATATTTATTTGGTTTTATAAATATATATTTATATATTTACAAATATATAGAAATATGTATATTTATAATTATATACAACTATTTATAACTACATATATTAATAATTATAATAATAAATAAACATATATAATTATAGTTATAAATATAAAAATAATTATTTATTTAAAACATTATAGAAATATAAGAAATAAATTTATTATTTTATAAAATTTAAATTTTTTTAAATATATTTATAAATATATACGAATATTTGTAATTATAATCATAATTATAAATAAACACACACACACACACATATATTTATATAATTATAATATTATAATTTGAATATTATATAAAAAATTTAGATATTAAATATAATGACAATTAATTATAATTTTATAATTATAAATAATTTTTTATTTATTATTAGATATATGGACAAGTAAATATATATTTATTTACAAAATTATAAAGTTACAGCTAGAGTTGGTGGCTTTCTAGAGAGATAATTGATGCTCATAATCATGCATCATACCTAGGTTGATTTCTAGTTGGGCGTAATTTTCCCCTGGCAGGTTGTGATGCAGGCATGAGATGTTGTAGGAATGATACATGACCTAAGAAAGTGGTGACCGAGGCAGAATGATGCAATCATGACGCTTAAGGGGGCATTCAGTCTAGTTAGTGGGACATTGGGCTATGTAATGAGCTACATGCCCACTAGGCCTTCCGGTCAGGTAGTGAACAAATATTTCTTGATTTGTTGGTTATCCATTGGGGGGGTTATGGCATGCCTTTTCATCCTCGGTGTCTGTTGTCTTTGTTTAATTCAATTGTACAACAATCACGTAATATATAATATTATAACAAATATATTTAATATATTTTTATTTTTATAAATATATATAAATATATATATATATTATATATAATTATAGAATTTTAAACATAATAAATTTATTTACTATAATGCTATAATTATTTAAATAAATATATATTTCTTAATAATTATAATTGTAAATAAATAAATATGTCTGTTTATTATAATTTTATAATTATTTAAATATATATATATATATTTCTAATAATAATTATAAAGATAATAATTACTTTCAATATATATATATTATTATTATAGTTTTGTTAACATATGTAATTATATAATTATATACAAATACTTATAAATAAATTTATTATATATAATTATACATATATATATATATATTGATTGAAAATATATAATAATATAAAACTATCTTAATATATAAATAAATATATATAAATATTTATTTTTTAAATAATTATAAATAAATTTATACTTACTTATAGATATAATTATTAATATATATATATGTTTATTATATATGTAATTTTAAAAAATTTAAAATTATATAAATTATTTATTAACATTAGATCTTTATCAGTATTTTTTATTGATAATAATGGTATCCCTTTTTAAGAACTATAAAATGTGCTAATAATATTAGTCTATATCTGTGCTATAAACCTGAGCACTGATAAAGGAGTATTTTATTTGGGATTTTTAGAATAAATAAAGCTCATTTTTAACTGCTTTGATTTCAAAATTGTTAAAACTTCCATTTATTATATCTCTTTAGAAATAATTGATAAAATTCATCACCAATTTTAAATAAATTACAAAAAACGAGTCTTCTCCCTTGCACTATCAAACAGTATTTGAAGTCCACCTCTATCGATACCACCGATGAACCCCTCCTCTACCACCGTGATCCCCACATTTGCTGCTACTGCCACTTCTGTAGTTGCCCAATATGTTGTTGTCATCGCTATTGCGAAACTATGAATCCTCTACCATAGAACCACACCATTACCACTTAACCCCTCCTATATAATGTATCCTCCCCATCATTTTCTTTTACCTCTTTCTCGTACCACAAATATGAAGTTGTGCATCAGGATACTTGTTTGATGATGATGATGAACTCTGTACATCTGTATGGTCCCAGAAACTCAAATATGACGATGTTTTCATCCATATTTTTATAGTTTTATTTTTATTGGGTTTACAAAAATCAACCAATTTTCCAACACATATTTAGGATATGTTTTTTTCTTCCTTATTTTCATTTCTAGGTTGTGGCTACATGGATTTCCATGAGTTTTTTATCATTGTTTTTAGGACCTGCACTTATCATCCATGATAAAATTCTTTCATTAGTTTCTTTTTATTTTATTAATTTATCATTCTAGTGGATTTAGTCATTTTTATACCATAAATGAACTGGAAGAAAACCTCTCATTATGTGTCGAAGATTTATGTCTGATTGAATTAATTTTTTGAAGCATTTATCGAGTTTCTAAGGCTTCCAAATGCATTTCTCGTATAAAAAACATATTTCTAATATGGTTGTGATAATTTTACACTAGATTTATTTGAATATTAAAAAATTAACTATCAAAATTGTTTAGTGATATGGAGTAGGCCGAGATGGGTCATAAAAAATGTTACTAGTCAAACTATAAATAGAGAATCTTTATTTCCAAGGAATATGGAATTAGATTAAACACTTCAATTCATAATCTAGCTCAAAAATACATACCTAAAGATCATTAAGTAGAATGGGTTGTAGATCATTTCTCATGTTTAGAAATTCTATAAGGGATATATATTTTCACCTCTAATTTTTTTTCATGTGTTTATTGTTATGTATATATATTATTGGTTTATTATTTAATTAGAAATTATTTCTGGAAAATCCCCCCGCATGGTGAATTTATTCTACAAGTTTTATTTTTTACCATTCTTCAAGTGATTTCATAAAATTTAAATATTGATCGGTGAAATATATTATAATCATTAAAATTATTTTTGACATATCTCATATTATTTTAAAATCTATATAATCAGTCAATGATATTGATTCTAAGGAATTTTCATTCATATCAAATTCCTTTTGGATTATTATTGTAGTAGTGTGCTTACAAAATAATTATACTACAATATTTATCTTTGTAAGAGGGAGATAAATCATTAAAATTTTCAATGATGATATTTCAATAATAGTTCATTGAATGATGAAATAAATTTAAAATAGGTAGCTTTAATTCCATTTTCTACTAACTCTATTGTATTTCTCAACTGGAGTTTTCATTAACTGATTGTATTCCCTACCTTTCTTATATTTTTAATGAATAACTATTTTATTATCAGTTTATTTCCAATGAAAAAATAGTAATTCTTCCTATTCATTTAGTGGTTTTTTTTCAAATATTAGTTTCATAGTCACAATTTAACTTCTATAGTATTTCAATAAATCCATTATTTTGTTGTTTCGTACATCATGAACCTATTGTATTTTTAACACCCAACACCATTTTCATCTTTTTTACCACTACATCACCATTCTGAACTCCTTCTAATTGAATTTCAAGGTTGATCATGACATTTTGAAAACAAAAATAATGGGAATCGAACACAACTGAGAGTGTGACATAAGTTTCATGTGGACACTATGAAATTTATTATATGGACTAATGAAATAGAAATTGCAGGAGTCAATCCAAAGGGTGACATATATGAAACTGTTTCCATGTAATCCAAAAATATTTGTCCTATTATAATCCCTAATATTATAAGCTGTGGTAAAATGGGTAACAATGTAGGTAAACCAAGTTGAATGCGGATATTGAACATTGGTCTGGAAATTTCCATCCATGTGAATTGAATAATAACATTTAAAGACAAAAAGATCCAATGTGTTTTTGAAAAATACATTTGTGTGATATGGGTTTCCATAAAAATGATCTACCTTGTGATTATTAATAAATTAGACCCACATAACATTTATAATTTATTTTCTAATATTTCTAAAAAAATTTCCAATTATTTTTGAAAACCATAGAATTCTAATTTAACATAAAAAAATAATTTGATAACTATTTTTATCCATCAAAATTTCACATCAAAACCCCTTCTAAAATTTTAATTTCTATTTTATAGAAAATATTTTAAATAGAGAAACTTATTCTGTTTAAAAAAATTTTACTCTTATCATCTTATTAAATGCCTTTAGTTTTATGTAACTACCATAATATTCTCAAAGGTATGGATTATTGTTTAAAAACTATAACATTTTAATTTTTTAACACCATTATTATGTTAAATACCCATATTTTATATTATGAAAAGAGTTTTTCAAATAATATAGCATATAATTTTTATATATTTCAGTTATTACGTTCAATATTTTTATTTATAATTTTCATTAAATATGATTTTTTTTGATCAGGTGCGACGATAAACCTTTTTTCAATTTTTTGATTCTCATGAAAGAAATTAATGATATCCCTATTAAATTAAACATAATATGTGTATTTACTTTGATAAATATTATTTTTTTCAAAAAAATATGACTAATATGTGATTCATGCTCAAATTAAACTATAGATTAAGGTAGGAACATTCTTGTAGTCTAGCTTGGGTGGTTTAATCCACTAGACCTAAGAAGATACCTAAGATACCCCACCTATGTGATGGATTTTTTCGATATGAAGTGTCCAATGTGGTTTTGATTTTTAATTGTTTTAAATAATAATTAGAAACTTAAGTGAATTCAATTAAATTAAAATGGGTTGATTTTAGGATTATGCTCAGGGTGGATTGAATGAATTTTACTTCTTTAGAAAATTTTGTTTTTACTATTTCTCGATGAATCCATTTTTCAAAATAACACTACCATTATTATTTTCTACTATGAGGATAAATAAACTCAGTTACTAATCCACTACACACATATATAACCAAATTCATGATCTCTCTAAGGTATATGGTCGTTTTAGTAATTGAATTTATCTTCCTCAAACACAATTAAGACGAAGAGTGGAAATTACAGAATAATTGAAGTCTTAAATTAGTTAGCCAATTAAAAACAATTTTTTCATAAAATAACATAAAATCTGGGCTTTTCATATTCCTATGATCAACCCATTAATGGTTTATCACTTCATTGATGGTATACTCTCAATGGTGGGAAGAAGATGGCTTACAAGAATCAGACTGAAAAATTAAAACCGCAAAAACAACGAGCGCTCCTCCATGTACATGAATGAAATTCACATCATTGTGTGAAATAATTCACCAAAACATATAGATATCACTGTGATTTGTGATTATAGATCAATAATGAAATAAATGGGATAAATATAAGAGAATTAGTTTATTAAGAACATATAAATACAAAAAAGAAACTTACAAGGAAATTGAAAGAATTACAATGAAACTTTGGGATAAAAACATTACAAAAAACAAAAGATGTCTCCTCTCCCTCACCATCAATGCCATAAATAGAAAATTGGGAAGCCTTAGTCAGAGCCTCAATCAATGTATGACCAACTACTAAATTAATTTCGGCCATAGGGTGGTGGAAAGTAGTGGATAAAAATTGATTCCCTCATTTGACCCAAAGTGGAACCCAACTTGCATCAACCAAACACACACGTCAAAATGTCCTTCAATGTGGCCAAATAAGAGAGAGCCATAGATGATAAAAACTGAGCACCATATATCCCCTATCCTCTGTTAAACTTTGAATCCATTTGGGGTTGTGAATTAGGAGTTATAGCTGGTTTTGTGGGATAACATTCTGGGTCGTAGATTCTAGCCCCAATTTTGATATTTTATTTGGGACGCGTTAATTTCCATCATGGAGGCCAAAATAGCACTGGATAATGAAACTTGATTTGACCTCTTTATGTATTATAGAATCCCACAAAATTTGGGCTTCATTGGGACTTTATTGTGGGCCCCCCATTCTCATTAGTGGGCTGGTGTCCAATCTTCCTTCTCTTGAATTGCTTCCATTCATCTCCAAATATCCCCATCATCCTTTATAAATATTCCATTGATCCCTAAATTAAAAATGTTCCTATTGAAGTGTTAATCCATTTACGAAAATATAAAATTAATATATGTATAATTAGATCACTAAAATCAAATGAATCATTTGAACTAAATTGTTGTACATTAGGGATGAAGTGCACAAATGATGAGAATGGATATTCAAAAGTCAAATCCACTAAATCAGGCTCATAAGATCAAAAATGAACATTTAATACCATTAAAATTTAATTAACATATGTTTTTTATTAGATAATTATACACCCATCTTGATATTTTCTATTGCCAAGAAATATGTATCTCAACAATATCAAATTTGAATTCCCTTTTCCAAAAACATTTTAATACACAATGATAAAAAAAACTCTTATACCAAAAAGTCATCAAACCCATCAAAATATTTTATTACAAGACAGTTTCATTAGGATATCCCAATCCATATCCCATTACTTTCTTCAAATTCATCGTCATATTTCATCCAGTATCAATTAAGAGTGATGATGTGTTGTGCATCTCATTAGACACGAGGCTTCATTTTAATTCAAGGAGGAAATGCTGAATGTGCTAGGTGGAATCACATTTAAATATTGAGATTATTATTAATGTTTTTATTGTATTATTTTATGGTATTTTGATTTTGTTTTTTTTATTTGTTGAAATTTTTCCATGGTAATTGAAATTACAATCAAAATATTCAACCACTACAGCGAGACTTTGCTGATGACTCACAAGCTGAGAAACCTTAGGTAACCAAGTAAATCCCACATACTCGTGAATTATCTTGAGTTAAATAAGAAAAAAAAATCAAATTACCATAAATAGAGATAAAATTACTATCTATGTGCTAGAAAACTATGGAGTCACGATCCCCAAGTGCTGAAAGCCACACATTTGGTCATTTCATTTCTCTATGTACATATTTATTGTTTTTTTAATACTTCTATTAAAACTAAAATGATCACCAAACCTATTATATTTATTTGGTGGACCTCATTAACTCAAACTATTACCCCATTGTCCAAAGGACCAACATTTTGATATTTTTTTGGATGAAAATATAAATGTTGAAATATCACATTTGAGAGCCATACTTTCCAAAATCTATGTTAATGAAATTATACATGGATTTAAATCATAATAATGGAATGATAAATTATTTGATATTCAGTTTCAGTTTTTTCAATGTGTATTATCATGTTCAAAGTTAAAGGAATTTTTCTTTCCATTTACACACATCTTTTTTAAATCATTTTTTTCACACAAAATGAAGAAAAACTAATTTCATCTCCCCCCAACATAAAATAACAATGTCCCCGGTTTTTGATGAAATGAACATTTATAAGTATTATAGGAAGATAAGGAAATTTAAAAAAGGAAATTGGAATATAGGGATCATTTAATGAAGTCACCTAGTGGTTGATGTTGAAGTTCCTACAGCTCTTATTTAGTCCATTGATATCCATGTCACTTGCATAGTTCCCTAGTGAAAAAAAAATAAAAATAAACATACAAACCAAACAAATATATATATATATATATTTATTTATAAAAAAAGTAAAATATAAGTATATATATAAATTATAGAATAAGTAATAACAATAAGTTGTAGGGTAGTGGTAAGTGTGCACCCCTATCTCTCTTTGGTCCCGAGTTCGATTCCCCACGGCTTCACCGATTGTGATAGGGCTTGAACAAAAACATATGTCATGTCCCTATTTATTATTATTAAATTTTTTTTTTGTGTTTTTATTTTAACCTATAATCACATAAAAATAAAATAAAATAAACTGATGATACATTGTCTTCTTTTTAAAAATCATGTTAAGGTACTACTCAAGTATCACACCACGTGACAATGATGAATATGGATCTCCCCTTTCGTACCCATCTATACACAGAATAGAATAATTGATCAACAATATACTTTTTTAAATATAAAAATTATTCATTAATCCTATTTAAAATATTATTCTCCAATATGAAAACCATGGTTTGCCTCCCATGCATCATTTTGGTTTAATATCGCTAGCTCGACATGGATTCTTAATTTTTAAAGTATATTCTTAATCAAAGATTGGTTCACAGAAGTTTTCATCAACATCAATTTTTTTGGAATGGTTCAATTATTGGAATGAGTCAATGACCATTAACTTTGAATGTTTTTCCCATTAGTGGGATCTTGAATCTCTACATCCCCATGGGTGTACACCTTATGCACTATGTATGGACCTGACCATCTAGAACTCCCCTTTCCTGGGTGTAATTTGTTTATAACTATACAAAAGAATAGGCTTACCTGGTATAATGTGTTTTGTTTTAGGATTTGGAGATAGGTAGGATTTTACTTTTGATTTATTGATCTATGAATTTTCATAAGACTCCATCCTATGTTCCTCAAGTTCATTGATATCTAATTTCCATTTTGTTTCAGCCAATGAGAGGTCAAAATTCATTTTCATCATTTCCCAAAAATCCATATATCCAATCTACAATAGAAAATGGAATTATTTACCATAAACCAACCTCTATTGGCACATTCCGAAAATGGTTTTATATGCGGTTCGATAGCCCAAAGAGAATTTAAGAGTTTGTATGACCAATATTTCATGGAAGGATTAACAGTTTTCTCAAGAATTTGTATACTTTCTTGATTGGATAACTCAGCTTGACCATTGTTCTATGGGTGGTAAGTAGTGGAAACATTGTGTGAAATTCTATATTTTTCCATGAGTGATGAGAATTGATTATTGCAAAAATGAGTTCGGGGATCACTAATGATTACCCTAGGAATTCCAAATCCGGAGAAGATGTTTTTCATGAGAAATCTAGTAAAAGTTTGATGATCATTTGATTTTTTAGGAATGGAATCAACCCATTTTGAGACATAATTGACAATTAATATAATGTAATGATATCACTTAGAGTTTGGTAAGGGACCCATGAAATAAATTCCCCAACATTCCAAGATTTTAACCACTATGATGTGATTGGGTGGCATTTGATTCCATTTCGTGATGGACCCTACTTGTTGACACCTATGATAGCTTTGAAAAAATGTGTAGGAGTCCCTTGAGAGGGTGGACCAAAATTGACCACACTAAATAACCATAGAAGATGTTTTATTAGATGAAAAGTAACCTCCACATTCCTCACAATGACAAAATATTTGGATGGGGTCTTGATCAGATTCTGGGACACACCACCTAATGACTTGGTCAGGGAAGAACTTATAGAGGTATGGATCATCGAACAGATAGTGCATAACGTTAGAAAGGAATTTCCTTCGATCTTGTGTCCCTATGACATTTATAATGACTCATGTAGCTATGAATTTGGCTATGTCGGCATACCATGGGTAGTCAATCATAGATTATAGATGTTTATCATGGAATAAATCAAACACAGAAATGTGATTTGAGTTTACTTTGATGTCCATCCAAGAGAGCTGGTCATCTATATCAATTTCAACACCCTTTTTTTCCTTGATTATGAAGTCAAATTATTATAAGAGAAGGACCCACCTAAACAATCTATCTTTAGCATCTTGATTTTGGAAGAGGTATTTTAGTTCAGAATGTTTAGTGAAGTAAATGATGGGCGGTCCTATGAAATAGGATCTAAATTTCTTTAAGGTAAAATCAATATAATAAAACTCTTTTTTAGTGGTGGTTTTGTTTATTTGGGCATCATTTAAGAATTTTCTTGCATAAGAAATGACATAATGAGTTTTATTTCAATGTTTTCCTAACAAAACTCCTATAGAAAAGTCATTGGAATCACACATAAGTTCAAAAGGTATATTTGAATTTGGATATTTCATAATAGGAGGAGAGGTGATAGAGGATTTGAGGGTTGAGAATGAACCCTCATAGCATTCTGTACAAACAAATGGAGAATCATTTACTTGTAGATCACAATGCGGAAGGGAGATTGAACTAAAGTCCTTGATGAATATTCTGCAGAAACATGTGTGTCCTAAAAAAGACCTCACTTCCTTAATAGTTTTGGGTGATTGAAGGTCAAAAATGATGTCAACCTTGGATCTATCAACTTCAATCCCCCTACCCAAGAATATATGGCCTAGAACTTGTCCCTCATTAACCGTGAAATGGAATTTTCCCAGTTTAGGACCAGATTATTTTCTTTAAATCATGATAATACTCTCTCCACATTACTCATACATCCCTCAAATTTATCCCTAGACACAGATAATTAATCCATTAAGACATCAATAAAATCTCATACCATGTTTAAGAATATTCCCATCATCTACCACTAGAAGGTTCTAGTGGCATAGCATAACCCGAAGGCCTGTTTTTGAAGGAAAAGGTGCTGAATGGACATGTAAGTGTCGTTTTCTCTTGAAACTGTATGTATTCCTCAATCAGATTGTACCCTACGTAACCATCTACGAAACATTACAATGCATGACATGCCACTCTCTCAAGGACATGGTCAATGCATGGTAAGGGTAAATGGTCCTTCTTGGTAAATGAGTTTAACATCCTATAGTCGATACAGACTCTCTAACCACTACTCACACTAGTTGGAAGAATTTCTCCTTCCTAATTGGTTATTACTGTGACTCCTGCCTTCTTGGGAACTACTTGGACTGGGCTCACCCACTCACTCTTAGCAATGGGATTGATGATACTAGTTTTTAACAATTTCCGAAGTTCCTTCCTTACTACCTCTATGAGATTAGGATTGAGTTTCCATTGAGGTTGATGACATGGATTTGAATCATATTCAACTACCATCTTATGAGTGATAATAAGTGGGATAATCCTAGGAATATCAGACTGGGTCCAACTAATGGATTTCTATTATATTCTAAGGACATCTAGAAGCATCCTCTCAGGATTGGCGTCAAGGTAAGAATAAATAACAATAATATGTGGTTGATTTTCCCCTAGGAAGGCATACATGAGTGCAATGGGAAGATCCATTAATTAAAGATCATGTTGGTTTATAATTTTAGTAGAAGATTGGGACATTGGATAAAGATCAATTTTGTTACCTAGAGTTTTAGATAGGATTGAATCCCCACATGTAGAAGTTTTAGCTACAAGATAAGCATGATCAGATTTAGGGAAGGAAGTTGGAGTGTTCTCTATGAATGTGGTTTCTTGAAATGTTTCACTGATTGTAAGACCTAATACTTCATCAAAAGAGAAATTTAAAAATGATTCAAGCAAAGGAGATAAAATTATTTCAAGTGAACGAAGGAAATAAATCTCATTCAAAATTAAAAATCCATCAAATATTCATTGATGTTCTATGGATTCATTATCAATGTGTCCTATCATTTTTATTTCACAAATATACTTGTCAACCCTTATTTGTGATATTTTATTATAGATGTTCAAGTCTAGACTCATGTTTCCAAAGGTGATGGTCATGATCCCATTTTAAACATGAATAATAGAGTTGATTGTTTCATGGAAAGGATGACCAAGGATGATTTGGGTTTCTTCCTTATTTCATAGGTTTTAATGGTTTTCAAGGGAAATGAAGTCAGCTGGGTAGATGAAGTTTTATACAATTACCATAACGTCCTTTAATATCCCCTTTGGAACCCTAATGCTACGATTAGCAAGTTGAAGTGTGACAGATATGGGTTGGAGATCTTCTAGGCCTAACTAGAAATACACATTATATGGGGGGAGATTGACACTAGAACGTAGTTCACACAAGGCCTTGACAACTTTTCCCTCTCCTAGTTCAACATTGATGTAAGGGCAACCCGAGTCTTTCAATTTAGGAGGAATGGTCCCTTGAATGGTCGTACTGAAATTCACAGCTAAAATGACTTGTTTTTTATGCTAATATTTTCTTTTAAAAGTGAAAAAGTATTTAAGGTACATTGATTATGCAGGTATGGTTTCTATTTCATCAAGAAGGGGAATGCTCAACTTGACTTTTGAGAAGATTTTACTCAATGTTTCACTCAATTCATTTTTTGTTTCCCCCCTCATGCGTTGAGTAAATGGTAACGGTTGTGGGGTTGTTTTTTGAAGTGTTTTTTCGTTGATGATGTTATCATGTTTTTTAGTTTTATCATTTGGTTCATTTGAATTTTTATCCATGTTTGAATCTTCCGGTGGGTTTTGAATTAGTTGTTCATGTTTCTCAATTGGTTTCCCACATCTTAAAAAAGTCACAACCTTTAGTTGTTCATGATTTTTTTGAGTGAAACTTGGCTCCCCTTAAATTTGAGGATGGTACTGCCTGAGTGGTAATGGGTACCTTTCCAGTTTTGATTGTTTAATGTTCATGTTTTAGGTAAGAGACTTACTAGTTCATCCTTTCCATTTGTTTGCATAGTTTTTCTATTAGGCATTGTGGAACAGTTTAGGTTGGTGATTAAGAAGATTGGTTTATCGTATGGGGATATTTTTGAGGTGGGGTGGTTTTTTGAAAATGGACTGGTGGTGGTTGGTATTGGATAAATTGAGTATGGAACTTGTTATGGGTTTTTTAGTTCAGATGGGGGTACGTATTTTGTCCAAGTGGTTGGATATGTTGTTAGTTATCTATCCAGCAGAAGCCTAGGTGGTCATTATACCTTGGGTTGAAGGTGTTTTGGTATCGAGGATTTTTAATGTTTATGTCATTTACATTTTCTGAGGGTTCTCCTAAAATAACATCACTGTTGGATGGAATGGTTTGGCAGTTGTCTGACCTATGTTCATGTTTTTCACAAATTGTGCAAACAAGGTCTATAGTTTGGATTTCTTGGAGATTTCTAAGGTCTATCCCTTCAAAATTCATAGAGAGTACTATGAGTGTAGCCCTAATTCATTCCATTTCTCTATGTGTATGAATTCAACTAGTTCTTCATGGTTTTTCTTAGTTAGGTGGAGTTCCCCATGGTTGGTTTTGTTCCGAAAGGATTTCAAGATATTCGTAAGAATCATTTGGGGCTTTGTTTTTAAAGGTTTCATTATACATCATCTCAATAAATTTTTTGTTCCTTGGGCCCAACCCTTCATAAAAAATTTATAACATGTTCAGGTATATAAAAAACATGATGTGGAACCATGTTTAGGGTTTCCTTTTACATCTCCCATGTTTCATAGAATGACTCTCCATCATTTTCAAAAAAAAATTGGATTCTCTTTTTATGTGCAATTGTTTTGTGGGGAGGGAATTATTTTTTGTATAGTTCTCTTTGTAATTGGCCTCAATAGTTAATTGATGATGGTCTCAAAATTGTTATCCAATTTGTTGCTCTGTCATTTAGAAAAAAGGAAATACCATCATATTATCATATTCTAGTTGATGTGGGTGACACATGGTTTCTACAATGTCATTTAACTCCTTAACGTGAAGGTATGGCATCTCAAACTCAATTCCATGGAATGTTGGAAAGTGCCTTGGATAAGTGGTTTAAATATTTAGTTTGCAAATACTAGGTAGTTTTGTCTAATTCACGTGGTGGAATTGTTCTTGGATGGTGTGAAGAAGTCATTCATGGTTTGATCGACTGCATTCTCATTGTTTGGGGATGACTAATTTGGATTTTAATTTTGGTTGCCACCTGGGTTTATGAGTTGGTTTCATTGAATACCTTCCATTGAAATGGGAATTTCTTTTGACTCTAGAGTATCAAGATTATTAGGATATAATGTAAAAAATCCCCTAGGTTCACCTGACTCCCCAATCCTAGGACTTTCCACCCAAATAAGTCTGTTTGAATTATCACTGGTGTAGGCAGACATGCACAAAAAGAAAACAAATGAGAAAGGTACAAGTTATGAGATCTTGGGTGAGAATAGAAGAAAGGGGAAGATGAAAGAAGGTTTTTGTCTAAGGTACTTACATGGTCCCTGACGATGACTCCAAAAATTGATTCATCCTCAAATTTACCAATGATATAAAGGTAGAACGGTCCTTGTAGTCTAGCTTGGGTTATTGAATCCATTGAGACCAAAGAATATACCTAAGATACACAACCTATGTGATGTATTTTTCACTATGAATTGTCCAACATGGTTTTGATATTAAATGGTTTAAAATAACACTTAAAACCCTAAGTGAATTCAATTCAATGAAAATTGATTTATCTTAGGATTATGTTCAGGCTAGATTGAATGAATTTTACCTCTTTAAACAATTTTGGGTTTACTAATTCTTGATGAAATCATTCTTCAAAATGACACAACCATCGTTATTTTCTAGTCTGAGGATAAATAAACTCAATTAATAATCCCCTGCACACATAGAGATCAAAATTCGTGATCTCACAAAGGTATATGGTAATTTTATTACTTGTATTTAGCTTCCTTAAACACAGTGAATTTGAAGTGTGGAAATAACTGAAGAATTGAAGTCTTAAATTAGTTAGCCAATTAATATCAACTCATTTGTAAAATAACATTAAATCTTGCATTGGATATTCTTATGATCATCCCATTAAAGGGTTATCCATCCATTGATGGTATAATCTCAATGGTGGGAAGAAGATGGCTAACAATAATTTGTCTAAAGAAATTATTACTGTGAAAATAATGAGCACTTCTCCGTGTGCGTGAATGAAATTCACACATATGTGTGAAATAATTCACCAAAACATAGAGATATCACTGTGATTTGTGATTATAGAGAAATAATAAAATAAATTTTAAGAGTATAAGAGAAATATTTTTTTTGAGAACATAGAAATACAAAAAATAATCTTATATGACAATTGAATGAATTACAAAAAAACATTGGCATAATAACATTAGAAAACAAGATATGTCTCTTCCCCCTCACCAACACTACCTTTAATAGGAAATTGTAAATCCTTAGGCCAATCCTCAATTAATTTGTGACCAATTATTAAATTAATTTAGGCTTCGGGGTGGTGTAATGTAGTGGAAAAATGTGATTCTATCCTTTGACCCGAAGTAGAAGCTAGCATGAATCAACCAAACAGATGCATCGATCTATCCTTATAGATGACTGAATTAGAGTGGTCCATAGAATATGAAAATAGATCTCTGTATTTCCCATAACCTCCTGTAAAATATGGGCCAATTTGTTGTTGTTAATCAAGAGTTATATCCATTTTAGTGGGATAACATTCTATGCCGCAGATTCTGGCCCAAATTTTGATATTCTATTTGGGCCGCCTTAATTTTCATCATGGAGTCTGAATTAGTACATGATCATGAAGATTGATTTTTTAATATTTATGTATTATTGTATAACACTAAATTTGGTCTTTATTGGGCCGGACTTGTCGTCCCAGCTTTCTCATCAGTGTGTTGGTGTCCAACCGGACTTCTCTAGAATTTCTTCTATTCATCTCCAAATATCCCAATCAACCATTATGAATCTTCCATTGATCCCTGAATGAAAAATGTTCATATTGAAGTGTAAAAACATGTCCCAAATTTTCAAATTAAAAAATGGATAATTATATTCCTAAAATCATATGAATCATTGAGCCTAAATTGGTGTACATTAGGCATGAAGTGCACGAATGATGATAATGGATGTTCAAAATTAAAATCCACTAACTCTAGCCCATAAGATACAAAATTAACATTTAATAAAATTAAAATGTAATAAAAATATGTGTTTTTATTGGATAATAAATATGTATAAATAAAGGATGGATGAAAATTGTATCACAGAAGAGTATGAAGATGGAGTGAAGAAGTTCATCATGTTAACAAAAGATCATATATATGACCCTTCTTGAATCATTTTTTTGTATTGAAACTATTTATATGCAAGACTTATTTTTTCATATGCATTGTAAGAACAATAGATCAATCATAGAATTGGTCGATGTTATAAATGTATGAATGAACATAAGAAATTTTGTATATATCTTTTGATTGGGATATCATGACATTTTATGGATCATCTGCTCTGATTACATGTGTGAAAAATAAAGATGACTGTATCGATAATGTGATTATAGATTTGAATGATGATGATGTTCTTATTGAGGAAATGAAAATTCTAGTTCAAGATGAACTTTGATATTTAAAAAATACTTTGAGAATATAATGTGTGGTGAAAATATTTCATGATATGCTTGTGGCACGAAATATTCATCATTTTAAACTATACGGATTCTTTAAATTTTGAATGCACAGATTTAATGGAGTCTAACTATTTTTACCTAACTACCTTATTTAAAGAATTATAAAATCTCTGGAGATAATGATCTCTCTAGCTGAACATGGTATTCCAAACTAATCCTACATTTTATGTGTGTGATTTTTGACAGAACACATGCATACACAAATGATTGTATATTGTTTTGAAAAGACCAAAAATAACATAATCAATTACCAAAGTGATTTTCTTCTAGATTCAAGTATATCAAATTTGGACGAATAAAATATGTATGGTAATTATTCATAAATCCAAGGTTTAGGACCCTATATGAAAGTGAGTTGACAGTATTTCAGTTAACATGATACCTAGAAATGGGAAATAATGGTAGGAAACATCACCACCCAGAAGAATCTCCTTAGTAGATTAAATTTAATCATGAGCATCCTAAATTTTGAAAATAGCTGAGAAACCATCATCTTTCATTACATAAAAATGGAATGAATCCTTTTGGTTTTCAAACCATTACTCACAATACATGGTCATTTATGTTGGTATATTATTTTATTCCACCATGGTTATGAATAAAAATAAATAATATCATGTTGTCTATGTTTATATTAGAACAATGACCCATGTAATGATATTGATGTTTACATTTCTCCATTGATTTAGGATTTAGAATTATTATGGGATTCAAGTGTTACGTTGTATGACAGTTATAGTAATTGAGACATTATGTTAAGATCCATGTTATATGGGATGAAAAATTACATTCCTTATTATATAAAATTTTAAGGATATATCATTAAATAAACTCAAGGGTTTATCAATTAAAAAATTTACACAATCAATTACCTAGAAAAATCAACATAGACTGCATTTTTAAGAAGTTACATATTTATAGCCTCATGACATGAGTGTTAATATAGGATGACATCATTAGATAACAGTTTAGAAGAAAATATATCATTGTCTCTACTAAAAAGTGATCAATAACTTTAGAATTTAAAAAGGGTGGGAATTTATTTTGGTAAACCATTCTCAAAAAAAAATTCAAAAACCCATAGGAAAAAGGAGATAATTTTTTTAATTACCATTCAATAATTTTCTATTCATCGAATTTTTTTTTGATGTTATACATATTAAAAAAAATTAATGTGATAGTGTCATCGATACATTTCTAAATACATCTTGGAAGATAAAATATTGAATTAAGGATACATTTTATATTGTTTACATGAGAATATGGGAAGAGTTGGTGCCAGTGAATGGTAAAAATAACCATTTCTTTCTCCAACTATATTCACTCATTCTGGGTAAGAGAGATATCTATTTTGAAACTTCTTGAATGAATTCAGGGATTTATAGGGGTATTTATTGTATATAAAGAATATATTTTCCACGAACATTTTAATGTTAATGGGTCTGAAATCACATGGAATTAAATTTTTTATGCATGATCTAATTCAGGTATCCTTACATGGCATTCCACCAAGGAATTCACTTCATTAATTAAAAAACATATATTTATTTTTCAAATCTATATTCAACAAAGTTATAGAACCTTCAAAAATTTCCACCTATCAAAGGTTATATTTCAATCATATTATGTCAATTTGAAATGTTCATCTCAATGACAATATTAAATATGATAGATCACCTTCAGAGAGATATTTGACAAGGTGGCCCAGTACATTTTTAATGGATATATACCATTAAAAAATATATTATTATTTTGAAAGGGTTTATCCATTTTTTATCCACGGAGATGTATTATAGAGCCGTATATTTTTTTAGAAGTTGTAAAATTCTATATTGAGTACCTATATGTTGTAGAATGAATTGTTTTACCGAAATCTCATCATACATGGCAACATAATGGTGATATACTTTAACTTAGAGATGTTGTCAGAATCAATATTATAGACCATGATCAGTCCCCCATTATGTTTTCTATAATATTTTAGATGTTTCACCATTTGATGAAACCCAAAACAAAATTATTAGGCATTTAAATCAATCATGGGATGAAATAATCCTATAACATATATATAATAAATTGTTTATTGGCTAGTTTTGGAACTATGTATTTAATGATTTAGATGAAAATATGTTTTCAATTTTAGAACCACATTAATGGATAGGAAGAGGAAAAAGTGTGTCTGTATTATATTATAATGGTTATATAATTAATTAATATACAATCCATAAAAATGATAAGGATGAATAATTTTATATGAAAAATAGTTTTGTTAAACTTTCGGCTAAGGTGATGCATATTTCTGTTACTCAGGGAATTAATCCAATTTACATGAATATGTCATGATTTTTCATCATAAAAAATACATGGTATTTGGAAAATAAAACCTTCCAATTGATGATATATCAATGAAATTGGGTTGATAATAGGAGTGGTATTACAATAGCTGAATTTGGATTTCTGAAAATGGATTTTGTTATAAAATCGTAAAAACAGAACAATTTATAATGGAATAATTGGCCGTACACGAAATTTTTATTCATATTCCTCAAGAACAATGTGGTCAGTTGTTCTGTTATCGACCAAAACCACTAAAGGGTGAGATAAAAAATCAATCGAGGATGATCTATTAAATAGGATATCATTATAACATCCCAATGGTCCCAGTGTAGATGTAGTTTTTTTATGTTAGATGAGACCAGAATTAATCAATTTGGATACTTTATAGAGGTGTCAATTTAGTTAAAAATTTATAAAATATTTCAATGATCAAGATAATTTTCTTGTAATATACATTGTGTTACCTCATGTTATCATTTATTCACTGCTACATTTATATAATCTTAATTAAATGTTAAAAAACATATACAGATAATGTCTTTTGTATATGTTGGTGCTCCCAATCTTAAAGAACAACTGATATCTCAACCTACTACTCCTAAAAGTACATATGAACAACGACCATCTGCACATGTTAGTGCTCCCAATCCCGTGGAGAAAAAAGTTCCTCAACCTACTACTACTCCATGTTCATAGGTATGCCAACCATATGATAATTTATACACAACTTCTCCAATGAAATAACATATTGACGATGTTGAATCATGGAATATTTAAGGAGATGTAGGACTAAAAAGTGGAAAAACATGAGTTACGTAATTTGACAGTGATAGAAAACATTATTAAGGAGAAAAGACAAAAGATTAAATACGAGGTTTGATAGAATGTGTCGGGCCTTCATGTCAACCCTAACAAGTCCATGTTCAAAAGTTACATTAGAATCCTCACTCAACAAGATGTTCTGTTTAATGTAGCTTCATGGAACCATGTTATTCCCACACTTAAGACTCTAAATTATGAAGTTATTATGATAAAATAAAGTTATAATTTCATTATTTTACAGAAAATTAAATAATGAATCATTGACTTAGTCTTTATAATCCATTGATGATTTAATTTATTACTGATTTATCCCACAAAAAAATATATTAATTCTAGATGAATGGATTTACATTAGATTTATCACATGTCTAATGAGATTTATTCTTAATTATGTTAAAGGGAAAATATACCCACACCCACCTCTTATGTATGCACGACTAATATCCCAAGAACCATGGGATGAATTTATGGGTCATTGTACAGATATGGTATTCCAAGTACATTGGGGATAATAATACAATGCTTGAAAACATTTGAATTCTTCACATTGAATAAAAAAATTACTTATAAAGTATGAAAATATTTCTTAAAACAAGGAATGGTAATAAAAATCAATGTAACCCTACTTTAGAAAAAGGATGGGATACATTGTAATGGAAAAAAATCATACACACTTTAAATTTAATGTAATACTTTAATGTGAACTAAATAAAAATCATAATATTATTCCTCTATTTATATGTAGATTGATGAACCAAATTTAATGTTCTAAATCCATCCCACACTATGTTCTATGCATGGAGGAATTTTTAAAGAAATGTGTGATATTTTTAATTGAAAATATACAATAATTGTCGAAACATGTGTATATATGTAATATTTTTTTCAGTAAATCACTATTACATAATAATGATGAATTATTTTCCTATTTTTTAACTAAAATAGTCACATTAATCATCAAAAAATATACAATATAAACTCCTACTCTCGGTGTAATTAATGTGACCATTATTGTATGGCAATTTCAAAGGCATGGTTATAGTTGTGACACCTTGAATATATTTTGAAAAAACACAAGAGGATGGAAATTATAAAGAAATGAAATAGAAGAAATATTGAATAGATACCCATGAAGAACTATTATAATAGTATATGTAGCATCTAGAATATTTTGTGGGTGGGGGAGTAAATTGAATAATCAAATCAAGAACAACTATTACATTAAGATCCTCCACCCCTAGTATCTTGGAGTGGAGTGATTCCCCTCAAAGGGTTTTCTTATTTGAGGTAATCAATATTCTAATAATTATTTTTATGAAATGTGATTTAAAAATAAACTGATACCTTTATTATACTGATATTATAATGGGTAAAAATTAACCATGATTTATATCTACTAACAACCACCCATTAGCTTGTAGAGAGGCCTATAATGATCAATGTCTATGATGAAATTCAACACAAGAAACCAATTCCAATAGATAATGTGAGAGTGCTGATTTTCATTTATAATCATCCAAGTGTTGGGCTACCTACTTCACATGATGATGATGTTATTTATATGATCAACCAATCTATTGGAACATTAATCACATTTCAATAATATCTTGTAAAAAAATTAGCGACTATGAGGCATTCAATTCTAATTTTTTTCATTATAAACATTTAGTAATTAATGAAGAGATGTATGGACCGATGAATTTTGTAATAAATATAAATAAAGAAGGGGGTGAAATAAATGAATGACCAAAAACCTTTTGAAGGATCGACAAACTGATCAAAAATAACTTCTGAACAAAACATTACCCATCTCATTCTATATTCGGATTTAATAACATTGAGGGTTAATTTGGATACAAAATCACAAATTTGTACTATTTACATAGTTATCTTCAATAAATATATGTATACATAGGATGATTCAAAATACATTGGTGTTGAGAATGAAAATGAAATCCTAAACTATGAATGGCTTGGTGCCATAGTTTTAAATTTATTCATGATGTATGTTTTCAGGATTTGATTTTCAAAAAAGTTATATACTATGTTAATTATGATTAAATATATTTCAATTTTCTAGATGATGTATATATAAAAAAATGAATGGATTTCCCCATTGAATAAATTTTTCACTCAAAATCCCTCACACCACCTCTACATAATAAAAAGAAATTAATTCCAAAAAATTCTATGAAATTGTGGAAGGCTTGACCAAATCATTGGAAAAAAATTATGGTTGATATAATATTCCTAATAACATCATTAGATGAGTAACATAGTAAAATTAAATCATATAAAATATATTTTTATTTATATAATTAAATATTCCTTTTTTTGTTTTTAGGAAATAATTGATGCTCATTTTAGTCAATTTTGATACTCCAATGATTTACTTCCATGATTCACTACACAAATACCCAAAAAACAGAAAACACATGATGACATTAGTCAATAAGTAGTATATTACATCCATAATTTTAGAACTAAATAATATGTTATATAATTTAAATTATGTTTAAATGAACATTTAGTTCTGATAGGGTGGAGCGTCAATATCGTGAAAAATAATGAATGAGGAAAGGGGCTAAGTATAAGGATGATGAAATTTTCTAAGATAGGAAATTTATTAGGGTGTATATTTTTATTTTTTAATATATAAACACATAAAAAATACCTTTTTCTTCTAAATTTTTATGTAATTTCCAAAAAAATCTAATGAATGAGGTTTTGGTTGTTATATTTGTAAATTTATTAGTGATATCATATTCAATGGACAAACTAGCATCCCCAAAAAGATTTTTTCAAAGATAATTACTATTTATTTGAAAATATCTATTATCATTTATGTATTTATATTTTTATTGTAAATCAATGACTGTATAAAACACTCAAATTCACTAAACAATAACTATTTTCTTTTAAAATAATCGGCAACATACATGATTACATAATGTACACGAATAACACGAATATGTGACTTAAATGGAAGTAATGTATTTTTTCATATATATATATGACTAATTTATTTACTTGTGATATTAACCATATAAGAATTTATTTCTCATACAGTTGGATTCCATTGATCGAGTTGTGGTGGTTAGATCAAAGCTTCTCATACTCATAAGAGATTGTGATTCGAGGCTACAAGTAAGATAATTGCCAAAATGAAATGAGTCAAGAATTTTTTCAACCATCTGGAAAAATATGAATTCATACAACTTGTTTAATAAAATTTTTCATCATTTTATCTATATTTTTTTAATTTTCTTATCATTTTTATCTAACATTTATGTATATTTTTCATTGATTGATACACTTTCTATTGATTCTCTTTTTTGAGTTTTTAAAATTCCATGGATTTGATATTATTTAGAGAAAAAACATTCCACGTTGAATGCCCAAAAATAAAGGATACACATTTATTCATTTTGGATACATCACTTGATATGATGGGAAAATGACCTTCCTCCACTCTCTAAGAGTAAAACAATAATAATGGATTTTCACCTAAGAACATCTAGTCAATATGAAATGTTGTAGTCTAAAAAATAATGGTAATTAAAATCATATTATCAATCATAGTTAATTTTTGTTTTGAGACATTAGGATTTGTAAGATTCAGATTTATCTCCATCTAACTCACGGTGTGATATTTATGACTCCAAGTGCTTCTTTCTATTTAATATTTTCATAAAATTTAGTAAAAAAATCATCATACTAAAAACTGATAAAAAAAATTATATTGTTTTTATATATTATGAAAATGGTATGTATGTAATTTTTGACATGTATAAATCAACCCCACCTCAATCAGATGCTTGGAGTGACCGATATAACTCTAGGGGCACCTTTTTTTTACAATGATAACTTTATTTACATTAAAAATTAAATATAAAATACATGAAACTAATAAAACAAATTAATATTACATTTATATTTTTAGAACCAATCCATATGTCATTTGTGATTTTTACGAGCCAATTGAAACTCTATTTGATGTACAGTGTAACTGCTACGACCAAAAGTGTGTCTATTTATTTAAATATGTCATTAATTTTAGAAAAATGAAAATTGAAATTAAAAAAACTTAGAAAACACATTGAAATTTTATTTATACTTCTTGAAAATGATCCATATATATTTTTTACTCATATGAATAAATTTCACCACAATCGGATGGAGAGTGGGACCACTATAACTCTATGTGTTTTTATTAATTTATAATCAGAATTAAGTTTATTAAAAAGAACATGTAATATAATTAATATCATGAAAATAATTTAGAATGTTTTGATACTTTAAGAAAATGATCCATATATCTTTTTGACAAGTTGGATTAAATTATAACTCAATATAATGAATGGTGTGACTGGTATAATTCAATGTGTTTCTATTTATTTAAAATTCCCATTAATTTTAGAAATAATAAAAAGAGACATATTGTAAACTGCGAAAACAAATTCAGATTGAATAAATAATATAGAACAATGATCCAAAACAAATTTTTTAATTTTGGGAATTAACCACACCTCAATTGGATCCATGGTTTCACTAATATAACTCTATGTGTGTCATTATATTTAAAATTAGAATTTCTTTTAATAAAAATAACAAGTGACATACTGAAAACTATGAAGCCAAAATTGTATTAATTTAATACTAAATGAAAATGACACATAAGTAATTTTTACAAGTACGAATCAAACATACCTCAATATGATGCACATTGTGACTCGTATAATTCCACCTCTCTCTATTTTCAATTGACATCAATATTACTAAAAAGAAATAGTGAAATATTGAAAACATTGAAAATACATGTGGATTATCTCAATACATTATGAAAACACTCTATATGACATTTCTAATGAGTAAGAATCCAACCGTACTTAATATGATGTACATGTGACTATAATAAATCTATGTGTGTATTTTAGTTTAAAATGGTCATTAATTTTATTAAAAAGATTATGTGGAATACTATATACCAAGAAAACACACTATAATTATTTTTATTCCTTAGAAAAATGATATATATTTGATTTTAGATGTGTAGGAATCAATTTCACCTCACTATGATGCATGGTATGACTGGTATAATTAAATGTGACTCCACTTATTTAATGTTGAAATTAATTTTTGTAAAAAGTACAAGTGACAAACCAAAAACAAAAAAAAACAAAATTTGTATTGTTTTGATAATTTAGGACATATATCCATGAATCTTTTGTGAAATGTATGAGTCAACAGAACCCAAATTTCAGGCATGGTGTAACCTCTAAGACTCGATGTGTGTATTTTTATTTAAGATTGAAATAAATTTAAGTAAAAATAACAAGTGACATAATGAAAATAGAGAAAATTAAATCTTATTGTATTGATACATTAGGATAGTCTTCCATGATTCATTTATAATGGTAAGGAATCCAACACACATCGATCAGACACATAGTGTAAATGGAACGACTATATGTGTCTGTTATCAGTTTAAAATTTATATTTTATTTCAAAACATTCCACGCAATTAAAAACAATATAACATGTTCTCATTGTCTAGATACTTTATAACAAGGGTTCATACGTGATTTATCATTATTATAATTAAGTCTTCTGTTATACAGACATTTTATGCGACTTTATTACTCAAAATGAGAACTTTTATTTTGAAATTACATTTTACAAAATAAAATTCAATTCAATTTTTCAAAACCATGAAACATTATTTGGAAGTACTTGATAATTTATAGTAATTATACATAATTAATTTTTGATATGTTGGAATTAGTTTCACCTCAAAATTATGAAAAATGTGACTGGTATAACTTCAAGTGTCTCCATTCATTTAAAATTCCCATTAATTGTATTGAGAAGAAGACGAGACGCATTAAAACTGGCTAAAATATATTGATATTGTGTTGAAAATATAAATAAAATATCTATGGGTCATTTGTGATATGTGGGAGTCAACATAACTTCAATATGACACAGTGTGTCTACTATGACTCAAAAGGAGTGTTTTTAATTAAAACTGACATTTATTTAATAAAAAGGAAAAACGTACAATCTGAAAACTGAGAAGATCCATTTCTATTTTTTTATAATTTAGGGAAATGATACATGATGCATTTGTGATGTGTCAGGAATCAACTGCACATCGATCTGATTCACAGTGTGACTTTAATGACTAAATTTTTTCTTATCATTCTAAAATGGAATTTTTGTTCAGAACATTAAACTCACAGAAAACCATGAAAACATTCTCAAATATTAATGATTATTTTTAAAGAGATTAATAAATCACTTGGGTGATGTATGAAGTAGTCTCAAATCAAAATGATGCATGATGAGACCATTATGAATCAAAATATGTGTTTCTAGTTTGAGATGAAAATTTAGTAAAAAATCATAACAAACATACTAAAAACAATGTACAAACCATTTTATTGTTTTCATTCTTGTAGAAAATGATTCATATGTAATTTGTGACTAGTATTAATCATCCTCACCTCATTCTGATGCACGATGTGACTGCTATATCCCAAAATTCACCATTATTTAAATTTAAAATTAATTTTAGTAAATGAACAAGTTATATACTTCAAATTAAGAAAATTAATTTTGATTATTTTGATGATTTATTACAAAAATATATCACTCATTTAGGATTTTTATGTATCCATCCTTCCTTAATATGACACATGATGTGATCACATGTTTAAGTCAAAATGTTTATTTATTTCATATTGACAATATTTAATGTATTATTTCATAATAATGCTTAATTTAATTTTTATTGTGTTACTAAGATATTATTTGTTCCGTATATAAAAAGATTCATTTTCCATGGGTTGGGATAGTTTTTTTGATAGCTTATCCCATGGATGGTCATTTTTGGCAGGGTTTCTCTTGCATTAAAATAAAAAACATGAATTCTTTTAAATTATTTTTATATTATTATTAATATAATTATATAAAAAATTATTTTATATATTTAGATTAATATTTTTTATTCATGATTTCAAATTTATTTAATCTAAATTTTATTTTTTTCATTCAAATGTCATATTTTTTGGTTGTGCTATTAAATAAATTGCACAATTCATCAATGTAGGCCTTTATCACCGCTATGTTATTCACTGATATATTATCCCTTTTTAGTGCTATTTAAATTGCTAATATATTTGGGACATTATCAATGATGATAGTGGAGGTACTTAATGAGCGCCAAAAAAGAGATGATAAAGAAGGTCATCTATCAGTGATTGTTTAGTTCAAATAAAGGACCCCATTATCAGTGTTGAGGTTAATATAGCTTTTTTAACAATGATAAAATCATCTTTCCATGCTGTTAAAGTTTATTTTTGTAGTAGTGATTAGGTATTTAATTTATATCTATAAAATTGATTTTCTCAAACAATTATGGAATATTCTCCATTGGATAGTTTATAAATATCAATTTTGAAAAAAAATATTGATCTTATCATAATAATTTCTTAAATATGAGAATTTAAGCACCAATGTCAAATATCAATATATATTGAAAAATATTGGTCTTCAGAAAAAAATTGTTATCATACCATCATAAAAATATTATTATCATCTAAAATTTATATTATCAAATATATTTAAAAAATAATATTGAATAGTTAAATATTATTATAATGTTATTTATTTAAAAAATTCATAAATTAAAAAATAATTATGTCTTCATTTAAACTATATATTAAAAAAATCAATTTGTGTCTCATCCAATAAAAATAATTTTTTTAAACATAATTTCTAAATGTCCATATTTTAATTACAATTCAATCGGATGACCACATTCACAATCACAATTTAATAATATTTTCGTAATATATTACCTTTAAATGTCCATATTTTAATTTCCAAACAATGATCACCTTTTTGGAAACATTGTTTTAGGCTGACCTTCATTCTACTCTTTCCTTCTTTTTAATAGGATATTTTTAAACCATTTTCTTATATGGGTTTTAAATAAAGAAAATTTAAAATGAAAAACACATTGAATATATGAAATATATTAAATTTTAATGGTACTATTATTCTGGGGGTAAAATTTAGTACCACAAGATTTTAAACAAATAAAATATTCGATAGAAAATGTGTTATGCACAATCGAGATAATGTGAAGAATAGTATTAATAAATTAAATAATATATTTATAACTAAAACATTAAATTGGAGTCTAATATTATTATCAAATAAATAATGATATATATATACAATCTAATCATTGAAAACATTGATTATGGATTAGGAAATAAGTAATCAATTTTCAGTATTGTCATTTTACGCTTCAAAATTATATTTTATTCAAAAATGATTATTATAGACTTTTGTGAGGAAATACTATAATTAATTTTTAGGAAATACATAATTATTAAATAATATAATTTATTCAATTTTTAATTATAATATCAAAAATAAGTTGTGTTAAAATTTTTATATTTTATCATAAAAGATTTAATGTTCATTTATTAGTGAAAAAAAACAATTTTTATAGAAAAGTGTATGTATAATTCATTAATTTACCATGTAACATATTTTTTTTAAAATAAAATTTTAAATTTTTTATTATATTATTTATAAATCAATTTTGATCATTTGAATCAATGTTATTATTGAACCTAATTTAAAACATTTTTTAATGTAAAATGGCATTTTTTGAATAATTATTATTTACTATGTTTTGTGATTTTTCATTATATTTAACTAAATCCATATATAAAAATTTTATTTCACTAATTTTATGTTATAATTGTAATAAATATGTTTATATATTGAATATAGACTAATTATCTGTCAATATGACTAGTAACCATGGTAAACATTATCACCTTAGTAATGGGTATATTTGGTTAATCAAGGACATATATATGTTATAATTTCATTATATTAAATACTAAATATTACTAGAAGATTTCAAATGACCCCTTACCATCTTGGTCATGAACTGGAATTTTTTATTTCGTACATTTCCATTAAAATGACCAATATAACATTTAAATCGTAGAATGAAAAAGAAATTACGCTCTATTCGATTTAAATATATCTTACCTATTAACCTAGAGAAAAAATCTTGTTTTTCATGAATTTAAAAATATATTTTGATGTCCATTACAATATATTTATTTCTATATTCTTTTCTACTTTTATGTAACTATATATTTTCCTCAAATTCATAGACAAAGCCAACAATATTTTTTCCCAATTAATGGAAAATAAAATAAATAATATTTAAAATACCAAAAATGATTTATTTTGAGTGATTTAAAGTATTAAAAACATTAATCGGATAATATTTCATATTAGGATTATTTTATTGAATTATATTCTAATTTAAAAATTATTGTGATGTAATTTTTGAAAAATAATTTGAATAAATCCAAAATTTACAAAAATGATATTTTATCAAAATATTTTATTAAATTATTAAAAAAATCCCAAAGAGGTTCTAGAAGGAAAAATGGAACAATAAATAGTATAAAATTATATCTATTTTTTATTTTCATTAAATATTTAAGATATATAAAAATTTGAATCTCTATAAGAGTGAAAGTGTCATTATTATTATTAATGTTAAAATGGGTAAACTATGGGCTTAAACCAGAAGATAAGAATTAACATCCCACAAAACATGTCTACAAAATTTTTTATTTGATTTAATCGATTTAATATAAAAAATGACAATATTTTTTCTTTTTCAATCACATGGCCTCAGAATTATTTTATTACATTTTATCGTTTTATGAAATTACAACTGAGTCCTCTCCCCACTTGTAAATTGAAACCCATCCTTTCACCGCTTCCCCCAACATTTATTCTTATATAATGAAAAAAACAATCATATTTATCATAATAACGTACAAAGACGCATTCTCTAAGTGTTCTTTTCCAAAATACCAATCTGAGTGCCCTTAAGAGGAGACGTAAATGAGTTCTTCCAAAGATGTGTTAGATGCATTAATCGATCACTTGAATTGATAATATTTATTTAAAATTCACAAAATATATTTCATATATTATAAAAATGTAACATAAATATCTAAAATATTTTGACATTTTAACATTATTTGGAAACTATAATTATCTATCCTCTATTCCATCAAATGGGAATTGAAATTATCACTTCTACAAACATACGACTTACCATCTATACATAGCGATATAATTAATTATCATCACCATACATTATAATTTAGAATTATGATGTTATTAAAATTTTTATATGTTACATATGTCATTATTATTAAATTCTAATGACAAAATCTTATCTATCATCATACCCTCAAATCATTTGAAAAATGTTAATGTTGCTCGTCCATATGTGTGATCCACATCATCAACGAATCGATGTGATTTGTTTTTTTCAATTATATTTTACATGGATTATAAATTTTTTATATTTAAGAGTATATATGTTCTATATTATATAATAATTATTCTAGATAATTGAATAATTATATAACATTACTTCATTCCATTTGTCAAAAAGTGGAAACAGTGTCATGTATACATAAATCATAACGTCTCCATTAACGTTGTATTTAATTATTATATACACATATTTTAATGAATACTATAAATAAAAATATAATTAAAATATATGATATTTATTTAATTATGATGTTTCTGTAGATGATGGAACCTTGATTAAAGAATAATAACCATACATAACAAACAAAAAAATATATAAAAATGTTGTAGTTATTACCAAAATAATTGATTTTAACAAAAAAAATTAATGATGGTGTGATTAAAGATTATAAGTACGTCATATATTGTATGATATAAATTAATACGGTTCTATATTATATTTTTTAAAAAATATATATTTATTTAATATGAGGATTAAAAATTTAATAAGGAAATGTAACACAATTTATGTGTTTATTTTGCAATCTCAAAATTATATGGGATATTTTATGTCTAATAATATGTTCAATGAATAATATAATATCCTATCATAAAACTAATATATATTATTATTATCTTTTTATTAATTAAAACTTACTTTAATATTAAATTTTTCCCTTCATTGGTAGTTCAAAAGGTTGAAAAACCCATAATAAGAATAATTGACATCATTCCTCTCATTGATAGAAAAATAATTTTCCTTCCTTTTGCGTGTTATCCTATAATGTTTTTACAAATTTTTTTAGTTTTCTTCAGTGATTTAAAAAATAAATTTTGATTAATTTTTCTTATTTTTTAATGATTGTCTAAAATATGTATTTATATCACATTCTTAATGATGTACTTTTTAAAAAAATTTCAGAGTTGTGAAAATAAATTTCCTTAACTTATATAGAATAAATAAAAGTTTCCACCATTATGAGCATCTAAATATCTATGGAATATACTATTTTTTACACATTTATATTCAAAGTACAAATTTTCCATTATAATTTTATTTATATTTTAAATTTTTTTTTCACCATGAAGAGATTATTTTTTTCAGGAAAGATTCCAATTATTATTTATTATATTTTCATAAATGACAGCATCCTTTATTAAATATTATTTATTTGTCCTATTATATTGTTATGATACCAAACACTGTACTTTTCTTGATGGTTTATGATTATCATGACTTGGGAAATTATTTAAATTCTGTATTTTATTTATTCTAATAGAAATAATTATTGATTTTATGTCATGTTCACTAAGTTATTTTGTTTATTTATTTAATTATTTCATTATAATTATAATTTGATTGCTGGGGATCAGAATTACATTTCCCCTTGATGCACAAGTAAAACTAGAAAAACTATAATGGGATTTGGATGAGGCATTAACCATATATTTATATATGTTTTCATGTTTTGAGACCATTATAGTATGAATGATATGTCTGGTAAAAAATAACATAATGACACGTTTCATTTACTTTATATTATGAATTATATCATTATAAAATATGTAATTCATTTCTACTTTATTACATGGAATGTTATTTATAAACGTGGATTTTATTTTGAGTCATGTGATTTTTTATAATGAAATATTTTATTATCATTTATATTCAAACATAATATTCTTGATTTATATAACTTCTATTATATGAGTACTTATGAATATAATCTAATCTAAACTTCTTCATATTATTCCATTCCAAAAGGTTCCATGAAAATATTAATGATTTATATTTTGAGATGTTATAGATTTGATAATGATGATCCCTAAGAAAATATTGTGTTTTATTTTTGTATTCTTTGAATATAATGTTGGATTAATATATATATCCAGTTTACCAAGAAGGAAAAAATATAAATTACCTTTTGATGTGATCTCATTTATATTTTTATAATGTAATATCATAACCTCTATATCTAGGATTCAAGGGTCGTTATTTTCAAAAAATTTAAATGAATTGATGGAAAACATAAAAAAATTAGCATTCCCTTTGCCTCAAAGTGTATAGGATATACTAATTATATGTATAAAATAGTTACTCACATTTTAAAAAAAATATACTTGGTTATTCACTTGACGAAAAACATATGTGGACTTTCAGGATCTCTTAATAGGTTATGTGTAGTGGACGTGTTCTTATAGGTGAGTTGATATTTCTAGGGTGGGATACGTTTGCAAGACAAAGGTTGGAGTATTTCTTATATTTTACATTTTTGGGTCATATTAAAAAACAATATGGTGTCCAATAATGGAATCATTTATATTATAATGTACATACCAACTTGATTCTTTGTGATTATCTACTCTCTTCCATCAATGTAAGGATTCTTATCAACCTCTATCATTATAGGATCATTTCTCATCCATCTACCACATAGATAGAGAGTCTCCTCACATGGAATAAGATATGGATTCCATAGAGATATTTAAATCCCATTGTCATGGATTGAAAATTAATTTAAATGAATATTTTGATTAAGGGATTACACGAGGTGGTGTTAATTTTTGATACTCTTGGGGATTTGGGATCTTAGAAAAATTAACATATATTTTGGTTGAAATTTCATATATGCCTATGGAATTAGAGAATCATAAATTTATTATTCCATACATTACCTATCAAATGTCCTAATTAGAGGTTAAATTATGCTATTTTATTGAGGTTATTTGTAATGTACCAAACATCGATGGATCATTATAATGTCTAATCTGGTGTTTGGTGTTTTTTGGTAGGTAACAATAGCTCATTTCACGAGTTTTCCAAAATTCCATTAGTTTCATTGTTTTCTTATTGTCCGTAGGTCGAGTCGGTAGGTAGTATCGGTATCTTATTTCTATAGCACATTTTGGTAAATCATGTGGGATGGTCACACTAGTTTGTGGAATTGGTAGCTCATGTCAGCATGTTGGGAATTAGTTGGCCATAAATCGATATGTCCATTGTCAGTATCTTGGGTCGATGAGTCTGGTGTTAGTATATCATGTATGTGGCTCTCTATCGGTAGATCACATCATTGAATCACTGTCAGTGAGTTGGTGTTATTGACTCCCGTCTTTTTCTCACCCGTCGGTGTTTCATTACCATCTTTTTATAATTTTTCCAGTTTCAACCCTCATTCATTTCATTTCGCATAAATCGAGTTTAAAAAGTATTTTGAGCATTTCTAAAGGTGTTTCAAAGGATATTAATTATATATTTAAATCCATATTTCTTCGGAGGAGTTATAATAGTAATATCTCATTTTATTGACTACGATATGACTCCAAAGGCCCTTAAAACAATTTATCTTCCATTGATATAGTATCTGGCTCTTCTATGTTGAGATCTTATCTTTCTAGTGTGTTTCCAATTTCAGTTAGTGTTCATATATTTTCTGTTCCCCACAGAGTCATGTGTTTTTATATGGTGTTTAGAAATAGCCTTCCATGGGGTCTCTTGATGCTTTTATGACCCCCCTATTTTTTCTGTAAGGAGGAGTTGCTGACTGTATGTTATTTAAAGTAGGGCTTCCATCGCCTCTCTTTTATTTTTATATCAGACGTGGTGGTTGTAATGTATCCTTCTTATTGATATGGATTTAATAAATTTAATAAATATAATGAAAAGTAATAAATGATAGTTTGGGAAAATAATGGCGATCTCTCTATTTTATATGTTATCATTGATACATGTAGTGTTTTTAAAGGTCTATATGCATTCTTAAAATCATTTCCATTTGTGGCCTACATTTTCACACATACAAGTCTTTCAAAATAAACTCGTTTGTTTCCATATTGAATGGATAAAATATGGATTTTTTATTAATCACAAATATTTAGTTAAATATATCGATGACCCATGATCAAACATGTTCTGTGATCACCCATGAATAATGAAAGTGGAGTTAAATAATGAATACTACAAAATGTAAATACACATTACTGTTTAGTGTTGTTATGTACTGTGTATGGATTGTTTTGACCCTGTGTATTTGTAGTTCATGTGGAGAAGTGGTTGGGAGTGTGGTTGCGAGTATGGCTGGTTGGTGGTGGTGTTATGGTATCTCTAGTTGATAGAATTATTTCTTGTGGAATAGATGAACTTGTTATGTAATGGGACTGTATCTTATGTGTGGATTGGAGGATGTGCTACATTTTCAGTTCATGCTATGATTTTGTAACTGGATGTGGTGTTATAATAAAGCGAGGTTACTAAGTGTGTTTATGACTCGGGGAGTTGGGGGTTTACCTATTGAAGAAGTAATGGGGGAAATTAATTTTAGGAATGATGGTGGATGTGGTTGGAAGGATTTTTATGAAAGGGGAGTGTCTAGTTTGACTACAATATGGTTGGGTTTTTTTGTTTTGTTGTATGTGATTCTTTTTGTGCAACATGGCTACCGAGGATGGTTTAGAAGTGATAATTTTTAAGAAAAATGTGTCTGGTTCTTTTTTCCAGATATTCCAAAGACTTTGTGAAGTTATTGTGGGTTTTGATTTCATGTTTGGTGTGGTTTGTTTGGTAGTTTTCTACATAGGGATGAAATAGATATTAAATGTTAAACTTTGTCCTATGAATTTATTTGAGGAAACATCCTTTTATTATTGTGTTAGTGACCATTTTTTATGATGATTCGTGCATATAGGGTTGGAAGTAAGGGCTGTTTTGTGTGTGATGGTTATTTTTTTGAAAAACTATAGTTTGGGATGAGTGTTTGAAACACACACACACAAACATATATATATATATATACTTTTAGGTCATTTTTATTTTTATTCACACCCTACCCATGTTGATCACTATGTGTCGAACAACACCATTGTTATGGGGGATGGTGTTATTTCCCAACATCTCCGTTGGAGGATATATGTATGGTTATTAGATATTCTCTGGTCCCTCTTCTAGGAATCGATAGCCCAATACTCAATGGGATGGTTGTGGGGTGGTTGCAAGGCCCAGGTGTGTTCGCGCGAGGTGTTCTTTCCCATGTGTATTTAGGATGAGTCCCAGGTGTCTGTGAGATGGAATAAGGTGTGGTTTGTGTGGGTAGGAATATGGTGTTGTTGTGGTAATTTTTTGTGTGGGTAGGTTGTGACAGCGAGGCTTGTGAACGAGCGTGGTAGCGTTAGGACGTTTTACATTAGGGATTAGTAGTTAACCCATTGGAAGTGTCACATGGTACCCAAATATTTATGTGATTACTACTTTACCTAACAAGACTTGAATTTTTCTGTGTTCAATCCTCAGTGATAATTGAGTGTATATTAAACCTTGTAATATTTTTTTGAGTTTCTACCTTTTTCTTATTGGAGAATTAGTATGCTTCTCCCACTTGTGCATGAGGGACGTAAGTTTTTCATACAAAGTATGCTTGTATTCTCAGCCTTTGTATACAAAACTGTTTTATGGTTTCCAGGGAGATTATAGAGGTCTTGTAGGACATTACTATCATGGACTTCGGGGAGTGGCTATGTCTCTGTGTACTTTTATTTTGTTATTTACATTGAATAATTTCTTGTATTTCATGTAGTTTAATATTAAACGTGCCTATGGGAAGGATTTGGGATTCTTTAATATATCTCTGAGTAGTTTTGAGGTTGATATATCTAATCTACCGATTATGGTTAAATAAAAATAGAAATGCATCACATTATGTGATATTTAATACCATTGGTGGTTCTCACCACATTGGGACCTATCGGGGTTGGGACTCTGGGGATCATTATCTTTTTTCATCTGGATGAAGGAAGGTGACAACAGTTTTCCATCCCTTCCCTCATCGTGAATAATTAGTGTAATGAAATAATTTTATCAGTGTTGACAATAGATAGATACATTAGAGTTTTTAGTAAATCACAATGATGATTTCAAGGGTTGGGAAGGACACAATGTTAGGTGATTTTCTTGTGTGACGTAAGCTAGGGAAGACTGTCTATGACACATTATTTTTGGGGGCCCCATGAACCGATGCAAGGAATCTCAGCTTACTAAATTACAAAGTGTAGGTGCACCATTTGTAGGATAGAGACCCAAGGGATGATACATAAATGATGATGGCATGTGTTATTGTTTGTTTTTGTAATTTCTATGAAATTAAAATAATCAATGAGTTATAATGAATCCTAAATAAAATTTCATACTACTCATGCTTAGGATTTCCCAATTTACTTTTCAGTTGTGGATCCTAGTTTTTATTTTCACGTGGTATGAGAAATTTAGTATCATCAGGTTGTTATGGATGATCAGAACATGGATGATCTAGAGGAGGAAGGAAACCAATATAAAAAGAGGCTTGACACCATCTAGTAGAACACTCTTGGAAGGTATTATGGAAATGTATTAGAGATAGAGACAAAGAGTTGGATTGATAATCTGGTGATTATCTGTAGCTTTGTCAAAGATCTGACCAAGTAATAGGTTCTGTTAGTAGTTATCTAGATGAGAGGAGCTGCGTGTTGATGGTTAACACTTTACCTAAGTGAGATTAAAGAGGACAATGATATATGGGTCAATTTTGAGAATGGATTTCAAGAAATAATTCAAATATTCTACCATGAAGGTTGAGAAGTGAGACGAGATACTCTCCCTCCTGTAGGGGAGAATTTATGTATGGGAAAGGGGATCATTTTTAATGTTCTACTTCACTTTTCCCCCAATCATTTTCCTTAAAAGAAGTCTGGAGAATGATTCTTAGAGGCATCACTATTTTCTAACCTCTAGTATATAGTTACTCACTTATCATTGCTGACATATCTAGAGGTTCTGAGGATGGAGGATGTGGTTGAAAGGATTCACTCATGTGAAGGTCGACCATAACAGGGGATCCAGTATGGTTCGATGAAGGGAAAGCCTTTAAGCATCAGGTCTCTGGAATCTCGTCCTTCTTAGTTTTATCCATTGGGGAGTCGACTACTGTAGTTTTAGTTTCTACATTTTGGACCTTGTACTTTTCCCATAGTCATGGGAACATGCTATTTTTATTATGGAGTATGCAATAACCATTAGATTAATTTTCCAATTTTAGCACAATATTATGGAGGTTGGCTGGTTCTATACCCACTATTTCATTAGTTTTCAGACATGTTGTTTCAGTAGAAGGGATAACAAGCTCATGGTCCACCAAGGGGAGATGGAGCAGAAAGAGGCCAACCACAGTGCATTCCTTAGGGACCTCAAACTAGGCATTGTTGATTTGGTGGTCGATATCAGAGGGGAATAGGAGCTCAGGGAGGTCATTTTCATTCCATAGAGGAACCAGTTCGAGTGGGGATAAAGAACACATGAGGGACAATAACTTGTTTATTACTCATTCTTGTGATTTATTTTATTCAGGATATTCATACTCATTTTTTAACATGGTCTAGTGAATGACCTATGAATATAAATAGAGAGTCTTTTTATTCCCCATGTGTTGAGTAAACCATTATGATGTCATACCATCTTGCATGGTGTTTTCGAGGTATGTAGACTATTATTGAGGGCACATATTTCTTGGTGGGATCTCATTCTTCTATAGATGAATCCGGATGTTTTTATCCTTGGAATAGAATAGTTTTACTATGTTCATGCTATTATCAACAGTTTCTGGGGAAGAGTTTTTTTTTCAGATGTGGATGGTGTAATTGTGGTTTTCATTTGTGAGAGGAATTTTCTGATGGGAAGTCAATGTGTATAGACTCTTCTTACCTATTTGGATGAACTATTAGTGGAATTAGTGGGTGTTGGGATGGTGTCAGTTCCCAAATTTACCAAAGATTTCATGTATGTTTTTTGAGGAGTTTGATACTATACCCTTTCGATGTGATGTTGAGTTTAGGATAGACATGCAACTTAGTGCTTCTCATATTGTGATGGATCCTTTTCGGATGGAACCTTTTGAGCCATGGGAGCTATGAATTTAGATTGAATATATGATGAATATGGGAATTTTCCAGCCTAGTTTGTCTCCATGGGGTGCTCTGGTCATGTTTGAAATGAAGAATGATGGTGGTATGATGCTCTGTATAGACTACTAGATGTTGAATCAAGTAATAGTGAATAAGTGATACCCACTCCCGTGGATAGATGATCATTTTAAAAAACTATGGGGAGAATTTTGGTTCACTAAGATCGGGGTGCGGTCTAGATATCAACAACTGAGTGTTATGGAGGAAAATATCCTGAAGACTACTTTTACATGATAGTATTGGAACTTTGAGTTCACGGTTATGAAAATCGATGTTGCAAAAACACAATCTATGTTTATGGGGGCTTATGAGCTCTATCTTTCATGAGTTCATGGAGTAGTTTATATTCATGTTTAACGATGACATTCTGATCTACTCGAAGTCGGTGGAGAAGCATACCGATCTTCTCAAGATTTTCATCGAAGTCCTTTGATGCCACCAGCTCTACGGAATGTAGTCCAAGTGCATGTTTTGGTAATATATGGTCCACTTCCTTTGACATGTGGTGTCTTAGTACAGCGTAGTAGTTGATTTGTTGTAATTCCATGTTGTTTATTCTACGGAAACACCGTAAAATGTGGTTGAGGTTCACATTTTTCTCGGCCTGGCAAGCTATTACTAGAGATTCTTACAGATTTCTCTTGAGTAGTAGCTCTGTTGAGGGATCAGACCTTAAAACGTCTTTCTTTTGTGTGGAGAAATAATTATAGACAATGATTGGATATCTAAAGTGGAATTTTGTCATGTATCTAGTGTTCAGGTTACAAGAGGATGTGGAGATGATTGAGGTGTTTTAAAATCCTTCCCATCTTGGATTGTGGTTCTTGAAGCTGCAACAACAAGGATTAATATTTTATGGGTGTAGGATGCTACATCAACATGAATGTAAATATGCCACCTTGATCTGGATATAGTAGAATTCATGTATGCACAAAATTTTTGGCGGCGTTACGTCATTAGTGAGCGCATTGCGGTCTTCACAAATCCGAGGATATTTTTTTATATCTTTTCTAAGTGAGATATGAACATGAAACAATGAATGTCGATAGATTTTGTTAAAAACTATGATTATATGATCTTCTACACCTCATTAAGGGGGAACATTGTAGCAGATTATTTGAGCAGGATTTCATAGGAAGAGTTTTTTGGGAATCCATGGATTCTTGGAAGGCGATGGGGGAGTTGGATTCATTGCACATAGAAAAAAGAATGTATGGATGTAGATTCGATCTATTTCAGAAGAATGTACATTAATCTTGGAGGAAATAGGTGGAAGATTATTAGTTGGGATATTTGAAGGTAAACGTGATGCGTGATTGCATAGAACATGGAAATGATTTGGTGGGATGGATAGAGGGTGATCATAATCAAATGATTTTCTATGAGAAGTTGTTTGTTCCTGTGGTGACACAAAAGTGAGCTCACAATGAGTTTCATATATCACCCATAGTGTTACAATAAGATGATTCTAATATGTACAAAAAATTTAGAGAGATGTTTTTTAGGCTTGGGATGATGTGGAATGTGGTGATGTTTGTGGAGAAGTTCCTAGTGTACCAGTATTTGAAGGCTAATAAATGTGTTCATGGTGGATTGTTTGATACCTAGATATACTCGAGTAGAAGTTGGATGACATCTCGATGGATTTCATCATAGGTATACCTAGATATCGTGGAGGCTAAGAGGCAATCGGTGTAGTAGGGGATCAGTTAATGAAATAAACTCATTTCTTATCGATCAAGGAGTCGAGCACAATGGATGCCTTAGCTCCATGATTTCAGATGAGGTATTGCGGCTATATTTTATTCGAAGATCCATACTTCTTAGATAAGAGAAAAAAATTTACCTTTAGATTCATTAAGGGATTGTATAATTCTTTTAGCACTTATTTGTGCCTCAAAATCTCTTTCCACCCACAGACATATGTGATGATAGAGTGGTTTCACTCCAGTTTTTTAACAAAAAAGGTGGTTTATCCTAGAGTTATTTCTTATAAGATAGTTTCTCAGACCCATATCTCTATTAGGTTAGGTTTTTAAATATCAATGGTATGTATAGTATGGGAGGTGTCTTTTGAAAAGTCTCGGACCTCCCTGGTCCATTTCCTTTTGAATATTGGTGTTTGGGGTTTTCAAGGAGGTAACAATATCTCATTTGAATATTCAGAAAAAATTTGAGTACTTCTATTAATGTCTCATCATCGATTGGTCACATATTATGGGGGTATTGGTATCTCATGTAAGTATCTCACATCATTGTGTTTCATTTGTAAGTGGTATTAGCAGATTGCATCGATAGTGTGTGTTTGTTCATCGGGCTTCAGTAGGTCGTGCATTGGTAAATCTGGTGTCAGTGACTTGTGTCGGGGAGTCAAGCAGTGGTGGGTCACATTAGTCACTATCTATCAGTGGGTCTCATCGGTGACTTGATTTTTGTGATTCTCTATTATTGATTAACATCAGTGACTCACCCATCCTTGTGTAATTTCCATCTTTTTCTTTTTTTTAGTTTCACACCTCTTACGTTTTACTTGATATAAATCAAGATTAAAATCCAGTTTTAGAATTTTTAAATGCATTTCAAATTATATTAATCATATAATTAATATTATATTTTTCATGTTGCTTTGAAAAAATCAAAACACATGGTCATGGCCATTATCCGACTTTAATGTCCCTCTAAACCATTTCCCATCTATTGATATTAGATATGTCTCTTCTAACCAAAGATATTATCTTTTTAGTGTGTTTTATTTTTTCTCTGGATGAACTCGAATCCATTCTTCCCATGGATTCATGTGTACTATTGGGGAATTCGGATTCAGCCTTCCTTGGAGTCTCTTGCAGCTCGCACTACCCATTTTTAGTGCAAAGATGTGTTTCTTATCATCTTTTCTTCAATGTAGGGATCCCTTCACATCTCTTTTATTTGTGTATCATGTGGGGTGGGTGTACTGATTTCTTATTATGGTTATGATTGAAACCAATTTAAAAATAACAAAAATAATTAATAAATGAGGTGATCGAAATATTATGATGATCACTCTTTTTTATTTGTTATACTTGATCGATGTCAATTTTTAAGGGTTGTATACCTTCTAAAAATAATAATCTGTGGTGGTGTATGTTTTTACACCTTTATGAATTGTGAATAATTTTTGTTGTTCCCTTGTTGAACTAATGAAATAGGGAAACCTGATTAATGGCATATATTTCAATAAATATATGGATTCTTAAGGAAAAAACATATTCCCTGATCACAGCTGATTAATAGAATTCGAATTAATGAATGAGTGCTGCTAAATCTGAATACACCATGCTGTTTGGTGTGGCTATGTGCTGTGTATGGATCTGTTTGTCCTTATTTATATCATAGTCATGCAATGATGTGGCTGGGTATGGGGTTGTATGTAAGGGGTGGTATGGGTGGTGTGATGGTATTTCAGGTTGAGATATTGATTGATTGTGGAATAGATGAACTTGTTATACAGTGGGACTGCATCTGGGTAGTGGTTGGGAAGTGGTGCAATAGTTTCACATTGTGTTATTTTTATGTTAATGATTGTGGTGTTGTTATGAAGTGGGGAAACCAATTGTGATTGTGATAATGTGTGTTGAGGTTTACTTGTTGAGTGGAAGTAGATGAGGTCATTACATTGATCATTTTTGGTGGCATTGGTTGAACAGGTGTTCAAGAATGAGGAGTGTGTATTGGGACTGCCAGATAGTTGTGTTTTTTTGTTTTTTGGATATTGTGATTTTCTTGCAGGGGGGATACTAATTATGGTTTAAGAGGGACAATTTTGAAGATGGATGGTGGTATATTGGGTGGTCCATTAACCCAGATTTTCCAAAGAAATTTCTGGAGTGAGTGTGGATTTTGATGTTACTTGTGGTGGGGTGTGTTTTCTAGTTTCCCAAGAAGGAATGGACTAACTGGTATATTCTTAATAGTGTTGTAGGATTCATTTTAATGTGGTTTCCTTTCTATAAATATGGAAGTGACTATTGTGTGTGGTGATGTGTCCATGTAGGGATGGTAGCTAAGGATGTTCTGTGTGGGCCGGTTGTTTGTCTTGAAAATCTATAGGTTGGGATGACTGTTTGATACCTATATATTTATTGCCCCGACCATAGTTACCCAGAGTTGGTGCATTATTACATAACATTGTAATGATCACAATAGATCAAGTCTCGAATTACTGATTAGTTTAGTAGCACTGGAATCACTAGATACATTCATAAAGTTTACATTACATCATAAAGTGAAAAACTACAACAACATCTTGTCTCTATATACCACACTCATTTCCCCTCATACTATCCCTACAGGTCATTCATAAATTACTTATTCACATCCTAGGAGAAATAAAACATTGAAATGGGTGTGCTCAGATTCTTAGTAAGGATAACAATATAGCAGAAACTTTCATAAATAATCATAAACATATATGGCATTATATAACTAAAAAAAGCCTTTTAAACATGAACGTCATCATAATATGGCAGAAATAAAATGAAATAATGCAACTTACTTATTCACATGGATATTCTAGTAATTGAATAATCACATGCAATATCAATAACCAGTTTCATAATTATGGAATGGATAATCCCAGACTATCATAACAACATAGTCAAGGCCTTGTGCCAAGACTACAAATAATATTTTGTCCAGGCCTTGTGCGAAGACACTAGTTTGTCTTAGGAGACCTACGGATGCTTTAAGGATCTATAGCAGGATCCACCGGTCACTTACTATGTCCAATGCCTTCCTCATATGAGCTGGTTAAAACATAATATAAACATTCGTATTTAAACAAGAATACGAAATGTCAATACTTTCTCCATAAACCATGAATGGTATAAAAATAACACATCCACAGTCAAACATATCACCAAACCATCAATACAATATGGAAGTTTGGTATCAAAATAAATCAACTTCAAATAAGGTTAAAATCCATCAAAGGATGTTTACATATATGAAATCAAAACTATTTAAGAGAAATATCTCTTTTTTGAAATCATTTAAAAGTCACACATTTATTATGGAAGTAATTTAAAAGGGATTTTTGAATCCAAGTGTCCCATTCCCGTTTAAAACTTTTGAAAAGAAATATAATTTAAAAACATTCATGTACATATAAATAAATCCTTGAAATCATATTGAAATCATGGACATTAATTAAAAAGATTTATAAAGATAAATATTTAAAACATTTAAAATTCTGATCTTGATAAAGAGTACCATTCAAAAATTCATAAAATTTTCATTTTTAAATCATTTAAAATTCAAATAATTATAAAAAAACATTTACTTCAAATCATTATTATAAGATTATAAGGAATGCTTCAACAATTTTGTAACGGTGGAAAATAGTCGCACCCTCCGTATAAATTAAAAAAGACATTCTTACCTTAATTTTGTTGAAAAGGTAAAAAAGGACATGGTTTTGAAAACAACGGAAAGATTACATTATAAAAAAATTATAAAAAGTAAACAAGGTTATAAATGATTTTAACCCATAGTATATAAAATAGTAGGAATGATTTGAAATACATTTTTAAGAAACATGGATGTGGAATATAAAGAGGTCCTAGTAGATAATTACGTATAAACAACCTCTGATACTGAAGAGATTGTGAAATAAACCCTTACCTTGTACTTTTCCTTGGTCAAGGGTATGTTAAACTTCTGTATAATATTTAAATAATTGTTATTAAATTATAAAATAATCATGTACATAAATATGATATCATATATGATATTTTAATATTTCATTGTTAATAATATCTTAATATTTTCGTTGTTTCGGGTATTAACTGATTTATTTTCCTTTATATTGATCGTCACATAATCCATGTTTTTTTTGAATAGGTTTTATATTATTCATATCAAGAATTATATAATGTTATAAAACATTACATTTAATCATAAAATGAGAATTATTCTTGAATGGATATGATGGGGAATTAATCTTATCGCGTTCATGGTGACGGTAGTCTGTACGTACGCACGAGTGACAATATCATTCTTTTGATATTAAAATAACATATAATTTGATGGTATATCATATATAAAGAATAATCATCATGTTATATTCATTAATTACATCAATTAGACATCATTATTATACCCATCCAAATAATAATGTATTGAGTAACAATTACACCACGACGGGGAGACTCTAAGTCGTACGTACACACATATGGTCACATGTCATTCAAAGGATGGATAGAATACTAAATATGGTTGTACCATATTTATAATAACATCATATTATAGAGACAATACTCGATTTATTATTTTAGAATGCAAATAACAAATAAATAAGAAGTGGAAGAAGAAAGGAACATGAAAGAGGATGGTGAAAACATTACCTCTTCTTTGGGTTCTTACATTTGATTTGATCAAAATGGATCCTTATGTTGGATTTATGACTAATTTAAGGCCTCTAGGTTGAATTTAGGGAATGTTAGAGGACATTTGGGAAGGGTTTGGGCGATCCAAATGGCTTTTAAGGTGTGAATTTGAGAGAAGGGTGAGTGCCTTTTCATAAGTGGGGTGAGGGGCACCTCTGGAAAAGATAGAAATATTATTTTATAATATATTAATATTCGGTTATTAATGGTTCAAAAAAGGATTATTTAAAGGTTAAGGTGGTTATAGGTCAGAAACCACTCATCCAATAAGTTCTTGACCAGTTTGGGTCACTATATTAACTTTATCTTTTTGATATAACTCTTAGTTAAACAGTTTGTCATTTACCATGTCTCTTTGAATTTTTATATTATACAGTTAATAAACATACTATATACTTCCAAGAGACCCCAACTGGTCCATTAATGATACATATATCATTATATAAGTCCTTTTACCAAACCAAAGATTTTTAATAATAGAATATAAATTAATAATATAATATTTGTTTTAAAAACTCCTTTTTGTCAATTTTGACACTATTTAATAGTTGATTTTTGTTAATGTCATAAAAACATTTTTGATTCAAACCAAATTCATTTAAATAATCCTAATCTGTCTTATAGACCAATAAAAATCGTGGATGTCATCAAAACATCGAAATTATATTTATTTTAACATTTATAATACCAATTATTTGACTCATTCAATAATAAGGAAAATACTACATCATCATTATGTCACAAATAAATTTAATTATTCAACGTCCTAAAATTATAAATAAAATACCATTATGTAGGAAATCATTTTATATTTTTAATTAAGGTTTATAGTTGAAATAATAACATATATAACCCTATGTAAAAATTGTTTTTGTAAATGATATTTTCTTGTGTCATTTTTGTATTTACTTTAAATTAATTAATATAAAGTGTCATTATCATTTACAAGTGGATCCAGGGAGTCCCAAAATCGACCCAAAGATGCCCATGGTCAGAAATGTATCAACCAATAGTGTTAGGACACATTTAGGGCAATTTAATATTATTATAATGTTTTTTTACCCTTATTTACCGGATTTACCCTTAAACCATGGTAAATAAAATATTTATCGAAGTAATTATTCAAAATGTCTAAAAATAGAATTTACCTATTTTAAAAATTTGGAACACATGATTATAAATATGGAATCCAGTTTTTCTAAATTATAAATACAGAAGGGGAAGAAATTAATTTAAAATCAATTCCCACTGTTAAAACAAAATGCGGGTTTTTAAGAAATAATAACTATCAAAATATTGACACTTTTTAATGTCCACTTTAAATGTGAAATTAAGTATAATGACCAAAATTGTATGAAATGATAAAAATATATTCTAAATATACTTTAAAACCACTCAAATTCATAATTTATCACTATTAATTATATCGATTAAAAAGTTATTTTTAATTAAAATATAGTAATTTTCATTATTCATTAAAATATGAAAGTTATCAGAAAAGAACAAAAAATTTATTGAAACTAAATCCTTATGTCCCTATTTTATAGAAGATTTTCCTTTTTTTCAAATATAATATATAAGTCTCAAATATTGTATTTAAAAATGGTTGATCATTAAAAGGAGGTAAAAGTGTAATTTTTAAATAAATAGTTCTTTTATCAGAAAAAATGAATTTGTTCTTATATTATTTCTAAGAAACTCATAATATAGATTCTAAAACTATAAGGATTAGATATATTTCAATATTCAATTATTACTATTCATAACCTCTTTTGAACAACTAGTTTGGTAATCTTGTGGTGTGCTCGAACCCGGTGTTAAGTGTACTGCATGTTATTGAATTACATTGAAGAAATAATGTACTTTGAAATATTGGGGTGTTACATTCTTCCCTCCATCAATAAATTACTTCCTCAAAATTTTAAATTGTTCTTCTAAAATAAAATGTTGAAAATAAAAAATACATTTGGGAAAACCCACATTAGAAATTAGGTTAATAAAATTTATTCTTAATAAGAGGAAAATGAAAATGAAAGGGTCACCACCAAATTATGATCTCTATTAGGAGAAAATTGGTTGAAATTAGAGGCATATAATTGGAGGAAAAATGTTAATAATTATATGTAGTGACTGAGGTCATCAATCACAAACATGTGTAAAATTGAGGGCCTTAAATTCATCAATCTGTGATAATTTTAAATACCATCAGTTCAACCAAACATAAGGTATTAGGAAAACACGTTTTTTGTTTTAAGATCCCTTCACTAAAGATTAAGAATTAATTTCTTCATAGAATAAGAGAAGAATACTAATATATACTTGAAAAGTAGAGTTCTATCCTTCAACTAATTTCTACGAAAAACTCATCTTTCACTCTAAAAGATAATATAACCTAAAAACAATATTCTTTTTATCCTATTAGTATAGGGTTCCAAAAAAAATAAATTTATAATTCATCTACCAGACCCTTAAAAAATTACATTATTCAATCCAGGACATCACGTGGGTCAATGGTAGGTGATACACCCTTGTCGCTCTGCGGTTGCGGGTTCAAGTCTTACAGCCTTACCAGATGTGACATGATGCCACCCGACCTCTGGGTTGTCCATTTTATGGAAATCAAAAAATTATCTCAAACTATACTTATCCAAAATAGTTCTGTCCAAAATCACAGTCCAAAATTTATACAGAAGATAAACACAATGAAAATCCTTTTTTCCACGTAATAACATGTGAACACCTTCATCATGTATTATTTTAAAACACTGCAACATCCTGAATTACCATAAAATCTTATTGATTACATTCAATCTCTCTTATTCATTATAGAATAATGCATATACTCCTTCTATCCAAAAATTTTGTAAACTCAAAAATGACGGAATATAAAAATCATTAATCTGTTTCAAGGTAGTCAAGAATATCCAATATAATTTATCCAAATCAAACATTTGTTTTTCCAAAATCACTACCTCAGTATCAGAACCATTTTATGGTTTATCTTTCTCTCAACCATATATTTTCCAAAAATTTAACTTACTATTGAGTCACTTTTCAGGGATCCACACAGTCTCAAGTCCATAATGAAATAGTAAAGTAGTATTATCCTTACATACTCCATAATTATTATAAACAGTAAATTGTTGATACAACACTCAAATGACATAATTCTATAATAACAACATAGGAACTCTAATAATTCCTCCCTATCTGTGGTAGTATCATAACCTTATTATTATCAAATAGCATCATTTGGGGCTTACTCTGATGATTTGGACATTGCTTTGCGTAGTGTCCCAACTCCTTGCAGATTAAACATTGTACATTTTAATCCTTTTTCTTACCTTTGTAGTCACGAACATGTTGTCATATTTCTCCACACTTATAACAAACTCCCATTACTTTCAGACAAGTTCAAGGGTGTTTCTTCCCACAGTTATCACATATGGGAAAATTATTTTTCCCCTCTTCCCTTTATCCTTATTTTTCTCTTCCACCCTTTTCTAATCTTGATTCCCTTTAATGCCATATGACTCAAGGAATTATTTACATATCTTATTAACACATGATACCATTTCAACATATGTTGAGAATAGATGGGAGAATATTTAACTTATAAATGTTGGCTTAATACCATGAAAGATATGATACCTCATTCACTATGGATCATATGTATTGCTGGTGTTCACATTCCTTCTACTATGTGCCATTTCTAAACAATATCATAAACAAGGTCAGTTTATGAATTGAACTGAATATTTCCAAACATGTAAATCACCTAATGTAAATTGAACAGTTTAGGGATATAATCAATAATCACAAAGATGTTTTCATTGAGAAATTATATACTCACAAACCCTTCATAATGATTTGTAGAGAAAATGGGAATTATCCTAAGCATATCCCCTGGGAGTGTCATAACCAAGAGTGTAGCAAGGTCCGTTGTCGTGCACCAGTTCCTGTTCGAGTCCAGCTCAAAGTGGTGTTTTCAGGTTTTACCCCTAGGTACATCTATGCCAGAGCTGTCTCTCCCTGCTTGTATCCAGACAGGGACATATTTTCTTGGAAAACTCACAAAATATCTACATTACCAAAATTCTAGGAATTTATTCTATACTAATACTCAAATTTTATCTTAGGTCTATGTGCTCTAATCAGCGTTTATCTAAATATAGCTTCCAATGATATTTCTATCCTTCCTCTGATACCAACTGTAACACCCCAACCCTAGTTACCCAGATTCAGTGCATTATTACATAACATTGGAATGATCAAAAAATATGAAGTCTCAAAAGACATATTAGTTTAGTAGCCTTCGAATCACTAAAAACATTTATAATGTGAAAAACTACAACAACACATTGTCTCCATAGACCACACTCATATCCCCTTATACTATCCCAAAATGTCATTCATAAATTACTTTTTCACATCCCGGGAAAAATAATAAATAGAAAAGGGTGAGCTCAGATTCCCACTAAGGATAACTATATAGCATACACTTTCATAAATAAGCATAAACATATAAGAAAATGTATAAATAAAACAAAAGCCATTTAAACTTGAACATCAGCATAATATGGCCGAAATAAAATGAAATAATTCCACTTACTTATTCACATAGATATAATACTAATATAATAATCATAATGAATATAAATAACGAATTTCATAATGATGGAATTCATAATTCCAGATTATCATAACCACATAGTCAAGGCCTTATTCCAAGACTACAAATAATATTTTTTCAAGGCCTTGTGCCAAGAAACTAGTCTGTCTCATGAGACCTACAGAAGCATTGAAGATCTATAGCGGGCTCCACCCACCACTTACTAAGCCCAATGAATTCCTCATATGAACAGGTTTACTCATAACATAAATATTCTTATTAAAACGAGAATACAAAATGTCAATACTTTATCCCTAAACCATGAATGGTACAAAAATAAAAAATCCAAATTCAAACAAATCAAAAAACATTCAATACAATATGTATGTTTTGTATCATAATAAATCAACTTCAAATAAGAATAAAATCCATCAAAAGATGTTGACATAGATGAAATCAAAACAATTTGAGAGAAATATATCTATTTTAAAATCATTTAAAAGTCACGCATTTATTAAGTAATTTAAAATAGATTTTTGAATAAAAATGTTCCATACCACTTTGAAACATTTTAAATAAAATTTCATTTATGAAAATTAATTTACATATAAATAAATCCTTACAATAATTTTGAAAACATGGTCATTAATTAAAAATATTTAGAAATATAAATCATTAAAACTTTTAAAATTATGACTTAATAAAGAATACCTGTTACATTTTCTTAAAATATTCATTTTGAAATCATTTAAAAGTCACATAATTATAAAATAAAACATTTACTATCAAAATATTTTTATAATCTTGTAAGGGAAGCTTCAAAAATTTTATAACGATGTAAAATAGCCTCACCCGCCGTATAAGTTAATAAAAGGCATTCTTAACTTAATTTGGTAGAAATGGTTAAAAAGGACCTTGTATGGAAAAGACGGAAATATTCCTTTGTAAACATCTTATAAAAGTCAAAAATGGTATAAAATACTTTAAACCACATTCTATAAAATAGTAATAATGATTTAAAATATTTTTTTAAGATACATGGATGTGGATGATAAAGAGGTCTAAGTAGATAATTACGTATAAAAAACCTCAGATAATGAAGAGATTGTGAAATAAAGACTTACCTTGTACTTTTCCTTGGTCGAGGGTAGGTTAATATCCTTTATAATAGTTAAATCATTTTTATTAAATTATCCAATAATCATGTACATAAATATTATATAATATATTATATTTTAATATTTCTTTCTTAATAATATCTTAGTATTATCGTAGTTTTGGGTGTTAACTGATTCGTTTTCATTTATGTGATTTGTCATGTAATACATGTTTTGTATGGATAGGTTGTATCTTATTGATATCTATAATGATATATAGTTCTTAAACATTACTTTTAATCATCAAATGAGAAGTAATCTTGAATGGACACGATGGGGAATGAATCTCATCGCGTTCTTGGAGACGGTAGTCCGTACGTACGCACGAGTGACAATATCATTCTTTTGATATTAAAATAACATATAATTGGATGTAATATCATATATATAGAATCATTATCATGTTATACTCATTATTTCATAAATCACACATCATTATTATACCCATAAAAATAATAATGTGTTGAATAACAATTACACCACGACATGGAGACAGTAAGCTATAAGTACGCATGTATGGTGGAATGTCATTAAAAAGATGGATAAAATACTGAATATTGTTGTAAAATATTTATCAGAACATCATATTATATATAAGATACTGGATTTATTATTTTAGAATGGAAATAACAAAGATAGAAGAAGTCGAAGAAGAAAGGAACTTGAAAGAGGGTGCTGAAAACATTACCTCTCTTTCGGGTTATTCTTTTTGATTAGATCAAAATGGCTCTATAGTATGGATGTATTACTAAATTAAGCCCTCCAGGTTTAATTGAGGGAAGTTTAGAGGATATTGGGGAAGGTTTTGGAAGATCCAAAAGGCTTTGAAGGTGTGAATTAGAGAGAAGGGGGAGTTCCCTTTTATAATAGGGGTGATGGGCACTTTAGAAAAGCTAGAAATATTATTTTATAATAAATTAATATTCGGCTTATAATGTCTCAAAAGTATATTATTTAAAGGTTAAGGTTGCTATAGGTTGAAAACCACTCATCCAATAGGTCTATTAATGGTTTGTGTCACTATATTAACTTTATCATTTTGATATAACTCTTAGTTAAATATTTTTCCTTTTACCATGTCTCTTTCTATTTTTATATTATATATTTATTAAACATACTATATAATTCCAAGTGACCCCCAAGTAGTCCAATAATGATAAAATATCATTATATAAGTCTTTTGGCTAATCTGTAGATTTTTAGGAATAGAATACCAATTAATAATATAATATTTGTTTTAAAAACTCATTTATGTCAATTTTGACACTATTTAATAATTGGTTTTTGTTAATGTCATAAAAACGTTATTAATTCTAAAAAATTTAATTTATATAATCCTATCATTTCATATTAACCAATAAGACTCTTTTATTTCATCAAAATGTTCAAATTATATTTATTTTAACACTTATAATACCAATTATTTGATTCATTCATTAATAATGAAAATATTGCATCATCATTATGTCATAAATAAATTTAATTATTCAATGTATAAAAATTATAAATAAAATTCCATTATTTAGAAAATATTTTTATCTTTCTTATTAATATTTAATGTAAAAAAGATAACATATATAACCCGATGTAAAAATTGTTTTTTTAAATGATATATTCTTGTTTCATTTTTGTATTTACTTTAACTTAATTAATATAAAGTATCATTATCACTTAAAAGTTGATCCATGGGGTTCCAAAATCGACCCAATATGACCATGGTCAAACATGTACCAACAAATAGGGTTATTACATGTTTTAGGGTAATTTAATATTATTAAAATATTATTTGTTTACCTTTATTTACTGGATTTACCCTTTAACCATGGTAAATAAAATATATACCAAAGTAATTATTCAAAATGTCAAAAAATAAAAGTTACCTATTTAAAAAAACTTTTACTTCATGATTCTAAATATCGAATCCATTTTTCTAAATTCAATACACATAAGTGGTAGAAATTAATTTAAAATTAATTCCCACTGTCATAACAAAAAACGTGTTTTTAAGAAAATAATAACTATCAAAAGATTGACATTTGTTTATGTGTAGTTTAAAAGTGAAATTACATACAATGTCCAAAATTTTATTAAATGGTAAAAATATATTCAATATATACTATAAAACCACTAAAATTCATAATTTATCACTATTAATTATTTGTATTAATAAAGTAGTTTTTAATTAAAATTTAGTAATTTTCATTATTCATCAAAATATGAAAGTTATCAAAAAAGAACCAAGAATTTATTGAATCTAAATTATTATAACCCGATTCTAAATAAGAAGTTTATTTTGTCAAATAGAATATATAAATGGTTAAAATATTGGATTTAAAAATGGGTTCATCATTAAACGGAGGTAAAATTGCATTTTTTGAAATAAATACTTCTTTTATCTGAACATATAAATTTTTAAATACATTGTGTCTAATAAACTCATTATATGGATTATAAAATTATAAGGATTATATATTGTTCAATATTTAGTTAATACTATTCATAACCGCTTTTGAACGGTTAGTTTGGTAATCTTGTTGTGCGCTCAAACCCGGTGTTGCGTGAAGAGCAAGTTATTGAATTACTTTGAACAAATAACATAATATGAAATCTTGGGGTGTTACAATAAATATAGGTGTATTTCATGGTGATTTCTATTTTCACTCCAACCATGTTGAGTACTATGTGAAAAACACCCACATTATTATGGGGGGGTTATTTTTTCACATCATCCCAGTGGAAGTATCGATGGCTGTTTATTGGTTCTTCCTTTCTCCCTCTTCTAGGAATTAGTATCCCATGAATCTTACGAATGGTTCTAGAGAGTATGTGAGGCCCAACTGTGTGTGAGAAAGTTATGTTTTTTCATGTGTCTTTTGGATGAAGACCAACTATCTACAAGAATGTATGTGGTGTGGTTTTGGTCCCATATATGTATGGGACATAATGTGGTGTGGTTTGTTGCCTAGGTGGGTGTGGGTGGGTAGGGACAGTGAGGCCTTTTGAAGAGCGTGGTAGTGTTGAGACGTTCGTCGTTAAGGATAATCAGTTGACTAGTGGTAATTGGTGTAGGGGGTACCCAAATATCAATGTGATTACTACTTTATTTTACATTAATTGTGTTATTGAGATTGTGTGGATTGGTGAGGTTAGGGTGGATAGTATTCCCTGTCAGGTGTTTTTGAGTTTCTAACATTTTATAACATGGGTATTAGTATGATTCTCTCACTTGTGAACGAGTGACATTGGCTTATAAAACCAAGTACACATGTATCCTCAACATACATATATACTATTCTTATTAGGTTTAAGGGGAGATTACATAGGCCATGTTGTACCTTTTAGATCAGACGTTGGGGAGTTTATATGTCACTGCATTGTTTTATTTTGATATTTACTTTGGGGATTTTCATTGTATATATTTTGGTTTTACATTAAGAATTCATGTGGGATGGATTTTTCATTCAATTATATTTATATATATTTCTTTGTGATTTTTTTAGATTAATAAATCTTATCTCATTATATTGGTTACTATAAAAATGGTAGTGCCTCCCATTGCGTTAGATCTAATACTGTCGGTGTCGGGTCCCATCATATTACCAATTAGAGGTGGGAAATAGGGGTTAGTATCTCTCTAAAACCCAAAGATTTAAAAATAAATTTAATATTGAATTCATGAAACATTGAGTCTCTATAAAATAACATTTTGTAATAACCTATCTAATAAAACTAAATTTACCACTTATGTGAATTGAATTTCAAAAAAAATGACATACATTGTTACAATCATGGGGATATTTAAAGTCTGATAGAATCAAGATAAATTCAGGTGAATATTTACAAACCCTTAAAAATAGTTATATATATATATATAGAAATATGGACCTTATTATTAGTATATTATATTATTATTTTATTATTTTATGGTTATAATATAATTAGATCTAGATTAAAATTTTAAGGTGATATAAAACAAATTATATTTTTAAAATTTTTATTTTCAAAATAAAATATGATTTTACATAAAAATTAAATCAATAATATTTCGGAAGTTATTTTCAACAAATGGAGTTCATTTTAAATTATACACATCAATAAACAGTTTTTCATATTTTTTTATATTTTTCCTGAAATACTATAATTTTTTATGAATAATTAATTATGATAATTTACCATATATATAAATTATTGGATTAATAATCTATTCCTTTCATCAAGGTCAATTTGAGAAATTATTAGTGAGAACACACATGCATATATTATTATTCACGATCACATGAATTAATATTATTTCTTATTTTGAAAAAATAATAAACTAATTAATAAGTTATTCAAAAATCACTCCTCTCCTCTATTTTAGAAACCCCCACTTCCTCTCCAGTTCACCCCTATAAAACCTTTTTTCATTACTAAATTTTGCTTAAATATGTTAAAAATATCCTCACCCATGCATAATACCCCTTAGTTGCATAAAAAGACCATGAAATCATCCCAAAAGAGGATCTCAAGAAAGATAACTTCAAGAGGGAAATTTCCCTTTTCATTTCAATTATTTCATGTTCCTTTTTTTATTCTTTCCTCACCTCCATTCATCCAAATGTTATGATAAAATCATTACAATATATGAACTATAATTTGTTTGGATAATTTTCCAATTAATCATCATCTCCTTTCCATTTTTTTTATTAGATATGAAAACATCATTGGAGATGTGTTAATTTATCACATTCATGGATGATGGGTTTTAAAATACTATTTTCATCTTCAATTCTATTCATAAAACCATTTTATTTGTTCAAATAGACTATAATATATATATTATAACTTATATAAGGTTCTATAATCCTTTTTTACAAATGATAATAATTTATATGAGTTCATTAAGATAAAAACAGCCAATTAACCGAAACAATTGTCATTTTAGTTTTATATAATGATTCATCATCAATCCTAATAGCCTAATAAATTTTATAACCATTTTATATTATGGATGTTAAAAAATAAAATTCAGATTCTATGTATGGAAACCGTTCTCATATAATATGTTAATCCTTATTTTTAAATAATAAAAATAATCATTAATACCCTAAAAGGAAATGCTCCAAAATAATAAAATTTAAACTATTAAACCCATAATTACAACCATGAATTAACTTAATAAAGAAATAATAAATAAATTAAATAAATAATATGTTCTAAAATTGTTAAATAATTAATTTAATTTTGTTATCATGGAAACTAAGATCATGTGAAAAACACCATTAGTCAAAAGGTAAGGGGTTTCTACCTGAACTTCTATTCTCATTTGAGGTATTATTATTCTCAACACACCTCAATTGATTTCTTATTTATTCATATTTACTCCTCCTAAATTTTATTTGATTTCTCATTATTTTTTCACAAACTAGAATTCTACATTAATTTATAGGGATTTAAATGTTTTAAAAGTATCTCTCATCAAATCTTCCCAAAATACGAGCCTAATTTATGGGAATTTCTCAAATTCATACTATTTTCTGGGGACATTATAATATATTTTTTGAAAATATTATTTTATAAAATCAAAATTTTTATTACGAATAAACTATCATACTACACATCTGGTTTTGAAACATTATTTTTCCAAATGAACTCTTATTTTAGAAAGTAAAAGATTATTTATCTCAAGAATTAGTCGATGATTTTATAAGTGTATCCTATACTATTTAAACTCTATTTTTTATTATTTTGTATTATTGGGATTAATATTTTATGATATCATCAGCCATATTTATTTTATATTTTAAGGATCAGTTTGATTTTGGATGTGATATCTTAAATCAATTAAAAAATTTACTCTGAATGGTTAGTGTTTATGCTTAATGTTCGGAGAAAGTAATTTAAACTTCAAATGTTAATTTCAATATGAATGTATATATTTTATATGTTTTTCCAGTTCATATGAGAAATTCATTATAATTATTACATTATGGGTGGGGGATGCTACATCCCCTTTATGCATTAGTAATTATAATGGGACAAACTACACTCTTGGAACATGGCCTTAAAATAGTTATTTATTGTCTTGGAATGAGGCATTCATGATATAGTAATTATGTCAAAAAATATGCACTACATAATTATGAAATTAATAATTGAAAGATAATATGGTTAATCTACTATTATAATAATAATGATTATGTTTTATTATAGAATTATATACTGTCCTCTTATTCATACCATAATGTGTTCAATTTTATTTTCCAATGGCATGTGTTTTTAGTTATTCACCACACAAAATTTCTATGTTTATGATATATTCCACATTATTTCTTACCCTAACTATGAATTTGAGCTCACCCTTTTCTTTTGTTTAATTTTCATTTTTTATGAAGAGGTATTTTATGAATGACATGAATGGATAACCTAGGAGTTATGCATGTTGTCAATGGATTGTATTTCACTTCAAGATGTAATGTTGAAAATGTGTGTGTATCACTTTTTTCCAATTCAACTAAACTATTCACTACTTTGGGATATGGAATTATTTTAATAATTACAATGTAATTAATTAAGGCACTAACATTGGGAACTCAGGTTAGGGTCTTTACAGTTCGATTAGATGAATTTTAGTAGAAAACATGGAAACATGATTTCAAAAACGTAGATTAGGGAACAAAACACCATGATAGTATTTGATTAAAAAAATAAATGAATGTCCTCTAATTTTAATAATGAATATATTATGTGAATAATTTTAGGAAATACATCCATATCTCGATATTACATGTGGACGTGGTTCTGGATCAAATTTTCCTAGAAGTGACAACTCCAACAAACAGTTTCAGGCTAAACCTAAGGTATCATGATACACAAAAACATGCTTTTCTACGCACTTGGTTTGAAAATTCTGTGAGATATGCTAAGGATAATTCAAATTTTCGTTACAAGACATTATGAAGGATTTAAATGTAAATTATTTCTCAATGAAACCATGTTTAAGATAATGTGATTAGAAATGTATATGATTTCAATTTACACTAAATATTTTACAATGTAGCTTTATACATTATGATTCATAACATAATCTAGTGTATTCCATTATATAGAAATGGAACCTAGTGGATGGAATGGGAACACCATTAATGTGCATGTCCCATGTAGGTATTTCCCTACTATTAAATATAATGATGTTGGCATTGGTGCTGCAACTAGTACTGAGCAACTTATAACTATTCTGGGATTGTTGACATGAGTTATGAACATTAACTTTACCCATATGGATAATATGGATCCCCATTGTGGAGTAGTTATGGTACAACTCATTATTTAGATACATCTTCTATCATTTAATGAAACAAAAAATCCATACATAGTAGAATAGTGGATAAGTTCATTATTAAAGAGGGATAAGGATGAGGATCTGTGGTGGTATTAATGGCGGTTTATCATCTATCAAGGGTTAATGATAGGTACAAAATAAAGGATGTTTTCATTATAAAAGAGTGATATTGGATTTGGTACTGCAACTGGTACGGAGTAGTGGATATGTTCATTAGAGAATAAGTATGCACAAGTAGTTTTCATGGATGTTTAACATCTATCAAGGGATTAGGAACTGTGGTGGTCATTATTTTTCAAAATTAAGAGGAGGTTGAAGAAATATAAGAATTTAAATGGAGGAATTTTAAAAAAAATCGTAGAAAAATATTTCCCTCATGAATAGATTCAATATATGGATCTGATATTTCAAAATCTAATGTAAAATTTAGAGGAGAATGTTGCAATGTATGAAGCTAACTTCACAATGGAAGAAAGAAATGTAGTGGACTACATATATAATCCAAGATAAAAGATTGATCAATTAACTTACGGTTTAAAATAGTTCCATTGAAGGGATCTTGTCTCTAAATGATTCTCATCATATGATGATTTAGTATCATGTTTTACCAAGATAAAAATGGAATTCCTTATGTATTATGTTTTTAAGGTAAATTAAGAGTAGAATAGTATTTATTAGAACTCTAGAAAATGAAATAATTAAATGGGGAATAAGGCATTAATTAACCTTCCACCCTATAAAAATCATTTGAAGAGACACCCTGGTAATTACATGAAGGGTATGTGTGTTTATTACAAGTGTGTAGAAAAAGGGAACCTCTTCCAGGATTGAAAAGAAATGAAATAATCTACCAATGTTAAATGATAAAATTTCCATGGGAGGGTACATTATGAAAATGATGTTCATTTGCATCAATGAATCATTCTCTAAATAAGGCTAAAAGATATATTTGAAGCGTATGAAATAAAAAATAATGATATTGATGTTTCTAATGATGTGGTGGTAGGAAATTTAATTTATTACACATTATTATCCAATGATTTTTTTGATTATAGATTATTTTATTCTTACATATCTTCCTAGTTTTCCAATGATATAATATATTTTCAATTTGATTAAATAAGTGAGTTTCCCTTGAAAACTTCAAAGGGAAGTGTCATTAGAATAATGATGTGTTAGGCTGTCCCCATATTCTATATAAAAGTTTTTTATCTGCTGAATTTTTTATCCAAACCCTGATTTTCTATGAAATAGTTCTATGTGTGGATTGTATTTCTAAACATGGCATGAAAATTTATTGCAAGAAGAAAGGGGATAAAATATTTGTGAATGATGTAGAATACCTTATCTTTAGATAAGAAACGTCACCATAAGATTCTAATCTCGATACACCCTAAGTATCTCTAAATAATTCATTTAATAGGGAGGAAGAGAATTCAATTTGTATAATATAAGAATGTAATATAAAAATAGAGGATATAACTATTGTGAAATATTATATTGATATTTTTTTATAGATTTACATAGACATCCTCCAGAGTGGGATATTGAGATATAAATTGATTAAATTCCAGGGTGAAGGAAAATATCAAAGAATCCATATAATGGACACTGTAGAATTAGTAGAACTGAAGAAAAAACTTGTTTAATTGAGTGATATAGGATTTATTTTCCATAGTTTCACTGAATGGGGAGACCAATATATTTTCTCTATATATAAAAATGGATATATCATGTTGTTCTTTGACTTACAGGAGATTAATGTTGTTACAATAATGAAAATGTATTCACTACCTCGTATTGATGATTTATTTGATAAAATTCATGGAGCCCAATATTTTTCAATGATATATCTTCGATCTAGATATCATCATTTTCTAGTGAAGAAGAACGATATTCCAAGGACTACATTTCGAACTAGGTAGGGGCATTATGACTTTTCATTAACACCTTTTGGACTGACTAATGCACCCTTTGTATTCAAGGATCTAATGAATAGGGGTTTCATGGGAAATATTTTTGAATTTTTTGGGTGTGTTTATTGACTATAAATTCGTATAAATTATAGGCAATAAATAACATGATAACCACATTCACATTATTTTGAATACTCTTCGATGAAATGAATTTTTTGGGAAGATAAGAAAATGTGAATTGTATCTTCAATATGTATCTTTTATTCGATATATTGTCTCTAAGGATAGAATATCCAATGATAAAAGGATGAAAAAGGCTGTTCAAGAATAGCCTACACTAATGAACATAACTCAGGTATGTATTTTTATTGTTTTATCGGTTATTATCATCATTTCATTCAGAACATCCCATGATTAGCCAAACCAATGACCAATATTACATATAAAGGGGTTAAGTTAATATGGGATAAATAATGTGATGAATTTTTTGAAGAATTAATGAAGATATTAGTGAATGGTCTGATCCTCACTCTACCATCAGTTAATGGTAGATTTTTTTATCTTTAGTGTTGAATCCATGATAGAACATGGTTGTATCATTATGAAGAATGATACAGTTATTAACAATTCTTTAAAGTAGTAAACAATTCAGGAACATAAATATCCATCTCAAGATCGTGAGTTAGAAGATGTAATATTTGATCTGATGATATGGAGACACTATATTTTTGGGGAATGGTGTGATATATATATGGACAACAAGATTTCAAAATATATATTTTCATAGAAAGAACTCAACATGAGGAAAAAGAGATCGCTAAAACTACTCAAGGAGTATTATTGTTCAATACACCACCACATAGAGAAGGAAAATAATGCGGTAGATTCATTTTGTAGGAAAGATCATGGAGCAGTAAACAAAATGTGTATTGAAATGTACCATGTGCTTATGGATCTAGTAATGTTATAAGTTGGAATTATCAAAAAAAAGTGAAGCATCATTAATTTTTCAATTGGTTTCCCAGACATCTTTTTTATAAAGGATTAAAATATATTAGCATAATATTGACAACCTCCAAAAAGAAAATAAATGTTCTAAAAGAGGGCATGTTGGCTGACCTGAGGTGTGAAGATGGAATTTAGAAATTATGGAAGAGGCTACGTGTTCCCTTAATACCCTATGTAATAATGGTGTTATTGGATTATTCCCATATCTCGAAATTCTCTACACACCCTAGTTGTACGAAAATATATAGATAATTGAATTAACATCTTTTATGGGACAAAATGAAGCTAGAAATTGATAATTATGTATCATGGTGTTTATTTTATCAATAGGTTAAGGATAATAGAATATATGATTAAGGAGTCTGGCTACCCCAACCTATTCATACAAAGAAATGTGATGACATCAACATGTATTTGTTTAATGGAAGACCCAAAAATACATGAATGAATGATACAATGCGGGTAATTGTGGATCAACTTACCAAATCTATACATTTCATCAATATATTGGATGATTTTCCACTAATGATCCTTTCATGACTCTATATCATTGATATTGTATGACTTAATGAAGCACCTATTACAATAGTGTTAGATCGTGGCCCTTTCATTAAATTGAAATTCTATAAAATTCTTCAGAATGATTTGGATATTGAGGTTGATTTGAGTACTATTTATCACCCGCAGACTATTGGGAAATTAAAAATGACGATCCAATCAATGAAAGACACATTAAGATCATGCCCACATGATTTTTAAGGAAATTTGGATTAGTATTTTATTTGGGTATATTTTTACTACAATAATAGTTTCCATTCTATCATTCAAATGAAACCATACGATGTATTGTAAGAAATGAGATGTCGTACACCAATATGTTGCGATAAGTCGGTGAAAGGAAGATTGTAGGTTTAGAGATTATTGAGGAAACAATGGAAAATGTAAAGACTATTCAAACCCATATCAATAAAGCCCAATGCAGGAAAAAGATATATGCTGATTATAGAAGGAATGGTTTAGAATTTCAAGTAGTCGATCATGCTTTTTTGAAGATATATCCATGGAAGGGTGTTATATAATTTTGGAAGAAAGGAAAACTGGGCCCTAGGTATGTTTGATCTTATGAAATCCTAGATAGAATTATGAGTTTTTTCTTATTATTTGGATAAGAATACTAGCCAATATAAACTACATAATTTGTTCTATGTCTCTTTGTTGAGAAAGTACATACGAGACCCAACACATTCCCTCACATCAGAATGTACATAATTAGGAACTATAATATCTTACTATGAAGAGCCAATACAGAATATAAAAACTACATAATAGGGGTTAAAGAATCTATAAATTCGACTGGAAAATATACATTGTAAAATAATAAAATTGAAGAGGAATCAAGGGATCCTGAGGAGCTTGTAATTAATACGTACCCAAATATTTGTTTGAGTAACATTATAGGAATTTTGTAGTTGAATTTTTTTTCATGAGTGGAGAATATAACACACCTATAATTTACAAATAAATTTAAAATGGAATGCATGAAACATTGATTCTCTAAAAAATAACACTATGTAATAACCTAAAAAATAAACATAATTTTTCCTCATTTGGGATTGGAATTTTGAAAAAATAGACATACATTATTCTATTCAGGGTGATATTTGGAGTTTGATAGAATCAACATTAATTTTTGTGAATAGTAACATACCTTTATGAATAGTAGTATGTACCTTATTAATAGTAAATCATATTATTATTTTATTTTATTAAAGTTATATGATATTGAGATCTTGATTAATTTTGTAAGGTGGTATAAAATAACTGTGCATGTAAAATTGGTGTATTTTGAATAAATTATGGTATTATTTATAAAGTAAATTAATTATATTTAAAAAATTATTTTCTCAAAATGGATTTCATTTTTTGATGTCTACACATTAAAACAACGTTTGGTAAAACATTTGGTTATTTAATGTAATACTCGAATTTCTGAAAAATAGTAAAATACAGTAATTTACGGTATATATACATTACATGTTAAATTCACTGTTACATACATCATGGATGATGTAATAGCCCATTTGGGAGAACTCACATGGAAATTTTACTATTTGTTTCACAAGAATCGATTTTATTGCATGTCGTGAGAAAAAAATAAAATAATTTATAATATATCAAAAAAATTATTCCTCTCCTCCACCATATCCCACCTCACATTATCTTTTCATTACTCCTCTCTAGCCTTATTCCATGTTTAAATTATTCTAAAATATCATTCAAATATCCTTCCCATTATTCTCATCCCTTGGACTCATAAAATGATCTAAAACACTTCCCTAAATAAGCTCTCAAGGAAGATAACTTCGAGAGGTAAATTCCTCTTTTCATATCTTTTATTTCGAGTATCTTTATTTTTTTCTTTCCTTTCCCATTTTAATCCAGATGATTTGATAACTCTACTAAAATAAATGTAACGGAATATTTTTATGATAATTCTTTAATACATAATCATCAATTATTTCCCTTTCTTTTATACTAGAGATAAAAACACAATCTAAGATGTGTTAATTTATCACATTCATGGAAGATGGGAATTCAATTTCTATTACCATCTTCGATTTAGGTCAAGAAACAATTTTTAAGGTTTATCCAGATTATAATATATGTATTTTAACTTATGTAAGGTTTTATAATCTTTTTAACACATTATAATAATTCATGTGAGTTTGTTGTGATCAAAACCTACTAATTAACCCAAACAATTATCAGTAATGTTTTATATACTTATTCATCTTCAATCTCAATAAATAAATTATTTTTATAACCATGAAATCTTATGGGCGTTAAAAAATAAACAAAAACATATATTCTATACAACCATTCACATATTACATGTTTATCCTTACATTTATATAAGTAAACTAATCCTGAATACCAAGGAAGAAAACACTCCTAAATAATAAAATAGAACATCTTTAACCCATCAAGAAATCCATGAATGAAATTAAAAATGCTATAATAAATAAATAAACAAAATATTATTTTCTAGAAATATTAAATAATGAATTTAATTTTGTCTAATACTCTATGATAAAGTGAAGAACACCATCATACTTAAGGTGAGGGCTTTCTACCCGAACCTTCATTTTCAATCGGGTTACTCTTATTCTCTAAATACATCAATTTAATTCTTATTTATTTATATTTAATCCACATAAATTATTTTTAAATGTTCAATCTATTTTTACAAACAATAATAATACTTTAATTTATGGGGAGTTATATTTTTTGAAAGGATCTTTTAAAAATTCATTCTGAAATAAAGGCAATATTAAAGGGAATTTATCAAATTCATTTCTATTTTCATTGGCACTATATAAAATGTTTTTATAAACCATTATATTTATAAAATCAATCATTTAATTTTAAAAATAATATAAAACTTCACTTTTGGTTTTATATTATGATTCATCCAAAAGTAAACATCTTTATAATGTAGAAGAGTATTTATCTCAGGAATTACTTGAAGATTTGATATGAGTATCCAAAAATATTTCAACACTCTTGTTGATTATTATGAATTTTTCATATTAATGTTATTTTATTTCATATGCCATATTTAATTTAATTGTTTATTATTACTATAAAAGTTCTTTTTTACCTTAAAACCAGTCACCAATTTAGTCTGAATAGTTTGTGTTTATGATTAATGTTCGGGTAAAGTTATTTGAATTTCATATGTTTGTTTCAATATGAAGGTATAAATTGTTTATGTTTATCCCCATTTATATGAACAATGCATTGGAATTATTATGTGATTGGTGGGGCCCTCTATATCTCATTGATGTATTGGTTGGTATCTTGAGAAAAAACTACCATCAAGGCACAAGGCCTTGACAAAATGGGTTTTTATAGTTTAGGCATGAGGTATTGATGGTATAGTTATGATGTATGAAATTATGAATTACCTCATTTTGAAAATAGTTATTTATTGTTCATGTGGTTATTAGACTAGTATAATACCCATGATTATGATTTATCCTAGAAATATTTACTCTACTCTTATTCCTAACATAATGTTTTCATGTTTATTTTATGAAGACATGTGTTTTAGTTATTAATCATGGCTAATGTTTATTTTTATGATATCACCCACTATATTTTTTATCCTTACTGATCATTGTATCTCACCCATTTTTGGGGTATCATTTTCCTTGGACATAAATAAATATATTATAAATGACATATAATGATAACAAAGGAGTTTTGGACGTTTTCCATGGATTTTCTATATCTTATTTCCTTTCTTGTTTTAATATTGATCATAGGTTTCTGTCTGGTTTTCCAAATATACTATAATATTTGGTCCATCAGGATATGATTTTTTTGGAATCATGAAAATTTAATGATTTAAGGCAATGAATCTGGGAAAACACAGTTAGGTTCTATACAATCTCCTTGTCATTTTGATGAAGGATGGTCGCGAGACTTTTCCATCCCTTCTATTATCAAGAAGAAAGTGGGACATGATATTATTTCAATGAATGTAATTTTCTAATTCCAATGGAACATTATTTTATTATATGAAATTCTCTATCTCCATTATTAATATAGATGTGAATATTTATCACAAATTACACAAAGTGAACATGTGGGATGATATTATTCTATTCATAGGTAACTGAGTTGATAGAATCATGGTATATATGATTATTGGTTCTCTACCAATTAAATTTTCCTAGATTTTTATGGGATACACATATAACCTATTACATTTTTCACATTAAACCCATTCATTAATTTTAGTTTAAGTTCTTGTATATGTTCATATGGTTTAATACAAAATTTCATTTTACAAATATTAACATATATATTTGTCCCTTTAATTGAAAATGATGCCTTTGGAAAAATCGAAATCCATGGTATTCATAAGGAATGTTTATTTCAAATTTCAATGAAATAATTTTCATTAATATAGGATGGTGGAAAATATATTCATTTTATTTAATGATAAATCAATTGAAAAATATTTCTCATTTTATAGTAGTGTTCATTGGAATATTAAATATATTTTCAACATATTTAAATCTATATTAGTGTCTTAATAATACATGAAAATGTGTGTTTAGCAATGGTGTTGGAACCCACTCATAAAGGTTTATTTTTTATTTTATCGTTCTTGTATTATATAAAGTATCTCAATTAAGAATATATTTATAGTATTCATTAAATACATCATAATATTTGAAATTATAGTGTTTTTATTAATATTTCATTTTAACGGTTGATTATTATAAAAAATGAAAAATTACTAATATATGTTAATTATTTTTAATAATTATTTAAAATTTAAAATACATGTTAGTAATAAAAATAATTATTATTTATTAATTAATAATTTTTAAATAAATATTATTTTTTATTTTTTATTTTTTATTATTTAGGATTTAAAACATTAATTAATTATTATTATGTAAATATTAATTAATAAAAAATTTATATAAAAAATAATTGAAAGCATAATAAATTATAAAATGATTATTATAATTATTAATTATTTACTAAAAATTAGTTTTTATAAAATATAAATTCTATCTATTAATTATTAAATAATTATTCTTTATAATTTAAAATTTTTAATAAATAATTAAATTTTTTATACATTTATATTTTCACATGTAAACACACACACACAGATATATATATATATATATGTATATATATATATATATATATGAAAACTATGATTAGAAAGGCTTAACTTAAATATGGATCCTTGAGATATTGAAAATCACACTTATGATAAATTGAAATTAGCAATTCATCTAATTGTCCATTTGAACTCCATGATTTATCAAATTGAGCTACAAAAAGGAAAATTTATGAAATTAGATAATTTTTTTTACAATATAGAATAACATATTTATTATTATTATAATGGAAGTTATAAATTAGTCTCCTACATTTAATAAAGGTATTATTTTATTATGTTACCTATTTTGGCTCTATAACCAATCAGTTAAATTATTATAATAGTCCATGAAACATTTAATATATGGGGCCATTGGAAAAATTAGATATTTTTAAAAAATTTAATTTTAGGGCTATAAAATTGAGAATTAAGATAAGTTAATAATATGTTGTCATGAATGCATGAAATTAGTTTTGAATTTTTCAAGACTACAATTAAATGTATTCTAGCATCTATCATATTTAATCTCTCTGGAAAATTATATTGTTGTGAAAATATAATATTTTTGCTGTATAAAATAATAGAATATATTAATTTGGGATTTTTATCAATAAATTATTAAACTAACAGAGAAATAAAAGATAAACAATAGAGAATAGAGGAATTGAATGTTTTATCACACATGACGAACCAGATAGAATCCCATGATGAGAATCCATAATGGTTTGAAATAAAGGGTCTATATATTTTTATTACTTCCCATATATAATTTATAATAATAATATTATGCACGTTTTTCTGGCATATCTCTTAGGGATTTGTTGGAAATGAAAATTGATAATGTAGCTACCACTAATTATATGAATTAAACATAACTTCATTTACAAAATATCATGAAGGAACAATATGATTATCATTATATTTGTTTTATATTTTTTTGTTTTTATAGTATCTTAAAATGAAATAGATTCCTTTAGAAATATCATAGTTATTTGGTGTTTAATAAATTAATATGAACAACTTAAACACCATGACATAAAAGTGGGAAATAAAGATAAAATAAAAAGTGACTCATCACATCAGTGGGTACCCAAAAACACGATTCGTTATTTATGATAGTAATATAAAATGTCAGAACTAAAATATATTAATATTAAGAAATAGATAAAAAATATAAACCATAAAATGAATTATTGTATATTTTTTAAAATCATAGAAATATGAAATTGTTTCAATTTCCTAAATAAATGATGATATAGTTTACAAAACATTATGGAAGGGGAATAAACCAAATGACTGGTGGATGATAATTATATATCGTTATACTAATTTTTTTCACCATTCCCATATGGTCAAACCTCTTATTCCTTTTTCTAATTCGCAATTTAATTAGATTTTTTAATGTCATGATGTGTGAAAATGTACATGGTGTGTAATTCCATATTCAATATTTTCTATGTGGATAGATCAAAATAAATTTCCACCATAATTTATAGTAAACTATTATTATAGATTTTCAATTGGATGTTTCATTAGGAAATTTAATGGATGGGATTCACCCTAAAGATTGATTTCAGGGGGTTTAAGTCCATTCTTAATTGTTTGCCTTAGGTTTCTCATTTATTTATTCTTTCCAACACACTCCCAATAGTTCCCGCATACCTATATATGTATGGAATATCATTCCAAGGTTATGTGGTACATTGGGGTTTTATTCAAATGATGCTAATGGACTCACATTGGTTAAGGGGATGGGTGGTCGGTCTCATAACCACATTGGTGGGTGGATTGGTGCATACTCCACATAGTTCTTAAAATGGGAGTCTCTATCAAGTTAAATAAGACAATAAATTCCCACAGGTTGCAAATATGCATGTGAGACTTCCCTGTATTTCAAGAGTATGTCCCATTGAATGGAGATGATATGTAATCATATGTACATCCCAATTATGAAGATCCCATAATGGGGGAATTATAAACATGATTTTAATATAATCATTGATGTTCTCAAATATCATGTGATCCATGTTAATTTTTAGAAACAAGTGATATTGGTAGATCGAAAATATTATTTGTGAACATGACCATACATTGATTACAAATTTAATAATCACTTTAAGGGTCATGATTACCCATATCGTGGAGAAGATTGTATGTACATTTATACATAGTATAGGGTCCTACATATCTTGTAAGATAAAATGAATCAGATTAATTTTAGTTCAATTAATTCCTACCCAACTAATGTGGTTGAGGTATATAGGGGATTGGATAGTAGTAATACATAAAATGGTTCATTAGTATGAAACCCTTTATTATATTCATATGGAAAAGTAAGAGTGATCATACCATGGGATGATTGAAATGTCATTAGTATGAGTGGACTTACGGCCAAGGGGATGGCCGTTGAATATCAGGCGTTAAAAAAGAATCCTACATATCCAAGATATAGTTGGAATCATAATTAATGTAGTTAATTTATACATTAACCCACTGATAGGATAAAGTATATGATCTTTCTCGAAGGAATTATCGTTATCCCTAAAGTTCTAGGAATGTAATGTGATTATATTATGATGAGTTCCCTATTGATCATGGTTCACATAATGAGGATTACATATTGATCAGAGAATAAAAACTGAGGCTTCCATTTTCATTAGGACTTACACAAAAAGGCTTCCATTTTGAACTGTTCTTATACATTGAGGATGTACAATGTTATTAATTCCTAGGATACTTTATTTATCGAGGGTTACATACATAGGTGTCCTTTACTGAAAACTGTTACATTATCATTAGTAAGACTAATGTAACATTATGATTATCATATATAGTTTACTGGAAATGATAGTCATGATATGGAGAGCACACATGAGAGAATAACACAATTGGGGTTGTATGAGTTCATAAATATATATTATCAAAAACTCTTTCCGTAGGAAAAACGATATGAAGGCGATGTTTATTCACAGAGGACCACATGAAATGAGTCTTGGTGGAACATATGTATTAGATTTACATGTTTAGGGGTATCTTTTTGACATTTTTTTAAATTTTGTAGGGAATGAAATTATTTTTTTCCCAAAAGGTTAGAAAATTATAATGGCAAAGAAAACACATCCACGGGTATCTTCCAATCATGTTCATGATGCCTCTCATGACCTATCTTGACATGACTAACATCATTCATAGGAAAAATTTTGACATGAACCAATTATTTTTCATAATAAACTAAATTTTATTAAATACATTTATATGAGTGAATCATGTATTTCCATGATGCTTCATGTTATTGAAGAAGTCATGTACGGGGTCTTGGTCATGATCAAAGTAGACAAGACTGTTCAGCGTCGCATGGTGATAAATTTACATCTTTCGAGCTATCACTTGAAAATGCAGACACGCTAATGGGAAATCACATGATCTTGTTAAAATATCAAATTCCCATTCGCAAGAAAAAATTCATTATCTAGAGATAGTCTCATTAAAATAAAAATATTCTTAGGGGATATCGCTGGATCAACGTGCTTATCTTCATATTATCACATGACAATGGTGACATGTTGAGAAACAATAGTGATGTCAAAAATACATGTCCAACACTTTTCTTGTGACTATCATGGAATGTACAAGGTCTCTCAAGTCTATCATGATTTAACTGAATTGTTTTTCAATCTCATGTCATTAAACTACTCTCACTATAAAGTCTTATAGGGTTTTTATTATACTGTGTTTTTATTTGTTTATATTGTCCAAATCTAATAGGATCATGTACTATGGTCTAATAGGAAGATATTAACCTAGAAAAAGGTATGAATATTCATGGAAGGGTATTATCATGAGTTATCCAATTGGTAGACTCCTTATATAGGTTTGTGAATTTTTTCCTGAGTGAACTGCATGATGCTCCTTCATTCATGTGATTCATATTTCCTAAAAGGGGTCTCAATGTGTGTTTTGAAAACATTCCACAAGGATTAGTAATGGCAGAAAATCATGGGAGGGGGTCCATGATTCATACGACTAGAGTTTCTTCAATTCTTTGACCTACATGTCGGCATGTGTCTTCATGAGACAATGTGATTCTAACATGTTTGTGATCTGTATTACCTCTATTTGATTTTTGATTAGACTTTTACATTTTCAATGGGCATGATGTAAATAACATATCATTCATGGGAGATGGAAGGTGTTTGATGGAAAAATATTTCACTACATTAAAAGGAGTGTAAATTGAATATGGGGGTGCATTTTCTCAAGTATGTATTGTAAAGAAATGGGTAAGATTTCCTTGAGATCGAGAATGGGAGTCATTTTGAAACAAAGATATTTTTCCCTACTTTAACCTTAGAATTCATGATATCTAGGAGATTTCACAAGGGGATCAATGTACATGTACTGAGGCTGCATCTTGGTGGGACATGCATAGAAAAATGTTTTGACTACACAAGTAATATACCCCCTTCATTTATGGAATTCTAAATTTTGATGTCTCCTTTGGAATTAACCAGGGTCCTATGGAAAATCTCATAATAAATCTATTTTCTTCATGTTTTTGTATGAGCATCATGACTATTAGAGTTCACGACATCGTGAGGTTGATGTTCCGTAGTTTTAACTTATAGATATAAGTTGGAGTGTGTTGTATGTAAAAGATAATGTCCTTCCATGTTGCATGAGGTTCTATGACTCAAGCAATCACGTGATCAAAGTTACAGTTTTACATGGGGACATGAAATATTTAATGAACTCATGATCTTATGAGGAGCACATGATGGTTTATCACAAGGAAATTATTTTATTTGTTTCTTGTGGTTTTATTCCCAATTCACATGATGAATATATACGATAGTGGTGGACAACCCATATTTTTCTTCTACCCGATACCATCGCTTTCTCTTTACCACTAATGTCTATTTTTATTGATTTGAGAAGTGTATTTATCGGTTATATTGGTCCATCTTTGGTAAAAAATTGTATGGGGTGGATGTTGCTTACTCCAGATAGACGAAATGATCTTCATTTCCTGGTCGTTTCATTTGATTAGGAAGTGATTTGATTTCTACTGGTGATTTATTTTGAAAACCCTTGATAAATATGATTTGAATCAGATTAAAATCATTATTGAGTCATATGGGATCATGCTAATCTACATCTCAGGATGAATCCATAAATTTTATTCACTTTGATCACATGATAAAATGTTGATCATGTGGTGGATTTGAGTGATGGTGGGAGATCATGCAGAAGGCTATTGGTGTTCGTGATTGGATCATGTGACAACTTTTGATGGTTTTCTCAAATGTGTTCATCTATCAATGCTGGAATTAGAGATAATGATGATGTTAAGAAGGTTTTGGGCCATACATTTGATGATAATATATGGTTATGGGAGGCTAAAGATAAATTCACACAATCTCATGGGAGCAGTTGATTTCAAAATTGCATTGTGTGGGATCAACCAAAAATTGAACTCCCGATCTATGGGACTGAAGTGAATGATTGATATTAGTGTTCAGAATGATCAAATGGATTTTCTTTAATTATGTGAATACTACATGTGAAAATTCCATCCCACATCAAATTCTATCACTACATTCGCTCTGAAATGTAACCCATTTAGTAGCTGCTACTTCATTGATCAATCAACATGGTTCAATGCCCATTCAACCTATACCCACCAACATGCTAGGCTTTGTCCCTATGGACCCTAGACACACTCTGTACACATCATAAAAATCTCTCAATGAGGTCCTTAATATAATGAACTATCCTTAAACATTACATAATATTGAATTTAGTTAATAATTCACATTGAGTATCTTTTTAGGTTTAGATATTTATAAAATTAGTTCATAACAAATACATACCAATGTGAATATTACATGTAGACACTTCAAATCAGCTTCAATTTTTTCATAAAAACTCATAAATGAAAATAAATATGTTTAGTTACTTGTTTCGAATATCATGACTTTTATTTGATACCATCCTTGACCTTATTCCACATTATGTCATGTGAAAATCATTTCAAAAATGTTGAATGAGAATAAAAAGCTCAGTAAGAGATATACCATGAAAGAAAACAATTACTTTTTTAAAACAACATGTAAACCATTAATAAATTATCATAAATAATACCCTTCACCTTTATGAAGTTGTAAATACTCTTTACTGAATAAAATCTCATTTCATACATTTTTGAAAACTATATATTACCATATACACCATATAAAGTACACATAACAAATAAAATGTAAACATGAGACATAATCATACTAAAATGGAATAACCATATGGTCGACTTCTAGTAATCATTCCTAAAAAAGGAATAGACATGCGACAAAATTCCACTCCCAATCCATTAGTTGTTATAACATAACTACTCTACCTTGATTTATCATGGAACCACCTATCATTTGGTTGATCCCAAAAGCACACGTCAAATGTCCAAGTACCATTATATAATAATCACACATAAAAGATTTCAAATATCAACAATCCAATTATAAAATTTAAATTTCATCCACAAGATATAATTTCATGATATTGAAATACTCAATCCATTCCAAAAACCATTTTCAATAACAAAACACCCAAAAAGGAAATAAGTTATTTCCATTCGTTCTAAAAACATTAAGACTTATAGAGGAATCAAAATAAAGATTATGGTAGTAGAGAGGTCATTGTCATGACATTCATTGAAAAAGAATCATTCCCTTTCACTTTTATTAAAATTATACATATATAAATTATTCCCTTTTAAAGAAATTAATATTCATAGGGTTTCATACACCGTATAAAATCATGTCACATATAAATAAAAAAATTCCTCAAAGAAACAAGATAGAGATAAAATCTCTAACCGTGTGTCCAACTAGGCTCGTTCATTCTTTACATTCATGAATAATAATATTCAGTTAGTTTCTAATTGCTTCAGAACCATTTTCAATTTTATTACTCTTTTTAAATCACTTATTGACTTTATATTACTATTAGTTAAATATTTTGGTTCATGTCATACATTTGTTTGATGTTCGGAACATTAGTAAAAAATGAACTAGTTATAATTATTAATTATCCATGTGGTCAAAATTACATTATCCCAAGAATGATATTAATTATTTATATATCATATATCTCATATATGTCTAGTATATATATATTTATAATATTCCATAGCATATGAAAATAAGAAATGAAATGCACCGTTCCAGGTGACGGTAGGTCGTACATACGCTTGAATGTTACTTTCATTTAATTTTCATATATAAAGGAATGAAAAATAAATTATACATAGTTATATTATAATTAATATATAATATCTAGTTTATATATGTTACATAAGTTCATTCATTCTATCTAATATATGTTCCATGTATAGCATGAATTAGTCATATCACTTTGAGGGGCGGTAGTCTGCACTTCCTCAAATGAAATTATAGTATTTATAAAATCAAAAAAGCATAATGTTATGTTTTAAATGAAAATTATAGTACAATATAGAAAACAAAATTCATATATATAAAATATAATTATAATTACTTCATAATGTCCCCCATAAGTGGTGGTAGGGTAAGATTGAACAATCATCGTTTCGTAAAGCAGTACTTCTCCCTCCATAGAAACATTATGTTCTATTCCCATTAGAAGGAGGTGTGTGTAAGTTTATTTTGAATACATAACATAATAAAATGAAATTTTATTTTGAGGATACTATTTTATTAATGTAATCAAAGAATAAAATGATCATAGAGAGTGGAGAAGGAAAAATAATGGAATGGAACATGAGAGAAGACATTAACTCAATTCAGGTAACTTCTTTTGATTTGATCCAAACTACTCTATTGAATTGCCTTATGACTAGATGAAGGATTATAAGATTAATTTTGAAATGTTGGAAAATTATTTGGCCAGAGTGTGGCGAATGAAATAGGGAATGAGAGGACTGAAAAAAGTTTAGAGGTTGTGGATTTTTTAATAGGGACGAGGGGCACAAAAAGACTATCATTAATATTTTTTTATAAATTCTATTTAGATTATAAATGAGTTAAAATTATTTTTGATCAAATATAAGATAAAAATATATCTAAATTAAATCATCTAAATATAATTAGACAGGATTTAGATATTTTTTATCTTTATCTTTTTTGTTTAACAATTTTTTACTCTTACAGTTTTATCAAGCATTTAACAACATGAGAAACAAAATAGTTACCAAAAAATGAAAAATATCCAATTAAAAAGCAAATAATATAATTTTATACTTATGATGACTATTTGGTAGAATATATTTTTTGGAATTTTATAATATTTAATAAAATATTTTATATTTTAAAATATGAATTATATCATTTTGACACTATTCATATCGTGAATTTTTTATAAATCCATAAAAAAATTGATTAATTAGAAAAAACATTATTAAAACTCATATAACATGTACTTATCATCCTTAATATTCGTAGATGACATCAAAATAACCATTTTTCATTTATTTTAGCATTTATGATATCATTTATTTAGATCCTTTAATAATGAAGCAATCATTACATTTTCATTGTCATAATTAAATTTATTTATTTAACATCTACAAATTATAAATAGACTATCATTATATATAAAATCATTTTAAAATTATAATTAATATTTATAGTTGTATAGATCAATTATATGACCCCATATAAAAATTGTTTTACAAAAAGATTAATATTTGTGTTATATTTTCCTTATCTTTAAACTAAATGTAATTAAATGTCATTTTCAAGCTCATGTGGAACCAGGGCGTCCTAAAATCTACCCATGTATGAACATGGATGGAATTATATCATCAAATAGGGTTAGGAAATGTTTCATGGTAATTTATTAATATTATAATATTATTACTTTTCCCTTATTTTCCAAATTTACCCTTTAACAGTGGGAAATAAAATATTTAATGAAGTTACTATTAATAATGTATAAAAATAAAAGATAAATATTTATATAAATTGGACCCCCTAATTCAAAATCACTAATCCATTTTTTCAAATTCAAAACACAGAAGTTGAAAAAATTAATTAAAAATTAATCCCCTGTTGTGAAAACCAAATATAGTCTTTTTAAGAAGTAAAAAACTTCAAAAGATTGACATGTGTTTATATCCAATTTCAATGTGAAATTACTTAAAATGATAAAAATATATTAAATGATATAAATATAACCTAAATATACTTTAAAACCAATTAAAAGTACAATCTAATCATATAAATAAATTAGATGAAAAGACAATTTTCACATAAAATGCGGTATTTTTTAGTATTCATTAAAAAATGGATTTTATCTGAAAACTATAAAAAAATTACCCAATGTAAATATTAATGTCTCTATTATAAATAAGAAGTTTATTTTTTCAATTATAATATATAAATATGAAAAATAAGATTTAAAAATGGTTCTCCATCAAAAAACATTAAAACAACCTTTTAAACATATTAGAGTATTTATGGTTAAACATGGATTCATTATTATTTTATGGCCTTGAATTTTATTGGATAAATGTAAAAACATTTAACAAAATTGTTTAATAATAATGTAGTTTATTCTTTTAATTTTATCTAATACAATAATTAGGCGTTAACTACCGTCTAAAATAAAAATAGTTTATTATTATTTTTCTTAGTATGACTCATCCTTGTGTGGAACATATGATTTTAGAGAAACGCACTTTTTCATTTCAGGTACGCCATAGAACAAAAAATTTCTTTTAATGTTTAATTTATGTTTTATTCAAAAATATTAATAAATATAAAAATTTCATGTTCATTACTTATATGGGATGTTACATCCTTCCCCCCTTTTTAGAAATGTTGTCCTCACAATTTTATTCACATGTCAATTTAGTGGGGGTATTTATCCGTCATAGAATTTTAAGATTACCATGTTACATATTCAAACATATGGTTTTTTCGCAGAATGATTAACTGATGAATTAACTTATTCTAGAACACTATCTCTCTACAGTCAAGAATATGGATTGGTTGTTTCTCATAAGAAAGATTCCATTCAAACTAAACTACATGTTGATTAAAAACATAAAATGGATCCATAATATACTCTCTCAACATTGAAACATGATAAATATTGTGTACCAAGGATAAACATGGAGATAAATCCACTCTGTAAGAAACTAATCTAACTTTTTCTAGGAATCCATATTATCCAATGAACCTTGGACTCTGCTCCCCCTTCTTACCAAAAATCATCACATTTTCCATGGAGAAAACATTGAGAAATACATGATAACCAACCTAGAAAGAAGGATCATTCCTTTAGTTATCTACATAACTTTTCTTCCTACTATGAGCTATCCTCATCTATTTATGTATCATCTGAACCATAAATTCCATCTCATTACCAATTCTGGTCCCATAAGTTTCCTTTCAGCTACATCTTCCCTAAAAGAAAGAGACCAACACTAATTCCCATATCATTCTTAAAACGGTGCCATCTCAATACTGGAATGAAGACTGTTATTATATGAAAACTCAACCAATGAATGACTATGTTTCCAACATCCCTGGTAATCCATTACTCAAGCATGTAGCATATTTTCCAAGGCCAGAATGATTTTTTTTGACTACCCATCTGATTGAGGAAAAAAATGTGTACTAAAATTTATTTCAATACAAAATAACATATGAAGGCCTTTCCAAAAGTTATGTACACTAGTGATCACAATCATAGACAATGGAGATGGGAACTCCATTCAACATGATTATCTCTTTAACATACAACTGAGAAATTTGATTTATAGAAAATGTATGTCAAATAAGAAATAAATGAGAAGATTTATTCAATCGACCAACAATATCCATGATTTCATTATTACCTTGAGATGCCTTCGGTAATCCCATAATGAATTATATAGATAAATTTTCCCATTTCCACTCTAAAACCGGTAAAGGATGAAGAATCCCTTTCATTAACTGCCACTCTACTTTAACTTGTTTACAATTCAAACACAACCCAGTAATGTCTAAAATATCTATTTTCATTCCATCCCACTAGTAATACACATAATGATCCATTTTAATCTTGGTAATACTATGAAGAACTGAAAACTGATAACTGTGAGCATCAAATAATAACACTTTTATTAATTATGTATCAGAAGGAACATATAATATCATTCAAAATCTCAAAACACAATCATTATCAATGTAAATTTAGTTAACTTACCCTTCTGAACCAATTATACCATTTTTACAACTCATTGTATTATTACCGTTCTTGAATAATTTTATATCATAGAGATGATATCACTAACTCCTGAAATAAAACAGAGGAATCTCCTACACCAACAACTTATATTCAAAATTTAATCATATCATTAATGAAAGGATTTTATTCCATACATAACATAGTTAATGTAGAATTACTTTTTCGACTCAAAGCATCTGCCACTTTATATGATTTTTTATGATGGTAATGACTCATGCAATCATAACACTTTATTAATTCCAGTCATACCCTATATCTCATGATCAATACATCCTGATTGAATATATAATTCAATATTTTGTGATCAGTATATATTTCACACTTTATGCCATTCAAATTATGCCTCCAATATTTTAAGGTAAATACAATAGCAGATAATTCAAAATCATGTGTTGGGTAATTTAACTGATGTGTTTTTAACTAATGTGAGGAATATGCAATTTCCATATCATTCCACATTATCACACAACCATTTCCTTCAACGAATCATCACTATAGATAAAAAATTCACCATTTCTGGAGGGAAATTCCAAAACTGGAGCACTCACCAATAATATTTTCAATTCCTAGAAACAATCATCACATTCTTTTTTTAGAAAAATTTAACACCTTTTATATTTGTCTTAGTGAGTGCACTAGATAACCATGAAAAATTTTCAACAAAACTTTAGTTAAAGCCTACAAAACCATGAAAAATATGGATCTCCATGATATTGGTTTGTCTTGGACACTCTTCAACATCTTTTTTTGAAGTGTCACTAGTTATTCCATATTTAGAAATAATATAACCACATAATGAAATTTTCTACAATGAAAACTCACACTTTTTGAATTTCCTATACAATTTATTTTCTGTTATGGTTTGAAATACAACCCTAAAATTAATTTCATGTTACAATTTAATTTTGGAATATACCAAAATATCATCAATAAACACAACCACCAATTTATCCAAGAACTCATGAAAAATTCTATTCATAAGACTCATGAATAGAGTAGGTGCATTAGTTAAGCCAAAAGGAGTAACTACAAATTCCTAATTTTAATATCTAGTATGAAACATGGTCTTCATAATGTTTACTTACTCTATATTTAATGGATGTTAATTCGACCTCAAGTCAATATTTGAAAAAATACTAAGCTCCCTAGAGCAGATCAATAAATCAGAAATATTAGGCAAAGTATATTTGTTCTCAACAATGATATTATTCATGTCTCTATAATAAATTAAAAATCTCAATGAACCATATTTATTTTTAATAATCATGACTAGAGAACCCCATGGTGATGAGCTATGTCTATTGAATCCTCTATCTAACAACTCCTGCAACTGTTTTCTGGACTCTAAATGTTAAATTTGATCCATTCGATAAGGGGTCTAGAAATTTTCATAGCATTAAGAAATAATTCAACTGTAAATTCAACTTCATGATCTTGAATAAAACAATGTAACTCACCATAAAAAATATCAATAAACTCAATTACTACTAGGACATCATTAATATGAATAGTTCCATTATTTTCAGCGATACGTGAAAGGTAACATTCATTCCCATATTTCAGTAGTTTCTCAGCACCTTGTTTGTTATCAATTATAATATTTCATTCTTGTACATGAATTGAAAGTCTATTTGAAAAGAAATATCTTTAGATTTACAGTCTATCATAGAATGGTAAAAACAATCCAAACCTTTTTCAAAATAACATCAATCTCTACTAGAGTAAAAACAACAAGGTTTGTAGGTAGATTATTTCTACATATAAGGATAAGAATATTCTTATATTTTCTTTTTCCATCAACATTTCCCCTAGGGGTTTTTACCATATGTTCTAGAATCATTTCATGGGGTGTAATTTCAAATTTTCCAAAAAAAAAATCTTAGAAATAAAATAATATGTAGACCCTAAATCTAAAAAAACATTGGAATAATCTAAAAAATAGGAAATGTACATAATACCACATAATGTTTTTGTCCCACATCAATTTTAGTTGTAGAAAGAAAATTTACTGCATTTCATCTTTTGATCTGTCAGGTTTTATCCCTGTGTAATAAACATTGGACATACATTGGCATAATTCCTAAGCTCATTGCAACTAAAACTTATTACCTCTATATTTTAATTACCTACTTGATCATATTTCTTACATTTAGGAGCAATATGACCAGTCTTACCACAATATAATATCTTTTTTAAATTATTAGAGTCATTCTACATGATTCTTTTTACCAAAATTCTCATAACATGAAAAATTCATTTTCATACCTCTAGGATTCACTGATTTATTTTTTCCATTTTCCATGATACAATACCTATTTTTTCTTTCTCTATTAGAAAACATGATCATCAAAAAAATACATTTATTTCATCTTGGTAAATTTGACAAGTTTCTCATTGCATTCAAATTCTCAATATGCTAATGCTCTTCGATATCGCATATTCATTCCATAGTAAAAATTATTTATCATACTATCAAGATCTCAGATTAAATATGGAGCATACCTTGCCAATTTAGTGAACATTTATTCATAATCAACTACTTAGTCTTCCTCATGCCTCAAATCAAAGAACTGTTTTTACATCCAAAGTTGAACCTATTTAGGAAAATATAACTCAAGAAACATACCATTGAATTACTCCCAACCAAGAGAAAAAATATCCCCATTATCCTTAATATTTTGATCACTCAACCACCACATATCTACTTCTCCTTAAAAACTATAAACAGAAAGAATCACCATTATATTTCTTGTACAAGACAAGACATTAGAAATCATTTCAAGTTCTTTTATCCACCCTTCAGCTTGATCACAGTCAGATGATCCTTTAAATGATGGGGGATGTTGCCCCATGAAATGATGAAAAATAAACATGTTCTTTTTTGGTTGATCTGGTTGATCTATTTCATGTATACCACCACTATTTATAGCATGAGTCAATTGTTCCTTTATGGTAACAAACTGTTCAGTCCAAATTCCATCCATCTCGGGTTACTGATTTGGAAGGTTATTCACCTATGTATGCCTTCCAAACACTACTGCCATGATTCCTCCATGGAAAACCATTCTTAACAAACATATCATAGATGAAAAAATGGTAATAATTACATTCTATATCATTTCAATTTGACCATAATGATAAAAATATTTATGGATATTCTATTAACAAAATCCTAACTGCTAATGTTATCTAAACTGACCTCTGATACCAATGATAACGCCCCAGCCTTAATCATTACATAATCCTTAATAATGTTAATAATTTACAATGAGTATCTTTATAGGATTATAAATTTAGATAATTTGGTCATAAAATATTCCTAATAACTTAAATATTACATGTAGATACTTTTACAGAGACTCCATTTTTTATAAAAAAACTGTTAAAATAAAATAAATATGGTTAGTTCCATGATTCAAACAGCAATCATTTTCCATGATCCCATCCTTGACCCTATTCCACATTATGTCATGTTAATAAAATTTCAAAAAAATGGTTTGAGAATAAAAAGATCAGTATGAGATACACCAATACGGAAACTGATTTTTTTCAAAACAACTTGTAAACCATGAATACATTATCATAAGTAAAAAATTTCACCTTTATGAACTATTAAATACATTTATCTGATTAAAAGATCATTGATTACCATTTGATAACAAAGATATTAACATAAAACCCATATAAAACAGACATAACATATAAAAAGAAAAACACGGGATATAATAATAATTTAATTTAATAACCATACAATGAACATCCACAAATCATTCTTACAAATGGAATAGATATATGACCAAATTTAATACCCAATGCATTGTAGGTCAAAACTTAACCATTTATGGTTTATCACTGAACCACCTATCATTTGGTTTACCACGTAACCACCAGTCAATTTTTTAATTATAATTATATAATTGTCACACATAAAAGATTTCAAATATCAACATTTCATTATTAATATTTAATTATCAATCGCAATATATCATTTAAAAGTATTCAAATACTCAATCCATTTAAAAAACAATTTTCAATTCCAAAATACTCAAAAATGGAATAATGTACAGCTATTCATTTTTCAAAACATTACATCTTATAAAGGATGCAAATTAACTATTACAGCGGCGAAGAGGTCATTGTCGTCGCATACAATAAAAAGAAACAATCCCTTTATAATTTCATAAATAGCTACATAGAAAAAGGTTTTCCTCATAATAAAATTAATAGTCAAAGATTTTTATACACTGTATAAGATAATGTCTTTTATATTTCAAAATATTCCTCAATGAAAATAGATAGAGACGAAGTTCCTTATATCATGTCCAACATGACTCGTTCCTTCTTTAATTTCCTCAATAAGAATCATAAGTTAATTTGTAATTGATTTTGAACCATTTTCATGTTTATTATTCCTTTTAAATATTTGATTACCTTTCTATAATAATTAATTATTTGTTTGAGTTTATATCAATAATTTTGTCGACGTTTAGAACATGATTCAAAAATGAATTTGTTATAATTATAAATTATCCAATGCGGTCAAAAGTAAATTATCACTAGAATGATATTAATGATTTAGATATCATACAAATATAGTATATAAGTATTTGGAATGAAAAATAAATTAAAACTATGTATATTATAATTATATAATAATATATATAATATTTATGTTACATAAGATCATTAATTCCATCCAGTATATGTTCTATGTATAGCATTAACGAATCTTATCACTCTGAGGGGGAGGTAGTCCGCACTTCCTCAAATGAAATTATTATGTTTATACAACATAAAAACAATAAAGGTATGTTCTAAAGGGTAATTAAAGTAGAATAGAGAAATAATAATAATCACATATAATTACTTTTCCATCATAATGGCCACCATAAGAGGTAGTAGGAGAATATTGAACAATCATCATTTCATGAGGTAGTAGTTTGTCATCTACAAAAATAATATGTTCTATTCCCATTATATGGAGGTGTGTTTGTGTAGTTAGTATACTTCTCATAAAAATACCCTCATATATTAAGGATACTAATGTGGTTAGGTAAAAAAAGAATAATTAGAGAATATGGAGTGTAGAATGAAAAATAACGGGAAGGAACGTGAGAGAAAATGTTACATCAAATTGGGTTACTTATTTTGATAACAACCAAAGGGATCTAGTAAATTTCCTTTTGGATTGGGGATGGCATTTAAGATTAATAGAGGGAAGTTGGGAGATTATTTTGGTAGAGGATGGATGATATAATGGGGCTTGAGAGGTGTGAGTAAGGGTTCAAAGTGGTGGCCTTTTATAAGTAGAAGGATGAGCTTTTAAGAAATATATTGAGTTATTATTTTATTATATATTTTATTTTTATTATAAATTAATAAAAATTCTGTTAGATTAAATGTAAGATTAATATAAGTCAAAATAAAATTACCCAATAATAATTATATAGGTTTAGGAAATTTTTTATCTTTAACTTTTTTATTTAACCCCTTTTTTACTCTGACCATTTTATCAAGCATTTAACAGTTTGAGAAATAATATCGCTACCAAAAAATGACTAATATAAAATTAAAGAGTAAATAATAAAATTTTAGATATATGAAGACTATTTAGAGAATATTATATTTTTTAATTTGATAATATTTAATAAAAAAATTTATATTTAAAAATAATAATTATGTCAATTTTGACACTATTCATATCATGACTTTTTAAAAAATCCATAAAAACAGTATTTATTCAAAAAACATCATTAATTCAAATATATAATTTAAATATTATCCAAAAAATTCGTGGATGATATCAAAATAACAAAATAATATTTATTCTAATATTTATGATATCATTTTTGGACCCCATTATTAATGAAGAAATCACTACATCATCAGTGTGTCATAATTAAATCTATTTATTTAATGTCTAAAAATTATAAAAAAAAATTCATGATGTGAGGAATAATTTTTTTTCTATTGAATATTTCTCATCAATGGGATAAATTATATAACCCCATATAAGACTTTTTTTAATAAAAGATACATGTTTAGTGTATATTTTCCTTAGCATTAAATTAAAAGTAAATGAATGTCATTTTCACAAACAAGTGGCTCAATGGTGTCCTAAAATTAACCGAAGGATTACCATAGTAATAAATATATTATAAAATAGGTTTAGGAAATTTTTTAGGGTAATTTATGTTTATTATATTATTATTTGTTAACCCATAATTACTAGATTTACCCTTCAACCATGGTAAATAAAATATTTCCTTAAATTACTATTTATAATGTCTAAAAAAAGATCCCTACTTACACATTTTTGAACATTGGATTCCAAATATGGAGTAAAATTTTCCAAATTCAAAACACATATGTTGCAGAAAATAATTTAAAATTAAATCCTTTGTCAAAACCCTAAAGTGTGTTTTTAAGAAGTAAAAACTACCAAACGATTGAAGTGTGTTTATATCCAATTACAAAGTTAATAGACTTAAAATATCTATAATTAGATTAAAAGATAAAAATATACTCCAGTTATACTTTAAAAATAATTAAAAAGTCAATGTAGTCCTATAAATTACTTAGATGGAAAGATGGTTTTGAATTAAAATACAAAAATTTTCACAATTCATTAAAAATGAACATTATCAAAAAATACCATCAAAATTCCCAAAGTAAATTTTGATGTCACTATTATAAATAAGATGTTTATATTGTCATATGAAACATATAAAAATTATAGAAACTATATTTAAAAAGGGTTCTCCATTAAAAGGCGGTAAAACTACCTTTAAAAAATATTATAGTATTTATGCTTAACATTGGATTCATTCTCATTTTAAGCTTCTAATTTTTTTTGGATAAATGTAAAAACATATAACAAAAAATTTTAATCCTTATATAGTTCGTTCTTTTTATTCCTTATAATACAAGGGTAAGACATTAACTACATTTTAAATTAATAATATTATATTATTAATATTTTTCTCAGTATGACATAGCCATATGTGCAATATATGATTTTGGATAAACCCATTGATGCATGTCAGGTACCCCATAGAACATAAAATACCCTTTAAAGGAAAATTAATATTTAATTATTAAACATTAATCATCAAGAAAATGTGATATACTTTATTTAACTGGGATGTTATAGTTATACCAAGAGTTTTCCAATGGGTAGCTAGTTCTTGCTCCCACTAGGCATGGTAGACTTAGGTCCTATGTGTGCCCGGGGATGATCCCTAGCTAGAATGGCCAATGGAATGGCTAATGTTTTGGCGATGTGAAGTGTCTTACTACTATAAAATAATTTATTGAAAAGTGAAATAAGGGCCCCACATATTTCCCTTAAACCAAGAAGAAGACCTCATATATGACATGCCCATGTTGTTTATGCACATTAATTCAATATTTTTCTATGTATTCACATATCTCAAATAAATAAAGGAAAATTCAAAGATCACATTTAATGGTTCCAAAAATGGTGTATAGCTCTATCATATATGGTATGTATACTTGTTTTAACCCACCATCCTCTAAAAGTATATTATAACATATATTATTCATCAATCAATTATACAGGACTCTATTATTCGTGACCATGGACTTTTATTTAATGTATCATCTTCGTGTGATATAAAATGGTACATAATATGTAAATTAGATTCATATAAATTTTATATTTTCTTATTTTCCTAAACATCACCTAAAATTTCCATTTAATCATATAATTGAGAAATATAAAAAAACTAGAAATGAAATATTAAAATATATAATAGCATATGTGAAACATTATTTGGTTATTTATAAATTATATTATAAGGAAATATAATGCAATAATTGGGTGGATCATCTCCCCAACACTTAAATATTTTCTATCCTTGAAAAAAATCTCCATATTAATTAAAAAAATGTGTTGTTTATGAAAGGAAATGTCGCATTTATTATATATTTAAACATGAATATATAAAATAAATTTTCAAAATCAGAAACATATATTATTCAATATTCCCCAATCATACATCATATTTAATTTAAATTAAATAAATTATTTTTATTTCATTTACATTATCCATCATTGTATTAATATCGATGCCAATTGTGAACTACCACACCAAATAAATTTGTTTCATATCTCTCATTTGTAAAATATATGAAAATTAATGATAATCACATAATAAATCATGTTATACCAATGGATTGGTTAATTAATACCTCTCATCAAAATGTATAAATCCTTTTTTATTCAATAGGATACTCAATAGTGTGCATTCAGGTGATGTGTTGGTGTGTATGATTTGAAAAATTAAGTCCATAGGGAGATATTTTTTCTCTTATTATTCAAATAATATAAATAAATCAAAAATAAATAATATCACTAAATTAAATTACAATTAGAATATTTACTAAACTAAACCTATCCATTTCGAGATACTGCACAACTAAAATAATGTAATGTATAATAAATGATTTTCACACTTATTTTCTTTACATTATCTATAAATTTTTTTATTTTTAAGTGGGATAAAATATTTTCCAAGGAGATATAAATAACTATTATACCTATCCTCAAATAAAAACATCATCCCATATTCCTATAAATGTCAATAATCCTCATAATATCTCATCAACTATTATAATTCAAAAAAAATTGGACTAAACTTGTGAATGAAATTCAAGGGTCAATGAAGCTACTGAAATAATATTATAACGTGGAAACAATAAGTTCATTAGTATCTATTATATGATTCAAATGGTTAAATTATGTGTGTGTATCAATGATAATAAAAAATAATTATTTTTTATCAAAAATACGATATTGACAATAGAAAAGATTTTTGTTATAAAATGTCTTATAATGGATGAATAAAAGTTATACATGATAACAAAAAATATGATATTACTAAATAATAGAGGTTATTTAGAAGTGTATATAAAATTTCAAATTATATTAACTATCAAGATAGTGGAGAAATTTTCAATAAATTCATTAAATGGAAAAATATATCCATTATTTAAATTTTAAATATCAACTATTAAAAAACTTTAATTTTAGTTACATTAGCAATAATTTAAAAATGTTATAACTAGATTAGGAATCTTACATTAGAAATTTATTTTTAAATTTTTTATTTTATAATAATATTTAATAAAAAATTTCAATATGTAAAAAAAGATTTTCTTGTTAATAGTGTCACCCAGATTTGTCAAATGGAAATAAATTGTGTATCTTTGATATACACATCAAAATACGTGCATTATAGACTCATGGATCCTGTTTTAAATAATATATAAGAGAAATAAATTTTAAATATGGAATTGTGATTAGAAATAAGATAAGATGAAATAAAAAAATATTTAAATTTTTTGAAATAGAAATTCAAAACAGTACCCCACTATGTGGAAGATGTATCGAATATAGGATAAACAAATATATGAGATTCCCTTATGCAGGGTTCAATGATTCCAAATTAATAATTAATTTTATAAGAGATTAAATGTAAATATATTTCAATCCAACCAAAATAATATAAAAAATATACATAATATTAAGATGTTTCTAAAACTACCACTATTGGGTAAGAGATGTATGGTTACTGAAAAAAGAAATTATATTAGAGGAATCTATATCAAATTTCTATACAATGTGCTAGAGAATATGATTAGAAGTGGGAGAACTGATGAAAATGTAATCACCCAAATCAACATGTGTGAAAAGTATACCCTCTTTATTATTCTATAAGGTTGTGTGTTGGGTGGTTGATAGTTTTTCTCATAAATTTGGTAAAATGTCATTGAAAATGTAAATTAAAAATATTGTAACATAATAACAATGATTAAATATAATTTTAGTAGTTTTTAATCCATATATGGAATATTTTATACTATAATATATATTTGGGGGACGATATCATCCATAAATAACATGGTTGATCTATTGTAAATGTTTATGGGAGGTGTATGGTCAATGGATGGGTAAATTTGAGAATCATGTCTATATAAAGAGTATGTGTGGTATTGGATTGAGTGGAATTGTGTTATAGAAGAATTAGATCGGCAGGTGTAGGTGCATGATTAGTGACGAAATAATGGGAACCGAAGACCTTAGTAGGAATATTAGGTATGGGATTTATTGAATTATATAATAGGTTCTAAATTCGTATAAACTATCCACATATGTAAAAAATGAAGTAATCCATCTATAAGGGGTAATTAAAAGATTTTTCATTGTTGATGTCTTAAAAACCCTATTTTTTTTTGCTAAAATGCTGTTATATTATCTACAATTTAGGTTACCATGATGGAAATTAAACATTGTATAGATATAGTAGGTAAAAAATAAGTGGGGGTTATGTATTAATTCATGAAAATTAAAATTAGGATATTTATATCATGTCAGACGAAACTCCCCCATCATCATAGCATGGGAAAAAATATTTAAAGAATAATGACTGATATCATTGATAGGATAATTCAATAAGACAAACTAATTTATTGTATCAATATATTAGATATCATGATCTTAAATATGTTACTATAACACATTGAGATTTTATGAATTTTTTCAAAATATAATTTATTCCATTGATATATTTTATAACACACAACACCATGTTCTAAAAAACCATAATATAGAATAATGTTATCAAATAGATGTTAAATTTGTAGGTACTATGTTAACAAGATAAATTATTATGTGTATATCTTTTAAACCTGAATAAAATATATTCAATTTATTTTAAATAAAAATGTAAATTATTTTAATGTAAAAAATATAATTATCTAAAAATGGATTTTTTTTATAATTTTTATTTTACATAATATATTAATGTATTAATTATTACTGAAATATATTATTGAAAATTATATATTATTTATACAATCAATATTTCTATCACACATTTAATATCTTTTCTATAATTCAAATAATAATGAATCAACTATTATAATAAGAATATATTTTCTTAAAATGTATTTTTGTTTCATTTTTAGAATTTAGTGAAAAATTATTTTCATCATTTAATTTTATTAGGAAATTATTCATAATTTATTATATTAAAATCTAAAAAAAGAATATTTATTTTTTTATTTTTTTATCTGAACAAAAATAATTTCTCAATACAACATGTAAAATAATTATCAATCACAAATATTTATCACTCATTTATATATTTTTAAAAGATATATTTTTAAAATTAAAATGAAACATGAAAATAGTTGAATTATATTATTTTAGAAAACGTATGGTAACTAGAATCATTATTATGTTTAAATTTGGATAAATTTTTTTAATAATTATAATAAATGTTTCTTTTCAATAGAATCATGTTAAAATTACATGAAATGACAAGAAATGGCATTAAAAAAGAGTTTCTCAATGGAATAAACAAAAAATTAAATTGTTAAAATGACATGAAATAGGTATAATGTATATTTTTCTATATTAATAAATTATACCGTGTTTGTTTATTAAATGGAAAAAATTTTAGTCATTTTATTTGTGTAAAAGATTGGTATATATTATTATTTTAAATATTTATTTCTGTGTCCTATCCCCCACATATAAAAAGAAACATTTTGTTCAATTATATCAACAATTTATGATCTATTTTATTCATAAAAAATCCTACCTAAATAAATTCATAAATATATTCCCCCAACCAATATCAAATTTAATTATTAAAAAACTATTCTATGATGTATTTTATTATAACCCGTAATATGTTGTCCGATGAAGTGGTACAAATCATCACCATGAATTTTAATTTTAATTCATCTTCTACATATATTAAATATTAATCATCTATGATGAAATAATAACAATAGTATATTTAAAATAATTTTAATTTTATATGTTAATTAAACATCCAGTATAAACATATTCTTTTATGAAATTGTAAATGAAGTTGTTGATAGTTTGTATGGAAGACTATAGCCTCACTAACTGATGTAATTCGTTTTCTATCACAACCTAACATAGATGGATAAAAAACAGATATAATTGATATATATGATATTTATTAAATAATTTTACTTTTATAATTATAATTTCACATATAACTTATAACATTCTATCCCATTTGAAACTGATAACATCGCTGATTAATATGCGTGGACATCTACCTCTATGTAGTGATGTGATACATTATTCATTTTTATGGTAGGTATTATAATAATGATTGATTAAGGTAATATATATGATATATATAAATAAATTATAATTATTGTCATATTAATTCTAATAATTTGTTATGATTTTTCGTTGATTCTTTTTGGAAACTGAAAATAGCATTCAAAAGTATGTACTACCTACCATCTCTATGAACAATGTAATTAATATTTTTATCTCTAATTTTTATGGATCTATAAAAATATGTATATATATATTTATAAAATATTATATTTATATAATTATTAAAATTAATGATATTATGGAATCACAATAAATAAATAAGGACCAAAACTACCCAACCAAAACATACACGAAAAATGAATAATTTATCTCCTGGAATTGTGATTTTATTAAAATGTGTCAATGAATGAAAGATAAAGGTTATTAGTAAATAAAATATTGTAATATAGAATATGAATATTTTTATGGATTATATTTATGATTTTTTTATATTTATTTTACATTAGGTTTAAATGTGTATAAGGAAATTTAAGACTTGAGATAAGGGATTTTTTCTCAACATTATTTTAGTGAGATACATTCCATATTCCCCACATGTATCTATACTTCCCACCAATTCATTGTATTATTATTTTAATGAAAATATGGTCATATACATATCCATCTACCCTTAATTATTTAATTGGGCATGTGATTCTAATTTTACAACTGTTTTAAGAGTTTGATGTTACATTTTCATTTTTTATATGTATTGTTACAAATTATGTTTTTAATGGAGAAATAATATGATATACCAGTCATGATTCTAAATAATTTTCTTATCCTTATGTAATATCTTGAAATTCAATTTTAACCATTCTTTTCCCTCTCTTTATGAAGTCATGATTATGAAATATTTTTTTAAGGATAAATGATATAATTTTTCTCTTTCATCAAAAATATTTTTTATTCTATATCCATATTTCAAAAAAATATTTTATAATGCTTTTAATATTCCACTGATATATTTAAAATCATTTTTACGCATGTCTGAATTTCTCATATATATTTTTTTAAATTTTATCTTCTTCTTATTTTTTACATAATGTTATTTTTACATATATAGTAAATGTGAAAGGAATATTTATTGTAACATGAAAAATATTAATAATATTTTTGTCACCATGATTGATGAATGACTAAAATATTCCATTATATTTTTACAATATTATTTTAATTGAAATTTTTATTTAGTATTTTCATATTTTTTATATTTATATAATTTATTTCAAAATTGAAAATTATATTTTTGTGATGATTTTATATTAAAATACTAATAATATTTCAATTAATCAATGAAAAAACCCAATGATTTTATTTATTCTCTACTAGGGATACAATCCAATGATACCCTCTTTGTTCTATCTCTAGATTTTTTATGATTTGGATGAATAAAAATTTAAAACTTATTTATTTTCCATGTTTTAAGTTTATAAAACTTGTTACATTTCAATGGGTTAAACCTATAAAACACTTTTCTATTATATGTGATATATTATAATGAATGGTTTATAGTCAAATTTCACACATTTGTATGAATATAATTATGTGATGGAAGGGAAAAATATTATACAATCTTCCAAATCACAGGGTAATGATCAATATATCTTGAAATAAAAAGGGTTGGAATTGGGTGTAAACCCAATTCAATAATAGAATCTCCCAAATTTTATTGTATTGAGATTTAACATTTACTATTGTGATTGTTATGTGAGTGAATGTATTCCAATAAGATAGTCTTTAAATTTATCAGTGACTAGAAGGAAATGGGATTCTATGAATATGTGTTTTCAACCAATCCATTTCATATTCCAATATACTGATATCATGGATCATGTTATTTTCATTCATTATGATTCATATATAATGAAATACCAAGATTTATTGAATTTTTGTTGTTTATGAACTATGATATATAGGTAATAGTAATAAAATATTTAAAAAATTGTTTACACGTACCCTTATGTCCATGTTATGATTCTTTAATCATTGATATATCCCTTAATTACACTTACTGAGCATCTGATGAGATACATTAATGTGATTTCGTTCCCTATTTTCATGAAGAATGGTATTAAGGATTTTATTTCTAAGGAGGTTGATTTTTATGGAGAACATTGAAGGAGAAAATCTACTTATATTATTAACCAATTTATTATGTGTCCATTTTTTAAAAGACACTAAACCATTTTAGTCCTCATGTATATTGTAATAAAATGTAATTATTATGTATTATCTATTTATAAAAATTAATATGTCACATAAGTCTTATCATATAGATTTTTGGTTTACCATTAGCAATATGATGAGAAATAATTCCTTATAACCATAGGGGAAAATCAAAGTATTACAAAATGTATAATAATTTTGATGATAGAAATAGTGAGTTAGTTATGAGAAATTACATCCAAGAATTAATACTATATATATGTGGATATAGAGTACTGTTACCTTATTTTAAGAACTGTAAAAATGTTATATTGGTATTTGAAATTATCATTTACTACTACATGATAATATTACTATCTTGATAAAGGGTTTTTCACTCATTGGGGTTATTTTTTGAGAATACACGAACTATTTACGAAAAATAAGAAATGATTTTAATTAATAATGATCAATTATAATATTGGTTTAACTAATGTATTCGTAAATTGAAAACCCATTTTCATGATTTATACATCCTATAAAATATTTTACTTGACAATGAATTTTCCCACCATGGTTACTGTTATTTCACTCTATTCATTTTATATTTTTTCAAAGGATGGAATCTGAAGGAACTATGTTATTGATGGCCATAATAAAAAATGAAATGATTTTCCTCATGAGAAAGAAAATTTTATGTTCCTCAAAAGAATTTATTTATTCTCACACATCTTTCTCATGATACGAAAAACATTGATCATTTGAATGTGAGGGGGGGGGGGGAATCTTGTTGAGTCTTTCATGTGACAATATCCACTATCTATTATTATTTATATTAATACTTTAGTTTCATAAAAATGTATCAGTATCTTGGAAAAGATACTTTCTATCATCAATTTCATGGATCATGAATGATTCTCTTTTTGTTTGGTACTATTTGAATAAAAAAATGGATCAAATGGGAAAATTTATCAAGAATACAACGTATAATGATGAATTTGACTCCATGGAGTGAAATGTGTTGAATATTTTATTTTTATGTAATGGCACAGACCCTCGTGGTCCATTATATTGCCAAATGTTTGGTGTTTAGGGTATCCTGGAGACCACTAGTAACTCATTAAGTAGTTTTCCAAAAAATAGGTTCCACCAATTGGTTTCACTGAAATGGTGGAACCAGTCCTGTTGGCACCATGATGGTGGTGTCGTGGTAGTGGAACTATGATGGTGGCACCATCACTATCTCACTTTTCATAGTCACACACTAAAATGGTGGACCCTCTTATAGTGTCTCACTGAACAGGTGGCACCATTACGTTGACACCATGTCTCCCACCCTTTGATTTCTTTTTCTAGTTTCTGATTTTTTCTTTCCTCTCCCTTAAATTATCATTTAATGTAAAAAGGTTTTAACACCCCCTTTTTAATCCATTTAAATCTAGAAAAAAATGCTTTAAACCCCCAAGATTCGGGCTACCCTTCTAATACCAAAACATGTGGATTTTTCCAGGGGTTCAAACCATTACCCATTCCATCCACCATTGCCACTACTACGTGGTTTTTTCATTTTAGAGGATATCTATTAATTAACATCCATCTGTGGGTCTATATTCCCTAGGATTATTAAATCTTAATTAATTCTATATTTTGTTGCTGCCCAACCACGTGGTGGAATCACAATCTACCATTTTAGTGGTTCGAGGTTTCATATCTCGTAACTCTAGGATCTATCATTTTATAACTTATAGAATCATTTCTTCTTCCTTGATTCCTTTCTTTTCCTCGGTGAGATTGGAGTTCCTCTTCTAGATATGAATCGTACACCCATGATGTAGCCTTTCCTTCTCACCATTGGATTCCTTAGAGTTATTCTTCTATAAATTTGGGAATTCCATTTCTATAGCGCATAGATAAAACAATGATCATTGATCATCCAAGTAGAGTTTTTTCCTTCGTCCCTCTTTATTTAATATTAGGTAGGGTGTGTATGATAATATTTCCTTGGGATGTGAATGAATTGAAAAAATAAGATATATAATAAGTGTATTTTAAAAAATGAAGTGGTGTGATTATTGATGGTGATGATTCACTCTTTTATCACTGTTTATATGTTGTGGACTGTATGGACATATACCCCCTAAAAATCATGGTCCTTTGTTGTCCTTTCTGGCATAGTAATGCGCCACTGTCTCTTTGGATAATCTTGTGATTACATGGATGTAACATAGAAACATGTTAATCACGTAAACATGGTTGATTTAATGGATTCACAATGAAAAATAACCAAAGTGTGATCACCCTGGTTAACCAAAAGGATAGAAGAAACTTGGTAAATGGTGTGGTTAAACTTGATAACTCCCTTGCTCTATTCTGTTAATAAGCACGGTTGTTCTGCATTTTTCTTGTGGGATGAAATGGAAGGGGATGAGTTCCCGTATTGTTCATTTGTTTGCATGTGGATTAGTTCCCATGTGTGGGAGATTGGTTTGGTTCCAGTTCATTGAGGGATCTCACTAATCCATTTTGTGGTTGTGACTTTACAAGAGAACCATGTGTAAATGATTAAATTGTTATTTTTCTATTTTCTACTTCAATGGTTTTTTGACTTGTAGATATTCCAAATTGTTTCTCATTAGTGGAGAATTATTTTTCTAATGAAATGAAATGAACCCGATAAGATTAAGGGCTGGTTCTCTAGAGGATTCTTTTGTAATTCTGTGCATGTATGAATAGTAACGATAGTGTTTATGTGTGGGCTAATTTCAGGTCCCTTAGGTTGGGTAGAGTGCTTATTTACCTACATGTATAAACCTAATTATTGGATTCTTATTATCACCCCACCTAAGATGATCTCTTCATGCTGAACACCCCCCATTTTATGGGGGAGGGTTTTTTTACCAACATTCCCATGAGTGGCTGGTTTTTAGATCATTTTTCGATCCCTCTCTCAGGAATCCCAAGATTTTATGGGATGGTTGTGATGGCCTAATGTCCACTACTTCCCAATATTCATAGATAATGGTACATTGTGGTGGTTGGATTAGGTATATGCAAGGAGTTTTGTTTCCCATGTTTCTTCGAAATGAGTCCCATGTGTGTTTGAGCATGGTTATGTATTACTGTGGTGCCTAGGTGTTTGTGTGTGTAGCGGTGGTTATTCTGGTCTATGTGTCTATGGGAGTGGTTATGTATAGTTTTGGTTGCTGAGGATTCGACAGGTAGTATTTTTGGATTTGGTTTCCCAAATGGTTGTTATTTGGGCAGTAGTGATATTGTAGTGAAAATAGTGAGGGAGGTCTGACACAATGGATGTATTCAATAACTAAGGGGAAAGCAGTGTGGGGTAACCAAATCTCGATGTGCAATTATTATTACACTACATGATTTGCATTATTAGGAGATTCTTCCTTGGTGAGGATGGTTGGTTGTTTTCATTCTTAGGTGTTTTGGATAACATTAATTTCTCACGGGGCATTAGAATGCCTCCCCACTTTTGCATGAGAGCTTTCAATATTCCTTACCGAATATAACTGTATACTCAACAAACTTATATAAACCAACATTAATATTTTTAGGAGGACTTTTAGGACCATGAAACACTTTACTATCTTAGAAGTCAGGATATTTTTTGTTTATATTTCTATTGATTTTGATACTTTTCATTAGAGTTTTTCTTCTACTTTGTAGCGCATTATTTTGAAAATGCATGTGGAAGGATGAGTTTTTATTTAATTTTACATTCAGAATTTGGATTTGTTATGGATTTAACATTATATCTCTCGAAATTTTCCTATAAAAGGGTAATTCATTCCATATTATCACTGATTCTATAACCTTATTGCTAGATGCCACTATGAGTCCTATTGAAGGCGGGACTCGAGGGTCATTATCTCTCCAACAACATGATGAAGGAAGGGTCTGTCAGTTTGTTTCCCTTCCCATATCTTGGTGATAGAGGGTTGTGATATAATGGTATCAGAGGTGATTGTTGAAAGATATGATGATGTTCAGGGTTAGGAAAAGTGGGGATTTCATGGGATTTTAGGTCAACAATGTTAGTAAATCTCAGTGTGTGTAATAGGCCAGGGAAGAAAGGCTAGGTCATAAAATTTTAGTTCACCCAATGATCTGATGCATGGACTCTAGACCTACCGAATGACCATGTGATGCTACCCTGATTGTATTGTAGAGACCCTAGTAAAGGTAAATGCATCATAATTACTTGTGTTCTTCTATGTTCAAGTAGTTCTGTGAATTAAAAATGAATTACAATTTTATGAAAAATTTAAATGATATATTCTAAAATACTCGGGCATAGGAATTCTTTGATTAACTTGTAGCTATGGAACCTAGATGACATCCACAAGTTGGGCGGGAAATCAAGGCCTTGGAGTATTTTTTTGGAAGATAATCAGAAGACTAATCAAGAGGAGGAGGATGACTATTAGTATAAGACGCTCGGTGCCTTTCAGTAGCAGACCCTCTAGAAGTACAAGGGAAACATCTAAGACATAGTGAAAGAAAGATGGCATTAAGAGTTAGTGATAGTTTTCATCCTGATCCGGGCTCCAGCTGAGTACTAGGTTCTTCTGGAAGTGAGCCAGATTCCAGGATTGGCATGCCATGGGAAGACATCCTACCTCAATGAAAAGAGGGAAGATGAGGTTTCGTGTATTGACTTCAAGAGGGTGTCCCGAGCAGAATTTCTCTCTTCCAAAATAGAAGTTAAAAAGAGGCATGAATTATTATCTGATCACCAGGGGAGTATACCTGTGAGGGAATTGGGGATCAAGTTCAAGGATATCGTTTGATTTTTATCCAGACCACTTTTCTAATGAGGTGTCTCGGGCGAGATGTTTAGAGGAGGGACTCCAACCTATTATTCAGTATGTTGTTACTATCTTAAAACTACCAAAATACATAGAATTTTAGTATAAGGATAATGCATTAGATAATATGATAATGCTGGGAGGTGTTCCACGAGAGGGATCCAGTTGGTCTCGTCAATGGGAAAGGAAATCAGTAGCAGGCCTCCAGCCTCAAGACCAACTAGGTTTCAACTGATGGGGAGTAGGACCCAGCAGCTCCAGTTTTGATCTCCTCATCCTTGCAATTTCTATGAGGTTATAGGACTGAGATACATCATCTATGGCTATAGTGGGCACCTTTAGAATCAGTGTTCAGACTGATTATTGTACAGTGGAGGTGGGCAGGTTCATCTCCCAACTCAGTAGCAGTAGTTTCCAAACAAGAATTTTCACCAGTCAAAACATGGACAACAAGCTCCCTCTCCTACAAGAGCAGACATTGCTGGAGGAGGCTAACCTTAAGGATCTCCTCAGGGTCCTCGACCAGGTCAAGGTTTGGGAGGAATCCGACAGTAGAGGGGTAGAGGTCCTAGGCATGGACAGTTAAATGCCGCAGAGGCAATAGTTCTAGTAGGGAAAGAGTTTAGTCAAGGTACAATACTCTTGACTAGTGCTCTTTCATGTGCCTTGTTTCATTCAAGAGATTTGAACTCCTTTGTTGAACCCAGTCTGGCACATTCTATGGGTCTAGACAGAGAGATACTTCTTGCCCTCTTGCTATTGAGTACGCAAGTCAGAGGTCAGACCAGCTTGCCTATGTTTTTCAGGGTTGTAGACTAATGTTGGGGCCACATCAGTCTAGTGGGGACCTTATTTTGATATATATTCATCCATATGATGTTTTTTTTGCATCGATTGGATGTACTCTATGTATGTCGTTATATACTACTTCCACATAAGGGTTGGGTTTTCATATTTGGGCATCCAGCGTGTAAAATTCATTGACGAGCAGGGTTTCTATGAGGGCAGAAAGAGAGTGTAGCCACTTCATTCCTTGTTCAATGAGATATCGGGGGAGTAGGTAGATACATAGATGGTGGAAGTCATGTGGATCATCAGTGAGTTCATGGATTTATTCCTAAGATAGTTGGAGAATCTACACCCTCGACGTGATGTTGAGTTTCTAATAGAATTGCAACCTGGTGCCCATCCAGTTTTGATGGCTCCCTATTGGATGGTGCCTTTTGTTTTTTGGGAGTTGAATATAAAGGTTGATGACTTGATGAATACGGGTTTTATATGACCAAGTGCATCACCATGGGGTGCTCCAGTATTATTCACAAAGAAGGAGGTCAATTGTATCAAGTTGTGTATATACTACCAAAGGTTGGATCATGTGGTAATCAAGAACTGTTACACCCTCCCAAGGATCGAAAACCTTTTGGAATAAATGAAGGGAGTAGGTTGGTTATCTATGACCGAACTAAATTCGGGATACCACCAGTTGAGGGTGAATGAGGGTGACATCTCAATGAATTATTTCAGGTTCATATATGGGCACTTTGATTTCGTAGTCATGTCATTTGGCATTACAAACATACCTACCATGTTCGTGGGGCTCATGAACTATGAATTATATGAATATCTAGACTGATTCATATTCTTGTTTATTAATGACATCATGATCTACTCAAGATCATGGGAGGATCACACTGGGCATTTGAGGATGGATTCAGAGGTCCTCTAAGAGCACCATCTCTATGTGAAGTTGTCCATGTTCAAATTCTGGACATGAGTGGTACATTTCCTTAGACATTTTGTATCCCTGCACGGATTAGCAGTTGTCCCATTAAAGGTTATTGTAGTTTTTTAATGGGAAGTACCCAAGAACGTGATAGAGGTTCATAGTTTTCTTGGTCTAGAAAGTTACTACCGGAGGTTCGTGCCCGACCTATCTTGAGTTGCAGCAACTCTAACATCCTTTACCAAGAATGACCAGGATTATTTATGGATTGAGCAGTGTGAGGAATCTGTCAATTATCTAATGGTAAAACTGGTCAGTTCCCTGTTACATAGGTTTCTAGAGGAATATGTAGTGTTTGAAGTGTTTTGTGATGCTTTAGGCGTTATCTTGGTGTCTGTGTTGATGCAATAATGGGGAGTTAAATTTTACGGGTATAAGAAGTTACATACAAATAAGAGTAACTATCCCACCCATGATAAAAATAATGAATCAATTTTGTTTTCAATAACATTTTTGCGGCATTACCTCCTCAGGGAATGCTTCTTGGTTTTCACATATCACTAGAGCTTGAGTTATATCTTCTCCCACTGTGACTTGAACTTATGGCAGCTGAGGTGGATGAAGTTTCTTTAGGACTACGACATCGACATTTCCTATAGATCAGGAAAGCGGAACGTTGTGGCCAATGAAATGAGAATGAAGACGAAGAAGGATGTGTTTCAAGAATCAGCCGATTCGTGGAAGGTTATAAAGATGTTGGATTCCTTATAACTATATGAAAAAGTAGAGGGTGGTAGTGGCTATATTTTCCAGATGATGGTGTAGTCTTCCTCAGAACAATTGGTGGAGGAGTCCTAGTGGGGGTATATAGAGGCTGATGTGATACGTGATCATGTTTGTTAGGTAAATGTTCTAGATGTATGATCGGAAGATGGTCAGAATCTGATGTTGTTTCGTGGAAGTAAATTTTTCATAGTGTCAATGCAAGAGAGAGTTCTGAGTGAGTTATAAAACTCACCCCTGGAGGTACACCCTGGAGTTTTCAATATGTACTGGGGCATGAGGAATCAGTTTCAGTGGCCTGGGTTGAAGAGGTAAATTGAATTTGTTTTAGAAAATTGCCTCGTGTTCCAATAGTTAATGGCTAGGCACAGTTTTCTGGGATGTCTGTTTAAGCCTTTAGATGTCATAGAGGGTAAGTGGGATGATATTATGATGGATATTGTCACGAGACTACCTAGGGATCAAGGAGGATGAAATTCTATCTAGGTAGTAGTGGACTAGCTAAATAAATCATGCCAATTCCTAGAAGTCGATGATTCGAGTGCGGTGGATGCCTTAGCCCATAGGTACATGGATGAGGTGGTGCAGTTTCATGTTGTTCTGAGGTCCATTATCTCAGATCAGGATACACAGCTTACCACATGAGTTTGTAATGGATTGTAACATATGTTTTGGCACCTATCTATACCCCAACAATATTTTCCACCCCATGACAGATGGGAAGATAGAGGGGATCGTCCGGATATTGGAAGATATGGTACCGGTATGTGTTTTGGACTTTGGGGGGTCATGGGTACAACACATGCCTATAGTATAATTTTCCTACAATAATATCTATCACTATATCATTGGAATGGCTCCTTTATAATCCTTGTACGAAACACCATTATGTTCACCCGTGTGCTAGATAGAGGTTTGGGAATCATGTGTTCTTGGACCAAGGTGGTGCAGAGCATGATGGAGAAGGTTCAACTTATACAATAGATGATGAAGGAGGCTCTGGACCAGAAGAAGTCGTATGTCGATCATAGGAGGAGACCCTTGGAATACGAGGTTGGGGACCATGTGTTCACAAAGGTCTCCCATCAGCATAAGAAATTGAGGATTATAACAAGGATTAAGCTTTCACCCAGGTTTTTTGGACCCTTGGAGGTTTTGTGACAAGTTGACGAAGTGGATTATCAGCTCGAACTACAAACTCTTCTACTAAGGTTCAATGATGCCATCCATGTGTCTCAGCTCTTTCAGTATCTACACGATGACTCACATAAATTCAACTGGGACAGACTGGATATCAAGGACAATGTGGCATACATGGAGAAACAAGAAAAATCAAGGAAATTGTAGAGAAGTCACTTTGTGGATGAACCATTTCCTTGGTTCGTGTGCTGTGGAGGCATGGTGACATTGATGAGAGTACTAGGGAATGGGAGGCACAAATGTGAGCCTAGTTCCCAGAGATATTTTGCTTTTTGTTTTGTGCTATTTTGTACTATAATTTGATGCATTTCATGAATTTATTATCTATGAGATAGATAGTATTTCTTTTTCTCTAATTGTGTGTAAAATTTCCTCACCATGGGGAGGGGAGGACGTGATCCCTAATCATGACGTATTAAGGTTGTTTCGATTAATCCCCTACGGGTGAGTCTATCTTCCCAAAAGAAAAATGTATATTTACATGAGGGAAGGGACTCTATGATAACTATTCCTTGATGGTGTAACCATTAAATGTTTGGGTGTTTACTTGGGGAGATTATTAGTGGTTTATCTAAGGTTTTTTAGGATATAGATGTGGGAGAGGTGTTCTTAGATATCGAGGTGTTCCTTCAAGGAACTCATGGGTTGTTTTTTCCCCGAGATTTATCTTACGAGGTGGTTGTTCGGACCCCTCAAATTTATTTGTGTTAAATAATATATTCTCATATAGGAGAATAATTTTAGATAAATCTTATTTAATGGTCAGGACCCTCATATACCATTAATTTTCCAAATTTTTGGTGTTTTGGGTAACCTTGGGACCAACAGTGACACATTTATGGGTTTCCCAAAAACATGGTTCCACCAAACAGTTACACCAAAATGGTGGTGCCCTAAGGGTGGAACCATGATAGAGCCACTATTAGAGTCTCATCCTCCATGTTATCACACCAAAACGATTGCACCACTTACGATGTCTCATCAAACCGGTGTCACCATTACGGTGGGACCATTTCTCCCACCCATTTACTTTTTTCCAGTTTCCATGTTTTTACTATTTTTCTCCCATAACATATATTTTGAGGTAAAAGTGTATTAATATGAATTTTAATTCCATTTAATTATAGTAAAATATATTTTATATCTCCATGGGTCGGGCGACCCTTCAATTATAAAAACATGTGGCCATTTCTTCAGTGTTACACCATTCCCTGTGCCCTCCACCTTTTCCCATATTATATGGTTTTTTTGTTTAGAGTATATATATTTATTCAAATCCATAAAGGGTCTATATTTAATTCAATTATTAAATATAAATTAATTCAATCACGTGTAACCTCTCAATTGTTTTGTGGAATCACGATCCGCATTTTTAGAGGTTCGAGATTTCGTAACTCGTAACTCAAAGATCTGGCCTTTTATCACTCATATATTCTTTTCTTCTTCATTGATTCCATTATTTTCCTTGATGTACATGGAGTCCCTCTTAAGAAGAAAAAAATGTGCAGTCGTTCTGGAGCCTTTAATCCTCACCATTGGAGTCCATGGAGTTCTTCCTCAGGGAGTTTGTGCATCCCCAATTCTTGGAAGAAGGATAAAGTTTCTATTGTTGATAATCCCAATAGGTCTTTCCTTTGTCTCTATTTACTATGTATCAAGTGGAGTGGGTATGATAATGTTTCCTTACGGCTTGGATGAAATGAATATATAATGAACATAATATGTGGACATAAAAGAATTAAGGAGTGTGTTTGATGATTTTGTTGTTTTTATCATTTATATTAGTTTATATGTTGTGAACTATATGGGACTCTGACCACTAAAAATTATGATTGTGTGGGCCCATTATTGTGCACTAATGCCCCTATATCTTTATGGATAATATTTTTATTGAATGGATGTTAGATGGAAATTGGTTTATCATGTAAATTCGGTTGATTTAGTGGATTCTTTATGAATAATAATCCTTGAGTGATCACGTCATTTACCTAAATGGAATGAAGGAACTTCATAAATAACGTGGTTAAATCTGAAAAATCCCTTGCACTGTTTTGATAAAAAGAACTGTTTTCTACTTGATTCTTGTGGGATGACATGGATGGGGATGAGATCCCATGTTTCCTAGATGCTATCTTTTGGATCAGTTCCCATGGGTTGGGGCTTGGTTTGGTTCCAATACTTTGAGGGATCTCATGAATACATTTTTTTGTTGTTACATTATAAGAGAACCAGCTCTGAATGATTAAATTTTGGTTTGTTTGTTTTCTAATTTAATGTTGTTTTGACTTGTAGAAGTTCATATTAGTTTCCTGGTAGGGGAGAATTAATTTTCTAAAAAATCACATGAACATGATAAGAATAATGGGCAGTGATATAGTTGTAGTTGTTGTGTATTTGTGCATGTTTAAATAGTAATGAGAGTGTTCGTGTATTGGCATATTTTGGGACCATTAGGCTGAAATGTGTACAAGTATACTTATATGAATAAAAAAATTTATTATGTTTCTTATTAGATCCCTGCCCAGGTTGATCACTTCATGATTAACACCACCATTATATGGGGGAGGGTGTTTTACCATCATTCCTTTGAGTGGATAGTTATTAGTTTCTTTATTCTCCATCTATTGGCTAGCCCAAGTCTCTTCGAGTAGGCTATGATGGCCTAAGGTCTATTATAGCCCCAAATTCATCGGGCAGGGTACATTTTGGTGGTTGGATCAAGTGTGTGCGGGGAGGTTTGTTTCCCATGTGACATCGGGATGAGGCCAAGGTGCCTTTGGGTGTGGTTATATATGTTTTCGGTGTCCCAAGTGTCTACAATCATATCAGTGGTTGTTTTGGCCCAGGTGTCTATGGCATGGTTAGGTATGGTTGTGGTGTCCTAGGTGTCTGCAGCTATGATGTGTGGTTGTGGTGAACGAAAAGGTTGTAGTTGGGGTGGTAGTGGAACTGTAGTGAAAATTGTGAGGGAGTTCGTACATGTAAGATATCTTCAATAACCCCAGGGAATGTGGTGTGGGGTATACAAATATTTATGTGCTATTACTATTACTTTACATAGCTTTGGTTATTTGGGGAGTGTGTTTTGGTTAGTCTGGGTGGGTAGTTTTCCTTGATAGTGGTTTTGGACACCTATAATTCCTTACAGGGCATAAGAATTCCTCTCCACTTGTTTACAAGAGATTTTGGTTTTCCCAAATGAGTATACATGTATATCAACCTACATATATAATATAGATTTCAGGTTTCCAGGATGAATTTTAGGTCCATGCCAAACTTTACTAGCTCAGACATAGGACAATTTTTGCTGCATTATTTCTATTTTTTAGTACTTTTAATATGTGTTTTTCTTGTTCTTTATAGCACATTATTTTGAACATGCATTGGAAAAAGGGGTTTGGATTTACATTTACATTCTTTATTTGGATATATTTGAGATTTACCATCTTTTATCCCAATATTATTCCACAAAAATTTATATTCCTTCTATATTACATGTTATTCTATAGCCTTGGTGCCATTCGCCACTCTAGGGCCAATTAAAGGAAGGACTCATGGGTCGTTATCTCTCTTTCATCTTGATGATTGAAGGGTTTGGCAGTTTTTTGTCTCTCCCCTCATGATGGTGAAGGTGGGTCGTGACATTATTTGTTTGTACTTTCATCATATTATTCATAAATAAATTTATCATTAATTCCATGAGATAACGTAGATAGATGATGGGTGAATTTGTAACTATGAGGAAAACATTACAAGACATGTTTGTACACTTCTTCAATTTTCATTCAACATGAAATAAAGGATGATCGATAATTTAGTGGCTTAAAATGAATCCTCTTAAATGAGTTATCCATAAGTGGGATCAGAATCTACAAATAAATTATTTTATGATATATGAAGATGGAAATACATAATCAATTTGACCAAAAACCTCATACATTTTTTTGAGAAGAGATAGATTCAATTCATTGGATTCATAAAAATATATGGGTAAAACAAGATGATCATTCTTTCGTGCTTAAATTTTAAAGTTAACATGGATGAAATTTTATTAAAGGATCTACATAATGTTTTATGCATGGTGGTGGTGTTCATCTATTCTATTCATACTGAAGTGATCCCAATTTTTTATCTAAATCCATGAATAAAACAAAATATAAATTGATTGCACCACCCACAATCCATTGTATAAAATGGAAGAAAATTTTGAATTATTATAACTAATTACCATATCCAAATATTGAACAACAATAGTTAAATAAATACATTTTAAGAAATGAGACAAAGTGAAATATCATTTTATCACTATTTCTAACAAGGGGTATGATAAAAATATGGTGAAAATTGAACAGACCATACACTCTAGTACTTCTACTATATAATTTGACTATATAACTTAATAAAATTATATATGAATGATATTATAATGGTATTAATAAACATGTAAAATTATCAGTTGTTGAATTAAAATTGGGAAGTCACTAATGGTGTGGTGATCAAATCCAAGTATATGATTCTTATCCAGTTATTCTTTGTGAAAATGTTATTTTTAAAAATCTTATTATTCCCTATATATTTGAATATAAATTCATAAGATTCATATATTTTCTTTCTCATCATAATCCCTTAATAAATTTCAATGAAATAAAAATCAAGTTTAATTTTATAAACAATCTTATGATATTCTATCACTGTGATCATAAATATGAACTTTTTATTAAAATGATATCAATTTTATGAGTCTTTATTATAATAATAAATTTTTTATTATCTAATATTGTGTTATAGAAACCCAAAAATGATAATATTTATATTATGATATATTTTATTAAATCCAATTGAGAATAGATACACGATCATCTATTGAATCATGGTGTTATGTTCTCAGTATAAATCTTAACTCGTTGCACAACAATTTTAATGATAACCTATATAAGAGGCACATTTTAATTTCTATAAATTACAATGTAACTCTAGGAGAATCAAAGAAATTGATTTCGTCATCTATTTTTGTCACCTAGGAGTGAATTTGACCATTATGTTATGATGAATTTCAGATCTATTATACTTTTCATTGATTAATATGAACAGATATAGATCAAAATCAATATTATATATCCACTTCCCCTTATTGATTATTTGTTTGATCTACTTCATGAATCTCACTACATTACTAAAATAATTCTTTATTTCACATATCATTAATAAATAGTCATGAAGGATGATATACCAAAAATATCATTTCATAAAATGTAGTTAAATTATAAATATATAGTGATTTGATTTGGCTATTCCAATACCCTATCTTACTTCATGGATATAATTAATATTTTATTTTTATATAACCTAGAGTAGTTTTTTATAGTATATATATATTATATTCTAATCTATTCAAATTTTATGAAAGGTCATGAAGATCACTTCAAGATTTTATATAAGATCCTATGGAAGGACAAGTTGTACACAAATATTACAAATTATAAAAATTTTATGTATAATGATTTATCTTTAGTTCAAATAATCATATGTAAGGATATATCATTGGATAAATCCATGAACAACTCTATAGATTTTTGAACTAGAGTAGTAATAGTGATTGAGATTCGTAGTTTATTTCAATTTGTATGATATTATCAAAGAATTATGAAATAAGTATAAAGGATTTCTAATCCTCACACAAATTATACTGAATTGGGATCCTAGTTCCTCTTCAAAAATTCATCTTAAGAAAATTTCAAGGAACTGTTGAGTAGGATAATCATTAAACCTATAGAAAATTAAAATATAGTGGATATGTGGTTTATTTATTTGGTGACATCTAAAAGCAGGGCTTGAATGTGTTCTTGTTAATAATGAAATGGTTATAGCTTATGCATCATGGTAATTTAATTTTCATTAGAAAGTTTCCCAAAATTATTATTTGAATTTTGTTTTTAGATTTTGGTAATAATGACATGGGGGAATTATCATTACATAGAAAAATGTTTTATATACAACGTTTCTTATATTTTTCTGTATATATATTTACTCTTAATGAGTTGAATATGTTCAAAAAAAGATAATTATAACAAATTTTATATTATGATTGCTATATACATTAAAACCCTGATAGATAGAACCAAGTGGATGTTAATTTTATTCGAAATGATCATGTTATCTAATCTTGGATGAGGATCACTGAATATCTAATATTTATGCATTTGAATGGGATATATCTATATAAAATAAAGTAATTGGTTAAATATAATGACTATTTAATGACTCTTCAACAATATAACAAATTTATTATTAAAGAGTACCCTTATAATGGTGTAGATATATAGATTAGGGATATAAATGATCCTAATTATAACCATGATTATGATAGAATGATGTGGTTTTGGAAGTAGTTGTGTTTTTTGTCTATATTAGATTTGATGAAGTGTCTATTAGTGAAAGGTAATAGATATTCATACTATATTCATCCATGAAGTAAAAATATGCATATAGATTTGAAGAAAGGTTTATATTAGGGAATGGATTGTAAAGATATATTAAAGAGATTATATCTCCATTATTTGAATGAAATAATGTTAAGGTATAATGATAAAAATCTATGTGGACGTTACAACCAATACCCATACAAGAATATATATGGAGAAGCTTCTATATAGATTTTATCTTCAAAATCCCCAAAACATATAAATGGAGTAAGGTTATATGGGTTGTGGACAATCTCCTAATAATTCTAGTAAATTTCATAATTATCAGATATTTTTTCTATCTTGACCATCTTTCAAGGATGTAAATTAATTTATCTGTGAGTGTTTATGCACAACCAAATTCTATTGTGCCCAAACCCAGTCTGAGTATTTTTTTGAGATTCTAGAGAAGTCCATATCAGGATCTTGATATAGGCCTATGTTTCAACACGGTTTATCACCCTATCAAATATGGGTATTCTTTGATGACTATTAAATCCATTGATGTTATATTAAGAACCTCTTATATGGTTTTCAAAATATAGTTCTAATTAACAACATTATGAAGTTGAGTTTCTATACAAAAATAACAGTCACTACATAATATAGATGGAACCCCATGAATCCCACTATTAAAAGAAGTTTATAAAATAATGTAATTTGAATGAAATTGGTTGAATAAGTATTTTTGTACATGAGATAGAAGTCAATTTGTTTTGAATGTTAGATTCATTCATCAGAACATCAAGGTCACTCATATTTGGATGAAAGGTTATACCGATAATCATCAGCATAATGTAGAATTTTGAATTATTCATAATATTTTATTCAAATTTCTATATTGAATATGGTTATGGGATATGTGAGGAATGTAATGAAAATCCATATGTATATTTACCACTTCAAGATTCTTTACTGAGGTTGGATGGTATCTTATCAATTGGCGCTTCCATTGAATCTCTGTCATGTACATATTGTGTTTCGTGTATCTCTCCTGAGGAAGTGGATAAGGAACCCATAAAAATTAATGAAATCATACATCATAACACATTATAAATATGTCATGTATGAGTTATAGTAAGTGTATATTCTAAATGTTTGATATAATTTTCTAAAAAACAGGATCACTCGCCAGATCAATGTTTGGTGGTGACACAACAAACATGGAGAGGATATATGGAAACATAAAGTTATTATGAGGTAGAATAATATTACATTTTCTGGAATCATATTAATGAAATTTTATTAGTGAATTTAATTTCATGTGGGGAATGATTTTACAACTTGATATTTTATGGAAATCAATTCAAATAAATTTAATTTATTTAATAGTTACGTAATAAAAAACACATAGTTTTTAAAAAATCAAAATATAAAATATTGTTATAAAATATAATATAAATTATAGAGAGAGAATAGAAATAAAAAAATTATTAAAATTATATATCTTACACATGAATAAAATAAATTCATTTTCTATTAATTCATTAGAAACGAAAGTAAATCAATAGAAAAAAAAATATTTAAAAATAATAATAATTCTATGGACAGTATGTTCTATATTAACAAATTAATTTATTCAATATTGGTGAATTATTTTAAGGAAATGTATATTTTATTTATTTAATAAAAATTTTCATCATTTGATGAATATATTTTTTAGAATTGAATATGAATAAATCTAGTTTCATTCTTAAAAATTATATATTTGTAAAGACATTTTTCACTATGATATATGAACATAATTTAAAAAAATTGATTCTTCAATGGTAGAGTAATTATTGGAATAAATGAACATTATTTTTAAATCAACATATAAAAATTATCTTAGAATAAATTTGTTGATAATTTTCTTATAATATTAATTTATAGATGAATTAAGAAACATACTGATTTTTATTGAAAATTTCTTTTATGATATGACAATTTAAAAATTTTCAAATTGTTTTTAAATAGATGTAAAATTTTAATTAGATAAATTATTTAATTATTTATCATATTTAGGTCATTTAAATAAATAATATATTGATCAATGATATACTAATATTTTATAGTAAGGAATAATTATTTCAAGGAAAACCACATTTTCCTCACACATGTAGGGTTGATTTTAGGATTTAATTATTCTATATAGTTGATTTTTTTAAATAGATATATCATCATTAAAAATATTACTACATAATTTATAGGTAAATTTTTTCCATAATAAACAATAAAAATATTAAAAACCCTTTTATTGTGAATAATCTTAATAAAAGCTTGCTGATGGTCAATATAAAAAAAATTAGTGTTAATATAACCAAAAAATAACTAAATTATATTTTACGTGAATGTTATGATATTATATTGTCTATGGCTTAAAAATTCTCCATTTTTATCAATTTGGTGTTTCGGATTTTTAGGTATATATTAATCTTTTCATGAATTCCAATTGTGTATTCTCACCCACTTATAAAAGGACACCTCATATCCTTTCAAAACCACACAAAATGATCATTATGAATAACCAAAAAATTTACAAAAATCATTAAAAAAACTTCTTCCACAACACATTTGTCTGATTTATTGATCATAAACCCATCCTAGTGATGTTTTTTGTATGAACATAATGATATTTCAAAATAAACACATATAATTCTTAACCGTGTCTTCTCGTTTAATTTATTATTACTCCTCCAAAAAATATTCATAGAATATGATTAACTGATAAAATTATTATCCTCCACATAGTTAGATTTTATAATTTTAATATAATGACCAAAATCTGTCTACACATCCTTCCAATGAGAAATGAAACTGATTATTTTCAGCCTGGAGGGCCACCACCGTGCTAAGAGATATAATTCATTCTCTGTCACCACCTGAAAAATATTGATAAAATGGTGGAGTTAACATATATATATGAGTGTGTGTTTCTGATATTTGTGAAATATTTATATATAATGAATTATAATATCATATATAAATTTTTTATTTTTATCCCATTGGAAAACAATAACATCGCCAATGCGTACACATGGACTACCACCTCCACGAAGAAATGTGATACGTTTTTCCGTAATTGATGATGTAGATATCAAAAATGATATATTTTGTAAAAATAAATGATATGTAAGATATATATGTTATTATTTTAATGTTATATAATATTTATCTTTCATTCATTCCATCTATAAAAGAAATTAAAACATCATTTATGCATACATACGTCGTGTCATCTCCATGAATGATTCCATACATTTTCTATAATCAACTGCTATGGATGAATATAAATAAGTATATAAAGAATATATAAGATATTTATATCATTATTATCATTTTTATATTATTTTATGATGATTAATGTAAAAGGAAAGAAATACTAAACCGAAACCTACATGAAAAATGAAGCAGTTATAACACAGAATGACTATCATAATAAATAATTGCTATTAAATAGGTGAAAATTGGTTATATGAAAATAATTTTTTGTGTTATACATGAATATGATTATTTTTTATGTAGTACATTTTTATTATTTATATATTTATTATATATAACACTATCGATTTTACAGAGAAACATGAGTCATTAGGTAAGGTATTTTCGACTCACACGTATTACAATATGACACTTCCAAAATATATAACATTTTATATACCCCCCATTAATGTATATATGATTATTTGATTAGAAAATATGAGATTTACATGTAAATATAATTTCATTTCTATAATTTTTCTTTCAATTCAAACGATTCCAATGTTGTAAGAGTTCAATTTCACAATCATATTGTTTGTTAAGATTTCTTATGAATAAGTTTCTATTGATAAATTATTATGATATTCTTATCACAAAACTCACAATTTTTCTTTATTATTTTTTGTTAATATAAATTAAAAAATAACCTTTCATTTTCCATCATTTATATACTCAATACTAAAAATGTATTTTTATGGAAAAAATATTATTTTCCCTTCAGTAGAAAAAATATTTTCCTCCATATCCATGTTATCGTAAAAAAATTCTAGACTTTTTTTAATATTCCTATATGATTGTTTAATTCCATTTTTGAACATAATTTTAGCATTAAATAAAATGATTTAAAATGAATAATGTAGTATTTTTAATGACGTTCATTTGAGTTATTATTGAACGTTTGAAAGAAGCATTGTTTTAATATTTATAATATGAATTGTATTTCATTTCGTTATGGATGAAAAATGAATTAATTCATATATTACATATTAAAAAATTTATATTATATTTTTTTTTAAAAAGTTAATTTATTTGACTATAAAAACTCATTTTTACTATGAAACGATTATTTTCCACTTCATTTTTTTAATAATATTTTAATGGATTTTTATTCACCAATGAAAATATCCCTTAATTATAATTATTCACTCCTATTAATCTTATCCAATGATAAAATCTCCATTATTTTTCTACAAGGTTCATGATTAAGATAATAATATTTTTACGAATCTGGTTTCTATTACGTGGGTTATGTTTTTAAATTTTGTTTATTTTCTTAGGGTTATCCTTATTAAACCCATTTATTATAAATGGGTTCTTCTATAATGAAATGTTAAATAAAAACAATTACATTATGTTGGTTATACTTGTATGATTGTTTTATGACCTTGTTAAATACATAAGTATGATTTTTATTATGATATGTGTTGTCCTGAAATTATATATATCTCCAATGTATTGAAAAATGATAGTTATTTCCTTATAAAAATAACATTGAATTAATGAGTGAACCATGTTTACTAAGAGACTATATATGTTATGATAGTATGGGGAGTTAACCATGAATACTATTATTGGTTTTTAGTGAACCCATTCATCTATTATATTCTTTAAAATAATCCTTTACTATATATATTTTTCGAATTATTATGTGTAATCTACAGATCCAAGTCTTATAACTATATTATTCTCTCATGGACCATGTTATATTATTTAATTATGATTCATGTTTACTAAAGTACCAAAAATTATGTAATTTCATAATATTATGATCACTGTTTTATAAGAAATAATTTTCAAATTTTAATATCATGTTCTCATACCCTTATGCCAATGTTAAACTTATGGGACCCCTAATATTCACATTATTTTCCTTAACTAATCATATGAGTGCACTATTAATTATATATACATTCTATATGTTATAAATAATTTCATTTGTTATGAGATGTATAAAAATGTATTTATTTGTAAATTATATATTGGGAGATGATTTCATTCACATATAAACCAGTTATTCATGTATCAATGATTCCAAGGTATGTGAAATTTTGATGTCCTCATGAGTTATTTTGTAAAATGAAATTAATATTAAAATATTAAGATATATTATATATGTAAGAAATTTATGGGACACTATAGATACAAAAAATCGAAAAAATAATTTGTTTTAGGGTTGGTTAGTGGGGGATCATATCCAAGGCTAGTGGGATGTGGTTTGAAACTGCAACTTTGGCCAATGTCTACCATAATCTATGAAAATGATCATCCTAATTGGTGCATCTTTATGGTCTGATAATTGTCGCATTGATCCATCAAGTATAAAGATATAAAAAACATGAATATAGTTGTGAAATAAAATGAAAATATATGGTAAATGATATTATTTAATTGAAAAATAATTACGATATAAATATTGGTATATATCACCACCATATCATTTAAGGATTCCACCCGAATCCGAATAGTTTTATCTAGGTTCTTATCACATAGATGATTAATAATATGTAATAATTAATTAATTATAGCACCTAATGTGATCATTTCATCTGATATTAGGTAGGGGTAATGATGAGGATCTCGTGCTATAGCGGGTTCCATGGATCATACAACAGATTATGATTTTAGGATTTATAAATTCACACTAATTAGTTGGAGAGATTGTGTTTCTCTTAATGATAATTAGAAAAAAAATATAATATGTAGAAACCATGGTAGAAACCACAACTACTTCTTCTAATAAAAGATATAACTCTATAACTAGATACCCCTCTTATACCAAAACGTGTAATCTAAATTGCATGTAATTCTTCTCGATGGGATTGGTGTATGTGAACTTCTCACCCATGTCAAATTGATATCTATCTTCCAAAATTATAAAATTAAAATAAAATTAACATATAATAATTAAATAAATGTTAAAAAAATATATATTATTTTATTTTTAAAGTACTTGTATTATGCATTAATTATTTATAATGTTCCCAAATGATGTAGATCCCACCTATGTAGTCTGACTATATATGTTAGATATTTAATATAAGCGAAATATAAGAGTAAAAATTATTATTTAGGGAATAAATAATGTGTTTTGGATTTCCATGCATGGTTCATATCTTTAGGGTGAAAATAATATAGATTTCTCAAGTAGGTAGATAGTGTACATGATGTTCCCCAAACACTTATTTGTCTCCTTTTATACGGTTTCCCATTTCATGAAATAGTTTTTAACAACATGAATCTCTCTAGGAAAGGTAAAATATTACGTGGTCTGTCTAAAACACACATTCCATTTGTAATTCAATTTTTGTGCACTGAACAGTCTACACTTGTAAAAAATTATATTGTGTTATTCATTCAATATTGGGTACTACTTTTATAATGTTAAGATATATGATACATTCAAAAATTCACAAAAAATAATAATTATTGAATTGAAATAAGGGTTTTGTTGAATATTCAATGATTTGGGAACAATTTTTTGGTGATATAAAGTGTTCTAAATCCCAATATAAAAGGACTCTAGAATACTTTTCAAGAATTCCTCTATTCATCATTATTGAATAGTAGTGGAGAAGACATCAAAAATGTGGGAGGAAGGGGTGTTTTTTATTTAATGGTGACTCGATTGTGTGTATAGTGATTCACACTAGCCAATTGAAACATAATTATAATTTATATTAATATATATATATCTACTATTTGTATTATGAGTATTTATATTATTTACAATATATATATATATATATTATCATATTCATATTCATGGAATCTAAAATGAAATACTTGATGTATGTTATATAAATTAATATTCAAGGAATAAACTTCTCCCCAATGCTCGGGGTGGGGAGGGAACCAACGACGTTTTGACCCCATGGTTTACCCATAACCCTTTGTTGAATGATTATATAGTTAAAATTTTACAATTTTTTCATTATTATTATTATTATTAAATAAATATTCTATACCTTCTATAACATAAACCACTATAATTTTTCTTATAAAAAATGATGAATTCTGATTTCTCCAAGGCATATCAAATCCTGGTCTGTCAAACCCTAGTCAAATACCCTAATTGTCAATCTGTCCCACCCACTATTTCTAAACTTTTTTATATCGATAAAAATAAAATATAGACATGATCAATATGTATAAAACTGATGAATTTTTTAATTTTTTAGTAAAAGAGTATAATTTAGTTGGATTGGATGACTAATTGTCATATCTTTTATATATTGAGTAGTGATCCCGCCCACCAAATAAACCCCAATGTTAGTTTTAGGACTATTTTTATAGATATTTAATAATTATGATAATATCACACATGCACGATAAATAACATCCATGGGAATATGAATTCCTATATAATAAATTAAAAATTATTAAAATTGATTCGAAACCTATGGATTTGTTGAGATTTGATATTATGACTAGTTTTATTCTATAGAACATTTGTTACCAATTGTCCCAAATTCTCTTTAATTCAAAGTTATTATTATTTTTATATTATTATATTTTTAAATGAATAAAAAATGAAAATTTTAAAAACACACATCATTCAATAATGAATTGAAAATAAATATAAATAATTTACTATAGATAAATGATTTGAGATTTGATCCTGAAACCAACCTCATACAAAATATTTATCCAAACATTAACACAGTATTATTTTTTTTAATCATTATTAAATATAATTAAATATTTTTAATAAATATTTTGGAAAATTCAATTTTTAATATATATTGTTGTTGCAGAATTGATCACATTCTTCTTATATAAATTTCATTACATACATATATAGCGTCATACGACAACATTCAGTCTTGGTACACATAATTTAGTTATTTACATATTTATTTATCAAAAAAAAGATACGTCTAATAAATTTTATGGGGGGGGGGTTTACTTTCCACTATAGACTCAGCAATATAAGAAATGGTTTATAATGGTTCATTCTAAAATAAAAAAATATAATCATGTTCCCATAAAAATTCATGTTAGAACTCCTACATATGGAAAAGTAATCCAAAATATCACATTAATAGGGTTTACATAAATGAAATGATCATAAAATCATATTGATCCTCTATGGAGGTATTTTTTCAATAAATATAGAATGAATGAAAGTTTTATATTATTTGGTGAATCAATATCATTAGGTTGATCACCATTAGGCCTGAATATATATTTTATTTTTTCGAGAAGAGTCATAAATTATAAATATATCCCATCAATTTATAAAATTATGAATAAATATCATTTTATCCAATTTATATTTAATAAAAATAATTCTATAGATGATGATTATTTTCAATTTTAGTAAATAAAATAATAAAAATATTTAGTGAAGAAGAAGATGAATAATAAAAAATTCAAAAAGATAAAATGAGGTTGATAGATTTAATAAAGATATAATGAGGGAGAGAGTGTGGTTGTGGTGCTTCCTTTGGTCAGATATGGTCACCATCTTTCCCTATCCAATAGTAATATATAAATGAGACACTTGAATTTTAGAAGGCATTATTATTTGAGAAAAAAACAAGGAAAATAAAATGATTTACTTATATCATACACAAAATTCGAACACATGATTATCTTTCACTCATTGTTCACTTATAATGGGTCCAAATTTTCAGGTGTGTTATCTAATGCATAAAAGTGTGTTTTAATTTTTTTTATAAAGTAAATATAATTATTTTAACTAAAACCATATGTTTTATCAGAATAATTTCATAATATAGGGATTAAATTTTTAATTATTGTATTCTAGTAAAAATAAATATAAAACTGGGTGTTTCTTTTTGATCATCATAATTTTAAACTTGTTGATAAACATATTAATAATAATAAAAGAATGGATTGAAATATTGATCAAGTGTGACCAAACAAGGTCAATCTCTTGATGCTCATATATCATTGTTAAAAAGATATGTTTTTAATATTTTTAACCATTGGATTATTCCATCCTTATCCATAATGGATTATGAGTTCATCAAGGATATCTCATATAGTCACATTTTAAAAACCTAAGGAATCACTCGATACAATTGATGTTTCATTTTTCTCTAGTATCACAGCCAAAGACCATTAATTGCACTTATAAATTACATGATTTCTTTTCTATGGTTGTATTCTATATAAATGTGTGTCTAAAAAAATATATTCATTTCCATGGTGGTGTACATACGAGTTTAATATACCTATATAAACCAATTTAACACCATGATTGATATTGGAGGGAGAAGGGTTTGAATCTACTATGAAGCATTATATGACTGGTTACACAAAAATATGATCATTCCTTTTTTAGAATGGAATAACAGTGCATAACTCATATAAATAAATTATGTGATATGGATAAAAACACATTTACATATAATTAATATGATAATTAATTTATTGTAAACAAAAAACTCAAAATTGACGTCATGTTCCTCCTAGAGTTATTTCGTTGTTCTTATAACTCCATGGGAGGTGAGAAACCATAATGTAAGGGGTTGATAATCATATATCATTCTAAAAAATTATTACTCCTCCCCCTCATGCTAAAACTTAATAAGCATCTTCCATTTACAACCCATTTACTTATAAAATATTTTATTTCATTCTTGAATTAAACAGTAATGTTTTTAAAGTTATTACTCCTTTACCTCATGCTAAAATAGAATAAGCATCATCCATTTACAACCCATTTACTTATAAATATTTTTTTTCATTCAAGAATTAAACAGTAAAAGTTATAATAATTGCATAATGAAATATGTGGTATTTATCAAAACTTTTGAATCAATAATAACAGAATAGTAACATCACCTAGGACTATATAAAGAATATTTTTGTATCTAATAATTGTAAATATGATATATTTATATCATTTAATATGTATATAATTTTTTTAAATTGATAAATTGAGTGTTTAAATTTTTTTGGCACATAATTTTTTAATTTAAAATTTTAAAATAAAAATAATTATTTAAAAGAAAAATTATCCATAATAAAAGATTTGGGAATTCACATTTTGCAGTATTATGAATATAAAATAATTTTAAGAGACTTTATTTATCATTTGAATGTGTAATATAATCAGTTATAATTTTTAGATTGGCACTTTTGGAAGAAATGATTACTTAAAATTAATATTTAGTTAATCATATTTAAAAAATATTTCATAAAATGGATTCCATTTTTTAATTCTAGAAATTGAAAATGGAAAAGGATAATTTATAGTGATTTTATAAAATATTATTATTTTTAATGTAGAGTGAAATATCATAATTTATGTTATATACGCAATTTAAGATAAAAAAATATTACGTCTATAATTGTTGATTTAATCACCATAATCATGAATCATCGTAGATTATTTTAATTTATTTTCAGATAATTATATAATCTATCATAGTTTGTTTACTAAATAATAATATAATTAATAAAATAATCAATGAACATCCCCTATCCTCTACTATAAATACCACCCCTCACAGCCTCTTATCGTCACAAATCAAGACATTGAATATTGTCCAATCTATTCCCAATTCACATAACATTACCCTTACCCACGTCCAAGACCAACTAGTCTAATATAAAATTCTAAAACCATGTTTATGAAGGATTTTTTCTAGGAGAATAATCCATGATGTGAAATCCACTTTCATTTTCTATTATTTTTTGTTTTAATTCCGTTTATTTTATTTCTCTCTCCTCTATCTCCTAATTCTAAAGAAATGATAACTCCATCATCAAAAATATAGTGGAATGATATTTTTTATGAAATATCCATCATCATAAATTTCCTCTTCTCCTATACATATTAATAAATGAATACATCATTCATGATGTATTGATTTACTATAATCATTGACAAATATATTTAAAATTTAAATTACCACCTACAAGGATTATCATAAAACCATTATTATGGTTAAAAATTATTTAATTATACATATTATAAGTCATATAATGTCATTGAACCTATATATAAAGATGATATTTAAAAAATATATATATGTTCATGATGGTTGTAAAACCCAACAAAATAAATTAAATCCTTTTAATTGTTGTTTTATCAAATGAATCATACTCATATTACATAAAATTATATATGGTTTCCTTTAAAACTCTAGAAACATAACAAGACAATTTATTTTACCTTATATATTTGTCCACTATTTTTAAAAGGAAATACAAAATGTTCCAACCATTGAAACCATGAAATAAATAAACCTAAAATAATGAAAATAAAAAAAATATTATTGATGAATCCATGGAAAGTAGTTATAATGAGATCATATATAGTACTCTAGATAAGAATATACTCCCCTAATAAATCTATAGTACTCTTTAAAAAATCATACAGGAGGTATAAACACTTTTGGTGTAATATGTACCGGAGGTAATTGAATTTCCTTTAAAAATAATATTTGGAATTTATGTGTTCACAAAAATCAAAAGGAATGTTTTTCTGATAAAAGTATTAATAATTTATTATTATTTTCTAGTTCATGGGAATTTATTATGATGAAGGGTGGGACTAATATCTTCCTCTAACACATTGGTAATGTTTGATTTAAGTTTACCATAATGGTTTATCTAAGTGTAACATCAATGGATACTCCAAAATGTAGTTATGACAGAAACATCGTATGGTTTTCATGATGATTGAATTATAATGTAGCTATAAGGGTTAAAAACCGTATGTCTATATTTACAGCAACAATCATCATCATGTAAAGTCCCATGTATCATAAATTTTTTATTCTTGTTTTTTATTGGTTATGGAAATATCATGGTTTCAAAAAGTAAGTACATGAAACATTACAGGTGAGAATTATTACTTTTGGGAAAATTATTTCATATGTTTTTAAGGAATAAAAAACTAATAGTTTATTTCATTATATTTCCCATTATGAGATTTTTATGCTCATATTATCATTTCAGATATTTTTCACAAGGCTGTGAGGATGGATAAGATAATATTAGGCGAACCTAAATGTGGTGAAAAATTCTCATAAGAAGAATTCATGTTATTTTAAAAGAAATTATGAAAAAATGGACACATCATTAGTATTATCCACATTGTATGCTTTTGGGTTTCCATTATGATCTAATTTTATAAATCTATATGCTAAACGATATTGGGGAATGTTCTTACTCTATAATATTTTAATAAACTACATTATGTAATGTTTTTAATATGAATCATTATATTGTCTATCATAGAACTGTTTAGATAAAATTATGGGTTAGGATTATGTTAATAAATTACCCATATATAATTTTTACTATATGGTTATGTTGAAAATATATAGAATTTAAATATTACCATGTGGCTTCTTTTATTATAAAACTATTCATAATGGTTTTCCATTGAAGAAATGTAGAATTTGAACTATGAAGGCTCCCATAAAATGATATACATCCAAATCCAGACACTGGAATTATGGGAATTAGAACTATGTAGTTTGTGATAATAATGTCCTAGTTAAAATATGCTAAAAATGGAACTAACATTAGGGTAAGAGGACAACTAAATATTCAACAACAGATCATGATAGTAGTGTAACATTATATGAGGTAACACCCTCCAAATTTTAGTGGATCATCTTAACCAGTGGAGGATTATTGGTGGGTTAAATCCTATGAAAAGATATTCTATTTCTTTGGGTGTTTATATAATCAAAGTTTTAGACTTTCTATATATCGTTTTGATGGTGAAGTTGATGAGTGGTGCTTATTTTCCAATAATATCATGGATAATGGGGAGATTGATACATGGAATGGGATGAATTTATGAATATTTCTATAAAAAATATTATTATAATGTTATTAAACGTAGAATGGAATATAGAATTTGTCAATTGAAATAGAAAGAGGAAGATGTAGTGTCTTGTTTTGAAATAAACTTCAATAAATTGTAAGGGTATTCTCCACTTCATATTGGTAATTTTGATAGAAAAATAGATTATTCTTTTCTCATGATTATATCCTAGATATTCAAGGAATTATCGTATTATTATGTCAAATGTTTATAAGAACTTGTTTGTAGTGAAAGGAGGGTAGAAATGGAGTTGTATGATTATCACATTTACTTAGAATGTAATTTAAAGAAAAGGTCAAGATTTGTGGAAATGATCAATAATAAATCCAATAAATATGATTTTAATTTTTTTTAATTTTGTTGTAAGTGTGGTTAAAATCACCATAATTAATGCATTTACCAATATTTTAAATGTTCTCATTGTTATATGTTGGACATATGGCTAGTGATTCTAACTTAAAAGGTCTTATTGATGTTATGATTAATTCTAATAACCTAACTATAATGAGTTTCAAAAGTGGTGAGCTGGAGAATTATGAAACTATCCAAATAAATGTTTGAATTATATATAGTAGAATGATTATAAGTATAATGGTGTAGTGAAAGCCTTTTATACTATATAAAATGTTTTTGGGACGTCCAATGAAGTGTTATCGATTACATTGTTGGTTCACTTAGATTTTTTGATGCCTTTTTTCATACAGGGTCAACACATTCCATTATTTCTATGAAATTTTAATGTAATATGGAAATTTCACCTCTTTAAATTAAATAATAAAATATACTTAAACACCAATAAATATTATGTAAAACCGTTATAATAAGAATCATCCTATTGTTGTTTGTGGAAATAAATTACCTGGAAACCTTTTTTTCCATATTAGGGTTTGATGTTATTGTGGGTATAGAATTCATTTCATTTTGTCATGGTACAATTGATTATATAGATATAGAGGTTATTTTTTTGAAATATTATTATTATTATTGAATAATGAATACATCCTATTAATAACATTTCATGAATATGAGAAACTATTAAAATATGGAAATGAACATTATCCTATACATATTTTTGAATGAAATGGAATTGTGCATATTAATTATGTTTTGATAGTAAATGGATACCTATATATTTATTCTAATGATTTTTGTAGTGTTATGCATGATTATAAATCTTATTTTGATGTTTACTTATCTCTTCGTGTTAATCCAATCTCAAACTCCCTTTTCAAATGGCGCATGTGGAACTTTTAGAATTGAAAAAATGGTTACATGAATTTACATATAAAGGATTCATTCATCCATGAACTCTAACATGGGGTACTCTTATTTTTCTCAATAAAAATAAATATAATTTCATGAGTCATTTAATTAATTATATAGCATTAAAAAAATTACAATTAAGAATAAGTAAACATTTCCTCATTTCAATGACTTGTTTGATATGCTCCACAGATCTTAGTATTTTTCAAATATTGAATTGAGATCTGTGTACCAGTTTTTCATGGTGAAGTAGGATGACATTCCACATATTGAAATTAGAAATATATGTGAGCATTTTTAGTTTGTTTTTATGCCCATTGGTTTTAAAAATTCCCCTACTATATTTCTGTATCTTATGAATAAAATATTCTCTAAATAGTTGGTAACTTTTTTGGTTTTCTTATGGATGATAATTTAGTTTTTTATAATATTTATGAATATCATGAATAACATTGAAGTATTATCATTTAAAATCTCAAATTAAAAACGTTTATATGTAAAATATTGAAATTTTGATTTTTGGTTGTAATATATTCCTTTTCTATGAATAATTATTAATACGGATGGTATAACAGTTGATCCATCGAAAAAAGTGGTCATTTAATGGAAAAGACTTAAAAATGATTCATATATTCATATTTGTTTTTGAATTAAAATGTTATTACCAATGGCATGTCACAAATGAATCACATGTATCTATCCCGCTAAATATTTATTCTATAAATTGGGTTAAATTTATTGTACATAAGACTCTGATTTTTTTTCATGAACTAAAAATAAGATTATAGAATGCTCCAGTTTATGCCCCACCTTATAAAAATAGTTATTTAATCATATATAGTGATGCTTCAATGAAGGGACATGGTTGTGTTATGATGTATAATGATCAGATAATTATTCATACTTCATTGAAACTAAAACCTCATGAGTTAAAATTTATTACATAATAGTTGGAATTAGTAGTTGTGGTTTTTGTTTTAATAATTTAGAAAAAAGTAAAAGGATAAAAATATACTGACCATTAAAGTATAATATATAAATTTACTCTTGGTAAATTAATCATTATTATTTGAAGATGGATGGAACTGATAAAATTTAATTTTTTTCATGATAAATTAACATACAAGTAAAGAAAACAATGTAGATGATTCCTTGACCTAAAAACAACATGAATCATTAACCATGCTACATTTGGCAGGTGGTCCTTGGATTAATGATTTCATCAATTATTTCTTAGAATTTTCTGGTAATGGAAATTCATCTATTTGGTTTCTGGTGTCAATGTAGCCATCCCACTCAGACATAATAAAGCATGTGGAAAATGAAGACATTGGGATACAAAATACGGTAGGAATGGTTTACAAGGGAAAGATTCCATAATTTTATGTCAACAAAGATTATGTTTTGAAATTTTGTATGATATTTTTTATGGCCATTAATTCATAATAGATGAATTAATTGTTAAATGATGCTCATAATTATCTTTTTTCAGTTCATCCAGGAATAACTAATGATTAATTGATACCTTCTAGATTATTACAAGTAGGATAGAATGAAAAAAGATATTTAATATTTTAAAATCAAAATTTATTATATTAAAATTGATTAAAGAATAGTGGAAAGTACCTAAAGGGATAAATCACAATTTTCTATTACAAAAGTGAACATGATAAAATATATCCATGGACTTTAGGTTGGGATATCCAAAGCCTTGTCGAGGTAGAAATGTTATTTGGGTAATTATTTTTCATATGAAAAAAAATTCACATTTCCATCCTATTAAAGATATATTGTCTTTAGATTAGATTTCTATATTTTACCTCATATATATATATATATATTTAGTTTACATGTACACAATCACCCCATTATATCTGGCCTTTTTCCTAGGATAAATTTAATTTTTTAAAATGTCCATCAGAAGTATTTGTGAACTGAATTAAATTTCAGTGCTATTTTTTATTCCAAATTTGATGGAAAAACTAAGAGAACATTTCATAGAGTGTGTAACATTATTTGATATTTCTCAATAGTGGAGGAAGAAATTTGGGTTCAACATCTTTCTTTATTTGAGTACCATCATAATAATATATTTTATTCTAGTATAAACATATAATATTTTGAGTTATTATTTTTAAATCACTGTCAAAATCTGATATTATGTGATGTTTTCAAGGAAATGATGTTAATGGGACCTGAATTTGTAATGTATGTCGCTGAGAAACTAATGATGATCTAGTAACTCATGAGGATAGATCAGAGATGGAAGAATATTTTTGATGATAATAGTTGGAATGTTTTTTTTCTAGGCAGTTGATCATCGTTTCCTTAAAATATCTCCATGTAAATATAGTATACATTTTCTTATGAAATGAAATCTAATTCCATGATTAATTATACATTATGGAGTCCTACATAATGATAGACGACTTTACTACACAGTAATTGTGCCTCTTTATTTATCTTAGGTATTTTTTTTCATATTTCAATGTTGAGAAGGTATCTTCCACATTCATCGCATATTTTGAACTCATTTGTAGTTCAGCCGTATGATAACCTCTCTTAGGAAAATAAACCTCAAAATAATATTTATTGTTAAAAACATGTATTGCAGAATAAGTGAATTCATAAAATTATGGTTTTTGGGAATAACGACACGATCAATAAAGAAACACGAGAATCTAAAAATGATATGAGAGAAAGGTATACTAACCTATTTAATAAATAAATTAGAATTGAATGGATTCCTTTTCCAAAATTTATGGATAATATTTCAACCAAAGAGTATGTAAAATAATTTGTTTCCATTCTAGAATTAAATATTTTAGTTAATTATAAATGTATAATCAAATATGTTGTATTAATTGAAATTACTGAAAATATACTAATATAATAGTGTCCAAACATATTACTGTTAAAATAAAATTTATGTATCTTATAATTGAAAATATGATATATTTGTAGCATGAAATAAGAAAATTAATTTTATCAAAATGATAAATTAAGTATCGATATTATTGGAAAAATTAAATACCTTCTTAAAATAAAATATATAATATAATTATCAAAAATATATTTTAAATAAATAAAATATATAGATATATTAATATTTTCTGGTCTTATTATTATAAGATAATTATATGAGACCTTAATTAATTTTTCAAAGTGTTATAAAATTATCTATAATTTTTAGTATGTAGTTTTTCAATAAATGGTGGTTTTAATTAAAATTAAAATTTCTCCTATTTATAAAATAATTATCATAAAATAAATTTTATATTTTGAAATATACATGTTAAAAATTGGATACAATGATTTTTAAGGACTTTCCTAAAATTGGTGAATTTTTAGTGAATAGTGAAATATTTTATATAGACATTGTAAGATAAATATATTATTCCTTGATTTATGATCAAGAATCCTCAATATTTATTTAAATATATTTAGTGATAATTGTAAAACAATTCATATTCCTAATCCAAAATAATGAACTCCACTATAAATATCTCCCATCACTACCTCTTCTCCTCACAACTACAATGCCTTATATATTGTTTAATTTTCCTCAATTCCCTTCCCAATCCTATTGTTCACATCTAAGCCCTTACGGTTTCACCAAATGGCCAAATCCATGTACCATAATTATGTTCTGAATGTGAATAATTCAAGAGGTGAAATCCTCTTTTATTTTCTTTTATTTTCTTTCCTATTTTTTTTTCATATTCTCTCCTATCCACCCCGTATCCATGTGACATGATATCTTTATTATAATAAATGTACTACAATTGTATCATTTTAGTGTAATTTTATATTATTGAACATCTCATATTCTCCTCTAATTCTAAAAATCCAAACTATCATCTGTGATGTGTTAAATTCCCAACATCGTGATCAATGTGTTTTCATTTTCCTTTACCATCTTCAAGGTGGTAATAAAACCATTATTCTATTTAAGTTCGACTTTATAATATATATTTTAGTTTATATAATTATTAGGAACCAATATATTATAATGATATTAAAAAAAATATGATTTTCTGATGGCTGTAAAAACATTTAAAATAAATTAAATCATTTTTATTAATATTTTATATAATAAAACATTCTCATTAAAAAAATAAATTTTTTATATGGTATAATTTAATATAATTTTATAATATTAACACCATTTTAATCCACTTATTTTTATTTTCATCAATTTCAATAGAAAATCCTTAATGAACCATCCATGGAAATGATGAAATAAATAGGCCTAAAATAATAAAAATAATAAAATATTAAAGATAAATGGGTGTAATGATGTTATAAAAAGCTCATATAGGGTGTTATAAATATAAAAATAGTTATATCATGATTTTATAACATTTTTTATATAAATATAAATCTCTTTTTATCAATTTTGATGAAGGAAAATCCAGATGTAAGGTAAATTCTTTTAAAAATCCTCTTATAATTTTTTATTTTTACAAATATCTAAAGGAAATTTTTATGGTTCAATAATTAATTTTAATTATTATGTTATGGTTCGTGAGAATTGATTTTGATGATGTGTGGAAGCTTTTTCTTCCTAAAATTCAATGGGTATGTTTATGTTGGATGTTGACTGTAATAGTTAATCCAAGTGTAACTTTGATGGTAATACTACAAGGTAGTAATGAGGGTTACATCATAAGGTTGTTTCTAGGGTTCTATTATAAGGTATCCATGAGGGTTACAAATTGTATGGTAGATGTGAGGGTTAAAATTTTATTTATTTAATTTCCCAAGTTACCTAAATGGACCATATATGTTTTCATTATTTTATGAAAATCCCATGTTCTCATAAATAATTCCTATGATACATTCAGGGTGATTAGTATATCATTGGGATAACTATTTCATTAATTTATAATTATTAATGTACTAATGGTCTCTTAATTTATTTTTTTTCCCATTTCTGTGATTTTTATACTTCTTCCATGTTAAAATAAAAACACCGGGTTTTCACAATGGACAGTAGAAAAGAATCCAAGATAAATGTCTTAATAATACAAAATTTTTTGTTTATATATGCATGGACCAAATATTTTGTTCTTTATTTAAAATTACAGTAAAAGTATTATTTAACCATGAATAAATAAAATATATTAAAAATGATTAAATATACTATTTTAACTTATAAGAGGATATTTCCAAAATTATCTATATATTTACCTATATAATCATACTAAAATATAATCAAAAAATTGTGTTCCTAAGGTACCACAATTTAATATCTCTCGAATGTATTTCTGCTTCATTTAAAGGGGATTTCATAATATTATTTTGTGAAGGTATGATTTTCTTCCATTGGTTTATATTCTGACTGATATTATGGTGTGAAAATTGTAGTAGTCTTATCTATTTTGATATTTTATTTTCTTAAATTTACATATGATCAATGTATTTTCTTGACAATCATGGAAATTAAATATTTAGGGTCATTAAATGTAAAAATATTATGTGTGTCTGTGTCTATATATATAAATAATTATTTGTGTGTTTCTAAAAATTTGTGATTATTTATTTCTTTAGTTTTATGAATTTTTTTATGCTTCTGCATGTGGCCATTTAGGTTTTTATTTTTCTATATATAATTATATTTGATTAAATATACATATATATATATATATTCATTTCTATCTTTGAATATATATTTTAATTAGATATATATGTATGTATGTATGTCTATATACATATATTTTTATGTGTTAATAGATATTTTGTATAACTAAATTTTATTATAGATAAATTTTTGTGTTTATTCATTTATTATTATTATAAATGGATATATATATATATATATATTATTTTTGATACATATATATATGTATGTGTGTGTATTTTTATTTATATACATTTATATTTCATTATAGACATAGATATATATAAATATTTGTGAGTGAGTGTGTGTGAATATATTTATATTAATATATATTTACAGACATTTACATCAATTTGTGCATATCTATATAAATGTTTATTTAATTTTTTAAATTGATATGAATTGTACATATATATATATATTAAATTTAAATTCATATATATATATAATTAATACATGTGCACAAATATATATATATATATAGATATATTAATGTAATCATTTAAATAATTATATTCATATAAATTTAAAAATATAAAAATATATATATTTATACTAATTTACATATAATTTTTTTATTTATGCATTTATAAATTATAAAAAATTATATATACCCCTATATATTAGGGTATTTATATTCAAATTAATATTAGTATACTAAACCTTTTTAGAAACCACATAATGGTACTAGAAGAGTGGTAAGGGATTTGTAGAATAACTAATAAGAAAATGATTCAAATCTAACCGAATACATATATATATACATTATTTTCTAGGATGATTTAGGTGTTTTTGGGTGGGTCCATGCATCATTGGCCCTATGATTTAGTCGGATTGAGTTGGATAAGGGTATGGATGGGCTCGGACTGGGAGTCATCAGTTTGGGTTTTAGGGCGATAATCTTTGGTTTTCTACTGTTTTCAGTATTGAGCAATCCAAACACCACTAATTATTTAAGTAATAATTATCTATTAACATACATATATTTCTCTATTAAATAAATTTATTTAAAATTTCATAAAGAATAATGATAGACTAATTTATAAAAAATTAAAACCATAGAAAAAATAAGCCATAAATTACTCGTGGTGGTTTTTTTAAAAGCATAATGAAATGATCCACATTATAGTAATTCAATATGTTTTTATAAATAATGAATTTAACCATTTAGAAGGGATTTAGAACACTGGAAAATGGAAAACACACCTCAGATATTGATTTTTATTATAATGTGACATATTAGTAGTTTATAATATAGAAAATTTGTTATGTTTTACTTGTTTCTATTAAGAAGTGGTTCTAGATTATAACACAGTAGGTGTTTCTTGAAATTCCTTAAATTATATAGAATTATTGTTTAAGAATATATTTATTCCCGCCTAGTTGAATATAATTTTTTCATGTTATATTGATAGTAAAATGTAATGATGATATATTTGAGATTTGAATATGTTATTTTAATTTAACTATTTATTTTTTATTCTAAATTTAAGGACTATATTATTTATTTATTTACAAATTTTTAGTAATTTCAATAAATTTTTTTCATGATACGTGAAAACAATTTATGAAATAATTTCATAAATTTAAAGTAAATAATTTTTTTCAATATTGAATGAATATATTATTATTGATGTTTTGATAAATTATGGGATTACATAAATTGAGTTGGTAATCTAATAATGATATTTTTTATAATTTTGAAAAAATTATTATTTATTTGAGAAATTATTTGATATTTTCATTTTTATCTTAAAATCATAAATATTATTTTTTTGAGTGTTTGGACAAAGGTAAATTATTTTAATATAATATAAATAAATAATTATTTACTTACAAAAAAAATTAAATATTTTATGTCACTTTAAAAAATAATAGATATTTTATTAATATTTCTATGATATGTTACATCGATTTTATATTGTATTTTTATGGAAAGATACTATAATAGTATTGTTTAAGAGAATGTTAATATGGAATAATTCATTATATTAAATTATAAGAATATTATTTATTGTAATCCTTTTAATATATCTATAATTAATAAAATCCAATATATTCCATAGATATTTAATGAGATTCAAGAGTGATATCTACTCTTTGGTCATATATTGTGAACTAGAGTGAATTAACCCTCTATCTCCCTTGGTTCATATATGAGAAATATGATATCCCTTGTAAATATAAAGTTGAATGTTGTAAAGTAGTTGTTCACAGTGTGAAAAATCATTGGAGTTCAATAAATTATTTGGAATATCTTTTATAATTATAGGATATGATTATATGGATACATTCTATAGTTATAAATGAAATTAAAATCTCAACAAGATTGGTGATTATGCTAGAGGTGTAAATGATTTGTTCTAATAACCATATATTGGTAAATAAATAAATAAAGCACATGATGTAATTATGGTTAAATAAATTTTCAATTTATTTTGTATATTTTTGTCTATGAAATTTTGTGTAGTGTTTTTCATTATAATTAATTTTTACCAAATAAATTTTAAAAAGAACATAATATACTTTTTTTGGACAGAACACCTTTTCCCCATAACATTCATAATTATAGTCAAATTAAAATATATTATTCGGAACAAATTTTTTAGTATCAATATTGTTAGGTATTAATTGTATGGATTTATTGTCTACATCACACACCTATAGAATTATCCCATTATTTTTTTAATATTTAAATCCCTTTTATTTCAATTAATTCATATTTATATGATCGATTGTGTTGGGATGTAAATGATATAGGGTAAATGGGCATACTAATAATAGAATAATATAAGAGAAAAAATAATGTAACTAACACTTAAATCAAGATTAGAACATATTTTATATTTGTCAAATTTTTATGATAATAATAAAAATATTAATGTGGTCAAAAATTTATTCACCCTTCACATTGAATGTCACATATTTTTTAGCTACTGATGGCCTAAAAATTTATATGAAACCAATTATTGGATATGATTAATTCAATATAATTTAATATTTTCAATAATATAATTTGGTTATGATTTCTCCTTTATTATATAAATATCTAATTAACTATTTTATTTTATAGTGTTATCCATTGTGGAAAAATTAATTGTTATTTTACATCAATGATTATCTATTTATTCCATGTATTATTCTTGAAAAATATAATAATTTTTATAGAACATTTTATTTCAATAAGATAAATTAGTTTATGAAATATTTAATTTTAATTAGATTTTTTTATATATATAATGTGATTGTTATCAAAATAAAATATGAATTAGTATATGGATGAGTAAATGAGAGGTATAATGTAACATATATGTTACTATTTGATAGTGATAAAGGTGATGAAGGAAATTGTACATTTAGGGAAGGAACTGGTAAAGGAGTTATAAACCTAAAATTGATAAAGGAGTCGAGGGTAAATAGGTTTCATGTTAAATGGAATAGAAACCAGGACCATAACTAATTTATAAAAGGGAAAATATTGATGTTGAATGATATTTTTTACATGATAAAAAAATAAATAAATCTCATTAAACAATAATAATAGAGATTTTACGAGGGATAGTAATTGCTGTATATACCAAATTTCAAGATTGATTGAATTTAATTATAAATAGTTTTGAGTTTATCAAAATATGGGGAATTCTTTAAAAATTATTATATATAAATACAATATATTAATATATACACAACAGAATTATTCATAAATAATAGAAGTATTATAAAATTCATGTATAAAATTTAAAAATTAAAATATTTTAGTTAATTTTATTGTAATTAAAGATCATGATATAAATATAGAATAAATAAAAATGGTATAGACCTTTTTTTAATCTCATGTTAATTAGATCAAAAAATTGAAAGAGTAATAAATGTACCAAAAATTGAAATTATATCTGTGAAGATTATTTTATATTAAATTTAAGTGACTTTTTTAACATGAGTGGGAGTTAAAATGTAACAAAATAAGTTTTTTTAATAAATATTTATTGAAGTGTAATGTGTGTAATTTCTTATCAATGAATACATTTCATGATAAAATCATAAATTGTTACAATTTATTACCCTCACATATGAATCAGAAACCCAATATTTTCATTATAGTAATATTAATAAAGGGTTATATGAATATATCAAATGTGTAGAATGAGAAGAAAAATTTTTAACTATAGAAGTATAGAGAAAAAAATATTAATCCTAATTATTTTCAAATAATTATCTAAATTAAATATTTTATATCAAGTATTTAATATATAAGAATCTAGAAAATATGATATTATTTTCTAAAAGAAATATATTTTATTTGCTTATGTAGAAATAGAAAAAAAAATTCACACATTAAATTTACAATTCATAATAAGATGGGAATATTAGTTACCAAAAATATTTTACATTCTTTAGATATGACATTAAAAAGATATAAACAAATTTATTTGGAAATTAATATTTATCTAATGGGACAAATGTCATTTTAAAATTTGATAATATCATATAAGTAAATTTTACATGTTTTTTTTGTATAATATGTTAATGCATTAATGATTTTAAAATGTATTTTAAAAAATAGAACATTAAAATTATTAAATTTTTAGTTCATCAAAAATTCAAAAAAAATATAAATGGGAAATTAAATAAATAGATACAAAAAAATTATTATGTGTTTCTAAGAATTTTTTTATTTGAATTATTTAAATAGGAATGTAAAATTAAATATGATACATGTGTAAAAGAAATCAAATTATTTATAATCATTCTTAATAGAGAGAAATGATTATTTATTGGGTATCTTGGAGAAATTGAAAAAACTGGTACATTTTGATCATTGTATAATAAAAAACAAATGAAACTTGACAGAGCAGCATAATATGAAGTTTTTTATGAAAGAGATAAAAAAAATTGAGAATATTCATGATGGATTAAAGAAAAAGATAAAATATAATTTTTTATATTAATTTTATAAAACATTAACATTATAGAAATAGATTTGTATAGAATAGTAAATACAACATTCCAAATGGATAAAAAATATATGATATTAAAACTATTTTGATTGTGAGTTTGTATAAACATTAATGACAGAAATAATTTCAAAAATAAACATTCATACAATGTCAAAAGAATTGTTGGATAGTTGATACTTAATGTAACAAATCACGAGATTCAATTTCAAAATATTAATTTCATGTATATATTGGACATGGAGTTGTATCTATATTATTTACAATGAGAGTGAATACACCCAGTCTTCCGCCTAGATGTTTATATTCATACTAGTGAGGGGAACACCATATATTCAATGAAATATTAGATAATTTGGGATAACTAGTTTTATATGTTAATTAAAAATATAGTTCTCATTTATTATAGTTGATATATGAATATATGTATAACAATATTTCTCTGACAATAAAAATAAATTATATGATCAAATAACTAACAATTATTTCAAATAAATATAAAATATGTGGAGATACCTTAATATTTTAAATACACATTAGTATAAAAAATGGGGGTTCATTATTTCAGAATACATAGAGAAATATAAAACAGTCATTTGTGGTTTTTATTAATTTTGTGTTCATAGAATTTATGACCTAATATCTCGTGGAGTCTCTATGTTAGAGGAGTTAATTCAAACTATTTAAAATCGACCTAATAGAATGGAACTCATTAACACTATTAAAAATTTAAGGTAGATGGTTTATTAGTGAAATCCTAGAATAATAATTTAATCATATTATTACCTAATCTATTTATTTAATATTGTATAATTAGATGATTCAATGAACATGTAATTTTTAATTTCTTATTTACTCTATACATGTGAAGAAGAAAAAATAAATATTATAATTTTATGGTTGATTTCAAAATTAATAATCAATATTTTATATAATTTTTTGAAGGAGTACAAATATTGGATTATTGTTGAAAAATCGAACAATGATTGATAAATTTATCACGATATGGGATAATATTGGTTTATATGATTCTAACTATATTGCAGTTATCGAATAAAACAATATTGATATAGTGATTTTGGTTGTCAAATATTCATTTCTATAATTCATAAATAACATAGGAAAATATATTAGAGTGTTTTGTTTATTATTAATATATTTAAACTCGTTTGAAAATATAAAATGAGTGCCTCTGAATTAGTGGACCCATTACTAATGATAAAAACATATATCTGTGTATAGAGTTATGATATGAATAATTTACCCTATGTGAAATACGATTATAGGATAATACATTAATGTCCTTGGTATATGCATTTTATCGGGAACAAAATTGATTTTTAAGGAATAATGTTTTCTTATATAGTGATATTAGGATACCATAATTGTTAATAGTGTCATCAATTGTGATGTGTTGTTTCATGACAAAAAAATGGTTACCCAATTTTATGAATAGTGTGTACCAGTACGACATAAGAGGTTACATTTAGAAGTGAAATTATAGTCTATAATAAAAATACTATATCGTATGTATAGATATTATATCTCAAGAGAGATTATTTTTTCACCTATTATAAAAACAAAAACACGGGAAGTGTTTTTAATAGGTTCTAATGAAATCAAACTAATCAGATCCCACGACTAGAAATATAATAATAGGTGAAATATTCACTGATGATGATAGATTATATCATAGAGAAAACTAAAATCATATATATACGTGATGAATCATGTAACATATGTGTTTTTTATAAATTTGGTGATATGTACAAATATGATTAGGTCTTCCAATGAAATATGGGATATCATTAAATGTGACCATGTTAAAATATGGATAAATATTTATGTTGGAAAATTAGATGAAAAATACTGAGATATGGATTAAATTTATAAAAAACATTGTAAAAGAATCTAGTAAGATGATGAAACCTTATAGATGATCTAGAATAATATAGAAAATATTCCAGAAGATATGGGAATATATTATAGAAATGGTATGTAGGAGATTCAACATTCATTCAATTTTTAAGGGAAATAGAATGGAATCAATTTTTTAAGGGATCATTCTTATTTTTAGAGGATAATTTCATTTTAAAATGGTTGGTATAGAAATATAGTTATTCTAGAATCTGATGTAACACTTAAATGATAAAAAATGAGTCTCCAGTGGTTATGGAATCTTTTAGAGGAATCCATATGGTTGGATAACCTACATTCACGAAGGGAAAATATTTATGACAGACGATAATTAAAAAAGTGGAGGTAAAAATAATTGGACCAGTGATGATGTCTCAATATTTGGAAAAAGAAGGTTAACATACACAGACATCAAATTATAAGAGTTAATTACTAAGGTTGTACGATAGAGGGATATGGAGGAGAATGAGGAGGGGGTAAAATGGGATGAAAATATTACATATCATTACTCATTGTGAGCAAGATCATAGGAGAGAGATTCATAATAGATATTCCTTGAATCAATTGTTTTGGAGATATTATGATAAGGGGAAGATAAGATATACATTTCAAATATTGTGTACAAATCTATGTGAAAAAATTATATAATAAGAAAAAGTGAGTATATATATATCATTGAACCACACAATTTATTATTATAGAGATTGGGTTAAGAAAATGATAGAACATGAAAATGAGGTTTTATTTTATAACACTATAGTGGGATAATATTTCATTAGGTTATAAATACTTAATAATTATAATTTTTTGTTTTTTGGTATGTATGGGTTGTAGTTTTAGTTGTCAACAAACATTGTTAAATTTTTTTAGCCATCTAAAGAGAAATAATCTCAAAAACTCTCCTTGGATCACCGATGAAAGGAGTCATGACCCTGAAAGTACCCATAGAAATGACAACATGTTTCAAGGATATTAGGATAAATAAATTATGTAGTTAACCTCTAAAAAACACTATCTAGGACTATGAATAAAAAATAAAACCCAAAAAAATTCAATAATGTATCATTTATGAACACATATCATAAATAATATGTAATTATTAAAATAAATAAAACATGAAACACTTTAAAACTGTAATAACTATTGAAAATTATTATTATACAACCAATTTGTAATAATTTCAAAACATCACGTATATATTATTTATGCATGACTCAATTTATATTCATTCGAGATCTCTAATAATCCTTGATTAAAAAAATAAACTTATTGATAACAATGATACTAAATTACTATAACCATGTTTATAAATGTAATATGGATTTTACCAATATAATTTGTAATACATCATCTACAATAGAAGTTCAATGTCAATATCATGAAAATGGAAAAATTGATTTTGTCAAATCATAATATATAGATACTTCATTTAAAACCAAACCCACATAGGTTTAATATATTTCAATCAATATTTTGTGAAGTATCATATTGTTAAAAAATAAAAAGATACAATACATATTTTTATTTCATTATGTTATACTATTTATTATTATAAATATGTTTCATTTTCTAGAATTTTTTTATTCCAAAACATACAATATACATCACTCAATAAGTTAAAAATATTTATGTTATTATACATTCCAAATAATATTTAACAGTCTAGTAAACTAAATCCCATAAACGTAGACACTTAGAGTCCCAATACCCAATTTTTGTAAGGATATGGAGCATATTCCGTCCTCTTTATGATAATATCTACCACATAGAAATAATATAATTTAAATTAACCTAACCAAATATTTTTGACCATATAAATCATTTATCAAAATCATAAAGACATCAATAAGTGGGATAGAGAATATGCTTACTAGTTTACTATCACACTATCCCCCTATGTCATTTAATGTTGGGTAACATCCCATAAATCATCAATTGGGTTGTAATTTATTAAATAATAATAATCGTTACACAATAAATAAAATTATTTTATTATACAAAATGATAAATATAGGCTATAGAGGGATCATATTAAAATAGATCGTACTCTAAAATCAATGTCAAATGGAATGAAAAGAAACATAATATGGTAATTAATCCATTTACATCCATCACTATTGATCATTACAAAATATTAAGTGTGATATATCTACTAAAAACATGGACATGAATATAAATATTATGTTAGAAGAGTCGTACAATTATTTTGATGGTTAAATCTGATGTGGAATAGAATGAATCATGAGGAAAAATATCATTCAACCATTAAATATATATATATATATATATATTTTTGTACAACCATTTTCTAATTCTTTAATATAGGATCTTTTTTCCATCAACCACTTTAAAATGATATCCTCTTTATGATTAAAATCCAATTAATTTTTTTTTTCACATTGTGTCCCTAAATGGAATCCTTTCCAAATAACTTAGACATTTTATTCTTTGTCTACAATAATTTAGAGGAGATTAAATCATTACATTTCTAATCTACCAAATAATATGTAAATATTTTAATGAAATTACTATTCTATGAACCCCTTATGAGTGAATTTCATGGATCTATGGTTTTAATAGATTTAACTATTGAAAATTACATCAAAGATTCATGTAGAGTGTAATAGTAATTTTATCACATAGTTTTCATTCCATTTTTTGATGAATTCTCGTTAGGTTTCTCATAGAAGGATAATAGATAGTCTTTTGAGGCATAAAATATTTTCAATATTCTTATCACTCGAACACCATAATGAAGATGATTGTATATAACTAACAAATTATATTTAGGTGAAGCTAATAACCCTCTCTATAGGGTGGTGTTTGAATCTTATATTGAATGATACATTAAGACCATAATAGGAAATGAATAAATGGAATGTGGATGTTTATTCTTCATTATAAACCACTTATATATACCATACCTTCCCCTCTCTATATTAAAATTCCACAGATAATATCTTTAATTGATTCCTAATTTCAAGGAGGGAATACGATCTCTTATAGATAATCTAATAATGTGCATATGAAACTATCTATTCATTCATTTCATCAAATACATGAGAAACCCATGGTTTGGATATCTTTTTTTGATATATAATATATCCATAATAAAGAGTATGATTAATTTATATTCCATTATCGTTTTGGGAAGAGGGAATAATGGGATGGTTAGTCAAGACTATATGATATCATCTTTTGGAAGTCAAAAAAATATAAATTAAAATTATTTCCTTTATTTTTTTGTGGAAATTAATATAAAATAAAAACTACCAAGTAAATTATAAGAAAAGAAGGGGAAATGATTTAATCTCCTTCACTACAATGAAATTGTTCATCTATTTCATTTTTGGGAATTAACCTCATTTGAATAGACCTATATCATGTTTATTTTGGGGGTTGAATGATATGATATCCTCGATACAACCAATATAATATAATAACTATCATTATCAACACCTCTGAGGATATTAGTTTATATTCATGTGAGGATACACTTGAAGGATTGAGGATAGTGGACTTGGTTGCTGTAGGAGGAGTATAAATTGAACCTCAACTCAATGAGGATAGATTAATTTCAATTATATTATCCTTAAATCCTAATACATTAGGAAAATAAAACATGATTTTGATAACTTTACCTCAACCAAAATATAGGGCGTTATGAGATAAAAAAGATCATGTTTTAATATTTGATCACACTAATAACCACAATCTGTCCCCAGACATATTGATAATCATGGGATTATAAAATAGAAGTGTTATCATATAGAAAATATAATAGGTAGATGATCTCATAGGATATTACTAAATCTAGAAATCATAATATCACTCAATAATGAAAAAACCATGACTAAACACGGTAAAAAATCACAAGATAAAATAATTTCATTATTACTTGATAAGATAATACTTAAATGAAGACGATATAGATGAATTATATCCATGAGATCATCTATACCCCATGAAAAAGTAGAATTTTATTGAAAATAATAATAAAATATATAAATAAACAATAGTGTTCTACTAGGTAGATATTAAATTGGTAAGACTCTCAATTTAACTACTATGTAGATAGAAGAATATTATAAATATAATGAAAAAATCATGGGACCTAGGTGAATAAACAAATGATGGTGAATGATAGGATTGTTGTAGGGTCAGTTATAAGAACAAATAACTATGATTGATCCCTTCCCAAATATTTGGGATTCATATCTATATCCATGACGAACTACACCTCAATAGACATATGAAATCACCACCAACACAAAAGGGTGGAAATGATCTATTTTAAATTATTACATTTATACAATGAATAAATAATAAATAAAACATTTAATAACATAAAAACCTCATACAAATAATAAAACTAAAAACATTAAATAACAACACATAATATGTATAATAATCATCAATTATTATTCTTTCCACTCCATTAATGTCTTCATCATAATATATTCACCATTATAATCCAACATACCTCTATAAAAACATCAAGATACTTATACAAGTAAAAATTAACAAACCCTTTACATTGGAATATTCATTTATTGGGAAAAATATAAATACAATCACTACTCCAATATTTAATATTGGAAAATATATCATTGAATATAACTCACCAAATCAATCCAGCTTAGTTAGAAATTATAAATATTGAGACATTAAAATGGTTTGAGTTATAAGTTAATCATAAAAAACTCTTACAAATAATATTAATAGATAAATTCACATATATCAAAACACATAATTAAAATACACATCCCTCTAATAATAGTGAAGGATACATTGAGAGGGAGAGAGAGATAGAGGAATATCGAAACATCCACTGTTACATCTGATCACATCACTCAAGAATAGAGTCCACCTCAGACCATATTATAATAAAATTTCTAATCCATAAATCAATAAATATAAGATAATAAATATCATAATGTTTTTTGAGAACCACGTGATGTCTACATTATTAGTAAATGCATAATAAATATGTCACATCATTTATTATTCTTGCAATATCACTTTAATCATCTTATCATTTGAATAATCCAACCATATTCCATAATAACTTCTAATGGTTTATTATTGCCCCTCGAGATTGATGAAACTATTAAATCATCGTATCATGCTAAATCCCATATTGGAAAATGTAATTTTATTCATAATTTAGATCACATATCTCAAAAAAATCCAATTATGTATTATAACAATCAAATAATTCATTTGGCCTAATATGTATACATCTTCGTGAAAATACATAATCTGAGAATTCATCTTATTAAGATATATAAATGACTTTATATAGGATTTTATTTCTATATACATGTGAAAATGGGAAAAATAGTCACATTAAGAAATATATTTACGCCTTTTTTATAATCTCCATGTCTTTTATCATAAAATGAAACTAATTACCTTAAATGATCATCTTCACTCTAAAAATTTTCAATATCATGATTAAATGTGGAGAAATAGAAAATATTAAATAAAAATATTTCTAATATTTTATGTGGCCAAGAAATCCATATTTTTATTGATATATGTATAATTAATATGGAATAATCAAAAAATGGTTTGAAAATATACTGGCATGTAGCATTAAATAATTCATCAACAAGATGCATGTTTCATGTATTAATATTAGTCAATATTAAAATATTCTAATAAAATAATAATTTCATAAATTTTTATATAAATTTTTATATGAACTATTATCAAAATATAGTTATGTCAATCCATATTAATATTTAATGATTTTAAATAAAATATGAATTTTTTTCTATATTTATAATCTTTTAATATATGTCATTATCATAAAATATTTCAATTATACAACATATATATATAGTATATATATAATTTTATAAAAATATATGTGCATATACAAATATACACACATATATATACATATATAGATACACATACATATATATATATACATATACATATTATCACATATTATTTTAATTATTATTATTATTTTCTACTTGTACATGTCGTTTCCCATGCTAGTGTTTCTGCATCCTGTGATAGGTCTTTACCGAAATCAACCAATATCGTAGTGATTTTATAAAATGAACTATATTCCTTAACATCATTTTCGTTAAAGTATTTCCCTTGAAACGATGCAAAAAAATGAATTTCATCCTTCACTATATTAATCCAGTACATCTTATTTCACCACAGGAATTGCTACACATAGTAATCCTCCAAGGGAAATTACTATTAACTCTAATGTAATTATATTCCAATAATTTTAATACTGGTGTATACCATTAGTATATTCATTAATCGATTTATGTAAAATGACCATCATGTAATTCCATTTTTGATCAGGGTTCAAATTATTATCGTCTCCCATATGGGTATTTTGGGAAACGTTAGGTTCATTAATGTTGTTAATGGTGATAGAAGGGCTATAAACCCATCAACACACTTGAAAAACAATGCAAATAAGTAATGGGACATTAAACAATGATGACGGGGCCTTTTAGACAATAAAATATTGTGGCTTCAATATTTAAAATTATAATGGGATATCTAAAAATTCAATCAAACTAAATAGAAGGTGTGATATTCCCATTATGGCCTAGGGGTGTCTCTATTTTTTCATTTCATGTATAATCCTTGACTATAATAAAATAAAATAGTTGTTCAATTGACATTAAATTATTAATTTAATGGATTTTTGAAAAATTGGTTCATAATTAATTTTTTTGTAAACACATTATTTAGAACCTTTTAGGGTGGGGGTCAAACCATGACTACCCATTGTTCCCCCAAAATTATCCGGTGTGCATTAAATTATCCTTTTGTGATGTACACAATGGTATGAATTCTTCTATGATCAGATTTACTAATGATGAAGGATTCATGATGGAGGAAATCCCACTTCATAGTGGGATGTGGGTGATTTCTTATATGGAAAGTTCTAGATGTGTGTAGGGTAAAAAACTTTAGAGAGGTGATGGGGAGTTCGAGGTCATCTGTGGTAGGGTGTAATGTATGTAATTGTTGGAAATATTATTAGGGTAGGTGGGTGGTACATATGTTATCTTCTTTAAAATAATAATTCAATTTATACAATTCATCATGATTTTTTTTGAATTATTGTAATTTGTTTCTTTAATTGATCATTGTAGAAACATATATTTCACTTCATTATCTAACAGTATTATATGATAATTTTTTTAATTCTTTATCATATTACATTTTATATAATTGGTAATATAGATAATTTATTATCTAAAAATGTTTTAGATCACATAAGGTATAACATTTTTTTCATTTAAAATTTCTACTGTAAAATAAGAGTTTTAATGATACAAATAGATGATGTATCTCCCTAAAAACTGATGCATCAAACTAATGAATTATTCAATTACCGTTACTTGATTAACATGAATAAAATACTACAGGGGCAATCGGAAGAATTTTTTTTCTAAATCCATAATAAATACCTGATACCCATAACACGCTGGGAAATAGAAAATAAACAAATTTTATAAAATAAAATGAAACAAATAGTGTTCCTAAGACTTATTCAAAGGATTCATCTTCATAAGATGGGGAATATAATCATAACAAGGATGAGCTCAAATGAGTAGTATGTGTAAGTAAAGTGGAAATGATAATGATATTACAAATAAGTAAACATGGAATGTTAAATAAAATATAACATATTCTTTTAAAATAAATAGATAAGGTATAATCAATGTGGAAAATATGAAACTGTAAACACATGAAATTTTAAAAATAAATTTATAATGTAATTAATCTAATTTTTTTGTCATATTAAATCATCATAGATAATAAAAATGATATCTAAAATATCTATAAAGGGAAATATTAATTGTTTTAAATCATATCTAAGGAATATGAGAACATATACTATCAATATCCATCCTCTACACAGTTTAAAACTATTTTTAGATAACTGTTTTATTTGGCCATAGTGATTGTTTCTTGAGAATATGTCACTGCATATTGAGGCTATATATACTTTATTCCCCACCTTTAATTACATCATAAATATTATCATATATAATAATCACTTTAATAAATTAAAAATTTGCCTTTTAAAATATCTAAGTTGAATTGAATATATAGATTTATCAATAATTCCCTAGTTAATAAAATAACTATTTAATTAAAAACAAAATATTAAAATAGTATATAGTTTTTTGAATAATAATATCAATTATCGAAGAATATTTATATTTAATTGACTATAATATTTTGATAATTTCAAGATAACGAAAACAATAATAGAATGTGAGGTTTTAAAGATAATCCTTAAAATGTCTTTGAGGAGAATTATATTTAAACATTCCAATGTGTGCTCTACAACATTTTAACATTTGAATCATATTATCAGTCAAAGAAAATACATTAAATAAAGCTTATAATATTTGTAGAATATAAAAATTAATGATATAACTTTTTAAAGGAGTGTACATACATCATATAATAGTAAGTTGGTTAGAAAAACAAATAAGTCTAATTATAAAGTAAATTGTGACCAAATCCCATACCATTCACTTCCTTTTGGGTTATAATTGTTTATCATTATATGTTATTGTTTTATTAGTGATACTAACTTATTATAAAACTGTATAAACATTCATTTTGTCATATAATATCATCCTATAATATCTTATTTCCTATTTTAAAACATTCATTCATTAATTTCACTCTATTGAGGGTTAAATTCCTAGTTTATCAAGTATGTTTGACTTGTTATTATCTATTATCATTAAATAGATAACATTTTAATCATCAGTATAATTTAAAACATGAATCAATAGTTATATATATTTATTAAATATTTATTTATAATAATCCAAAATATTTTAACCAATGAAAATAAATTCATCATCCATGGATAATGTAGGCCGACATACACATGAACGCTACAGTCAATTATTTTTCTTAATAAAATATCAGAAAGTAAACGATAATTATGTATATTATAACTATAGTATTATATTAATTACATAAAATTAATTTTTGATAATTAAAATAATCCTTAATATTTTCCATGTATTGTTTGAATGAATCACATCTCTCTGAGGAGGCAGTTGTCCACAAATCCACAAACGATGTTATTGTATTTACACATAAAGAAGTATAAAATTATGTGTTCTAAAATAATTACATATTAAAAACAATTAATAAATATTCTAAATATCATAAATAATCCTATTTTATATCATAATATCTTTAATGAGTGGAGTTAAAGGAAAAATGATCAACTTTACTTCATCCAGAAATAGTTTTTCCTACAAATGAACAGTAAGGTCCTTAGCAATTAGTTGGATGTGTGCTTATTTCAATGTAGAAACCGAAACATAAGAACATCTTATTATATTATGGGTGCTATTTTTGTTATATAATAATGGAACAATAATATTTTATTTTGTGGATAATGGAAATAAAACTATAGAGCTTGAGGAATGATGTTATGTTTTTTTTCTAAATCTTTTTTTACACCAAATGGATTATTTGGATGTATATATTCCTAAATATAGTCTTATAGGATGATTTTAAATATTTTTTGTTGTGTGTTTGGATTTTCTAGGTTGATCTACTGTGGATTGAGAGGTGTGTAGAAGTAAGTGGCCTGAGTGCCATTTTCTTATGGAGGAGTAGTGAGATCTTTTAAATTTTGGAAAACGTAATTATAATCATGTTTTTTCCATTGAACATTGATCTAATATTGTATGAAATAATATAATACATTGTATAGGGTCTATATATCTATCCATCAAATGGATTTCGGAAACCCTAATATGTTATTTGAGCCCTAAAGGTTATAGATTTGTCTTATATTAAGCTTAATTTCACCTTAATAATTGTAATTAGAATTAATAACAGTCACTAATATTTTTTGGTAAATAAATATTGTGAAATTATGATCCTTTATAAATTATGCTTCTTCTAAATATGTATTACATTTTAATAAATTCATAAGATATATATGAAATAAATTTATTCAAAATTAACCTCTTTGATGAGCTAATATTGTGTGATTTTAAAGTGACAACGATGAGATGTTTTCTATGTTTTTATATAAAATTTCACGTTGAAATTCAATAAAAATAAATATAATGGATTATTTTATAAAAATATTATGTAATTGAATGATAAAAAATTATAAAAATATAATTTATCCTTAAAATATATTATAATAAAAATTGGTTTTGTATTATTACTAATTATTATCAATATTTATTAAAAAATAAAACATCACAAAATATTCAACCTAAGATAATTTTTATCTTTCTATTTAAACGATTATGTTTTTTATTACATATAAAATATATAAAAAGTCAAATTTTAGATTTAAAATATGTTCTCCACTATAAAGTGATAAAATATCATATATAAAAATACACTATTTTTTCATAAAATTTGGTTTGTATGTATATTTTTTATATAAAATATATTTGATGAGTGTCAAAATATTTGGATTGATATATAATATATAAAGTTACTATATAAACTCATTAAAGGTTATATAATTTAAATTATTGTGCAAAAGGATACTAAATTGCGTTTTTTTAAAATAGTTGAGCTGTGTATTGACAATCTATTAGAAAAAGTTATATTTACTCTAAATGAAAAATTTGGATATTTCATGGGGTGATACATTATTGACTATAAAAAATTTACTCCTAAAAATTTTAGTGGTATTACCTTCAAAAGGATGTGGGTTGTTATCCTTTATATAACCTTATAGTTCCCATATTACATCATCTATTTTTTGAATTCCTTATAGAAACATTACCAGACAAGTCGTCTAATTCCTCAATTCATAATCTCTTGTGTTTATAATATTTATGGATTCATCTCAATATGAAAGTTCATGTTCCAAATAAATTTTTATCATAGATTAGAACATGTTTTCTCTCTATAATTTACTTCTTATAATAGATATATGGAACCCATCATGTACTATTAGAGAATTTGTATCATTTGCAAATTATAAGAAACAACCCCAACCATTTCAAGTAATTATAATGGTCTGATGTATCTGAAACTCATTTTCCCTTTATATCAAACATGATAAGACCCTTCCATGGAGGTACTTTCAAGAAAAAATTATATCCAATATATAACATTAAATATTTCCTAAAATTATTAAAATTGATATTTTTCTTAATTTGTGATGATTTAATGTGATCTTGAATAACATTTACCTTTATCAAAAACTCATTAAAATTTTCTTAGCGTTTGATTTTCCTCTCATTAACTTCATATGAACATGTTGTAGTATGATATCCCTTTCCTTAATTTGATTCATATTGTGCCATTTGATACTTGAATGGAAACTATTATTGTAATGGAACTCTCAAAATGGTAAGTATTAAATATACATTGTTTTAATGTTGATTACAGATGACCTCAATATGTCCCCGATTGTAAGAACATACCTTTCTAATTTTCCATCAGTTTGATGATGGTCGATAGTATAAAAATGAAGCTCTGTGTCAATATAATTCTAAATAATTCTCCAAAATTTATTTTTAAAAAGAGGATATCAATCAGAAAATATTGATAGAGGTGTACCATGACATGTTACAAATTCATTAATATTTATCCTTAAAAGTCTCTCAAGGATAGGGTCTTTTAATATGGAAAGTAAATGAGTATATTCTTTTAGGAGTTCTACAATAAACCATACTATATCATTCCATATTGGAGTCTTATGTATTCCCCAGACAAATAAAATAGTAATTTCTTCACATTTATATATAGGAATTGTAAGAGGTTGTTGGAATCTGTTATGATGCTTCCTAATAACCATCAAATGATGACAAACCAATCATCTAGACCCATAATCAATAATTTCATACTACAAGGAATCAAACCAATTTTTTTTTTCAAGGCTCTAAATATATTTTGTGATGCTAAATTTTATAGAGAAATTATATATATATGTTCCATAAAACATTTATATTTTCATCCAGGTATATATGGAACACATTAACTCTTTCTAAATTTTAGTACATCATTATTATAAATAAATTTTGATAATTTTACAATAATATATGCTTTTATTTTCTTCTAAAATTCCTCATTATCTGATTTTAAATTCTATAACCTCTCTAATTAAAATTGTTCTTAAATCAATAGAAAAAATATTGATGTATCCCTATACATCTAAATTTCAATATACATATTTTCTAAATCGATGAACAATGTATCATTCTTAATCATCATTTTAGTTAGAACACCATGATCATTTATTGTCAATGCATATTATAGTTTATTTTCCAACCATGGGTGTTATTGTATTGATAAATCGTAATCATTGTGTAAATCGAGTCCTTGCCATTGTCTCAAGTAGACCAATTTCTGATAAATGATGTGTTTCATCCTTTTATGGTTCTTGTTTATTTTATGACATTAAACATAGAGATAATGTCTTCATATTTTTAATGTGAAAATTATTTTCGCTAACTCAAGAACAGTGGTTTGATAGATTTGTTTATGGTTCATTAATTTTATCATTTCATAATCAATACAATTACTATTTTTCATTATGACACAACCAAATCCGTTATTTAATGTGTCTCTATAAATATAAAAAACTCATTAATTCATGATGGTACAGTCATAATAAGATAATTTTATAATCTTCTCTTTAGTACCTTAAAAAATTATTAATAATGATTTTTTTAAAATTTCCTTTATGGGTATTCTTATTTGATGAGATAGATAATTTTTAAAAATTTTGAATGAATCGTTGATAGTAACATAAAAAAACAGTGAGGTTGTGTACATTGGTTATGTTTTTTGGTATAGAAAATTTTCTAACTACCTTTTTCATTTCAGGATCAACTGATATACCATCCACTTAGACAATATTTCAAGAAAAATAAACTTCTTGATTCCAAAAATCACACTTACTAAATATCCTACAGTACTCTTCCCCTATAAGAGTATAAAAGATGATTTATAAGCGATTCTCATTGTTCTCATAGATTTTTTAATACACTAGAACAACCTGAATGAATACAACAATAAATTAGTCCCGATATTTCTTGAATACTCTATTCATTATTTTTATAAAAAAATAGGGTGATTTTTTTCAATTCCAAATGGAATTAATAAAAACTCATAATGTCCACACTACATTTGAATATTTTTCTTCGGATTGAATTCCTTCATCACATGAAATTTTTGATACCTTGAATAAAGAAAAATCATTGAAAAATATTTTCCTATATGCAGTTTGTTAAACAATTCATCAATTCAAGGTATAATCTACCTTTTCAATATTATAATATCACTATCCTCCATATAATCAATTCAAAACCTCATTAGTCCAACTTTATAATTAAAAAATATGATGGGGTCTCCAAATAATTAAACACTTGGTTGAATAAATCCCTTATTACCCAAATCCTATAGTTTCTTCTTCAACTCCACTAATTCTAACATACCCATTCACTAGGGTGTATTTGATATTGGTGATGCATCAGGGATCAAATATATAGAATATTCAACATCCCAATCTGAATGATCTATTGGTAATTCCTTAGGAAATACATTAATATATTCATGTACAATAGGTACATCCTTAACTTGATTATTACCTTCTTATTCACCATGTTTTTTTTCTGATATTCAAAAATAATTTAATTATGTTGATTTAGTAGCTGTTGATATATATATGGACCCAGTGAATAATCATATGCTCTAAAGATAAGGTATTTTACCACTTCCTTATAATTCATAATTTATGTCTTCATGAAATATATTTTTCATCATATTTTAGAGGTAGTACTTAACATGAACTATAAAACGATAAACCATATGAATAATAAAAATATAAACAAGTAAAGCATGTTTATTTTTCATAATGGGGTATGTAAGACACATTGTTGTTGTGATGTTATATCCTTTAGTTTTGTGACTAAAAAATACATTGCCAAATCAAAATGAAATTATCCATTTTTTATACTATCCTAGGTAGATATTAATGTTTGTGATGATATGTAATCAAATATTTAATTGGATAAATTTTAAGATATTATTAATAAACATGACCCCACATCACTTGGTACTTCTACTTTTGTTGTACTAATCACATAAGCTTTTACATCTACACATTCTACTTCTGTGGTTGATTCCATTGACTGCAAAAGATTTCATTTTCATAGTTCCCCATATCCTTACTATTGAATCATTAGACAGTAGTATTTTACATCTTTCCTTCTCCCTCATAATCTTGGTAACACATATACCCACACTTATAAAAAATTATTTCTCCCTTTAAACATTTCCCAAGATTCAATTACCATTATTTTCAAAAGTTGAAATTGGTTGTGTTTTCATGTTACTCTTAGAAACATTCCCTTTTTATTGATTCTATTATGGACACACATATTAATTTTTCCCTTAAATATATTTGTCTTATAAAAGTACTTCTACAATTTAGTGGCACATAAAAGTATTTCATTATACGATGAAAATTTCTGAGATAACAACACCTTTGGGAGATATTTATTAAGACCTTCAAGGAAGTGTTCAATTAGGAAAAATTTATTTCATATATAATTTATTTCATACCTGTCTAAACTTGGAATAGAATATTCATAATTTGAAACTCATTATCATCAATGATACTTTTTTTAAGAAAGAGACAAAACATCCATAAATGAACAGAAGCCAAGAAGGTTAAAGAGGCCTGAAAAGGTGAAAGTCGAGGGAATCCCCTCTAATCATATTGACCCTTTTAGGTTTCAAAGAAAGGATATCATGTAAGAAAACCGGATCATTACCAAGGACCTCTATTGACACTTGGTAATCCTCCACTCTATTACCCTCATGCCAAGAATGCATAAATTTGATGTTCTTGTTGATCTTTAATTTTCACTTTATAGTAATATAGATGATAGACCATGGAGGAGATAAAATATCATTTCGGACATCAAGGAGGATATTTGAGTCCATTTAAACATTTATATGGTTAACCCTTAGGTCGGAAATGATGTTTACCCATGAGTATAGCCTTAGCATTGGCCTAAAGAGTGGAATTGTGGCCTAACAAAGATGAGATGTCGTAGATGACCAAGCCCCTAGAGTCTCAGACAACCCCACCCCTGTGAAATACTCCCATTATTCAAGACCCATAATTGGTGAGTATATGGCCCCTAGTGGGAGGATTCCATCACACCCAGAGGCTGCGGGTGCTGTAGTCATCTACCTGGGAATTGTGGGAAATTAAGATCATCCATCAAAAGGAGGGGGGATCCTTCTAGTTTATAATGAACAAAGATAAATAAATGAAGGTTTAATTATTCTTAATGATGATATAATTACCTGCAGAATATACCACTTCATTTCTATGTTTATTTATGGCATTCTATATAGTCCAACACCCCACTAGAAGGATCACCTTTTGTGCGATATCTCTAGTCGTTTGTCTCCCGAAACTTCGAACCACCTATCCATGAATGGAATCTCCACCAGGTTATTGTCATGGAGTCTTTAGGACACCCCAAAGTAACTACACACATCACATGACAATCCCCCATTAAAGAAATGGTGATATGAACTTTCTGCTTTAATGTTTTTATAGTAGGGACACTGAGAAGCAAGATGCATGCCACACCATTTGACATTATCGTCCATGGGGATGTCCTGATACCTGATCTTCCATAATATGAAGTTGTATTTTGAAGTAACCACCTTGGGCCAAAGGATTTCATTCAATATATCCTGCTTCTATATGATGAAAAAATACTGATAATAATCCCATGTGGTGAAATACCATGAAGAACATGGAGTGAAAACACAACGATCGGGTTCCTACATCAAAACAATGATATTGAATATTACCTACCGTTTCTTATCTGGAAAAGCCTTAATGAAAATTAGGTGCATATTGGCCTCCATGAAGGAAATAGTGGTAGCCTGGCACCCCAAGAATATGTGAACATTCCCATCCTATTTGAGGTGCCAAAAAGAAATTCCCCCCCTCCCGATGATCCCTTGAGAGTGAAAATGAAGCTCCAAAAACATGTTAGATAAAGTATTCTATAACGAAGAAACCCATCCCTCTATTGACAAATGATAACTAAATAGAGGTTTCATTATTTTCCCCTTTATAATACTAGGTTCCATCAATTTCTATTCCATCTCCACAAGAATGCAATTAAGGGTGTCATCCTTGTTTTGCATGTTAATGCCACCCTTCTGAAAAGGCCTCACCACCTTACTCAATGGTGCCTAGGGCTTTTTCCATTCCATAAGAGGATCCAAAATGAAACCATCTAGGATATTTTCAATACATGAAATAAAATCCTTCATCGCCTTAATTATAGAGAAAGCATGGAATGGAGTCACCAACAGAACACTATTTATGAGAGCAAGGAGACCTCTAAAGGAAAAAAGCATGTATTTCCGACTGTTGATGTGGTCTGCGATCTTGCTAGAAAGAATGTCAATGTCTAGAATATGCAGTCTTCTATGGGTGATGGATGCCATAAGGTATTTCATAGGATAACATCCTCTTTGTATAGAATGTGTTTCTTGAACATCTTATGAACTTCTAGGAGAGCATTTGTTATGGATAAAGTATAGGCACTTCTCTTTATTGATAAGTTTTCCACTCTAATGGTTGTATTCCTCGAAAAAGGTTATTCATTCCTCGAATAGTTTCCCCCCCCCACACTGATAAATACCAGTCTTCCATCTGCAATCATTAAGAGAGAAATTGACATCATGCTCAAACTCCTATGATAGAGCATAGTATATCCAATATTTAGTTTCCTATGAATGACCAGATTGAGAACCTTTTCTATTAAGATGAAAATGCTGAGGGGAAGAGGATCACCATGTCTTAGGTCACAAATGACTTTGCTGAACCCGAAGGGATTCCCAAAGAAAATGACCGCCATTCATGGAGAGGTAAGACATCTGAACACCAGTTCAATAGTACTGTTAGAAATACACATACCTTTCATCACCTAGAGGATGAAACCCTACTCCACTTGGTTGTATGATTTATTCATGTCCTGCTTGAGAGCCACATTAGATCCAGAGTTTTGTAGTTCTTATATCTAATAATTTATTTTTCAAGAGAAACAGAACCTTGGATAGACCAGCCCTTCACAAAACCTTGTAGGTCAATGGAGATCCACCCTAGAAGATGTATGGAATGCCTAGCATTAATAACACTTACATGAAATTTATAAGGAATTTTACCCATATAAACTGGACTATAGTGCATGATTGATGATGATATACTTTTTTTGATAAATGGGAATCATAGTATTGGTGCATGAAATCTACAGTAAACTACCTCCCCTGAATATGTACTGGATGTCCAAAATGAGGTCCACCTTCACCAAATCCAATGATACACTATAGAAGGATCCCAGAACCCATCCTTTCCTAGGGCACTATTTGGGTGAAGATTCATCATGGCATTATAAATCCTCTTTTTCATCTGGAAGATAGCTCAAACCTTAATTTTTTTATTCTAAGACACAATGGGGGAATAACCTCAAAAATACCATTATTATTTCTTCTATTACTAGTGGTCAAACAACTATTGAGACCAGCCATAAAATCCTTGATGTATGAGAGGGACATAACTCCCATGGTATCCCTATCATCCGTTTATGAGACATACTTCAGAAAAATTTTCATTTTCATATGTATCATCCTATCTTTAATACATGGTTGAAAAAATTCTATGTTTCTATCACCCTCCTAGATCAATTTAATTCTTGAATTGTCCCTGGACAATCTCTCATGAGACAATATCATAACCGATTGTGCTTCCTTTCAGGTAGCGAGCTGCTCAAAATTATGATCATCACACTCCACTTACAGTAGAGCATCGAGCCTCTCAACCTACTACATGGAATCATTAATCTCATTGTCAACCAGAGGGAGGTATTTCTACCATGTATAGAGTCGAGACTTAAGGAGGTGTAATTTATCATTAATGGACACCCACATGAATTCCCTGCCTCAAAGAATTACAATCCCCACAAATGAATTATTGATATACCAATTTTTCGACCCATTATTTTAGTAAATGGAACCTTTCCAAATGATCATTCTTGGGATAAATAAAAACTAGAAAGGGGGAGTGATCAAAAATGCCATGAAATAGGTGACTCACATTAGTGTTGGTGAATATAGAGATTGATTCTATATTGGACCAACATCTATCCAATCAACTCCATGAATAATGATGGACCCTTTGTTGGTTAAACCATGAAAATAATTCACCTAAGGACCCCATACGAATGAGGCCACTCCCTACCATGAACTATGTCAAATCAGTATTGGCCATCCTCTGAAAATACACTCATCCATTCTGTTCCTCTGTATTGGCGACGATATTAAAATCTCATCCAACAAACCATGTTTGGATACCCAGGAAAAAAGAATTAAGACCAGTTCAAATCATGGTCCATTGAAGGGGATCACAACTACCATACACAAAGGTCATGAAATAGGATACATCACATATACTCGAATTATTAGTGATTAATTTGTTACCTACTTGGAATAGCTCCATAGAGGTACTATTGTTCCAAAAAATATAGATATGGATCTTAGTTGGTTAATTATACAATGATCCAATCTTCTCAAAACATCCAAGTGAATTCTCAAATTATAGAAGGGGCTTCTTGTGTTCGATCATGGAAACAACATCGGCCTTTTTCCTCAAAAATGAGGAGGTGAAATTTGATTTAACCTAGTCACCTAGACCATGATCATTCCAGATGAGTGTTAGAATATTTTTAGGGATAGGTCTCTAGTATTGGACCTATAGTTAGTACCCATCTTGAAGTGTGATTGTGAAATCTCTTTACGGTTTATTTATTGTGAGTGAGTTAAATCTCTCTCCTGAATAGTTACATTTCTACCAGATCGTGAAACGAGGCCTATAGGGAGGGTATTTGATGAGCCTCGAGAATTAAGGATAAGTGGGGTTCCACTCTCTGAATCTGGGTAGATAAAAAAACTAGGTTACAATATGATACTGTTGACCATTCTCATTGAGGGCTATATTAGAACGTACACAATGGATGGAAAGATTCAATCCAATGTAGACCCCTATAGACATATGGGAGAAATCCAGTAGTCCATATGGCGGGTGTAGTAGAGCCAAAAGATTTGAAGAAAATGTCCTTACCCAAGCAAACAAATAACCATGTACACATACCTCAGTAAATATGAAAGGAGATGGTCAAAGATAAAATATCCTAGAGAGTAGAGACCACTTTAGGCACGAAATGAACTACCTCCTAGCACAACACAATACTTTCATTATGAAATGGGCCTAAAGAAAAATCTGGATCCATAACATGAGGGGGATGTTTCTAAATTGGAAGGTCCATTAAGGCCAATACATCCCACCGAACAACATCAGTGGTGGAATAGATGGGATAAGTTTATATCCTACCACAATTGGGTGAGGCCTTGGGAGGAAATCTCCCATATTATTGTCATAGTCTTCGAAATACTAAGAGGGAGTTCTCCTACAGGAGGCAATGAGAGCAGAACCGGGAAAAAGAGGGTACAAAATCTCTTTGTTCTTGGAAATATCATCTTATACACAAAGTGATTTCTTGTTTGATGGGGTAAAAGAACTGCATATCTCCACACAAATATGTACCATCAATACATCATCCTTGGATAATGTACTGACATCAGAGCATGGAATTCCACCATGAGAATAACCACTTTCCTTAAAGAAACCATCATTCTTTAAGGGAAGTGGAACACCTAGGATATAGAACCACATGGATGCATGGGGGTTCCCATTACCACTATGAACATCCACTGAAAACCGATAATGGTTGAAACATTAGCTGTAACACCCCAGGTAAATAAAGAATATGACATCATTATATTTATCCATATTTGTGAATAAAATATTAATATTACTTTAAAGGGGATGCTATGCTCTGTGGCGTACCCAATACGCAACAACAAGTTTTTTGGGAATCTTACGTTGCACTCTAATAATAAAATAATGTTATTTTAAATGGTAGTTAACGCCTAACCATTGTAATGCCAGGAATGAATATAACTAACTATAGAATTATTATATATGTTTTTCAAATATTTTTTACTTTTTATAATAAATTTTAGAAAATTAATAATTAGAATGAATCCAATTTTAAGCGTAAACATTCTAATATTCCTTAAAAGGTCGATTAAACGCCTTTTGATGGCGAACCTCTTTTAAATCCACTTTTTGACAATATTATGTGTTATATTTGACAATATAAAACTTTTATTTAGAATTGGGACATCAAAATTTACTTTGTGTAAATTTTTGGTATTTTTTCCAAAAAAGTTCAATTTTTAATGAATAGTGAAAAATGTTGTATTTTAATTCAAACCCTATTTTTAATCTAATTTATTTATATGACTATATTATCTTTTGAATTAGTTTTAAGGTGAAATTAGAATATATTTTTACCATTTAATACAATATTGGTCGTTGGAATTAATTTCACATTGAAATTGGACTTAAACTAGTGTAAATCTTTTGAAACTTAATGTTTCATTAAAACACGCTATTTTCTCTGACAGCGGGAATTAATTATTAAATTAATTAATGAAACTAATATGTTTTTAATTTTAAAATAGACATCATTTTTGAATTTGGAATATCAAATATAGCTTAGGGTGAAGTTTTGGTATTTTTCTGAAAAACTTCAATTTTTGATGAATAGTCAATCCACTAAGTGGTACTTATAAAAACTGATTTTCTGTTTAAATGAAATTTTGCCATCTTTGTGTTTTGAATTTCAAAAATCTGACATACATGGTTTTCATTAAGAATTAAAATGTGGTTCAATGGGATTAAAATAATTTTTTTGGTGAATAGTAACTTATTAAGTTTTTAATCGCGATTAGAGGTAATAAGTGTAGTTTAAGGTAAGAATAATGTTTTAATAAAATGAAATGACCTAGACACATGTCCTACCTTCATTGGATGTGTCATGTCCGGCCAGGACAATCCATGGGTCAACTTGGGGATCCCATGGAGCCACTTTGTTTGGAAAATGACATAAATATCTTTTTATTTAATGTTATAGTAAAAATGACACAAACATGAGATGTTTTACATAAACAATTTTTACATGGGGATATACAAGTCATATTTTTGACTATAAATATTCATTGTAAAGATATAAAGGTTTCCTACATCATAGTAGTTTTTTTTTAATTTTTATAGATTAAATAAATTAAATTATTTATGACATCATGATGATGTAGCTATGACCTCATTATTTAACGATTTAAATAAAATGGAAAGATAATGTAATATATAAGACCTACACATGTCCAAAACTTATTGGATGAGTGGATTTAGAACCCTTATCACATTATCCTAGAAATAAATCAATTTGGGACAATTAAAATCCGAAACTCTTTTGAAAATAAAGTAACATTTTGTAACTTTACAAGAGTGCCCCTCATCTCCTCTTATAAAAGGCCCCACCTCTACCTCCTTACCCAAACTCCCAAAGCCTTTGGCTCAGCCAACCCCTTCCCATTTTGTCTCTCCATTTCCATATCTTACTCCTTGAAGCCTCACTTTGGGCAGAAGTCTTCACAAGGAATCCTTTGAGCTCAATCCAAAGGGAGTTACCCAATTTTAAGGCAATGACTTCACTTGAGTCCTTTTGATTTATTTTTCTTCTCCAACCCCCTAAACTCATTTTATTCATTTATTTTGTAACAAATCCAGTATCTTAAATATAATAGGTTGTTTTTATAAGAATATTTAGAGCTAAAATTACACACAACTACATCTAATGGTTAAAGAACACACTGTTTCCGTGGATGGCAAATTTCTGCCTCCCGAAACGATGATTGTTCAACATTATTCTAACACCTTCAAAGGTGGCCATTAAGATGACACTATATTTATATATGATATCTAATATGATTATGATTTACTAAAGCTTCTGTATTTTTCATTAATGGAATACCTTTATGGTTTCCATTATGGGTAAACGCGATATCTTCATTTACGGAAGTGTGGACTACTGCCCCCTCAACGTGATTTGATTCGTTAATACCATATGTGGTATGTATAAAGGATATATTTAATGATATTATATATGATACCATACTGGAATTAAAATACTATTATGTATCATTATGTTTTAATTCCATTAAATATGAAATTGAAATGGAAGTAGCGTTCATGCGTACGTACAGCTTACCATCTCCATAAACGGTGCATTTCATTTCCTATCTCCAAATGTAATGTACTATTATAAGTACATACTTATAATGGATATATATAATTTATTTTACATATAAATTATGAATATAATTCTGGAATTAAATTATACATACCTCTCATTCAGGTTTAATTCCATTAATATGACAAAGAAATGATAGTAGCCTTCATGCGTACGTACGACTTACTGTCTCCATGAATGGTGCATTTCATTTCTTACCTCTAAATGATTATGTAATATTATAAATAAATGTATATTCTGGATATATATGATATATATGATATATACATCATGAATAAAATTCTGGATATAATGAACCTTTGACCACACGAACAACATGTAATTGTAAGAAGTCCACTTTCGTCTTAAGAACCATGTATCGACAAAACAAACATTATTAACTTAAATGATTACATAATGAATATGACATGGTAATAAGTGATATAAAAGGAATAATGTAATTGAAAAAGGTTCTTAAGGAAGTATAAATTAAGTCATGTTTATTATTCAGGATATTAAAGAACGATCGAGTGAAGTTGGACCCGAGGTAAGGGATCCTACCCCTCTCTTTCTTTTTAAGTACACTCTTTTATGTCATTTCTTTTAAGCTCATCTTTCCTATGATTGGGATGTTATTTTATATTACTCCTACTGTAAGTTTTATATTCATATGATGAGAGACCCTATTTTATCTCATAAATCCAATTTTTTTGAAAGCTTTAAGTGGTGTCGTTAGGCTGCCGAGTTTTCGTAAGAGATTTTTCATCTCACATTATTTCCATGACATTTATGCTATATTTTCCACTATTTCCTTTGATTGTTGTATCTAATTCCCATTATTATACACCTTTTGTAGTATAATTTCATTTATGGGTATTTACATCTTCATTGTATGACCCTTCTTCCATGGGTTGTACTTTTCGAATGTTACCCAACTCGGTAAGGGGACCTTTCACCCTCCTCTTTTTAAAAGACTTCTTTTGTTATGTCTTTTAATTCACATACTATTTTGTTGGGATATTTTCTTCTATATCCTTATTTATGTAAATTTAATGTCCATGTGATGAGACCTTCTTTATCTCTCTCGTCAACCCTTTTTGTAAAATTTTAAGTGACACCGTTAGGCTGCCGAATTTTACCAAGGGAACTTCTTAACTCAATTTTGATTTCTTTGGTTTCAACATGTTGTTATTGAATATGTCATACTTTGAATATGTGTGAATAACCTTTTATTGTTTTACACTTAATATCCACTTATATTGGGTGTATTTATATTTGTCACACATAATAATGAGAATGATTTATCCTTAATTTAAGGATACCTTTTTTATAACGGATTTCATCTCATTTTACATTTCTTTTGAGACATCATTGTTGTTATGCACCAATCCACTCATATATGGTGTTTATACTGTTATTTGAAATATTATATCATGAATCCTTTTATTCTCATTATATTATAATGTTCGTATTGAATTTTATTCTGCTATTATTTGTATTCAAGAGTCTCTCATTTTGTTAAAAACTATTTAACAAAAATATTGTTTTAAATGTTTTAAAGATTTATTATTCTAAATCATTATCTTTAATGTCCATTTTATCAAAATGGTTTTCAGTATTTATTTATATGGACATTAATTTTTTAAAATTATAATTCCATTAAAAGCTTCAAAGTGGTATGGGACACTTTGATTCAAAAATCTCTTTTAAATGGGTTTTGAAAATGGATTTTTCAATTCAATATCTGGGAATTACTTATTGTGATTTCAAATGAAATTATGTTATTGAAATGATTATATTTTCAACATTTTGTGTGTAATTATGGTACTTGGACATTTTACAGGTGGTTACATGATAAACCATATGACGGGTGGTGCCGTGAATACCAGGACGGGTGGTTACATTATAACCTCCAATGCATTGGGTATATAAGTCATCCGTATGGCTATTCTATTAAGTATGTATGGAAGTTGGCCAAATGGATATTCCATTAAGTGATATGTGTGGAAGTTGACCTTATGGTTATTCCACTTAAGTATGTTTATGTCCCATGTTACCTTTATATGTTATTTGATCTGTATATGGGTTTTATTGTAATCTTTTGGTTATAGAAGTGTATGTAATGAACATTTATTTAGTGAAGAGTTGTTTTACTACTTCATAAAGGTAAAAAGTATTACTTTGATAAAGTATACATGGTTTACTTGTTGTTTTGATAAACTAACGGTTTTAATTCTTTGTGTAACCCTTACTGACCTTTTTATGCTCACCCCAAGTTTTTTTGAAATGTTTTTCACGGGACATAATGTGAATTAGGGTCAAGGATCGGATCAAGGGAAATTCATGCTATCTAAAAAATGGAATTAGACATGTTTCTTTTTAAGAGTTTTTTTTATGGAAACATAGTAGAAGTTTCTATTTTGTAATCTTCTGAGATGTAATAGTTATGTTCTAATTCTCTAAAACTCTAAACATAAAAAGATCCTCAATGTGAATTATACATTTAATTCAATATTATGTAAGATTTATGGTCGGGGCCTTATAGTTTGTATCAAAGGTCGGTTTAGATAACTTTAGAGGTTACGGTATTCTTTAAGCATAAGTGACAAGACCATAATGGTTAGTATTTCAGAAAGAGTCATAGTTTTTAGATAAAGTGAATGAGTAAGTATATCTTCCTCATTAGTACATGATGGTTTTGTTGTTATACTCACACTGACCCTTTTTGGTTTTAGAAAATGGCTGGATCTAGCAGGCACCAAGGTAACGGTGGATGTGAAGGAAACTGTAAAAATTTTCTAAGCGAGCAACTGAATGATATTGGAGCTGCAATTAGAACTCTTGTGTTTATCCTCAACCAACTATCTGGAGTCATGATTGACCACCTAAACCTTGGTGATTTCTATAAGGCATCATATATGCGAGAAACAAATCCCTATGGAACTACAAGTAATAATCATAAAGGTAAGTGTGTTCAAAATCCTATGTGTCATAGATGTGGAAAGAAACACCTAGGAAAATGTTTCAAAGGGACAGAAGTATGCTATAGATGTGGAAATGAAGGTCATAAAGCAAGACCCTTCCATGGAAAAAGGAAGCATCCAGTTGACTCGAGGAAAGGGAAAGAAGTTCTTTTTGAGGGATCAATTGAATGTTTTAAATGTGGTGTGCATGGTCATTATGAAAACACATGTCCTATGAAGAAGTTTCGTGAATGGGATCACCATGATCGTACAAATATTTTTTTACCAATACCTAATGCCATTCCGATTGAGGATGAAGAAACTAAAAATGACCAATCAAAGGTATGGATTATTTCATAACTATTGTTTTCCTATTTTTTAATCTTAGGATATGATTCATGATTTTTCTTGTAGGAAAGAAGTATTTCAGATTAGGTTGGAAAGTAATGGTTAATGGATCATGAAGAATGTTGAATCAGTAAGATGTCAACATATAAGGGCGTCAAGAGTTATGGTGAAATTATTAAAACTATTAAGTCACTTTTGATGATGGGGTTACATTAGAAGACTTTTTATAGTATGTGTAACCCTGATGTTTAATATATGAAAATTTTATTCATGGAATGGTTGTCTGTTGTTTTTTGGACATAGTTATAAAGAACCATTTGGGTTTATATGATCCTTACTTTTGAGGTAATTATGGGTTGCTATATGTTATGATAGAAGTGAAAGGCTTGAGATAAAATTGAGGTTAAATTATGTTATGGTAATTTTTAATAATTTTATCTCTTTTTGGGGAATGATTTGAGAATTATATATTTTTGGAAAAAGGACAACACGCAGACCGTGTGACAACCCGTCGTGTCGGACAAAGCTGTGGGAATCGTACCCACAACCAAAGTGCAACTAGTTTTTATCACCTACCATTGGACTACGTGAAGTCCCTGGTTAGTTTGACAGAATCTTTTTAGTTAGATGATATTATGAATTATGATTAAATTTATTTTGAGTTATCTATGGAAATTTATTAACCTATCATGGAGGATATGTGATTAGGTTAATTAATTTTCAATACGAGACATTAAGAGAAACTGATGTTGTTTGGAGATTAATGTTACAATTTAACTTGGAAGACTATGTGAATAAATCCTTCAAATATTTGGGTTTCAATCTTAGTTTTGTTTACTTTGAATAATTTTATGGAAAAATTGATTATCGAATGGTCATCGTTGAACTTTGGGTTTTGTTGGACGAATTTTTGAGGTTAAGAATACATTTTATTTTTATAAAGGGTTATCCTTTTCTGGATTATCTGATCTTGTACTAACCTTTTTGGTTTTGGTTTTGCTTAAAGTCTAATGACATGGGAAGTATATAGTTCTCTTTTTTGGATTAGGTGATCCTCTAGAAGTTGATTATAGTAGTCTTATTGTGAACAAGTCTTTCTAAATACTTTTCTTTTGGAGAAAATATGTGTCTGTGTAAGGAATATAATAAAAGTTGAAAGTCAACATGATAAGTGATTATGTTTCCTTATGAATAAATTCCTCAAAAAAAAGTAACTTAAAAAAATGTTGTCTATTAACTTTTCCTACTGGGGAATCAAATACCGTTTAACCCATCACAAGTTTGTGATTTTCTTGTCGTTAACTTTCTCCTAAACATGTTTTCTATCACTCTCCATCAGAACATGACCCATTTTTTTCCTCCATGTCCATATTTTCATACTTAGAATCCTAGTATGGGTTAACTTGGGTGACCTTTGTACTTACCTTTTTTATTTTAAAGTGATTTTTTTACCGACTCTTGTTCCGATGTAGGACTTTCAAGGATGTTTCCAAGCCCAATTTTAAAATTGCGAGGACGCAGTTCCCAAAAGGGGGGAAGGATGTAACACCCCAAGTAAATAAAGAATATGACATCATTATATTTATCCATATTTGTGAATAAAATATTAATATTACTTTAAAGGGGATTCTATTCTCGATGGCATACCCAATACGCAACAACGAGTTTCTTGGAAATCTTACGTTGCACTCTAATAAAAAAATATTATTTTAAATGGTAGTTAATGCCTAGACATTGTAATGGTGGGAATGAATATAACTAACTACAAAATGATTATATATTTTTTTCAAATATTTTTACTTTTTATAATAAATGATAGAGAATTAAAAATGCGAATGAATCCAATTTTAAGCGTAAACATTCTAGTATTCTTTAAAAGTTCGATTAAAAGCCTTTTGATGGTGAACCTCTTTTAAATCCACTTTTTGACAACATTATGTGTTATATTTGACAAAATAAAACTCTTCTTTAGAATCGAGACATCAAAATTTACTTTGTGTAAATTTTTTGTATTTTTTCCAAAAAAGTTCAATTTATAATGAATAGTGAAAAATGTTGTATTTTAATTCAAAACCACTTTTTAATCTAATTTAATTATATGATTAGATTATCTTTTGAATTGGTTTTAAAGTGAAATTAGAATATATTTTTACCATTTAATACAATATTTGTCGTTGGAATTAAATTCACTTTGAAATTGGACTTAAACTAGTGTCAATCTTTTGATACTTATTGTTTCACATTAACATGCTATTTGCTCTGACAGCGGGAATTAATTATTAAATTAATTAATGCAACTAATATGTTTTGAATTTTTTAAAATAGACATCATTTTTGAATTCGGAATATCAAATAGAGCTTAGGGTGAAATTTTGTTATTTTTCTGAAAAACTTCAATTTTTGATGAATAGTGAAACCGCTAAGTGGTTCTTATAAAAACTGATTTTCTATTTAAATTAAAATTTTTCCATATTTGTGTTTTGAATTTCAAAAATTTGATATAAATGGTTGTCATTAAGAAGTAAAATGTGGTTCAATGGGATTAAAATATTTTTTTGGGTGAACTGTAACTTATTAAGTTTTTAATCACGATTAGAGGTAATTAGTGTAGTTTAAGGTAAAGAACAATGTTTTAATAAACTTAAATGACCTAGACACATGTCCTACCATCATTGGATATGTCATGGACGAACGAGAAAATCCATGGGTCATCTTGGGGACCCCATGGAGCAACTTTGGTTGGAAAATGACAAAAATATCTTTTTATTTAATGTTAATGTAAAAATGACACAAAAATGAGATGTTTTACTAAAACAATTTTTACATGGGGTTATACAAGTCATATTTTTTACTATAAATATTCATTGGAAAGATAAAAATATTTCCTACATCATAGTATTTTTTTTTAAATTTTTAGACATTAAATAAATTAAATTATTTATGAGATCATGATGATGCAGCGATGACCTCATTATTTAACGATTTAAATAAAATGGAAAGATAATGTAATATCTAAGATCTACACATGTCCAAAACCAATTGGATGAGTAGCTTTTGAACCATTATCACCTTACCCTAGAAATACATCAATGTGTGACCTTTAAAATCCGAAACGCTTTTGAAAATAAAGTAACATTTTGTAACTTTACAAGAGTGCCCCTCCTCTCCTCTAATAAAAGGCCCCCACCTCTACCTCCTTACCCACACTCCCAAGGATGTTGGATCATCCAAAACCTTCCCATTTTGTCTCTCCACTTCACTATCTTACTCCTTGAAGCCTCACTGTGTGCAGAAGACTCCCCAAGAAAGCCTTTGAGCTCAACCCATAGAGAGTTACCCGATTTTAAGGTAACGTCTTCACTTGAGTCCTTTTGTTTTATTTTGCTTCTCCAACCCCCTAAACTCTTTTATTCATTTTTTTGTAACAAATCTAGTATCTTAAATATAATAGGATGTTTTTATATGAATGTTTAGATCTAAACTTACACAAACCTACATCTAATGGTTAAAGAACATACTGTTTCCGTGGATGGAGAATTTCTGCCGCCCGAAACGATGATTGTTCAACATTCTTCTAACACCTTCAAATGTGAACATTAAGATGACAATATATTTATATATGACATATAATATGTTTATGTTTTACTTATTCTTCTGTATTTTTCATTTATGGCATACCATTATGGTTTCCATTATGGTTAAACGCGATATCTTCATTTATGGAAGTGCGGACTACCGCCCCCTCAAAGTGATTTGATTTGTTAATACCATATGTGGTACGTATAAAAGATATATATAATGATATTATATATGATACCATATTGGAATTAAAATACTATTATATATCATTATGTCTTAATTCCATTAAATATAAAATAGAAATGTAAGTATCGTTCATGCGTACGCCCGGATTACCGCCTCCATGAACAGTGCATTTCATTTCTTATCCCCAAATGTAATGTACTATTATAAGTACATATTTATAATGGATATATATAATTTATGATACATATAAATGATGAATATAATTCTGGAATTAAAATATACATACCTCTCATTTAGTTTAAATTCCATTAATATGACAATGAAATGAAAGTAGCGTTCATGCGTACGTACGGCTTACCGTCTCCACAAACGGTGCATTTCATTTCATACATCTAAATGATTATGTAATATTATAACTACATGTATATTTTGGATATATATGATATATATGATATATAAATCATGAATACAATTCTGGATATAATGAAATTTTGACCACAAAAACAACATGTAATTGTAAGAAGTCCACTTTCGACTTAAGAACCAAGTATCGACAAAACAAACATTATTATCATAAATGATTACATAATGTCTATGACATGGTAATAAGTGATATAAAAGGAATAATGAACTTGAAAAAGGTTCTTATGGAAGTATAAATTAACTCATGTTTATTATTCAGGAGATTAAAGAACGATCGAGTCAAGTCAGACCCGAGGTAAGGGATCCTACCCCTCTCATTCTTTTTTAAGTACACTCTTTTATGTCAATCCTTTTAAGCTCATCTTTCCTATGATTGGTATGTTATTTTATATTACTCCTACTGTAATTTTTATTTTCATATGATGAGAGACCCTATATTATCTCATAAATCCATTTTTTTTAAAGCTTTAAGTGGCGCCGTTAGGCTGCCGAGTTTTCGTAAGGTATTTTTCATCTCACATTATTTCTGTGACATTTATGCTACATTTGCCACTATTTCTATTGATTGGTGTATGTACGGACCATTATTATACACTTTTTGTATTATAATTTCATTTATGTGTATTTACATCTTCATTTTATGACCCTTCTTTCATAGGGTGTACTTTTTGAAAGTTACCCAACTCGGTAAGGGGACCTTTCACCCTACTCTTTTTAAAAGACTTCTTTTGTTATGTCTTTTAATTCACATACTATTTTGTTGGGATATGTTCTTCTATATCCTTATTTATGGAAATTTTATGTCCAAGTGATGAGACCACCTTTATCTCTCTCAATAACCCTTTTTGTAAAATTTTATGTGACACCGTTAGGCTGTCGAATTTTACCAAGGGAACTTCATAACCCAATTTCGATTTCTTTGGGTTCAACATGTGGTTATTGAATATCTCATCATTTGAATATGTGTGAATAACCTTTGATTGTTTTAAACTTAATATCCACTTATATTGGGTGTATTTATATTTGTCACACATAATTATGAGATTGATTTATCATTATTTTAAGGATACCTTCTTTATAATGGATTTCATCTCATTTTACATTTTTTTTGAGACTTTATTGTTGTTAAGCACCAATCCACTCTTATATGGTGTGTATACTATCCTTTGAAATATTATATCATGTATCCTTGTATTCTCTTGATATTATAATGTTCGTATTAAATTTTATTCCGCTATTATTTCTATTCAAGAGTCTCTCATTTTGTTAAAAACTATTTAACAAAAATATCGTTTTAAAGTTATTAAAGATTTATTATTCTAAATATTTATCATTAATTTCCATGTTTTCAAAATGGTTTTCAGTATTTATTTATATGGACATTAATGATTTAAAATTATAATTCCATTAAAAGCTTCAAAGTGGTATTGGACACTTTGATTCATAAATCTCTTTTAAATAGTTTTTGAAAATGGATTGATCAATTCAATATCTAGAAATTACTTATTGTGATTTCAAATGAAATGTTGTTATTGAAATGTTTATATTTTCAATATTTTTTGTGTAATGATGGTACTTGGACATTTTACGGGTGGTTACGTGATAATCCACATGACGGGTGGTGCCGTGAATACCACGACGGGTGGTTACATTATAACCTCCAATGCATTGGGTATGGAAGTCGGCCGTATGGCTATTCCATTAAATATGTATGGAAGTTGGCCTAATGGCTATTCCATTAAGTGATATGTGTGGAAGTTGACCTTATGGTTATTCCACTTAAAAATGGTTATGTCCCAAGTTACCTTTATATGTTATGTTGTCTTTATATGGGTTTTATGGTAATCTTTTGGTTACAGAAGGGTAAGTAAGGAACTTTTATTCAGTGAAGAGTTTTTTTTACTACTTAATAAAGGTGAAAAGTATTAATTTGATAATGTATACATGGTTTACTTGTTGTTTTGATAAGCTAACAGTTTTTATTCTTTGTGTAACCCTTACTGAACATTTTATGGTCACCCCAAGTTTTTTTTGAAATGTTTTTCACAGGACTTAATGTGGATTAGGGTCAAGGATGGGATCAAGGGAAAGTCATGCTATCGAAAACATGGAACTAGAAATGTTTCTTTTTAAGAGTTTTTCTTTTATGGAATCTTATTAGAAGTGTCTGCATTGTAATCTTTTGTGATGCAATAGTTATGTTCTAATTCTCTAAAACTCTAAACCTGAAAAGATCCTCAATGTGAATTATACATTTAATTAAATATTAAGTAAGGTTTAAGGATGGGGACTTATATTAGCGACCAAATTCCCAAGTGTTCCTACACTAAACATGTAAGAAATCAATATATGAGAAAATAATAAAGCAGTAGGAATTCCTCTAGAAATATTAGATCTGGATAGGTGACTGAAGCCCCCATGAGTGGATGAAATACTGGAACACCAATATGGAGGGTTTCACAGGGCCAACAAGTTCAACCAGTATCCATTTCAAGAAGGCCTCTGCCTCTGCAATGTTCGTCAACTCGAAGTCTATGGAGAGACCACCATCCTCACGTGAGACCTTCAAAGATGAGAAGTATAAATCTGGACAGAAAGGATGCTGAGCAGCAAGAAAAGATCTATAAATATCATCCTTAACTGATCCACTATAAAGGGGCACATGAGGCCCATCACCAGCTTGAGAGTCTGGATTGAGATCCGGCCAGTCAGGGGAGACGTTCTGTAGACAAGAAGGCATCCACCCATAGTTAGAATAATTTGAAACACTAGATGGTTTGTAGGGTGCGTTCTAACAAGAAAAACACATCGATTTCCAAAAATATTTATATGAAACACTGTATTCTATTATTTCATTTATCTAGGGAATGTAACACCCCATGATTTCAAAGTACGTTATATCCTCCTGTAATTCAATAACTTGCACTATACGCAACACTGAGTTAAAACGCACCGCGACTTAACAAACTGGCCATTCAAAAGTAGTAATGAATAGTATTAACTGAATTTTGAACATTATATAATCCATATAATTTTATAATACATATTATGAGTTTCGTAGACATAATTTAAGAATAAATTCATTTTTGATTCAGATAAAAGAAGTATTTTTCAAAAAATGCAATTTTACAGCCTTTTAATGGTGAACCCTTTTTAAATACAATATCTGAAACATTTATATATTTAATTTAACAAAATAATCATCTTCTTTAGAATCATGACATAAGAGTTTAATTATAATAATTTTTTGGTGTTTTTCTGATAACATTCATATTTGGATGAAAAGTGAAAAATATTATATTTTAACAAAAAACACCTTTTTTAATCAAAATAACTTATAATGGTAAATTATACATTTTAATGGTCTATAAGTATAAATAGACTATATTTTTTCAATTTAATCCAATGCTGGTTGATGTATGTAATTTCACTTTGATGTTTAATCTAAACAAATGTCTATCTTTTTAAAGTTAATTTTTCTTAAAAATACGGTTTTTGGTTTTGACAATGTGAATTAATTATAAATTAATAAATTAAATTTATATGTTTATAATTTTCTAAACTAGACATCATTTTAGAATTTGGATTATAAGAATTATCTTAGGGTAAAGTTTTGGTTTGTTTCTAAAAACATTCAATTTTAGATGAATAGTGAAAAACACTGAGTTATTGTTTAAAACCGACTTTTTATTTAAATAATTATTTATTTTATTTAAATTTATTTTTGGTAAAAATAGATAAATAATATCTATATATGTTCAATTTAATTAATTATAGGTAGTTTATAATAATTTTAGCTATATAAAAATTTTATTGGACTTTTTATCGTCTTTTACCCACCTCCTAGGTGCATTTGAAAATTTACATTAAAAATAATTTTACCAATTATGTTATTTTAATTTCAAAAATCTTATATTCATGGTAGATATCAATAAATAAAATGTGGTTCAATATGATGAAAATATTTTTTGGTGAATAATAACATTTTACTTATATTTACCACAGATAAAAGTAAATAGGGTAAATAAAGGTAAAAATGATATTATTATTAGGCTAACACATGTCCAAATTCTATTAAATAAGTGTATTTATACCAATAACAACCTTATTAATAAAATATGATCCTTTAGGTAAACTTGGATTACATTATGAAATTTATTATTATTTAATTCAATGAAGAGATAAAAGTGCTAAATTAAATGTTTAATAACTAAAATATTTTTAATATAATGTTACACTTAAGATAAATTAGATTATAAATATTCATTAGAAATATAAAATAATTTCATAAAAAATTATATTTTATTTATATTTTTTAGAGATTAAATAATTTAATTTATTTATGACACAATGATGCTACAGTAATTACCTAATTCATAAAATATTTAAATAATTAATATTATAAATTTCTAACTAATTGTAATTTGAGACTTTTTATGAATTCCAATAAATTTTCAGGTTAGCATGACATGTTAGGGTTGGTTATATGAATTGTTTTAGAAGTAATAATGCTGTTATGAATTAAAAAAAACAAAATACAAAATAGTGTCGAAATTTACATAAAAGAGTTTTTTAAAAATATATTATATTATTAATTGATATTATATTCCTAAAAAAAAGGATTTTCCAAAAGTCTTATATAATTATAGAATTATCATTAATGATCCACTTGGGGTTCTCTTGAATGTTTATAGTATTTTTATTAACCATATAATATAATAATACATAGAGACATGGTAAATGTAAAACTATTAAACTAAGAGTTAAATATAAAAGATAAGTTTAATATAGTGACAAAAACAGGTCTAAAACCTATTGGTTGAGTGGTTTTAGACCAATCTACAAATTATCCTATAAATAATTCATTTTAGAGCCATTATAAAGTGAAAAAAATTATTATAAAATAATATGTTATGTTTTTCCAAAGGTTCCCCTCACCCTTCTTATAAAAGGGCACATACACTTATCTCAAATTCAAACCTCCAAATCCATTTTTCTTTGCCCAAACCTACCCAAATATCCTTCAAACTATCATTCCTTCATCCTATATGCCTTTATTTGGTCATAAATCCAACATAAAGTGCCCATTTTATCAAATCAAAAGGAAGAACTTGAAGAAGAGGTAAATATTTCATCACCTCTTTTAAGTTCCTTTCTTCATCCACTTCATATTTCCTTGTTGCTTCGATTACAAAATAATAACTCCAGTAAATTTTATATACTATGATGTTATTATGAATATGGTACAACCATATTCATTATTCTATCCATCCTTTGAATAACATGTCACTATACGTGCGTACATACGGCTTACCGTCTCCACGTCTTGGTGTAATTGTTATTCAATACATTATAATTTGGATTGGTATAATAATGATGTGATATTAATGTAAATAATAAATATAACATGATAATAATTATTTATATATGATATAAAATCCAATTATATATTATTCTAATATCAAAATAATGATATTGTCACTCGTGTGTACGTACGGATTACAGTCTCCACGAACGCGATGAGATTAATTACCCATCATATCCATTTAAGACTAATTTTCATTAAGTGATTAAAAATAATGTTTTAATACTTAATATAATTATGAATATGAATATGTCACATCATATCCATAAAAAAATTACTTACGTAACAAAGCATAAAAAATAAAACGAATCAATTAACACCCGAAATAACGATAATACTAAGATATTATTAACAAAGAAATGTTAAAAGATCATATTTGATATAATATTAATGTATATGATTCTTGTATAATTTAATAACAATTATTTCACCATTATAATGGAGGTTCACCTACCCTCTACAATGTAAAAGTACACGGTATGGGTTAATTTCACAATATTTTTATTATCCAAGGTTTTTTACATAAGTTTCTACTATGACATATTTATTATCTATGTCCATGTTTCATAAAATAGTCTCCAAAGGATTATTTTGAAGGGACTTTTTTTTATTGAAACATCATTTTAAATGTTTTAAATATTTATTATTCTAAATCATTCTCCTTAATTTACATGTTTTCAAAATGGGTTCTAAGGATTTATTTATATGGACATGATTGTTTTTAAAATGATAATTCCTATAAAAATATTCAAAGTGGTATGAGAAACTTTGATTCAGAACTATCTTTAAATTTCTTCCTTTATAATTTGTGTGACTTTTAAATGTTTTTTATGAAAAATAGATATTTCACTCCTATATTTTTACAAGTCATTTTCATTTATATCAACATCCCTTGATGGATTTTAGACATATTTGATGTTTATTTATTATGATACAAATCATGCATATTGTATTTAAGGTTTTGTGATATGTTTGACTCTGGATGTGTAATTTTTATACCATTAATTATTTCTGGATAATGTATTGACATTTCATTTTCTAGTTTTAATACGAATGTTTAGGTTAAGTTTAAACCTTTTCATATGAGGAATGGATTGGACTTAATAAGTGATGGGTGAAGACCGTTATAGCTCCTCGTTGCATCAGTAGGTCTCGTGAGACAAACTACTGTCTTGGCACAAGTCCTTGAAAAAATATTATTTGTAGTCTTGGAACAAGGCCTTGACTATGTCATTATGAAAGTTTGGCATTATGAATTTCATAATTATGAAAGTGGATATTGATTTTTCATGTGATTATTAGAAAATTATAATATTGATTTCAATAGGTAAATTGCATTATTTGATTTATTTTTTCCATATTTTGATTAATTTTATATTGGTATGGCTTTTTTATTAGTTCTATATATTGCATTAAATGTTTATGTTTATTTAGGAAATTTTCCGCTATATTTTTATCCTTACTGAGCATCTAAGCTTACCCCTTTCTATGTTTTATTTTTCCTAGGATGCGAATAATTATATTATGACTGACCTACAGGGATAGTCTATGGGATCTCAGTGTTGTCTATCGAAATAGTGTTGTTGTAGTTTTCTATTTTATGATGTAATTTAAACCTTATTAATGTATCTAGTACTTCCATGGATACCGAACTAACCGGTCTTTCGAGAAATGATCTTTTGTGATCATGACAATGTTATGTTATAATGCACTGACTTTGAGTAACTAGGGTCGGGGTGTTATAGTTGGTTTTAGAGGAAGTTTAGTAAAAACCTTGGAAACTAGATTTAAATAAAATATGATTAGAGCACATAGCCCAAAGACTGACATCGATGATTATTATAGAATAACTTCCCAGAATTTTGGTATTGTATAGATTTTAGGAGAAATACATCCATGTCTGGATACGAGAATGTAGAGGCAGCTCTGGCACAGATGTACCTAGGGGTAAATCCAAAAAACACTAATTTGAGCTAGACTTAAATGAGAACTGGTGCATGAGAATGGGCCTTACAGTAATATTGGTTACGACACTCCTATGGGATATACTTAGGATAATTCACATTTTTGTTACAAATAATTATGAATTATTTACGAGTATATACCTCCTCAAAGAAAATATTTTAATGATTATGGATTATATCCAAAAACTATTCAATTTATGTTAGTTATTTTACATATTTGTAATTATTCATAGCAATTCATAAACTAACCTAGTGTATGCCATTGTGTTGAAATGGCGCCTAGTAGAAGGAATGTGTACTCTAGCAATATATATAATCCAAAGATTATGAAGGATTATATCTTTCACTGTATTAAGACTACATTAATAAGGGAAATAATATCCCATTTATTCTCAACATATGAATAAATACTATCATGTGTTCATAAGATAAGTAAATAATTTTCTGAGTCATATTGCTTTGAAGGGAAGAAAGAGAAGAAAAATGATGGAATAGATAATGATGGATAATGGGAAGATGGAAAAGAAGGATTTTCCCATATGTGATAACTGTGGAAAGAATCACCTTGGTAAATTCATGTATGGAATGGGAGCTTATTATATGGGTGGATAAAAAGGACACCAAGTACATGATTGCAAGGGGAAAAAAAGTTTCAAACGTACAATGCTTCATCTACAAGGAGGTGGGACACTATGCAAATCAATGTCCAAATCATCTAAGAATACCCCAAATGCTGCTATTGGATAATAATAATGTTATGATACTGTCGAAGATGAGTAGGAATGATTATATTTCTTATATTGTTATTAAAGTATTGTGTCATTTGAGTATTGTATTAATGATTCACATGTTATAAGAATTATAGAGTATATAATGATTGTACTGGATTACTATTTCATTAAGTACTTGAGATTTTGTGGAACCAAGAAATGTGACTCAATATCAGGTTAAATTTTTAGAAAATACATGGTTGCGAGCAAGATAAAACATAATATGGTTTTGATACCGAGGTAGTGATTTTTGGAATAATACATGATTTATTTGGATAAATTATATTGGACATTCTTGAATACCTTGAAATTGATTAATGATTTGTATATTCCATCATTGATGGAGTTTACAACATTTTAGGATAGAAGGATTATATCCAGTATTCTATAAGGAATAAGGGAGCATAATGTAATCAATAAGGTTTTATGGTAATTCAGGATATTGTAGTGTTTTAAAAGAATACATGATGAAGTTGTTAACATGTTATTACAAGTAAAAAAGGATCTTTATTGTGTTTACCTTCCTTATAAATTTTGGATTGTGAGTTTGGACAGATGTATTTTGGATAATTCAAGTTTCAGATTATTATTGGATCACCATAAAAAGGACAGCCTGGAGGTCGGGCGACAACCCGTCACGTCCGGTAAGGCCGCGAGACTTGAACCCGCAATTGAAGGTAGACAAGTGTGTATCACATACCACTGGCCCACGTGATGTCTTGGATAGAATAATGTAGTTTATTTTAAAAGTCCGAGTTGATTAATTATAAATTCATTTTTTTAATCCCTATACGAATAGGATAAATTAAATATTTTTTATGTTCTATTATCTTTAAGAGTAAAAGAAGATTTTGTGGTATAAATTAGTTAATGGATGGAACTCAACTTGTCATGTATATATATATATATATATATTGTCTCTTATTCTAAGATGAAATAATTCTTAAAATTTAGGTAAAGGATCTTAAAACTAAAAATGTGTTATCCTAAAACCTTATGTTTTGTTGAACTGATGATATTTTAAATAATCATAGATTGATGGCTTTGAGGCCCTAAATACTACAATTTTTTGTGACTGATGACCTCAATAACTCCCTATAAATATTTACATTTTTTCTCCAATTATTTGTCTCTAATTTAAACCATTGTTCTCCTAATCAAGATCATAATTTGGTGGTGACTTTTCCATTCCCCATTTCTCTTATTAAGACTAAATTTTATTAACCAAATTTTCAATGTGGCATTCCAACAATGGTATTTTCTATTTTTAACCTATTATTTTTTAATAACATTTTCAAATTGCGAGGACACAATTTATTGAAGGATAAAATAATGTAACAGTCCAAGATTTTGTAGTATGATATTTCTTCAAGTAATTCAATAACTTGCAATACATGCAACACTGAGTTCAAGCACACCACGACTTACCAAACTAGTCATTCAAAAGAGATTATGAAGAGTATTAAATAAAATTTGAACTTTATATAGTCTATATAATTTTAGAATATATATTTTGAGTTTCTTAGACAAAATGAAAGAACAAATTCATTTTTAATTCAGATAAAATAAGTATTTCCCAAAAAATGAAACATTATCGCCTTTTAATGGGAAACCTTTTAAAATCCAATATTTGATACTTTAATATATTCATTTTCAAAAAATAAACTTCTTATGTAGAATTGGGATATAAGATTTCAGTTTAAATAAATTTTTGGTGTTTTTCTGATAACTTTCATATTTGGGTGAATAGTAAAAAATACAATATTTTAACTGAAAACACATTTTTTAATAAAAATAATTTATAGTGATAAATTATAAATTTTAATGGTTTATATGAATAAAAAAATTATATTTTTACTATTTAATCCAATTATGGTCATTTTAAGTAATTGCACATTGAAATTGGACATAAACAATTGTCCATCTTTTGATAGTTATTATTTTTTAAAAATAGTCTTTTTGGTATTGACAATGGGAATTAATTATAAATTATAAAATTAAATTTAAATTTTTATAATTAGGTAAAATAGATATAATATTTGAATTTTTAATATCAAAATTATCTTACGGTGAATTTTTGGTATGTTTGTGAAAACATTCAATTTTTGTTGAATGTTGAAAAATAGTAAGTTATAGTTTAAATCCGATTTTTTTTAAAATTATTATTAATTTTATTTAAATTTATTTTTGGTCAAAATAGATACATAATTAAAATATAATTTTAATCTAATTATTTGGAGTCATTTTATAATAATTTTAGATGTATAAAAATTTTATTGATCTTTTTACCGTTTTTTACCCACCTCCAAGGAGTATTTGCAAATTTACATAAAACATAATTTTACTTATTCTGTGAGTTGAATTTCAAAAATATGAGAGACATGGTTGATATCAGTAAGTAAAATGGGGTTCAATTAGATGAAAATAATTTTTGATGAATAATAACTTTTTACTTTTATGTACCACAGTTAAAAGTAAACAGATAAATTATAGGTAAAAATGATATTATTAGTACCCTAAAAAATGTCCTAATTCTATTGGATAAGTGTAATTTGACCAAATACAACCTTTTTAATAAAATATTATCCTTTACGTCCAATTGGTATAGATTAAGAAATTAATTATTATTTAATTCTAAAAGGAGTTAAAAGTATTAAATTCAAAGTTTAATAACTAAACCATTTTTAATATAAGGTTACACAGAATATAAATTAGATTATAAATATTAATTAGAAATATAAAAAAATTTCCTACATAATGGGATTTTATTTATATTTTTTAGACATTAAATAATTTAATTTATTTATGACAGAATGATGATGCAGAAATAACCTAATTAATGAAATATTAAAATGATAAATATTATAAATAACCAAATAAATGTAATTTGAGACTTTTTATGATTTAAAATAATTTTTAGGTTAAAATGAAATTTTAGGGTTGGTTAGATGAATTTCTTTAGGTAATAATTCTTTTATGAATTTAGCAAAAACAATATACCAAATAGTCTCAAAATTGACATAACATTGTTTTTAAAACAAGTATTATATTATTAATTGAAATTATATTAATAAAAATCGATGGTTGGGCCAAAATAATTATATAATGATAGGTTTATCATTAATTAACCACTTGGGATTCGGTAGTATGTTTATAGTATGTTTATTAAAGATATAATATAAAAATACAATGAGACATGTTAAATGTCAAACTATTTAACAAAGAGTTAAATCTAAAATATATGGTTAATATATTAACCCAAATCTGTTTAAAACCTATTTATCGAGTGCTTTAGACCCATCCCCAAATTTTCCATTGAATAATTCATTTTTTAGCCCTTATAATCCGAAAATAAATTTATTTTAAAATAATCGTTTATGTTTTTCCTAGGTTTCCCCTCACCCCTCTTATAAAAAGGCACTTCCCCTTCTTCCTAGTTCACATTTCCAAAGCCATTTTGCTCAGCAAAATCCTACCCCAATATCCTCCCAACTATCCTACCTTCATTCTAGAGGCCTTTTTCTGGCCAGATATCCAACTTAGGGAGATCTTTTGATCAAATGAAAAGAAAGAACTAGAAAAAGAGGTAAATATTCATCACCATTATCAAGTTCCTTTGTTCATCCACTTCATCTATATTCGTTGTTTCCTTTCTAAAATAATAAATCCAGTATAGCATATATAATGTGATGATATTATAAATATGGTACAACCATATTCATTTTTCTGTCCATCCTTTTTATGACATGTCACCATACGTGCGTACGTACAGATTATCATCTCCACGTTGTGGTGTAATTGTTATTCTATAATTTATTATATGGATGGGTATAATAATGATGTGTAATTTATTTAAATAATATATATAACATGATAATGATTCTATATATATGGTATTCCATCCAATTATATATTGTTCTAATATCTAAATAATGATATTGTTGCTCCTGCGTACATACGAATTACCACCTCCACGAACACGATGAGATTAATTCCCCATCATGTCCATTAAAGACTAATTATTTTAGATGATTAAAAATAATGATTAAAGACATAATATCACTCTGAATATGAATAAGATACATCCTATCCGTAACAAACATTACTTATGTAACAAATCATATAATGGAAAACAAATCAGTTAACAACCGGAACAACGATAATACTAATATATTATTAACAAATCAATTTTAAATGATCATATATGATATCATATTAATGTATTTGATTCTTGTATAATATAATAAAAATTATTTCACCATTATACACGAGGTTAACCTACCCTCGACCAAGTAAAATTACAAGGTGAGGGTTAATTTAACAAACCCTTTATTATCCAGGGTTGTTTTAACATATGTATCTTCTGGGACATATTTAAAATCCATGATCCTATTTCAAAAAATATTTTTCAAATGGATTATTTTTAAGGGACTTTTTTTTACTAAAACATCATTTTAAATGTTTTAAATATTTATTCTTCTAAATCATTCTCATTAATTTCCTTGTTTTCAAAATCGTTTTCAAGGATTTATTTATCTGTACATGAATGTTTGTAAAATCTTTATTCCATTCAAATGTTTCAAATTGGTATTGGGAACATTCATTCAAAAATGTTTTTTAAATGTATTCATTTATAAATTGTGCTAATTTTATATGTTTTTCTGAAAAAGGGATATTTCCCACAAATACTTTTGCAATTCATATTCATTTATATCAACATCCCTTGATATATTTTAAACATGTTAGATGTTGATTTATTATGATACAAAACGTAAATAATGTATTGAAGGTTTTGTGATATGTTTGACTGTGGATGTGTAATTTCTATACCATTCGTGGTTTATGGATATAGTATTGACATTTCGTATGCATGTTTTAATACGACTGTTTATGTTATGTTTAAACATTTTCATATAAGGAATTCATTGGACTTAGTAAGTTACGGGTGGAGCCCGCTATAGCTCCTCGATGCATGGGTAGGTCTCACGAGACAAACTAGTGTCTTAGCTCAAGTCCTTGACAAAATATTATTTGTAGTCTAGGAAAAAATCCTTGACTATGTGGTTATGAATGTCTGGCATTATCCATTCCCTCATTATAAATGTGGCCATTGATATTTCATGTGATTATTCAACTAGTATAATATCCATGAAAGTATTTCAATGGAATTATTTTGATTTATATTTGCCATATTCTGATGAATTTTATGTTGAATATGATTTTGTTTTAGTTCTATACATTTCCTTAAATGTTTATTCTTATTTATGATTGTTTCTGATATATTTTTATCCTTATTGATCATCTGAGCGCACCCCTTTCTATGATTTATTTTTCACAGGATGCGAAGAAGTATATAATGACTGACCTACAATGATAGTCTATGGGATCTTAATGTTGTCTATGGAAACAATGTTGTTGTAGTTTTCCATTTTATTATGTATTGTAATCCTTATGAATGTATCTAGTACATCCAAGGATACTAAACTAATAATTATTTGGAGACTTGATCTTTTGTGATCATGCCAATGTTATGAAATAATTCTCTGACTCTATTTAAAGATGGTCGAGGCGTTACAGGGAACATCCTCCTCAACTCAATTTTTGATCACAAGGAATGTATTTATCAAATATTGAATAATTAATGTTCACTATTCTATGATTTGTATTTCTTCTTCCTCTCTAATTATTTTGATCACGGTCCACCATTAATCATCATCACCATTGAGGTAACATAACAAAAGTGTAACACTTTCAAATTCACTATATCCCAAGGCTACAAATTTCATATCCAGAGATATAATAAAATTCTCAGCTACAAATTGGTAGGTAGAAAAACTAAATTATAGGGTATTTTAATGCATAAAGAGACCCAACATAACATATTCTCCCATTATAATAGTTTTATACATTTGAGGATATCTAGTTTTAATATTAGGTTTCCCCAATTTGTGCATAATTTTTTCCATCCCAATAGTATCTATATTAGATTCTTCAATAGGGAAATCACTACATTTTCCATCAGCATTGATAACATTCTTGCATCCAGCATACCTTTTTTAACATCCAAATAAGTAATGAATAATAGATATTTTTATCTGTGTCTATTAATGATTATGATAGTGTTTTAGAGGCTTAAAATGAAAATAAATCCAATCTTAAACATGGAATACACTAATATTCTTAAAAGATTGTTTTACTGCCTTATGATGGAAAACCCTTTTTAAATCTATCTTTTGACAATTTTATAAACTATGTTTTTCAAAATAAACTTATTCTTTATGATTGGGACATCAAAATTTACTTTGTGTGAATTTTTGGTATTTTTCTGACAATGTTCAATTTTTTAATGAATAGTGAAAAATACTGCATTTTACATCAAAACTGCTTTTTAATATAATTTATTTATATGATTAGATTATGTTTTGAATTGGTTTTGAAGTGAAATTAGAATATATTTTTACCATTTTATCCAATGGTGGTCATTGGAATCAATTTAAATTTGAAATTAGACTTAAACTAGTGTCAATCTTTTGATACTTATTGTTTTGTAAAAACACGCTATTTGCTCTGGCATCGGGAATTAATTATTAAATTAATTAATGTGACGTATATGATTTGAATTTTGTAAAATAGACTTCATTTTTGAATTCGGAATATCAAATTTAGCTTAGGGTGAATTTTTGGTAATTTTCTGAAAAACTTCAATTTTTGATGAATAGTGAAACCACTAAGTGATAATCAAGCAAACTGATTTTTCAGTTAAATGAAAGTTTACCACTAATGTGTATTGAATTTTGAAAATCCGACATACATGGTTGTCATTAAGTAGTAAAATGTGGTTCAATGGGATAAAAGTTTTTTTTGGTGAATAGTAACTAATTAAGTTTTTAATCGCGATTAGTGGTAATTAGTGTAGTTTAAGGTAAAAATGATATTATAAGAATGTGAAAACACCATGACACTTGTCCTACACCTATTGGGTGATTCATGGCCGACCAAGACAAGCCATGGGCCAACTTGGGGACCCCATGGATCCACTTTTGTTGGGAAATGACATTAAAAACTTTTTATTTAATGTTAAAGTGGAAATGACACAAACATAATATGTTTTACAAGAACAATTTTTAAGTGGGGTTATACAAGTCCACATTTTGATTATAAATATTCATTGGAAAGCTAAAAAGATTTCCTATATCATAGTAGTTTTTTATAATTTTTAGACATTAAATAAATTTAATTATATATGACATAATAATGATGCAGCGATGACATCATTATTTGACGATTTAAATAAAATGAAAAGACAATGTAATATCCATGAACTACACATGGCCAAAACCAATTGGATGAGTGGATTTAGAACCCTTATCACCTTATCCACGAATTATATCAATATGGGACCTTTTGAAACGGAATCACATTTTCAAATAATGTAATATTTCTTTACTTTCCAAAAGTGCCCCTCCTCTCCTCTTATAAAAGGCCCCCACCTCTACCTCATTTCACACACTACTCAAGCCTTTGGCTCGGCCAACCCCTGCCCATTTACTCTCTCAACATCCCTCTCCTAATCCTAGAGAATTCCCTTTGGGCAGAATCCTTTCAATGGAAGCCTTTAGGCTCAAAACAAAAGGAGTTACGCTTTTAAAGGTAATTCTTTCTCTCATGTTCATTTGTTTTATTTTGCTTCTCCAACCCCCATAAACTGTTTTTATTTAATTCTTTTGTAACAACACCAGTATCTTCAATATACTAGGATGTTTTTATAAGATTTATTTGAGCTACACTCTCACACAACTACATCAAATGGTTAAAGAACATACGGTTTCCGTGGATGGCGAAATTCTGCCTCCCGAAACGATGATTGTTCAATACTCATTTAACACCTTCAAAGGTGGCCATTATGATGTCACTATTTTTATATATGATATATAATATGTATATGTCTTCCTTAAGCTTCTGTTTTTTTTCATTTTGGTCATACCTTTATGGTTCCCATTATGGGTAAACGCGATATCTTCATTTTAGGAAGTGCGGACTACCGCCCCCTAAAACTGATTTGATTCGTTAATACCATATGTGGGATGTGTAAAGGATAAAGTTAATGATATTATATATGTTATTATACTGGAATTATAATATACTCTTATATCATTATGATTCCATTCTATAAAATACGAAATAGAAATGAAAGTAGCGTTCATGCGTACGTACGGCTTACCGTCTCCATGAACGGTGCATTTCATTTCTTACCTCTAAATGATTATGTAATATTATAAATACATTTATATGATGAATATATATGATATATATGTTATCCAAAACATTAATATCATTCTGGATATAATGAAACTTTGACCAAATTAACAACATGTAAGTGTAAGAGGTCTATTTTTTGACTTAAGAACCAAATACCGACAAAATGAACATTATTAACTTAAATGAGTACATGATGTTCATAACATGGTATAAAAGGAATAATGATCTTGAAAAAGGTTCATAAGAAAGTAGAGATTAACTCAAGTTTATTATTCAGGACATTAAAGAACGGTCGGGTCAAGTCGGATACGAGGTATGGGACTTCGTCTCAATCTCCTTTCATTGAGGCATATTTTATTTTATACACAACTTTCTTTTATACGGTGTATAAACCCCTTTGACTTTTAAGTTTATTCAAAAGGAATATTTTTTATATGAAGCGTTTACTAAACGACAAAAGGGAATGTTTTTGTCATACGTATGCTGCGACAATGACTTCTCCGCCGTCGTGACCGTTATTTGAGTTTCGGCTTCCTCTACAAGCCATACCTTCTTTTTAAAAGAAAAATAAATACCATGTTTTACTTTTCTTTTACTTTGGTATTGAAAATGGTTTTCATAATGTTTTTATTATATCAATGTGTTGTATTGATATCTCGTGATTGAAATGTGGAAATGTTATGTTTCCTTTATGCATGTTTTATGTGATATGATTATGTTATGGTTCTTGGGCATTATTATGAAGACGGGTGGTTCCGTGATAAACTAAGGGCGGGTGAGCCCGTTATAGCTCTCCAATGCATTGGGTAACGCGAAGGAGTGAAACGTTAAGGTTTCTCCGAAGAGATTTCAGGGAATATACTGTGATGGGTATTTCAAACGTAAACAAGAGGGTTACTCCCTACGTAAGAATGTTATGAATGCCTCAAGTTACCTTTATGTCTTATGGTTTCTATGATTTATTCATGATTTTATGAGGTGTGTTAAAGTGCCTATGTTTTATGGGTAAAGTATGATTTCATTCTTATGTATATATGAACTCATGTTTCATTTCCATGTTTTTTTAACCCATACTGAGTTTTATGCTCATCCCAAGTTTTTGAAATGTTTTTCACAGGTCAAGGGAAAGGTACATGATAAGATGATAGAGTCAAGGATGTGTCAAGAAATAATCCATGTTTTATTTTAAATATGTTTCCATTGATGGGAATGAAGAATACTATCGTTATGTAACCACTTTGTTTATATGTGGTTTGTAATGCATGTTTTATGATCTAATTCTCTAAAACTCTAAACCCGAAAAGATCCTGAATGTGTAATCTTGTAATAACTCAAGATTAAGTAAGGTTTAAGGCTGGGGTCTTATAGTTGGTATCAGAGGTCGGTTTAGATAACTTTAGGAGTTAGAATTCTATTAAATGATTATCCAAAAATATTTTTTTTCGAAATGACATAGCATTTAAAGATTACCATGTTGCTTCATCTAAGACATATTTGTTCAGAATGGTTTTCCGCAGAGGAAACAGGGAAGCAGTGCTATGAAGGCATACAGAAGGAAATAACCTTCCGAACCAGCATCCAGAAATGGTCAGAATTGGAACTGAACAGTTTGTTGCAGTAATGGCGCAGTTGACTCAAGCGATAAATGGTGGTGGTATCCATGCACGAGATCAGGCAGATCAACCGCAGAGGAACATGTCAGTGGTGGAACATTTCATGAGGCAACATCCACCATCATTCAGAGGATCATCTGACCCTGTGCTAGCTGAAGGGTGGATTAAAGTACTGGAGAAGATTTTTGATGTCATGGGGTGTTCAGACAATCAAAAGGTTAGTCTTGCTATTTACCGTTTGGAGGGTTAAGCAGATCAGTGGTGGTCTATGGTTAAAAATATCAGGGACGCCGATGAGATTGATTATCTTGACTGGGATGAATTCAAAGGTATGTTTCTTGAGAAGTATTTTCCTGAGGCTGTTTGACATAGGATGGAAAAGCAATTCTTGGAATTGAGGCAAGAGGAAGACTCAGTGGCTGCCTATGAGGAAAGGTTCACTCGATTGGCAAGGTATGCTCCAAATTTTATCCAAGACCTTGATAGTAAAATCAATAGTTTTTACTCAGGATTAAAGCCAAAATATCGAAGGGCTTTGGCTTCTCGTGAGTTTAAAAGTTATGAAAAGCTTGTTCGATGTGCTGAGAAGGTGGAAATGGAGTTTGCCGATGACCAAGTGTTCTATAACAACCAGAAGAAGAAGAGACCGAGGTGGCAGGAGAAAGGTAAGAATTCTTCAAAAAAGTCTGATGGTAAGAAAACTAAGTTTCCAGTTTGTGATAAATGTGGAAAAAGCCATGCTGGGGAATGTCTTCTGAATTCTGGGAAGTGCTACCGATGTGGTAAGATGGGACATAAGGCTCGTGATTGCACTGAAAAGGATCAAGGTGAAGGTAAGAACAAGTTTGATTTACAGTTAGTGAAGTGTTATAAGTGCAATGAGATGAGTCACTATGCAAACGAGTGTCCGGCAAAAAGCTTGAGTGATGGGAAGCAGTTGGACTACAAGCAGAAAGGGGTGGTGAAATCCTTTGCAACTACTTCAGCAGATGTCGGGCCATCAAATGAAGTTGTATCAGGTACTTTTTTTGTTTTCTCAGATTATGCCAGTGTGTTGTTTGATTCGGGGTCTACACATTCTTTCATCTCTAAAACATTTTCTAGTAAAATGGGAATACCATCTCAAGAAATGACTCCTGGACTTTTGGTAAAAACACCTGGGGGAAGTGTCAAGGCAAAAAGAATTTATAAGAATCTTCCTATCCTTATCTGTGGAAAAAACCTACTTGCAAACCTTATTGTTCTACCTCTAGTAGAGTTTGATGTTATCCTAGGTATGGATTGGCTCTCTATTTACAATGCTAAGATTGACTGTAGATCTAAAGAAGTTTCTTTTCAGAAAAACTTTCAGTTTGTTTACAAGAATGAACCCTTACTTTTGATAACTTATCAAGAGGCCGAGAAACTTGTAAAAGATGGAAATGAATTTTACCTTGCACATGTCGTTGAAAATAAAGGAACTGTTCAGATTAATGATGTGCCAGTGGTAAATGAGTATCCTGATTTTTTTTCCTGATGAGTTTCCTCGAATAATACCAGATCGGGAAGTTGAGTTTACTATTGACTTAGTTCCTGATGCTAAGCCAATTTCAAAACCCCCTTATCGAATGGCACAAATTGAACTTTTAGAGTTGAAGGAGCAATTTCAAGATTTATTAGAGAAAGGTTTCATTAGACCTAGCACATCACCATGGGGTGCTCCTATTTTATTTGTTAAAAAGAAAGATGGTTCTATGAGACTTTGCATTGATTATAGAGCCTTGAATAATATCACTGTTAAGAACAAATATCCTTTGCCTCATATCGATGATTTGTTTGATCAGCTCCAGGGAGCTCAGTTTTTTTCAAAGATTGACTTGAGATCAGGGTACCATCAGCTGAAGGTAAAGGAGGCAGATATTCCAAAGACAGTGTTCCGTACGAGATATGGCCATTATGAATTTGTAGTAATTCCTTTTGGGTTAACCAATGCACCTGCTGTATTCATGGACATAATGAATAGAATTTTCCATAAGTTCTTGGATAAGTTTGTGGTGGTTTTTATGGATGATATTTTTGTGTTTTCTAAAAGTAAAGAGGAGCATGAAAGACATTTAAGGGTTATCTTGCAAACCTTAAAAGAAAAGAAACTGTATGGGAAATTCAGCAAGTGTGAGTTTTGGTTGCAAAAAATTTCTTTCCTTGGTCACATTGTTTCTAAAGATGGAATAACTGTTGATCCTACAAAAACAAAAGTGGTAGAAGAATGGCCAAGACCCACAAATGTAACCGAGATTCATAGCTTCCTTGGTTTGGCGGGCTATTACCGAAGGTTTGTTATAAATGTTTCACGGTTATCTAGTCCAATGACTAAGCTAACTCGAAAGGTGTTAAGTTTATCTGGACAAAATAATGTGATGATTGTTTTCAGGAATTGAAAAGAAGATTGGTGAATGCTCCAGTTTTGGCACTACCTTCCAGGAATGGTGAGTTTGTTATATACAGTGATGCTTCATTGAAAGGACTTGGTTGCGTCCTAATGCAGAATGATCAGGTAATTGCTTATGCTTTACGACAGTTGAAAACTCATGAGGTAAATTACCCTACACATGATTTGGAATTAGCTGCTGTTGTTTTTTCTTTAAAAATTTGGAGGCATCATTTGTATGGAGTAAAGTGTGAAATATATACCGATCACAAAAAGTTTAAATTATATATTCACTCAGAAAGAGTTAAACATGAGACAGAGGAGATGGCTAGAATTAATCAAGGATTATGATTGTACAATTCATTACCATCCGGGAAAAGCAAATAAAGTGGCTGATGCTTTGAGTCGAAAAAGTAATGCTTCATTAACAATGTTGCGTTTGGAACGTGATCCTTTGGTTATGGATTTGATGAAATTTGTCATAGAAGTTGTTGGTGTAGGAAGTCCTTCTGTTTTGTTTCAGGTATCAGTGAGATCTTCTCTATCAGATAGAATCAAGCAAGCACAGAAGCAAGACAGTGAGTTGCAGAAAAAAGTAGAGCAGGTTCAGAAAGGTAAGTTGCCTGAATTCAACATTGATAATGATTGTGTTTTGAGATTTGGGAAGAGATTGTGTGTGCCTTGTGATTCACATTTGAAGAAAGAGTTGTTATGTGAAGCTCATAGTTCTCCGTTTTCAGTTCATCCGGGTAGTACTAAGATGTATAGAGATCTGCGGGAGTATTACTGGTGGGATGGAATGAAAAGAGACATTGCTGATTTTACTGTGAAGTGTTTGACTTGTCAGCAGGTTAAAGCAGAGCGGCAATTACCGAAAGGGATGCTTCAGCCTTTACCAGTTCCAGAGTGGAAATGGGAGAATATATCCATGGACTTTGTTGTTGGATTACCGAAGACATCTCGAGGTAATAATGCAATCTGGGTTATTGTTGATCGCTTGACCATATCTGCTCATTTCCTTGCTATACGAGATACTTTCTCTCTTGATCAACTTTCCCGTTTGTATCTTAAAGAGATAGTCAGGTTACATGGAGTTCCTATATCCATTGTATCGGATCGTGATCCCAGGTTTACTTCTAACTTTTGGAAAGGCCTTCAGAAGTCGTTGGGTACTGAGTTAAATTTTAGTACAGCTTTTCATCCTCAATCAGACGGGCAGTCAGAACGAACAATCCAGACATTGGAGGATATGCTACGAGCATGTTCAATGGATTATCCGGGAATTTGGGACCAACATCTTTCTTTGGTTGAGTTTTCATATAATAACAGTTTTCATTCCAGTATACAGATGGAACCATTTCAGGCATTATATGGGAAGCGGTGTCGAACTCCAGATTTCTGGGATGAAGTGCGTGAAAGGAAGTTGATGGGACCAGAATTGGTAGAAGAGATGGCAGAAAAAGTTCAGCTGATTCAGAAACACATGAGAACAGCTCAGAGCAGGCAGAAAAGTTATGCTGACAATAGGAGGAAGGATCTCTCTTTATAGGTAGGTGATCATGTTTTTCTCAAGGTTTCTCCTTGGAAAAGTGTGATGAGATTTGGTAAGAAAGGAAAGTTGAGTCCAAGGCTTGTTGGACCATACGAAATTCTGGAAAGAGTTGGATCAGTTGCATACCGAGTGGCTTTACATCCGAGTTTATCTCAGGTACACAATGTTTTTCACGTTTCAATGTTGAGAAAGTACATGCCGGATCCATCTCATGTTTTGAGTCCAGAGGTAGTTCAGCTGGAAGAGAACCTATCTTATGAGGAGCAACCGGTCCAGATTCTTGACCACATGGAGCAAGTGTTACGGAATAAAGTGATTCACCAGGTAAAGGTTTTGTGGAAAAACCACATGATTGAATAGGCAACATGGGAATCTGAAAATGCAATGAGGGATAAGTACCCCCATTTATTCGATAAGTAAATAAATTGCGGGGACGCAATTTTCTAAAGGGGGAAGGATGTAACATCCCAAATAAGTAATGAATAATGGATATTTTTATCTATGTCTATAAATTATTATGATAGTGTTTTAGAGTCTTAAAATGAAAATAAATCCAATCTTAAACATGGAATACACTAATATTCTTAAAAGATTGTTTTACTGCCTTATAATGGAAAGCCCTTTTTAAATCTATCTTTTGACAATTTTATAAACTATGTTTTTCAAAATAAACTTATTCTTTATGAATGGGACATCAAAATTTACTTTGTGTGAATTTTTGGTATTTTTCTGACAATGTTCATTTTTTAATGAATAGTGAAAAATACTGCATTTTACATCAAAACTGCTTTTTAATATAATTTATTTATATGATTAGATTATGTTTTGAATTGGTTTTGAAGTGAAATTAGAATATATTTTTACCATTTTATACAATGGTGGTCATTGGAATCAATTTAAATTTGAAATTAGACTTAAACTAGTGTCAATCTTTTGATACTTATTATTTTGTAAAAACACGCTATTTGCTCTGGCAGTGAGAATTAATTATTAAATTAATTAATGTGACTTATATGATTTGAATTTTGTAAAATAGACTTCATTTTTGAATTCGGAATATCAAATATAGCTTAGGGTGAATTTTTGGTAATTTTCCGAAAAACTTCAATTTTTGATGAATAGTGAAACCACTAAGTGATAATCAAGCAAACTAATTTTTCAGTTAAATGAAAGTTTACCACTAATGTGTATTGAATTTTGAAAATCCGACATACATGGTTGTCATTAAGAAGTAAAATGTGGTTCAATGGGATAAAAATAATTTTTGGTGAATAGTAACTTATTAAGTTTTTAATCGCGATTAGTGGTAATTAGTGTAGTTTAAGGTAAAAATGATATTATAAGAATATGAAAACACCATGACACTTGTCCTACACCTATTGGGTGAGTCATGGCAGACCCATACAAGCCATGGGCCAACTTGGGGACCCTATGGATCCACTTTTGTTGGGAAATGGCATAAAAAACTTTTTATTTAATGTTAAAGTGGAAATGACACAAACATAATATGTTTTACAAGAACAATTTTTAAGTGGGGTTATAAAAGTCCAAATCTTGATTATAAATATTCATTGGAAATATAATAAGATTTCCTATATCATAGTATTTTTTTATAATTTTTAGACATTAGATAAATTTAATTATTTATGACATAATAATGATGCAGCGATGACATCATTATTTGACGATTTAAATAAAATGAAAAGACAATGTAATATCTATGAACTACACAAGGCCAAAACCAATTGGATGAGTGTATTTCGAACCCTTATCACCTTATCCACGAATTATATCAATTTGGGACCTTTTGAAACCGAAACACATTTTAAAATAATGTAATATTTCTTTACTTTCCAAAAGTGCCCCGCCTCTCCTCTTATAAAAGGCCCCCACCTCTACCTCATTTCACACACTACTCAAGCCTTTGGCTCGGCCAACCCCTGCCCATTTAATCTCTCAACATCCCTCTCCTCATACTAGAGGATTCCCTTTGGGCATAATCCTTTCAAAGGAAGCCTTTAGGCTCAAAACAAAAGGAGTTACGCTTTTAAAGGTAATTCTTTCTCTCATGTTTATTTGTTTTATTTTGCTTCTCCAACCCCCATAAACTCTTTTTATTTACTTCTTTTGTAACAACACCAGTATCTTAAATATACTAGGATGTTGTTATAAGATTTATTTGAGCTAAAATATCACACAACTACATCAAATGGTTAAAGAACATACGGTTTCCGTGGATGGAGAAATTCTGCCTCCCGAAACGATGATTGTTCAATACTCATTTAACACCTTCAAATGTGGCCATTATGATGTCACTATTTTTATATATGATATATAACATGTATATTTCTTCCTTAAGATTCTGTTTTTTTTCATTTTGGTCATACCTTTATGGTTCCCATTATGGGTAAACGCGATATCTTCATTTTAGGAAGTGCGGACTACCGCCCCCTAAAAGTGATTTGATTCGTTAATACCATATGTGGGATGTGTAAAGGATAAAGTTAATGATATTATATATGTTATTATACTGGAATTATAATATACACTTATATCATTATGATTCCATTCTATAAAATACGAAATAGAAATGAAAGTAGCGTTCATGCGTACGTACGGCTTACCGTCTCCATGAACGGTGCATTTCATTTATTACCTCTAAATGATTATGTAATATTATAAATACATGTATATGCTGAATATATATGATATATATGTTATCCAAAACATTAATATAATTTTGGATATAATGCAACTTTGACCAAATTAACAACATGTAAGTGTAAGAGGTCTATTTTTTGACTTAAGATCCAAATACCGACAAAATGAACATTATTAACTTAAATGAGTACATGATGTTCATAAAATGGCATAAAAGGAATAATGAACTTGAAAAAGGTTCATAAGCAAGTATATATTAACTCAAGTTTATTATTCAGGACATTAAAGAACGGTCGGGTCAAGTCGGATACGAGGTATGGGACTTCGTCTCAATCTCCTTTCATTGAGGCATATTTTATTTTATACACAACTTTCTTTTATACGGTGTATAAACCCCTTTGACTTTTAAGTTTATTCAAAAGGAATCTTTTTTATATGAAGCATTTACTAAACGACAAAAGGGAATGTTTTTGTCATACGTATGCGGCGACAATGACTTCTCCGCCGTCGTGACCGTTATTTGAGTTTCGGCTTCCTCTACAAGCCATACCTTCTTTTTAAAAGAAAAATAAATACCATGTTTTACTTTTCTTTTACTTTGGTATTGAAAATGGTTTTCATAATGTTTTTATTATATCAATGTGTTGTATTGATATCTCGTGATTGAAATGTGGAAATGTTATGTTTCCTTTATGCATGTTTTATGTGATATGATTATGTTATGGTTCTTGGGAATTATTATGAAGACGGGTGGTTCAGTGATAAACTAAGGGCGGGTGAGCCCGTTATAGCTCTCCAATGCATTGGGTAACGCGAAGGAGTGAAACGTTAAGGTTTCTCCGAATAGATTTCAGGGAATATAATGTGATGGGTATTCCAAACGTAACCAAGAGGGTTACTCCCTACGTAAGAATGTTATGAATGCCTCAAGTTACCTTTATGTCTTATGGTTTCTATGATTTATTCATGATTTTATGAGGTGTGTTAAAGTGCCTATGTTTTATGGGTAAAGTATGATTTCATTCTTATGTATATATGAACTCATGTTTCCTTTCTATGTTTTTTAACCCATACTGAGTTTTATGCTCATCCCAAGTTTTTGAAATGTTTTTCACAGGTCAAGGGAAAGGTACATGATAAGATGATAGAGTCAAGGATGTGTCAAGAAATAATCCATGTTTTATTTTAAATATGTTTCCATTGATGGTAATGAAAAATACTATCTTTATGTAACCACTTTGTTTATATGTGGTTTGTAATGCAAGTTTTATGATCTAATTCTCTAAAACTCTAAACCCAAAAAGATCCTCAATGTGTAATCTTGTAAAAAATGAAGATTAAGTAAGGTTTAAGGCTGGGGCCTTATAGTTGGTATCAGAGGTCGGTTTAGATAACTTTAGGAGTTAGAATTCTATTAAATGATTATCCAAAAATATTTTTTTTCGAAATGACATAGCATTTAAAGATTACCATGTTGCTTCATCTAAGACATGTTTGTTCAGAATGGTTTTCCGCAGAGGAAACAGGGAAGCGGTGCTAGGAAGGCATACAGAAGGAAATAACCTTCCGAACCAGCATCCAGAAATGGTCGGAATTGGAACTGAACAGTTTGTTATAGTAATGGCGCAGTTGACTCAAGCGATAAATGGTGGTGGTATCCATGCACGAGATCAGGTAGATCAACCGCAGAGGAACATGTCAGTGGTGGAACATTTCATGAGGCAACATCCACCATCATTCAGAGGATCATCTGACCCTGTGCTAGCTGAAGGGTGGATTAAAGAACTGGAGAAGATTTTTGATGTCATGGGGTGTTCAGACAATCAAAAGGTTAGTCTTTCTATTTACCGTTTGGAGGGTGAAGCAGATCAGTGGTGGTCTATGGTTAAAAATATCAGGGACGCCGATGAGATTGATTCTCTTGACTGGGATGAATTCAAAGGTATGTTTCATGAGAAGTATTTTCCTAAGGCTGTTCGACTTAGGATAGAAAAGCAATTCTTGGAATTGAGGCAAGAGGAAGACTCAGTGGTTGCCTATGAGGAAAGGTTCACTCGATTGGCAAGGTATGCTCCAAATTTTATCCGAGAACTTGATAGTAAAATCAATAGTTTTTACTCAGGATTAAATCCAAAATATCGAAGGTCTTTGGCTTATCGTGAGTTTAAAAGTTATGAAAATCTAGTTCGATGTGCTGAGAAGGTGGAAATGGAGTTTTCCGATGACCAAGTGTTCTATAACAACCAGCAGAAGAAGAGACCGAGGTGGCAGGAGAAAGGTAAGAATTATTCAAAAAAGTCTGATGGTAAGAAAACTAAGTTTCCAGTTTGTGATAAATGTGGAAAAAGCCTTGCTAGGTAATGTCTTCTGAATTCTGGGAAGTGATACCGATGTGGTAAGATGGGACATAAGGCTCGTGATTGCACTGAAAAGTATCAAGGTGAAGGTAAGAACAAGTTTGATTTAAATTTAGTGAAGTGTTATAAGTGCAATGAGATGGGTCACTATGCAAACGAGTGTCCGGCAAAAAGCTTGAGTGATGGGAAGCAGTTGGACTACAAGCAGAAAGGGGTGGTGAAATCCTTTGCAACTACTTCAGCAGATGTCGGGCCATCAAATGAAGTTGTATCAGGTAATTTGTTTGTTTTCTTAGATTATGCCAGTGTGTTGTTTGATTCGGGGTCTACACATTCTTTCATCTCTGAAACCTTTTCTAGTAAAATGGGAATACCATCTCAAGAAATGACTCCTGAACTTTTTGTAAAAACACCTGGGGGAAGTGTCAAGGAAAAAAGAATTTATAAGAATCTTCCTATCCTTATCTGTAGAAAAAACCTACTTGAAAACCTTATTGTTCTACCTCTAGTAGAGTTTGATGTTATCCTGGGTATGGATTGGCTCTCTATTTACCATGCTAAGATTGACTGTAGAGCTAAAGAAGTTTCTTTTCATAAAGACTTTCAGTTTGTTTACAAGAATGAACCCTTACTTTTGATAACTTATCAAGAGGCCGAGAAACTTGTAAAAGATGGAAATGAATGTTACCTTGCACACGTCGTTGAAAATAAAGGAACTGTTCAGATTAATGATGTGCCAGTGGTAAATGAGTATCCTGATGTTTTTCCTGATGAGTTGCCTGGAATAATACCAGATCGGGAAGTTGAGTTTACTGTTGACTTAGTTCCTGATGCTAAGCCAATTTCAAAACCCCCTTATCGAATGGCACAAATTGAACTTTTAGAGTTGAAGGAGAAATCGCAAGATTTATTAGATAAAGGTTTCATTAGACCTAGCACATCACCATGGGGTGCTCCTGTTTTATTTGTTAAAAAGAAATATGGTTCTATGAGACTATGCATTGATTATAGAGCCTTGAATAATATCACTGTTAAGAACAAATATCCTTTGCCTCATATCGATGATTTGTTTGATCAGCTCCAGGGAGCTCAGTTTTTTTCAAAGATTGACTTGAGATCGGGGTACCATCAGCTGAAGGTAAAGGAGGCAGATATTCTGAAGACCGCGTTCCGTACGAGATATGGCCATTATGAATTTGTAGTAATTCCTTTTGGGCTAACCAACGCACCTGCTGTATTCATGGACTTAATGAATAGAATTTTCCATGAGTTCTTGGATAAGTTTGTGGTGTTTTTTATTGATGATATTTTGGTGTTTTCTAAAAGTAAAGAGGAGCATGAAAGACATTTAAGGGTTATCTTGCAAACCTTAAATGAAAAGAAACTGTATGGGAAATTCAGCAAGTGTGAGTTTTGGTTGCAAAAAATTTCTTTCCTTGGTCACATTGTTTCTAAAGATGGAATAACTATTGATCCTGCAAAAACAAAAGTGGTAGAAGAATGGCCAAGACCCACAAATGTAACCGAGATTCATAGATTCCTTGGTTTGGCGGGCTATTACCGAAGGTTTGTTAGAAATTTTTCACGGTTATCTAGTCCAATGACTAAGCTAACTCGGAAGGGTGTTAAGTTTATCTGGACAAAAGAATGTGATGATTGTTTTCAGGAATTGAAAAGAAGATTGGTGAATGCTCCAGTTTTGGCACTACCTTCCAGGAATGGTGAGTTTGTTATATACAGTGATGCTTCATTGAAAGGACTTGGTTGCGTCCTAATGCAGAATGATCAGGTAATTGCTTATGCTTCACGACAGTTGAAAACTCATGAGGTAAATTACCCTACACATGATTTTGAATTAGTTGCTGTTGTTTTTGCTTTAAAAATTTGGAGGCATCATTTGTTTGGAGTAAAGTGTGAAATATATACCGATCACAAAAGTTTAAAGTATATATTCACTCAGAAAGAGTTAAACATGAGACAGAGGAGATGGCTAGAATTAATCAAGGATTATGATTGTACAATTCATTACCATCCGGGAAAAGCAAATAAAGTGGCTGATGCTTTGAGTCGAAAAAGTAATGCTTCATTAACAATGTTGTGTTTGGAACGTGATCCTTTGGTTAAGGATTTGATGAAATTTGGCATAGAAGTTGTTGGTGCAGGAAGTCCTTCTGTTTTGTTTCAGGTATCAGTGAGATCTTCTCTATCAGATAGAATCAAGCAAGCACAGAAGAAAGACAGTGAGTTGCAGAAAAAAGTAGAGCATGTTCAGAAAGGTAAGTTGCCTGAATTCAACATTGATAATGATTGTGTTTTGAGATTTGGGAAGAGATTGTGTGTGCCTTGTGATTCACAGTTGAAGAAAGAGTTGTTATGTGAAGCTCATAGTTCTCCGTTTTCAGTTCATCCGGGCAGTACTAAGATGTATAGAGATCTGTGGGAGTATTACTGGTGGGATGGAATTAAAAGAGACATTGCTGATTTTACTGTGAAGTGTTTGACTTGTCAGCAGGTTAAAGCAGAGCGGCAGTTACCGAAAGGGATGCTTCAGCCTTTACCAGTGCCAGAGTGGAAATGGGAGAATATATCCATGGACTTTGTTGTTGGATTACCGAAGACATCTTGAGGTAATAATGCAATCTGGGTTATTGTTGATCGCTTGACCAAATCTGCTCATTTCCTTGCTATACGAGATACTTTCTCTCTTGATCAACTTTCCCTTTTGTATCTTAAAGAGATAGTCAGGTTACATGGAGTTCCTCTCTCCATTGTATCGGATCGTGATCCCAGGTTTACTTCAAACTTTTGGAAAGGCCTTCAGAAGTCGTTGGGTACTGAGTTAAATTTTAGTACAGCTTTTCATCCTCAATCAGACGGGCAGTCAGAACGAACAATCCAGACATTGGAGGATATGCTACGAGCTTGTTCAATGGATTATCAGGGAAATTGGGACCAACATATTTCTTTGGTTGAGTTTTCATATAATAACAGTTTCATTCCAGTATACAGATGGCACCATTTCAGGCATTATATGGGAAGCAGTGTCGAACTCTAGCTTTCTGGGATGAAGTGGGTGAAAGGAAGTTGATGGGACCAGAATTGGTAGAAGAGATGGCAGAAAAAGTTCAGCTGATTCAGAAACACATGAGAACAGCTCAGAGCAGGCAGAAAAGTTATGCGGACAACAGGAGGAAGGATCTCTCTTTCAAGGTAGGTGATCATGTTTTTCTCAAGGTCTCTCCTTGGAAAAGTGTGATGAGATTTGGTAAGAAAGGAAAGTTGAGTCCAAGGTTTGTTGGACCATACGAAATTCTGGAAAGAGTTGGATCAGTTGCATACCGAGTGTCTTTACCTCCATGTTTATCTCAGGTACACAATGTTTTTCACGTTTTGATGTTGAGAAAGTACATGTCAGATCCATCTCATGTTTTGAGTCTAGAGGTAGTTCAGCTGGAAGAGAACCTATCTTATGAGGAACAACCGGTCCAGATTCTTGACCATAGGGAGGAAGTGTTACGGAATAAATTGATTCACCAGGTAAAGGTTTTGTGGAAAAACCACATGATTGAAGAGGCAACATGGGAATCTGAAAATGCAATGAGGGATAAGTACCCCCATTTATTCGATAAGTAAATAAATTGCCGGGACGCAATTTTCTAAAGGGGGGAAGGATGTAACATCCCAAATAAGTAATGAAAAATAGATATTTTTATCTATGTCTATTAATGATTATGATAGTGTTTTAGAGGCTTTAAATGAAAATAAATCCAATCTTAAACATGGAATACACTAATATTCTTAAAAGATTGTTTTACTGCCTTATGATGGAAAACCCTTATTAAATCTATCTTTTGACAATTTTATATACTATGTTTTTCAAAATAAACTTATTCTTTATGATTGGGACATCAAAATTTACTTTGTGTGAATTTTTGGTATTTTTCTGACAATGTTCATTTTTTAATGAATAGTGAAAAATACTGCATTTTACATCAAAACTGCTTTTTAATATAATTTATTTATATGATTAGAATATGTTTTGAATTGGTTTTGAAGTGAAATTAGAATATATTTTTACCATTTTATCCAATGGTGGTCATTGGAATCAATTTAAATTTGAAATTAGACTTAAACTAGTGTCAATCTTTTGATACTTATTGTTTTGTAAAAACACGCTATTTGCTCTGGCAGCGGGAATTAATTATTAAATTAATTAATGTGACTTATATTATTTTAATTTTGTAAAATAGACTTCATTTTTGAATTCGGACTATCAAATATAGCTTAGTGTGAATTTTTGGTAATTTTCTGAAAAACTTCAATTTTTGATGAATAGTGAAACCACTAAGTGATAATCAAGCAAACTAATTTTTCAGTTAAATGAATGTTTACCACTAATGTGTATTGAATTTTTAAAATCCGACATACGTGGTTGTCATTAAGAAGTAAAATGTGGTTCAATGGGATAAAAATTATTTTTGGTGAATCGTAACTTATTAAGTTTTTAATCGCGATTAGTGGTAATTAGTGTAGTTTAAGGTAAAAATGATATTATAAGAATGTGAAAACACCATGACACTTGTCCTACACCTATTGGGTGAGTCATGTCCGACAAAGACAAGCCATGGGCCAACTTGGGGACCCCATGTATCCACTTTTGTTGGGAAATGACATAAAAAACTTTTTATTTAATGTTAAAGTGGAAATGACACAAACATAATATGTTTTACAAGAACAATTTTTAAGTAGGGTTATACAAGTCCAAATTTTGATTATAAATATTCATTGGAATGCTAAAAAGATTTCCTATATCATAGTATTTGTTTTATAATTTTTAGACATTAAATAAATTTAATTATTTATGACATAATAATTATGCAGCGATGACATCATTATTTGATGATTTAAATAAAATGAAAAGACAATGTAATATCTATGAACTACACATGGCCAAAACCAATTGTATGAGTGGATTTCAAACCCTTATCACCTTATCCATGAATTATATCAATGTGGGACCTTTTGAAACCGAAACACATTTTCAAATAATGTAATATTTCTTTACTTTCCAAAAGTGCCCCTCCTCTCCTCTTATAAAAGGCCCCCACCTCTACCTCATTTCACACACTACTCAAGCCTTTGGCTCGGCCAACCCATGCCCATTTACTCTCTCAACATCTCTCTCCTCATCCTAGAGGATTCCCTTTGGGAAGAGTCCTTTCAAAGGAAGCCTTTAGGCTCAAAACAAAAGGAGTTACGCTTTTAAAGGTAATTCTTTCTCTCATGTTCATTTGTTTTATTTTGCTTCTCCAACCCCCATAAACTCTTTTTATTTACTTCTTTTATACAAAACCAGTATCTTAAATATACTAGGATGTTGTTACAATATTTATTTTAGCTACACTCTCACACAACTACATCAAATGGTTAAAGAACATACGGTTTCCGTGGATGGCGAAATTCTGCCTCCCGAAACGATGATTGTTCAATACTCATTTAACACCTTCAAAGGTGGCCATTATGATGTCACTATTTTTATATATGATATATAATATGTATATGTCTTCCTTAAGCTTCTTTTTTTTATTTTGGTCATACCTTTATGGTTCCCATTATGGGTAAACGCGATATCTTCATTTTAGGAAGTGCGGACTACCGCCCCCTAAAAGTGATTTGATTCGTTAATACCATATGTGGGATGTGTAAAGGATAATGTTAATGATATTATATATGTTATTATACTGGAATTATAATATACTCTTATATCATTATGATTCCATTCTATAAAATACGAAATAGAAATGAAAGTAGCGTTCATGCGTACGTACGGCTTACCGTCTCCATGAACGGTGCATTTCATTTCATACCTCTAAATGATTATATAATATTATAAATAAATGTATATGCTGAATATATATGATATATATGTTATCCAAAACAGTAATATCATTCTGGATATAATTCAACTTTGACCAAATTAACAACATGTAAGTGTAAGAGGTCTATTTTTTGACTTAAGATCCAAATACCGACAAAATGAACATTATTATCTTAAATGAGTACATGATGTTCATAACATGGTATAAAAGGAATAATGAACTTGAAAAAGGTTCATAAGAAAGTAGATATTAACTCAAGTTTATTATTCAGGACATTAAAGAACGGTCGGGTCAAGTCGGATACGAGGTATGGGACTTCGTCTCAATCTCCTTTCATTGAGGCATATTTTATTTTATACACAACTTTCTTTTATACGGTGTATAAACCCCTTTGACTTTTAAGTTTATTCAAAAGGAATCTTTTTTATATGAAGCGTTTACTAAACGACAAAAGGGAATGTTTTTGTCATACGTATGCGGCGACAATGACTTCTCCGCCGTCGTGACCGTTATTTGAGTTTTGGCTTCCTCTACAAGCCATACCATCTTTTTAAAAGAAAAATAAATACCATGTTTTACTTTTCTTTTACTTTGGTATTGAAAATGGTTTTCATAATGTTTTTATTATATCAATGTGTTGTATTGATATCTCGTGATTGAAATGTGGAAATGTTATGTTTCTTTTATGCATGTTTTATGTGATATGATTATGTTATGGTTCTTGGACATTATTATGAAGACGGGTGGTTCCGTGATAAACTAAGCGCGGGTGAGCCCGTTATAGCTCCCCAATGCATTGGGTAACGCGAAGGAGTGAAACATTAAGGTTTCTCCAAAGAGATTTCAGGGAATATACTGTGATGGGTATTCCAAACGTAACCAAGAGGGTTACTCCCTACGTAAGAATGTTATGAATGCCTCAAGTTACCTTTATGTCTTATGGTTTCTATGATTTATTCATGATTTTATGAGGTGTGTTAAAGTACCTATGTTTTATGGTTAAAGTATGATTTCATTCTTATGTATATATGAACTCATGTTTCCTTTCCATGTTTTTTTAACCCATACTGAGTTTTATGCTCATCCCAAGTTTTTGAAATGTTTTTCACATGTCAAGGGAAAGGAACATGATAAGATGATAGAGTCAAGGATGTGTCAAGAAATAATCCATATTTTATTTTAAATATGTTTCCATTGATGGGAATGAAGAATACTATCTTTATTTAACCACTTTGTTTATATGTGGTTTGTAATGCAATTTTTATGATCTAATTCTCTAAAACTCTAAACCCGAAAAGATCCTCAATGTGTAATCTTGTAATAACTCAAGATTAAGTAAGGTTTAAGGCTGGGTCCTTATACCTTTCAATACAATATAATATAATATATTATCTCATAAAATTATACACATTATATAATTCAAAATATGGCTTAGAACTAAACATAAATAAGAAAATTTATGCATAGTTAATCTAATAATAATATACAATGTTTATTTGGGGATATAATTACTTTTAAATACTTCTTAAAAGTTTTTTAAAAATGAGAATTATCGAAACCGTATCCACATGTATGGTCAAACTAGGTGTTCAGTAAGGCTCATTTTTGTTTATTAGGATTCACCGAGTCAGGCATGACACACCCTGCCATTGTTGTCACTCCTAGGTATATCAATTCCAAGATGACATCATATTTTGGTATCTTTATTGGGACACATATCTAGGAAGTCCCATATTATTTATACTGTATTTTAATTCCATTTTTATTATCTATTCTTATTCTCAATGTCTACCTAGGGGTTCTTTTCCTTGATCAATTTTTCAACATTTAGTTTCCAATGTCACTACTATAGTTACACTAATACCAATCATAATTCTCTGACCCTAGAATCCCAACACTAATTCCTTATTTTTTGACATTATCATGATTTCCACAAATCAAATCCTCAATAAATGATCAGTTTTTAAAATTTTGAATGATATATTACATCAATAATACCCAAAATACATTAAGAAATATGATTTTAACACCTTATACATAATAAAATGAATTAAATCGTGTCATTAAAACACATTCAATGGATTCATCTTCATAATCTAGGAATAGAAAATGGAGTAAAAATAATCTCAAATTCTTAGTAAGGGGATGTTAAAAGGATTAAATAATAAATCAATGATAATAAATCAAAATGGAATGGTAAAAAACTGAAAACCCATAAAATAACAATATATGACATAATAAATGTGTTAGTGTAAGAAACATTAAATACATGCCATTTAATTAGTAAACTAAGGATGAAATGATTCCATATTTTAATTATATGAAAAGCTCACGGACAACTTGATGAAACCAATTTAATTTGGCCAATATAATTGCCATATGAGAACCTATCGATGCATCAATGTGATATATATTGTCCAATCCCCAACCGTAATTTCATGTAAACATTATTCCTAATTATTAATAATAGATTAAATAAATAGATAAAATTCTTTATCAATATACATATTAAATAATAGATATAGATTTATCTATAATTTCCTAGTTAATAAAATAACCATAAAAGTGAACAAAATATATGAAAATGGGGTACAGTTTAGGAAATAATAATATCCATCATAAAATAATGTGGTTATTTAAATTATTTAACTAAGGTGATAGATTCAAAATTATTTTAATAGTCATAGAAAATGTGAGAATACAAATATAATCATTCAATGTTTTTTAGATGTTTAAACATTCTAAAGTGTCCCATGTCACATTGAAACATTTGAATCAAATCCATCATGATAGAGAAGAATAAATTAAACATATAATATCATGACAATGTGAATATTCATGATATAAAATTTCATAGGGTACTATATAAAATATATAAAAGTTCATTGGTGCATAAAAAAATAGGTCTCAATGAAATGTAAATAGAGACGAAATCCCATACCTTGTATTTAAGTTTTGGTAATAATACATTAACCAACTATATAATTGATTAAAAAGTGTTAATAACATGTTATAGAAAACAATTAATATTTATTTTATCATATATGATAATCTTATAATATCTTATTACTAGTTTTTTAATATTCATTCATTATTTTCAAAATTTCATTTGATATTTGTGTAGTTTCATGAGTATGTTTTGACTTGTTATTTATTACTCCTATTACATATATCATGATTTAATAATTTATGAAATTTAAAAAATCATATAATAATCATATATATTAATGACAATCATATTTATCAGAATCCATTATATTTTGAGACAAGAGATGAAATTCAATGTTCATGGTGTTGGAAGGATGTATATATGCATGAACTCTAAGTACATTTTATTTTCATATTAAAAGTGCTATAATTAAATGATAAATATGTATATTATAAGACCATTATAATATTAATTTCTAATATATTTCATAGTTTTATTAAATTCATCCTTAATATGTTCCATGTGTGGTATCATTTATTCAAATCAATTTGAGGAGGCGATAGACCACACTTCCACAAATGAAGTAATCATATTTATAAAAAATTGAATGCATAAAGTTATGAGTTATAAAACAATTATAGATGAATTAATAAATAATATTTGTCACATATAATATATAAATATATTTTACATCATAATTTTCACCGTGATAGGTGGTAATGTAAAAAACAAACAACAATGCTTCGTGAAGCGGTAGTTCACTATACACAAAAATGATAAGTTCATTACCCATGTGATAGAATTGAGTGTGTGTGATGGTTGAAAAACTAACATTAAAACAAATTAGTATATTTTTTATACATATTTTCATATATTCATGGAATAATATGATTTATGTTGGTGTAAAATGGAAACAAAAAGAAAGATCTTGAGGAAAGATGTTACCTTTCCTTGGGTAAATCATTTTGGATTACACCATAGGGATACCTTGGATATATTTATTCTCAAAGGGAGTATTATAGAATTCGGGGAGGTAATTTGAATTGATATATGGTTAGATATTGGTCTTTAAGAATTGGGTTGAGAGGTGTGAATATGTTGGAGGCCTAAGTGCATTTTTATAGTCGGGAAGTACTATCACCAATGTAAATTTTCCAAAAGGGAATTACCTCAGATGTTTATAAAACTAATATTGGATTAAAAAATTTAAAAATTAAGATAAAAGGGATTATCATTTCATAATATTTCCAAAATATATATTTTGGTTCAATTTCATAGTTATTTGGGCCCTTAAAGTTTTGGTATATACTTTGTTCTGATTAATTTGACCTTAAAAATTTTAATTAATTTTAATTAGATTTTTTAATCAAATTGAATGTAAAATAAGTGTACCATATTATTAATTTTATAAAATTATAATTCCAATTATCTAATATTTTTTATCAAATTTTAAACACTAATGTGGCAAGAAATTATTTAAAATTAAACCCACAAATGGGATGATAATACAGATTGTGAAGGTAAAAACATTTAAAAGTTTGATAACATTTTACATATAATTTAATGTGAAATTGTTTAAAATTACATAATTATATTAAATTATAAAATAGAAATCTAATAAATAATTGAATCCATTCAAAAAAATTATTTTTCCTTCTAAATAAATTTTTAGAAAAGGTATTATGGAATTATAATTTATTATTTTTCCAAATTCATTTAAATTGAAACTTCAAATTAAATAACCCTATGATATTTTTAATATTCCTATTCCAAAAATGACAATTATATTGACACATAATATTTATTAAAGTTCAATAAATAATATTTAAATTTGTTATCCATTAGATGCTGGTAAAAATAATTTAATTTTTTTTTATTTTATTCATAATATTTGGTTTTTTATCTTTTTCAAATAATATATACCTGATGGGTGTAAATTTTTTTTTATAAAATATATATTTACTATATGAAGTCTCATAAAGTTTTATAATTTAATGGACTTTGAAAAAATGACTAAATTAGGTTATGTTTTCATTAGGTGTGGTGTTTATTGAAATGATATCAACAAATTTAAATTAATTAAAAAGGAAAATAAAGTAAATTTATTTGGGTATACAAGATAATATAGGAATTTTCATTAAATTAAGTGTAAATTGAAGAAACTCATAGATTGATTGTTTGATTTTGATGATATTGAAACATTAAAAACAATCACATGTATGAAATTCTTGGGTTGGTTCATAACCCCATTGATATTGCAACCTTGCCTTGAATTTTAAAACATATATATATTAATTCAAAAAAAATTTAACATAATTATAGAATTGGGATCATATTTTATCTCATAGATAAGTAAAATAAAATCTAGTTGAATCAAAGAATACATTAGTTTTATTTTTACCCATATAAGTTTTCATATCATATCAAAAGTGGTCTAAAATTCCATTAAAAATAAATATTAATATGTAATTGCTAATTCAATATATTTCATAATAAATTTAGTCATTTAATAAAAGATATAGTTCTATTTAATTAAGACAATTTATATTAAAATGATCGATTAATGTCTTATTATAACTATATAATTTATATAAATTTAGATATTATTTTTAGAAATCATTGTTTTTATATTAATACAGGATTTCCTTTTTAAAATGGATGTAAATTTTTTAATTTATTAGCATATTATTTTTATAATATATTTCATTGAATTTATTAGGAAATTTTTTTAATTAAATATATTTGGATGGATAGTGAATCTATTGGGGTGGGGAGAAGTAATATACAATGAAGTGTTTCGTATTATTTAATTACTATATTTTATAATACATGGAATATAATAATTATATAATTTTATAACATTAAATATAATGAACATATGCTTTAATATTATAAATAAATAAGATTTATTAAAAAATGATGATGTTTTTAAATAAAGTTCATTTATTTTCCAAAATAAATTTTTTATTGATACTTTATTCTAAATTGAATAATAGCTAAAAAATTGATTTATGCATTCCAATTATATGAATAATGAGAAATTATAAATAAGTATTGAGTTTAAAATGGGGATGTAATGTTTTTATTTCATATTTTCTTTTTTTAATACCATTTAAAGGGGTGGTATAATCTGAAGAATTATTGATTTATTGTTTCCTTATAATTGATTTCAAATATGTATATACGTATCTTTTAAACATAATTTTTCATGACATCCTAATATAAAGGGATTCTCAAACATAATTTTTTTTATAATGATTCAACATTTGTTGAAAATAACTAATTTATTTATTTAAATTTTTTTATTAATTTATTTATTCTATGTATAATTTTTAAAAAATTGAATTTTTTTACATTGTATCATGTTCTAATGTGTTGTTTATAGGTCATAAATTCAAACCATGTAATAGTATTTCTAGGTAGTTTTAGATGAATGGACTTGTAACTGGTACAAAAGACATTTCTTTTGACCAATGATTAATTATATGTATCCTAAAAATTAAATTATTGTTAAGAAACATTTAATAGATTAATTTAATTATTTAATGATTTTTAATATCGATGTTATTTGATATTTAACAATAGTAGGTTAATTAAAATCAAAATTTGAATTTTTCAAATGTTGAGAAAATAAATTATGATTTATTATTAATATTATATATTATTATTATTAAAATTTAATGGAATTATTTAGTTAATTTTATTATTACTACTGATATTAAAAAATTGGTTATCCAATTTTAATAATGATGATATAAATTAATGTTTATATGATTTTTTATTAAATGGGAAATATTTAAAAATTACATTATATACACATTTTAATTTATTATGGGTAAGGGATTTTATGTGTTTTACAATATTTTTCCCTCCCCATTCACTATACATAACTAGGGATGTGATGAAAACTGTCCATCTTCATCCATGTGAGGCCATGAAATGTGTATTTGAGAAAGGCATTTCCTATAATTTCAGCCCCTCTCATATATTTTTTATTCTTCATAATTCTCTTATTCAATTTCCCAATCCGTTAATTGGTTTTATTTATCTAGGGTCCCTAGGTTTTTGGACATTGTCTTTTTTCCGATAAAATTCCCAATTCCTAGTTGGTTTTTGTTGATTATGGTAAGGATAATCAACTAAATGTGCCCAATTACCCATTATAGGTCAGGTAATTGTCAAAAGACCAAACATGTGAGTGTTCATCATTGTCAAAATAAAAATATTTTCTATTTTGGGAGTATAAAATAAAATAATTTATTTTTCATGAATTTATAAGTGACTATGTGTGATGTTATATTAATGATAATTACTGGATGTGAGTGGGTGTTCTATTATGGACATACATATGGCAGTTGAGTTCCATATCCAACATTATCCGTAGATAATGATGCACTCTCTATCTTAAATCAATTTTGAAAATTTCAGAATAAATTTAAATTTATTAATCTCTTTTATGATATGCTAAATTATAATTTTTTAATATTATTACTTAATAAATATAATATATTTAATTTATGTATAAAATTTAATCACATATAGTATTATAATTTTACTGGACAAAGTAAAATAATTTGTTGTTTACTATTAACAGTTTTATTTATCAATACTTTATTGAATTATATTAAAATTATTTCCATGTATTTGGATATATATTTTGTGATAACAAGTATCCATTGTCTATTTATTTTTATGTTTATGAATTTAATTTATTTTAATTTATAACAAAATTATTTCCTCATTCATTTGATTGAAAGATATATATATATATATATATTGTTAACCATTATACTTGGTTATTTATGTGTCATGTGTCAACAAAAAGTGGATTTTTTTCTTTTTAGAGAGTTACTGATACTGTGATTTGGAATTTTATTTGACCTATTATAATATTGTCAATGTTTTGAAACCTCATTGTTATGTTGTGACTGTTGGACACCAATAAATATTTCTCCACTATTTGGACTATATAATGTACAGTATGAGGATGAAACCAATATTTTATGAGATCTTGGACGTGCAGTGAGTGGATTAAATAAAACATGCAATGGTAAGGCACTCCCATTTTGAATAATTAATTTTCTTTTTCTTCCAGACAACTATCCCATAAAAATTAATTTTATAAAAAATAGGACAACAATATCATATCCCATCAACCATTCTAACTAGTGGTAATGACTGATGGAAATTCCCAATCAACAAAAAATGTAAATTAGTTCATGAGAATCGTAGAAATTGTCTTACGAATGGTTTCACCTAAAAATCATTAGTACACACATAATAGAATTAATCATGAAAGTCTATCATTACTAATATATAATATGGATTTACATGCATGGTAAAAAAATTATTTTGAAAAAAACTATTCCAATGATATCGCAACTATGGAGAAATAATAATGATTTATCAATATAATATAAAAAACAATACCGAGGTAAGATTCCAAAATATATGATGGCTGAGATATAAAATGTAAACAAGAATTAAGTCAAATAATAGAAACACCATAATACACTTTTGATGATCTCCCTTTGAACCCATGCCACCATCTAACATCATCATCAACACCACTTGATGCGTGAAAATATAGAAAAATATGATTTTCATAAAACTAAATAATATAGAATTAAACAATTAATACCCCAGTATATCTACTAACACTGAGTGGTAGATGCAGCATTTGAAGAGAAACCTACCATGTAGGACATCCATAAGGGAAACCTCTATGTGATTCAATTCAGAATGAATTTCGTCAATAATGGTATGGAAACTTATTTTTAACAAGATAACACTTTTATAATTTTATATAAAAAAAGTAAAATTACAAAACTATAACATTCCATTTTCAAAAAAAAGTTAATTCGGATGAAGTACAACAAATCCATAAAACCCACTAAAACTCCACAATAAAATCATATTTTACAACTGTTATACCATGAATCATTTATAATATAGATAAAATATATACGTTATCAGTTCATTTAAAAAAATAATTTGAAAACCCCTTTTTAAAATAATAACATGGGGAATGAAATAAAAGAATAAGGTTTACACATATAGAAATTTGATGAATAAAGTAATTTTTAAAACAAACCCTATAAAAATAAAAACATCATAAAAGTGAATTAATTAGAATATACATCCACTGATGTAGATGAAAGATCATACTTATGAATCAATAGTAACATCCACTCAATAATTGAAAATGAACTAAAATCATTGGAGAAACACTTTGAATGTAATGTTAAGGTACATTACAATCCTTATATTGTTTTTGAACAAACTGATAATAAATAACATCTATTAAGCCACTTGGGTTAGATATCAATATTACCTGAATAATAATCACATCTAAATTTATTCAAAACACTCTAGATTAGTATGTCACGTTATTGTGGAATGTAACATTCTTGAATTCATATCATTACTATATTAGTGTCATAATTCAATGTTGGGGACAATGTGGCATTAATTAGTAGTAATCATAAAATATCATTTCCAATTACCCCGAGGTTCGCATTATTAACCAATATATGGTGTGTAAAAAAACTATAAAAACACTTATATAATTCATTACAATACAAAAAAAAAATTCACCTCTTAACAATGAATCCAATTATGAAAACATCCCCTTTCACATTAATGTGCAAAACATCCCATATATTGATCAAACTAAAACATAGTAATAATCCACAGAATCATTTCATCTAATTTTCATAAAATGTAAATGGGTAACATAAAGAATCAATAATTACTAAAACATAAAATTTAAATTACATTTTCTAATATTGTTCAATAAATAATTAATTTATATATAAGATATAAATATCCTCTTTAAAAAAGCACAACTAAATAGTAAATTAGATAACTATAAAATTAAATTTATATGTTATTATTATTTTATGATATCTAATATACACAACTTATAATTAGAAAATTATCACATATATCATCACATATTGAAAATAAAAAAACCCAAATGATTGAATAAAAAAGATGCTAACAAAATATCACCCATTCTCAGTTACAATGGACTCCAATTTCATGGAGTCAATTTAATTATTATGTGAGGTAAAACAATTGTCTTATATAATTGAAAAAATAAAATGTTATTAATTATCAATGGAATCCCATTGAATAATTTTAACCATGATGTATAACAGTTTTCATTTAATAAATTTTTTTTGAATGTATCTGCAATTTTTTTAAACTATATAAAATTTTATTCTAATTTATTTCAACATAAAATCTACCCAAGAGTGGAACACATTTGTATTGTTATTTTAAAAATAAATAATTAAATAGAATTTATCTATTGAAATGGTTTTAAAAACAATTTATGATAATGAATGTCAACATAATATAATTTTATAGGGACACACGTTTAGGGACTGTGGAAACATATCACCTTCAATAATAAATGTTGGATTACTTCTCAGAATGAGCATCACATTCTCTATGAACCAAAAATCCATATTCGATACAATAATCATCACATAGGATTTCACCATCATGACCCCCTTATAAAAAATAACATTAATTTTTAATAAGATATGAACATAATAAAGAAAAAAATATATAAGCTAAATTAATCATTATCAAAAAAAAATATTATTTCTAGAATCTGAGGCGGCGGAAATGACAGTCGATCTTATGGTTCTATGCTACCATCATCATACAATTGGTGAGAAAAAGACCCTTTTTCCAATTTTATAGGTACAAAAAATGAGTTTCATGATATTAAAAAAATCATCAGACCACATAATTTGTCCTCAAAGTATACAAAACATTTCAACCCATAGTATGACAAGAACATGATCACATTGTTTATTTCTATTATTTGGCTGCACGGTTATGAAATCCATGATACAACTATGAGATGATCATGAGATAATCATAGTTTATACAAAAATTAATAAAATAACACTTTATAATCCATATTAAAATCATGTTTAGCATATTAAAATGTATTTTAGTACTCACATAGTTACAAAAATTAAAACACCTTAAAAAATAAAAATATCAAATTGGTAATCCTTCTAATATCATGATTTTTTTAAATACAATATTTTAAAATGTGATATTTTATTTTTATAATTATCAAAACCATATTATATCATTCAAAAAAATTTCAATTATGGGTAAAAAGATTAAAGATTATCACCTACATAGAAAAATCATGGAACGAGGGACACAAGAATAAACAATGATCGGACAATTCAAATCCATAAAACCCCACACAAAACAAGATTTGGTATATCAACCAATGACAACTAAACATATTTAAATGAAATTAAAATAGTTGATACCTATTAAGAGATGTATTATTTTTAAATATTTAATGTTTTTTCATTAGTAATAATCCTCTCTATTCTAGATAAGTCTACATTAATGATTTTATTTTAGTACTTTTATAAATAGAGTTAACAATTTCCAAATGGAAATAATATTGATTTTTAATGTTTTCATGAATTTAAATAATTTATTTTGATATAATAAATTGATATTTTATCCCAAAATATCATTTTTAATGGAATATAATTATAATTAATTGATCATGGCTTATTGATAGGGTTATTTTTTCAACGGATACACTATGAATGCTTTTTAATGGGTATAACCATAAAATTGAAAAAGGACCTATGGGAATTACTTAGAAACATAGTAAGAATTTTTCATTCTTATATAATAATACATTTATATCAAAAATATTTGAAGTAACAATTGTATGAAATCACTATGATCCATCATATGACTTTTGAGTTGGATGGGAAATATAAATGCATTAAAAACCTTACTTCATCGAAGGACATGCACTACGTCAGACATTAATGGGTATGATTATAAGACATCATTGTAATAAGATAATATCTAATCCCTAATTAGTGTCTTAATTTAAAGGAATTTATATCATAAACATTCATCTTTTAGGGGACCATACAACATTGATATTTGTCAAAAATTTGGTTATGGGTTGTAAATAATTAAAGGGAAAATGATTGTTTGGAAGCAGTGTCAAGGGAATCATCTCCATAGACTAATGTAATATTTGTTTCCATATAGTTCACTTATATAAGTACAAAAATGTCACTATGTAATACTCATGTACACACACATGAACTGTGTAATGTTATTAAGAAAGATTGATAATGGTATTTTCATAGATCTAGGAATCCTATAATGGTTATAAGAAATATATTTCCATTTGAATGGAAGTCCAAAAAAGATATGTATGGTTCATAGAAAGGATTTATAAGTGGAAATAAGTGGTCCAACAACTATGTAATATAACATCACTACGGAATTGATCTATAATAGTTTTGTTCCATATTTCACATAATAAATAAATTACCAAAATGATTATATTTATGATCTTCTAAATGATTTATAAAAATTCAGAATCTAATAAAAAATAATTAACATTAATCTTATCTAACCATATCTATAATGAGTGCTCTTGAGATTATATATTGTAATCATTAAAATAGAACAAAAATATCATGGATTGAATTATATTACAAATAAATTAAGAGGTTTGATCATAATGTGATGTGGACCCTGGATCTTAACAGGTGAAGGAATCTATGAAGATGAGGATGGGTACTAAATGTTAGATATATTTTTTACATAATAAAATCATTAATTGGGTGTGTTATGGTTATGGCATTCATATATGGTGTATTTTTTATGAAGAATATTTTATTTTCACTATCATTATATAAGAAGAAGAAGGTCCACTCAAAGGAGTGTGATTGGAAGAGCTAATGATACTAAATTTCCAGATTATCTTATTTTCATTTTCTATGTCAAATATAGATATGGACACCTCGGCCATAGTGTTCATGGAATGTAGATTAATCGCATTGGCTATTAATGTATGCTTGTTTTTAAAGATTAACAAAAAAATCTCATTTATCTAGAAGTAAAACTAATTAATTAAAATATATATATTAATTTATAAATTTTCAATTTCTTCTTCTCTAAATTGGAATTTGAAATTAAAATCTATTATGTATTACTTCACTACAAATGTTGGTAAGCAGTGGGTTGATCAAAGAGTTATTAGAAATATTTGATAACTAAGAAATGAAATATTATGGGATACTATTATTACATTATTTGAATAATAAATTACTAGGTGTGGGTGATTGGTAATATTTTATTTTAATAAATAATGAGAAATATCATATGAAAAAAATTACAATGACATAATAGTAGACTGAAGGGATAATTAGTGGTTAGAAAACTCTCAATAACACTGATTCTAAAACAAATACAATTTTTGAATTCTTAAAATCAAGTCATCAATAATTTTTACACACCCTAATCCCTCAAAACAATGTAAAAGAAAACCCATTAGACTTCCCATTATATATAAAACATAATACTCTCAATGGATAAGTTAATTTATTTACCCCACATTGTTTCATATAAGCCCTATGAATAGAACCTCAATAACATGATGTTTTTATGGATAGGTCGGTGTTGTGTTTTATTATACATGTAAATTATTTTGATAAATTTATAGATATAGTTTATATCATATTTTACTTTTACCTATGTGTTTAAATAACAATTATAGAATGAATTTGGAATATAAGGATCACTGGTCAAGTGGAATGGGAGTTTTTCATTATTTAATCGATGGATTTTTTATTTTAGTATTCTTCATCCAGTAGAGTCATTTTAAATAGTAGATATGTGAATGTTCATTTATCTAAATGAAATTTTAATCTGATTTATTATTATGATCCTAACATTATCGATATTATATAGATATTATAAAGGAATAGTTAGAATTATTGATAGAATATAATCAAAATCATTTAACAATTACATATATTTCTTGGATTCCAATGAGGGGATCCCAAATAACATTTTATGGAATTTGTGGAGGAATATATTAACATCAAACCTAAGGTTTTATTATATGATAGGATTATGTTGAAGAAAATTTAAATATCAATAAAATTATTTTATAACGGGTTCCCATATATATTTCGTACAAAAAAATCACCATAAAGGATGAAAATAAAAAAATTTCTACATAAATACATTAGTTCTCCTGGTGCACATATCTATCAAATGTTACCTTCAGAACATGCACCTAAGTATAAAAATTATATATGAATTTTTGGATATATTCAATAATTGACATCACCCTTCCCACATTAACAACTCAAATACCATAATGTCTAGTTATTCATTTACCAATGATTTATAGAAAATGACCATAACTGAATTGATGCTTCCTATAGAGGGGAACTAATTCATAAGTCACAAAATGATTCTTGATAGGAGGTAGATGGGATATAAATAAAACTCACAATAGTTCACCATAAAATTGAAATTGATAGGAGTGCTTGAGATAGAATTCTCTAATACATTATTACTTAAAAAACCATAACAATTAGAATCTCTTATAACACATTTAATGTTATAAAATGCTCGGGAAATGTCAACATCCACACAACCAAATAAAATTATTGTTTTTTGATTCCCTGTATAATTTCAGATGTAAATCAATTCTAGTGATTTTAATATTGTATTTCATGTACATGTTTAAATACTTGAAACAACAAAAAAAGATAAAAAATATTGACTGATTATTTTAATTTGAAATATCAATTTAAAAACCTACTTCCTTGGAGGCCATCTTTATTGTGGTATTTTCAGTAGCCTTTATATAACCAATCCTATTAATGGAATTCTTCATAACCATATTCAAACTATAAATAAAGGGAAATCTAAAAAACATCATATATGATATAATAAATCTATTTTTGGAGTCTCAAAAAAATTAAATATCTACCCTTGGAATAAAATAATGAAATACTGAATGAGATTCAAGGGTTGTTAATCTAGATCATATCCAAAATTAATTACATGAAAAAACAAGGATTATGTAAACACACTATCCAGTCAATTCAATTCACAATGTTCATTGATATTTATATGTCTTTATTGAGTTGAATGTAGGATGAAATAATTGAATAATCATCACAGGGAGATGAATTTAGTGTTGAAAGCCCTTGTAAAATAAAAATATTTTTATTGAAAATGAAGATTAAAAGGAAAAACCTATGGAGGCACCCAAAATGATGAATGAAAATTAAAATTCAAAGATGGAATGCAAATATATTAAACAACCGTATATTAATTCTATAATAACCAAATCAAAAAATATGAATAAGATTATTTAAAAGAGGGTTTCATTAATAAATTCAAGGGAGATGAGATCAACATCCTTTTTTAGGAGGCCATTCACCAAATCCCAGAGTATGTATGATTTCTCCTAGAAATTTTTACCAAGAATAAAAGACATAACAGACTTGAATAGGTAGTCATGAAATGAATGTTTTTCTCTTAAACCCCTAACTATAAAGGAAATTTAATCACCCATTCACTTTTATTTTATATTGTCCAATAAGAGAACTGACATTTTGTAATATATTATATCTTCTCAAATAATCAAATAATGTGTTGTCTTTCTTATTATTTCATCTCCATATATATAATGACTTAATCTGGCTAGTATGGTTTATCATCTAGCCAACTAATCTGTTGATAACACTATTAGAGTTTTTGTATAATTTCTGGTAGTAATTATTTGAATTTTTTTCCATACCGAATTTTATATCCTAAAATTTGACTTAATATTTGTAAAACTCGTTTCAATAGAATTATTAATATATCATTTCCTAAAACAATAAAAACATAAAAAGTGATATTATATTCACAAATTCAATGTATTTTTTAGGGTGATAGTGAACATTAGATTTTTAGAGTCAATGAACTACCCCCAAGATATCAATTCCATTTTCACACTAAAACATTCTGAAAATGATTTTTTAAGAGGATATTGAAATGTCTCTTGAAATAATTCTATATATATAATTCTAAGAATTAATTTATTACTCTGATAAACTACTCTAAAAAATTTACTATGTCAATAATTTATTTTATGTGGTGGATTGTTAGAGAAAATATGTGAGGAATGATATCATGGTTTACTCAAATCTTCCATGGATATTGTGGAATTACATGTAAATGTCAATATCATCGAGAGTAATAAATTAAAAAATCTCTAAATCTCAAAACTATAATTTAACAATCATAATTTCATTCTAACATGAAAAATTATTTTCCTAAAAAACCTAAAAACACTTATTCATAATATCGAATTATTTGAAACCCTATCAAGAGTTTCAATATCTTTAAATTAAAATAAAATAATACAAACTAAATAGTATATAAATTAGGATACATTAGGGAATTATTCTTCTAACATATATTTATAGTAAATTTTAAAAATGTTGGTTTATATTACTTAGATAATCAAAATGGAGGCTCAGCCTGACCCTCTTATTAGTTATAGAAAATTATGGTAATGATTTTTTAGAGCTAGAATCTCATTCACATTTTCATAATATGAAAAGATGAGTCCTATTAAAATTATTCCAATTTTAACTAGATGTACCATTAAACATAATTAAAAAATTGAGTTATTTCACTCTATGATTCATTAATATTTGAATGGACTATAATGATAATAATATATTAAATCATGTGACCAAAAAGGAACTTTTTGCAATCTCTTTTATAGATAAAATATAATATAGGATTGTTGGGAATAAAGTTATGATATAATTGATGGATTTTCTTGTACATTAAAAGTATAACAGATCTATAATTCCAAAAGATAACTAAAATAACCATCCCCTATAGTATTTTATTAATAATGAATTCTCATGGGTTATTTCAATTCCCAAGGTCATTTTCACTATTACTTAGTAATATTTTTTTGATTGAAATCTATATGGAGATATTTCATCATGATTTTACTCTTTGGGGATTCTTTGAAATTTTTATTTATAATATTTAATAGAAATTAATAAAATAATTGAGAAAGCATAGTTTTGATATTTGAAAATTTTCATTTCATTAATGATAAAATAAATTTTTTATTCAACATAATTTCTAATCATGTTATTGATGTATTGAATGATAGGATTGATATCATTCACACACTACAATACCCGACCAAAAATATACACATAATTATTTCTACAGTTCATACTAGAATTTATTGTAGCTTTATTTAAAATTCTCAAAAAATTGTGTTACCATTAAATATGCTTCTAAAAAATAGGATGTATGTTTTATTTTTTATTTTATGTAGGTCTGTTCTTTTAAAATATTTAAGAGAAAATAATAAATTACCTTTTAATATTTCCACCTAATTAGAACCCACCAATTAAAGTGTTGTGTGATGCCTCAAACAAAATCGTCTAATTATTCTTGTCCAAAATATTGTTAGTCTATAACATGGGATATACTGAACAAAATAAAATATAGACACATATTATGTAAAATACAAATTTATGGAGAAGTAATTTTTTTCTTTTTTTAATATAAGTTATATTTAAACAAGTTCTATTAGTAACTAACGTACTATATTTTTCTGACCATGTTGAACTATGTTATTTGAGAATTAAATATGAATAAAAAATGATCATTTTTATATGAATGTATTTGTTTCATGGTTTCAAATTATAGATTAGTTATTGTATATGATATAATAATTTAGAAGAAAATCACATAATTTTTATTCCCCATAATGTTTATGAATGAAACCCATCCATGACCCCATAAATGATTTCATAATTTCTGAGTAGTTCTATGATTTATTCATATGTTATTAGTATCCTAAAAAAATGTCTTACTTTGAAATATAAAAGTAACCTCATTCATTACTAAACATCAATCACATTTGTTGATATCATAGTTGAGGTTTTATGAGTGGATATATCTATATTTAAGATTTATTTGGGATGATAATTGGATTAATAGATGAATCATCATAGAAGAGGTTATTTAATTGCTTTAATTTTTTATGAACATACAGTTGAGGGATCTATTGAACCTCAATGAATAACAATAATGTTTTTAGATTCTGTCTTGTTTTGAAAATTATTTTTTAAAAGATCTTGTCTATTTAAAATCATATTCATATTAAGAAGTTATTTTTATAGATTCAATAATATAAGAAATACCCCAATAAAGATTAATTTTTTGGATGTATTAGATTATTATATAATCCATTCATATTGTTTATTTAATGTATCCTTTGGATTTTCCAATATTCAATTACAAGTATAATTTTTTTGTATGGAATAAAGAAAAACCAAACCTAATAGAATACTACATTTGGGTTGTTGTGTTTTTGAAATATGTTATAATATTGATAGTATAATGATCCTATAGATATAATTTGTGTTCAAGACATAGAAATATATAACCTGAATATGGAAGTCCTGATGAAATTTCATGGAGTGTACCAAAAAACGTATACTTATTTCCACTTTTACTATAATGGTTAGGCTAAGGTCTCCAATATATAAGTCATTTTTTTGGAAATGACCATGAATCATAAAAATAAGTACTAGACTAATAATCAAGAAGATTAAAGTGGGAATTTAAGGATTCCTTTTGGAAAAAGGAAACTCCCTTTATAAAATTATTTTAAGAAGTAATTTTAACCAATAGGTTATGTTATACCACAAATTCTACTCAAATTTGAAGATTTTGAACGATGATTTGGTAATAATAGAGATACAAGGATGATTAAAATGATAGATATATATAATTTAAAGGGATAATCTTATAATAATTCATAAATTTATAATGAATTGTATAGATCATTCAACGATAGACTAATTCATAAAATATTATTTGAATGGAAGAAAGTATTTTTTTTATTTTGTTACATAGTGAACCATATACCCACTATGAATCATTCCAAGAAGACATGAAAATTTATAGTGCTTAATAAAATTCTATTTACGGAATTTTTAATCAAAATAGATGAATTGGAGCAATTCTTCAAATAGAATGGAAACGAAATATAGTATTTTCAAATTGATTTTTGTAAGGATCAAATATAAGAGTGTAAACTCATTCATATTATTTTTGAACAAATTTCTAAATGGTTTAATCTTTCAATCACTCTTTTCTAGATACATCATTACTTTATGTTTATTATTCATAGAAATTAATAGAAATATTGATTGGAATAAATGTATTATATTATTATTTAATAGAGAAAATGAAACATATGATGTTTATGAATATTTTAAATTTAATTTTATATTTTAATAAAATTTTGATGTCATAAAAAAGAAATAAATGTGATCTTAAATATTTTCTAGTTATTTCTAAATAATACTTCATGTTGCTTTTTTCATTTTTAGATCATGTTAGTCATTTTTGATAAGAAAACCCCATCTTCTGAGTTTTAATTCAATGGAATTAATACCATGAATGTGATTATGAATGTCTTTTATATGTAAATTTTGTGAATTTATGATAATTGGATGAAATTTATAATCAACATCATGATGTTTTTTTCATATAAACTAGAAAACTGTTTTAAATGTAAAAATGTCATGGTGGAATAAAAAAATAACATGAGTATAATGTAATAATGATTTAAATTCTATCTTACCTACACATGGGACTTATTAATGGTATATGAATCCACCCAAAAAAAATTTTATATTTCAAATTAAATTTATAAATCAAGACTTTGAGAAATTATCCAAAACCCTTCGAAAATATAAATTATCACATTGGTTCACATTATAGAAATAAAATAATTGTTAGAGGGAACTATGATCCATATTACAATTAATTATATCTACACATTAACTATAAAAATTATTCCTGATGGATAAATATTATATGATATTGGTTTTTTCCATGGATTAGCTTCAAACATCGAATATGTTCTTTTATCTTTCAAGGATTGTAAATTTCAATTAGTTCAAACTTAAAATGGCATTGGAAATATTTATGGAATTGTAAATATGGATATATAAGGTGAAGATTATATATTTAATTATTTCAACTAAGGACTATTTTAATTAAAATCTTTGAATGTATAATTGTTAATAATTTTATGGGAAGGGACATAAAATCATATAGTAGGAATAATAATTAATATTTTTAATGAGTTAATTCTTTTATTTTTCTCTAGAATGATTTTTTATTTCTGGGTTGGATAATTATTTATAAAAACAATGCGATCCATTATTGATTCAGATAATTTAATATTTTATGAGTTGGTGTTTGATGATTTTTAAATTATAAAATTGTAATTAGTTTATTCTTAAAAATGATCTGATAATTTATAATACATAATTATTTTATAATATCTATATTTTAAATAATTCTATGTTTGATAGAATATGGCATAAAAATCACTAAAAAATGGAAATGAATGACATGAGATATATTATTAATCAAATTAAATCTCTTTGACATCGCCATTATATTTATATGTATGCATTATAATATCATAATGGTGAAATATATAAAAAATATTTACTTATCAAGATGAATATCAAAACTAAATTTATTTTATTTTGTTATAAATGATGATACATTCTTCTGAAGGTATCAGATATATTTTATATGAAATTTTTTTAAATGCAATTTTTTCTATAAATATATTATAATAATAAATATATGAAAATTATTATAATGAAATGAGATGGCTATATATCGAATAAAATGAATTAATTTTTTTTAATTTTGTTTATTAGCATACAAATGTGGAAATTTCCTATTATTCTTTGAAAATATTTTTTCTTATTGAATAGTTTTATTGGACTTTGTTCATTTATTATATAATTAATTTAAATAAATTTTAGTTGTTTTATTCTATAATGTATGAGCCATTTTTAAAATTTTCATATCAAACCAGATACTTTGATAAATTTGTAGTTTTATTCTGAAAAGTTTGATTTGAGAGTAAATAGTAAGAAATTTCGATTTTTCCAAAAATAATATTTCATTTATATACATATTTTTACATAATAATTTAATTACATTGTAATTTTAGTTTTACTTATATTTAATCCAATTTAAAAAACCAAAACTAATTCTATTATAATCAAAATTATACAATAGTTTTTCTGAAAATCCTTGTAATTTTTTTGAGAACATTTTTTATAAACAATCATTACAATTTGTGATATATAATAATTTTAATTTACTGTAAATTTAAAAATTAAATCAAGAAAGATTCATTTTATATTTGGAACTAGTTGGTTCATATATATATATAAGGTTATTTTTTTGTTAGAGTGAAGAAAACCAAGGTTAATTTTCTGTCATCCTGATAATTGGTACAACATAAATAATTAACAAACAATATATGAGACAAATCCTCAAAATAATTAAAAACTGATGTTTATTTTATTATATGATTATAGTTATCCTATAAGCATCCTATATTTGAAAATATTTCTTTTGTTTTCCACATACATTTGATTACATCTATTAAATTATTTTCTACTAAGAGTTATTATAAATGTCACTCAGTATCACTTATAATGTTGTATTGATATTGATTTATATAAAAAGGATATATTAATGGATGTAGACTCAAAATTTTTTGGATATAGTATCGACATGGGTTTTTCCCCTTTCAGACTTTTTTAATATTCCAACGAATATTTCCAGAGCTAAGCATGTAGACGGCATGCAATTCCAAGCCCCGGTGTACCGAGAATTAATTTTTTAAAAATATTAATTATTTTTATACTATTCACATGGCAGGGTTATGTTTTCTCCTAAACGGAAGCATAGATCATAAATTTGATGGCACCGTTGCGTAAGGAGCATGTCGTTTACCCTAGGCGGGGTGTAAACATTGCAGGTGCGGGCCTGTTGTGGAAAAAGCTACCAAGGGAATTTTTGTAAATAAATAGACATGTTTTTTTAGATTCGACTTGAATGACTCACGAACAGAGTATTAGATCACAATTCTGTGCAAGTCTTTCTGTTCATAATGCTACGTTTAAACTATAGGTGACCTCATCTTCTCTACGTCGGAAAGTTTCCTCTGAGGCAGGGACGAGTGTTGAGTTAATTGGTTTATTTAAATAAATAAATAAATATAAACTCCCCCCCCCCCTCTCCTTCCTCTATGAAACAATGTGCCCCTCCACCTTCCTCCTTCATTATTCACCGACGATCCACTAAATCGGGCAAACAAAGCGCCCACGAGTTCGGATCTTTACAGCAGACACACCTAGATCGACCAACGACAGCAACAGAGCACGCAAAGCATATGCGATCCGCCAAAAGGTAGGCTGTTTTATTTTTAAAATCCCATATCCTTTTTATCCATTTTTGTCTTCAAATAATTATATGGGTTGTGTAGTTTGGGTCCTGAGAATTCTGAAACATGTTTCATATCAAAATTTGGAGCACCGGGGTGTTCATGGTGTCTCCCGGAATATTACTGGCAGTAAACCAGGTTTTTATTGGCAGCAATGGTGGTGTTCAGTGATGGCGGATGCAGTGGAGTGGTTGCACACTAGATTCTGGTAGGCGGCGGTGGTCCGCTCATATAAGGCCATGGCCTTAAACATTAATTAATACTGAATTAAATGAATAATTCACATTGAGGATCTTTTTAGGTTTAGAGTTTTAGAGAATTAGGACATAATTATTACATCTCAAAAGATTACAAAGTAGACACTTATACTAAGATTCCATAAAATAAAAACTCTTAAAAAGAAACATTTCTAGTTCCATGTTTTATATAGCATGACTTTCCCTTGATCCCATCCTTGACCCTATTCCACATTAAGTCCTGTGAAAAACATTTTAAAAAAACATGGGGTGTTCATAAAAAGCTCAGTAAGGGATACAAAAAGAATGAAAACTGTTAGTTTTTCAAACATCAAGTAAACCATGTATAACTTTATCAATGTAATACCTTCACCTTCATGAAGTAGTAAAAACTCTTCACAGAATAAAATATCATTACTTACCTTTTTGTATCCAAAGGATTACCATAAAACCCATATAAATAACACATAACATATAAAGGTAACTTGGGACATAAACATACTTTAGTGGAATAACCATACGGTCAACTTCCACACATATCACTTAATGGGATAGCCCTATGGCCAACTTCCATACATACTTAATGGAATATCCATATGGCCGACTTCCATACCCAATGCATTGGAGGTTATAACGTAACCACCTGTCCTGGTATTCACGGCACCACCCGTCATATGGTCTATCACATAACCACCCATCAAATGTCCAAGTACCAATATAAAATCATAAAACATAAAACCAATATAAAGGAATGATTATATTTCCACATTTCAATCACAATATATAATTTAAATATATTGACACAATATAATCCTTAATCAAAACCATTTTCAATACCGAAATACTTAAAAGAGTATAAGGTATTTATTTTATTTTAAAAACATTACGGCTTGTTGAGGAAGCCAAGGACCAAATAATACTCGTGGTGGCAGAAAAGGACGTTGTCACCGCGTACATTAAAAAAGCATTCCTTTTTGTCATTTAGTAAAACTCTTCGTACAAAAATATTCCTTTTGTATAAAATTAAAATTCAAAGGGTTTTATACACCATATAAAAGAAAGTTGTGTATAAAACGAAATATGCCTCAATGAAAGGAGATTGAGACGAAGTCCCTTACCTCGGGTCCGACTTGACTCGATCATTCTTTAATGTCCTGAATAGTAAACTTGAGTTAATTTTTATTTTCCTAAGAACCTATTTCAAGTACATTACTCCTTTTATATCACTTATTTCAATGTTATAAACATTATGTAACCATTTATGTTAATAATGTTTGTTTTGTCGATATTTGGTTCTTAAGTCGAAAGTGGACTTCTTACAATTACATGTCGTTTGTGTGGTCAAAGGTTCTTTATATCCAGAATGACATTACTGATTTGGATATCATATATATCATATATATCCAGCATATACATGTATTTCTAATATTAAATAATCATTTATAGGTATGAAATTAAATGCACCGTTCATGGAGACGGTAAGCCGTACGTACACATAAACGCTACTTTCATTTCTTTTCCATATTAATGGAATTAAAAATAAATGAGAGGTATGTATATTTTAATTACAGAATTATATTCATCATTTATATGTATCTTTCATCATATATATCCATTATATACATGTACTTATAATATTACATTATATTTGGGGATAAGAAATGTAATGCACCGTTCATGGAGACGGTAAGCCGTACGTACGCATGAACGCTACTTTCATTTCTATCTCATACTTTAATGGAAAGAAATAATAATGATATAGAGGTATATTATAGTTCCAATATAACATCTTATATAATAACTTTAAATCCATCCTTTATACGTCCCACATATGTTATTTAACGAATCAAATCACTTGGAGGGGGCGGTAGTCCGCACTTCCTTAAATGAAGATATCACGTTTACCCATAATGGAAACCATAAAGGTATGCCAAAAATTAAAAATACAAAAGCTTAAGTAAAACATAAACATATTATATATCATATATAAATATATTGTCATCTTAATGGCCACCTTTGAAGGTGTTAAAAGAATGTTGAACAATCGTCATTTCGGGAGGCAGCAATTTGCCATCCACGGAAACAGTATGTTCATTAACCATTAGATGTAGGTGTGTGTAAGTGTTGCTTGAATATTTCTAATAACAACATCCTAGTATATTTAGGATACTTTAGTTGTTACAAAAGAAAATAATAAAAAGAGTTTAGGGGGTTGGAGAATCAAAATAATACAAAAGGACTCAAAAGAAGGCATTACCATAAAATCGGGTAAGTCCCTTTGGTTTGAGCTCAAAGGCTTCCATGGGAAGACTTCTGCCCAAATTGAGGCTTCAAGGAGTAAGAGAGTGAAGTGGAGAGAAAAAATGGGAAGAGTTTGGCCGAGCCAATTTCTTTGGGTGTGTGGGTAAGGTGGTAGAGGTGGGGGCCTTTTATAAGAGGAGAGGAGGGGCACTCTTGTAAAGTTACAAAATGATACTTTATTTTCGAAAGAGTTTCAGATTTTATAGTTCCCACATTGATGTAATTCGAGGATAAGGTGATAAGGGTTCGAAATCCACCCATCCAATAGGTTTTTACCATGTGTAGGTCTTAGATTTTACATTATCTTTCAATTTTATTTAAATCCATTATTAATGAGGTAACCGCTGCATCATCATGATGTCATAAATAATTTAATTTATTTGATCTCTAAAAATTATAAAAAAAATATCATGATTTAGGAAGTATTTTTATATTTATAATGAATATTTATAGTAAAAAATATGACTTGTATAACCTCATGTAAAAATTGTTTTAGTAAAACATTTCATGTTTGTGTCATTTTTTACTTTAACATTTAATAAAAAGTTATTTATGTAATTTCCCCACCAAAGTGGCTCCATGGGGTCCGCAAGTTGACACATGGATTTTATTGCTCGGCCATGACACATATAATGAGGGTAGGAATGTTTCAATCTCATCTCATATTATTAAAACATTATTTTTACCTTAAACTACACTAATTACCTCTAATCGCGATTAAGAACTTAAGAGTTTCTATTCACCAAAAAATTATTTTAATCTCATTGAACAACATTTTACTTCATAATGACAACCATGTATGTTGAATTTTTGAAATTCAAAACACAGAAGTGGTAAAATTTCATTTAAACAAAAAATAAGTTTTTATAATTACTACTTAGTGGTTTCACTATTCATCAAAAATTGGAGTTTTTCAAAAAAATACCAAAAATTCACCCTAAGCTATATTTGATATTCCGAATTCAAAAATGAAGTCTATTTTAAAAAATTCAAAACATATAAGTCACAATTAAATAATATAATAATTAATTCCCACTTTCATGACAAATAGCGTGTTTTTATGAAACAATAAGTATCAAAAGATTGACACAAGTTTAAGTCCGATTTCAAAGTGAAATTAATTCCAATGACCACTATTGGATTTAATGGAAAAAATATTTTCTAATTTCACTTTAAAAAAAATTCCAATGATAATCTAATCATATAAATAAATTAGATAAAAAAGTGCTTTTGAATTAAAATACAACATTTTACACTATTCCTTAAAAAAATTAACTTTATCGGAAAGATACCAAAAATTTACACAAAGTAAATTTTGATGTCCTGATTCTAAAGAAGAGTTATATTTGGTCCAATAGAATTTATAATATTGATCAAAACTATATTTACTGATGGTTCACCATCAAAAGGTGATAAGTGAACCTTTAGTGAAAATTAGGGGATAAATGCCTAAAATTGAATTCTTTCCGTATTATAAGCCTTTATCTTTTATTGGATAAATTTAAAAACATTTAAAAACATATATAATCATATTTTAGTTATTTCTATCCATTCCCGCAAATACAATGGCTACATGTTAACTACCATTTAAAATAATATCATTATATTACTAGTGTGCAATGTAAGTTTTCAAAGGAACTCATCGTTGCGTATAGGGTACGCTATCGAACATAGCAACCCCTTTAAAGTAAAATTACTATTTAATTCGTAAATATTAATAAATACAAAAATGTTTTATTCATTATTTAACTGGGATGTTACATCCTTCCCCCCTTTTGGGAATTGCGTCCTCACAATTTTATTCACTTATCAAAATAAGTGGGGGTATTTATCCCTCATAGCATTTTCAGATTCCCACGTTGCCTCTTCAACCGTATGGTTTTTCCACAAAACCTTTACCTATTGGATTACCTTATTTTACAACACTTTCTCTCTTCGGTCAAGAATCTGGACTGGTTGTTCTTCATAAGAGAGATTCTCTTCCAACTGAACTACCTCTGAGCACAAAACATTAGATGAATCTGGCATATACTTCCTCAACATCGAAACATGAAAAACATTGTATACCTGAGATAAACTCGTATGTAATGCCACTCTCTATGAAACTAATCCAACTCTCTCCAGAATTTCATATGGTCCAATGAACCTTGGACTCATCTTTCCTTTCTTACCAAATCACATCACACTTTTCCATGGAGAAACCTTGAGAAAAACATGATCACCTACCTCGAAAGATAGATCCTTCCTCCGGTTATCCGCATAAATATTCTACCTGCTCTGAGCTGTTCTCACGTGTTTTTGAATCAACTGAACCTTTTCTGCCATCTCTTCTATCAATTTGGGTCCCATCAGCTTCCTTTCACCAACTTCATCCCAAAATGATGGAGTTCGACACTGCTTCCCATATAATGCCTCAAATGGTGCCATCTGAATACTAGAATGAAAACTCTTATTATATGAAAACTCAAACAATGAATGATATTGGTCCCAACGTCAATGATAATCCATCAAAAAAACTCGTAGCATATCCTCGAAGGTCTGAATTGTTCGTTCTGACTGCCCATCTGATTAAGGATGAAAAGTTGTACTAAAATTTAATTCAGTACCCAACGACTTCTGAAGGCCTTTCCAAAGGTTAGAAGTAAATCTAGGATCACGGTCAGATACAACGGAGAGAGGAAATCCATGTAACTTGACTATCTCCTTAATATACAAACGGGAAAGTTGATCTAGGTAAAAATTATCTCGTATAGGAAGGAAATGAGCAGATTTAGTCAAGCGATCAACAATAACCCAGATTTCATTATTACCTCAAGATGTCTTTGGTAATCCCACAACAAAGTCCATGGATATATTCTCCCATTTCCACTCTGGCACTGGTAGAGGCTGAAGCATCCCTTTTGGTAACTGCCGCTCCGCTTTAACCTGCTGACAAGTCAAACACTTCACAGTAAAATCAGTAATATCTCTTTTCATTCCATCCCACCAGTAATACTCCCGCAGATCTCTGTACATCTTAGTACTGCCAGGATGAACAGAAAATGGGGAACTATGAGCCTCACATAACAACTCATTCCTCAACTGTGAATCACATGGCACACATAATCTCTTCCCAGACCTCAAAACACAATCACTATCAATGTTGAATTCAGGCAACTTACCTTTCTGAACCGGCTCTACCTTTTTCTGCAACTCACTGTCTTACTTCTGTGCTTTCTTGATTCTATCTGATAGAGAAGATCTCACTGATACCTGAAACAAAACAGAAGGACATCCTGCACCAACAACATCTATGCCAATGTTCATAAAATCAAAAACTAAAGGATCTCATTCCAAACGTATCATGGTTAATGAAGCATTACTTTTTCGACTCAAAGCATCAGCCACTTTATTTTATTTTCCCGAATGCTAGTGAATTGTACAATCATAATCCCTGATTAATTCCAGACATCTCCTCTGTCTCATGTTCAATTCTTTCTGAGTGAATATATACTTTAAACTTTTGTGATCAGTATATATTTCACACTTTACTCCATAAAAATGATGCCTCCAAATTTTTAAAGCAAAAACAACAGCAACTAATTCCATATCATATGTAGGGTAATTTACCTCATGAGTTTTCAACTGACGTAAAGCATAAGCAATTACCTGATCATTCTACATAAGGACACAACCATGTCCCTTCAACGAAGCATCACTTTATATAATAAACTCACCATTCTTGGAAGGAAGTGACAAAACTAGAGCATTCACCAATCTTCTCTTAAACTCCTGAAAACAATCATCACATTCTTTTTTCCAGATGAACTTAACACCCTTACAAGTTAGCTTAGTCCTTGGACTAGATAACTGTGAAAAAATTTCAACAAACCTTCGGTAGTAACCTGACAAACTAAGAAAACTACGGATCTCGGTTACATTTGTAGGTCTTGGCCATTGGTGAACAACTTTTGTTTTAGTAGGATCAACAATTATGCCATCTTTGGAAACAATGTGACCCAGGAAAGAAATTTGTTGTAACCAAAACTCACACTTTCTGAATTTTCCATATAGTTTCTTTTCTTTTAAGGTTTGCAAGATAACCCTTACATGACTTTCATGATCCTCTTTACTTTTAGAAAACACCAAAATATCATCAATGAAAACAACCACAAACTTATCCAAGAACTCATGGAAAATTCTATTCATACGGTCCATGAATACAGCAGGTGCATTGGTTAACCCAAAAGGCATAACTACAAATTGATAATGGCCATATCTAGTACGGAACGCAGTCATCAGAATGTCTGCTTCTTTTACTTTCAACTGGTGGTACCCTGACCTCAAGTTAATCTTCGAAAAATACTGAGCTCCCTGGAGCTGATCAAACAAATCATCGATTTGAGGCAAAGGATACTTGTTCTTAACAGTAATATTATTCAGGGCTCTATAATCAATGAAAAGTATCATTGATCCACCCTTCCTTTTAACAAATAAGAAAGGAGCACCCCATGGTGAAGTGCTAGGTCGAATGAAACCTTTATCTAATAACTCCTGTAATTTATTCTTTAACTCTAAAAGTTCAACTTGATCCATTCGATAAGGGGGTTTCGAAATTGGCTTAGAATCAGGAACTATTTCGATAGTAAATTCAACTTCCCGATCATGAATAACGCCAGGAAACTCATCAGGAAAAACATCAAGATACTCATTTACCACTGGAACATAATTAATCTGAAAAGTTCCTTTATTTTCAACAATATGAGCAAGGTAATATTCATTTCCATATTTTACTAGTTTCTCATCTTCCTGATATGTTATCAAAATCAAGGGTTCATTCTTGTACAAAAACTGAAAATCTTTCTGAAAAGAAACCATTTTAGCTCTGCAGTCAATCATAGCTTGATAAACAGAAAGCCAATCCATGCCCAAAATAACATCAAACTCTACTAGAGGAAAAAAAATAAGGTTTTCTGGTAGATTCTTTCCACAGACAAGGATAGGAAGGTTCTTATAATTCCTTTTTGTCTCAACATTCCCTCTGGTTGTTTTAACCATAAGTTCAGGATTCATATCTTGAGATAGAATTTCCAATTTACTAAAAAACTTCTCAGAAATGAATAAATGTGTAGACCCTGAATCAAACAACACATTGGCATAATCTGAACAAACAAACAATATACCTGATACTACTTCATTCGATGGCCCAACATCTACTGAAGTTGTTGCAAAGGATTTCACCACCCCTTTTTGCTTGTAGTCTGGCTGCATTCCCCCATTTGAGTTCTTCGTTGGACACTCATTTACATAATGACCCATTTCATTACACTTAAATCATCATACCGCTGGCTTTTCATTTCTTTCTTGATCATCTTCCTTATAGTTACGAGCAATATGACCAGACTTACCACACTGAAAGCACTTACCAGACAAGGATAAACATTCTCCAGGATTCATTTTAGCACATTTCTCATAGGATGGATATTTGGTTTTCTTACCTCCTTGCTTCTTTGATGAATTCTTCCCCTTTGACTGCCAACTAGACCTCTTATTATTTTGTTTGTCATAGAACACCTGATCATCGACAAACTCCATTTCCACCTTCTTCGCACATCGAACAAGTTTTTCATAACTTTTGAACTCACGAGATCCTAAAGCCCTTCGATACTTTGGATTTAACCCTGAGTAAAAACAGTTTATTTTACTCTCAAGATCTCATATAAAGTTTGGAGCATACCTTGCCAATCGAGTGACCATTGCTTCATAAGTAGCCACTGAATCATCCTCCAGCCTCAATTCTAGGAATTATTTTTCCATCCTAAGATGAACCACCATAGGAAAATATTTCTCAAGAAACATACCTTTGAATTCATCCCAGTGAAGATCCTCAATCTCATCACTATCCCTGATATTTTTCACTATCGACCACCACTGATTAGCTTCACCTTAAAAATGGTAAACAGCAAGACTAACCTTTTGATGTTCTGAACACCCCATGACATCAAAAATCTTCTCCAGTTCCTTAATCCACCCTTCAGATTTCACGGGTTCAGATGATCCTCTGAATGATGGGGGATGTTGCCTCATGAAATGCTCCACCACTGACATGTTCCACTGCGGCTGCTCTGGATGATCTCGTGCATGGATACCACCACCATTTATAGCCTGAGTCAACTGTTCCATCACTGCAACTAACTGTTCAGTTCCAAATCCAACCATCTCAGGTTGCTGATTTAGAAGGTTTTCTTCCTCCTAATGTCGTCCCAACATAGCTGCTTTGTTTCCACAGCAGAAAACCATTCTGAACACAGAAATATCTTAGGCGAAGCAACATGGTAATATTTAAAAGCTATATCATTTCAATCATACCATAAATTAACTTATAATTTTACACTTTTCTAACTTCTAAAGTTGTCTAAACGAACCTTTGATACCAACTATAAGGCCCCGGCCTTAAACATTACTTAATATTGAAATAAATTAATAATTCACATTGAGGATATTTTCAGGTTTAGAGGTTTAGAGAATTAGGACATAAATATTACATCTCAAAAGATTACAAAGTAGACACTTCTACTAAGGTTCCATAAAATAAAAACTCTTAAAAAGAAACATGTCTAGTTCCATGTTTTATAGAGCATGACTTTCCCTTGTTCACATCCTTGACCCTATTTCGCATTATATCCTGTGAAAAACATTTCAAAAAAACTTCGGGTGAGCATAAAAAGCTCAGTAAGGGATACACAAAGAATGAAAACTGTTAGTTTTTCAAACATCATGTAATCCATCTATAACATTATCAAATTAATACCTTCACCTTCATAAAGTAGTAAAAACTCTTCACTGAATAAAATAGCATTACTAACCTTTTTATAAGCAAAGGATTACCATAAAACCCATATAAATAACACATAACATATAAAGGTAACTTGGGACATAAACATACTTAAGTTTAAAAACCATACGGTCAACTTCCACACATATCACTTAATGGAATAGCCCTACGGCCGACATCCATACATACTTAATGGAATAGCCATACGGCCGACTTCCATACCCAATGCGTTAGAGGTTATAACGTAACCACCCATCCTGGTATTCATGGCACCACCCTTCATATGGTTTATCACGTAACCACCTATCAAATGTCCAAGTACCAATATAAAATCATAAAACCTAAAACCAATATAAATGAATGATTACATTTCCACATTTCATTCACAATATATAATTTAAATATATTGACATAATAGAATCCATTATCAAAACCATTTTCAATACCAAAACACATAAAAGAGTATATGGTATTTATTTTATTTTAAAAACATTACGGCTTGTTGAGGAATCCAAAGACCAAATAATACTCGTGGCGACGGAAAAGGTCGTTGTCACCGCGTATGTTAAAAAAACATTCCTTCTGGTTGTTTAGTAAAACGCTTCGTAGAAAAATATTCCTTTTGTATAAAAATAAAATTAAAAGGGGTTTATACACCATATAAAAGAAACTTGTTTATAAAACAAAATATGCCTCAATGAAAGGAGATTGAGACAAAGTCCCTTACCTCGGGTCTGACTTGACTCAATCGTTCTTTAATGTCCTGAATAATAAACTTGAGTTAATTTTTATTTTATTAAGAAAATTTTTCATGTTTATTATACATTTTACATGACTTATTGCCATGTTATAAATATTATGTCACCATTTAAGTTAATAATGTTTGTTTTGTCGATATTTGGTTCTTAAGTCGAAAGTGGACTTCTTACAATTACATGTTGTTTGTGTGGTCAAAGGTTCTTTATATCCAGAATGACATTCCTGATTTGGATATCATATATATCATATATATCCAGCATATACATTTATTTATAATATTACATAATCATTTAGAGGTAAGAAATGAAATGCACCGTTCATGGAGACGGGAAGCCGTACGTACACATGAATGCTACTTTCATTTCATTGCCATATTAATTGAATTAAAACTAAATGAGAGGTATGTATATTTTAATTCCAGAATTATATTCATCATTTAGATGTATAATTCATCATATATATCCATTATATACATGTACTTATAATAGTACATTACATTTGGGGATAAGAAATGAAATGCACCGTTCATGGAGATGGTAAGCCGTACGTACGCATGAACACTACTTTCATTTCTATCTCATTATTTAATGGAAAGAAATAACAATTATATAGAGGTATATTATAATTCCAGTATAACATATTATATAATAACTTTAACTCCATCCTTTATACGTCCCAAATAAGGGATTTAACGAATCAAATCACTTTGAGGGGGTGGTAGTCTGCACTTCCTTAAATGAAGATATCGCGTTTACCCATAATGGAAACCATAAAGGTATGCCCAAAATTAGAAATACAGAATCTTAAGCGAAACATAAACATATTATATATCATATATAAATATAGTGTCATCTTAATGGCCACCATTGAAGGTGTTAAAAGAATGTTGAACAATCATCGTTTCGGGAGGCGGAAATTCGCCATCCACAGAAACCGTATGTTCTTTAACCATTAGATGTACGTGTGTATAAGTGTTGCTCTAATCCTTCTTATAAAGACATCCTAGTATATTGTGGATACTGGAGTTGTTAGAAAAGAAAATAATAAAAAAGTTTTTAGGGGGTTGGAGAAGCAAAATAATACAAAAGGACTCAAAAGAAGACATTACCTTAAAATCGGGTAACTCCCGTTGGTTTGAGCTCAAAGGATTCCTTGGGAAGACTTCTGCCAAAATTGAGGATTTAAGGAGAATGATAGGGAAGTGTAGAGACAAAATGGACAGAGATTTGTCGAGACAAAGGCTTTGGGTGTGTGGGTAAGGTGGTAGAGGTGGGGGCCTTTTATAAGAGGAGAGGAGGGGCACTCTTGTAATGTTACAAAATGTTACTTTATTTTCAAAAGAGTTTCGGATTTTAAAGGTCCCAAATTTATGTAATTCGAGGATAAGGTGATAAGGGTTCTAACTCCACCCATACAATAGGTTTTGGCCATGTGTAGGGCTTAGATATTACATTATCTTTCCATTTTATTTAAATGCATTATTAATGAGGTATTCGATGCATCATCATGCTGTCATAAATAATTTAATTTATATGATGTTTAAAAATTATAAAAAAAATATCATGATGTATGAAATCCTTTTATCTTCGTAATGAATATTTATAGATAAAAATATGACTTTTATAACCCCATGTAAAAATTGGTTTAGTAAAACATTTCATGTTTGTGTCAAATTTACTTTAACATTTAATAAAAAGTTATTAATGTCATTTCCCAACCAAAGTGGCTCCATGGGGTCCCCAAGTTGACCCATGGATTTTATGGGTCGGCCATGACACATCCAATGAGGGTAGGACATGTTTAAAGCTCATCTCATATTATTAAAACATTGTTTTTACCTTAAACTACACTAATTACCTCTAATCGTGATTAAGAACTTCAGACTTACTATTCACCAAAAAATTATTTTAATCTCATTGAACCAAATTTGACTTCTTAATGACAACCATTTATGTCGGATTTTTGAAATTCAATACACAGAAGTGGAAAATTTCATTTAAACGAAAAATCAGTTTTTATAAGTACCACTTAGTGGTTTCACTATTCATCAAAAATTGGAGTTTTTCAGAAAAATACCAAAAATTTACCCTAAGTTATATTTGATATTCAGAATTCAAAAATTAAGTCTATTTTAAAAAATTCAAAACATATATGTCACATTCATTAATTTAATAATTAATTTTCGCTGTCATGACAAATAGCGTGTTTTTATAAAACAATAAGTATCAATAGATTGACACTAGTTTAAATCCGATTTCAAAGTGAAATTAATTCCAATGACCACTATTGAATTTAATGGTAAAAATATTTTCTAATTTCACATTAAAAACAATTCAAATGATAATCTAATCATATAAATAAATTAGATTAAAAAGAGGTTTTGAATTAAAATACAACATTTTACACTATTAATTAAAAAAATGAACTTTAACAGAAAGATACCAAAAATTTACACAATGTATATTTTGATGTCCCGATTCTAATGAAGAGTTATATTTGGTCCAATAGAATTTATAAGATTGATCAAAACTATATTTAATGACGGTTCTCCATCAAAAGGTGATAAGTGAACCTTTAGTGAAAATTAGGGTATAAATGCCTAAAATTGAATTCTTTCTGTATTTTAAGCGTTTATCTTTTATTGGATAAATGTAAAAACATTTAAAAACATATATAATCATATTATTGTTATTTATATCCATTCCTGCAAATACAACGACTACATGTTAACTACCATTTAAAATAATATCATTATATTACTAGTGTGCAATGTATGTTTTCAAAGGAACTCATCATCGCGTATCGAGTACGCTATCGAACATAGCAACCCCTTTAAAGTAAAATTAATATTTAATTCGTAAATATTAATAAATACAAAAATGTTTTATTCATTATTTACCTGGGATGTTACATCCTTCCCCCCTTTTGGGAATTGCGTCCTCGCAATTTTATTCACTTATCAAATTAAGTGGGGGTATTTATCCCTCATAGCATTTTCAGATTCCCACGTTGCCTCTTCAACCATATGGTTTTTCCACAAAACCATTACCTGGTGGATTACCTTATTTCGCAACACTTTCTCTCTTCGGTCAAGAATCTAGACTGGTTGTTCATCATAAGAGATATTCTCTTCCAACTGAACTACCTCTGGGCTCAAAAAATGAGATGAATCTGGCATATACTTCCTCAACATCGAAACATGAAAAACATTGTGTACCTGAGATAAACTCGGAGGTAATGCCACTCTGTATGCAACAGATCAAACTCTCTCCAGAATTGTATATGGTCCAATGAACCTTGGAATCAGCTTTCCTTTCTTACCAAATTACATCACACTTTTCCATGGAGAAACCTTGAGAAAAACATGATCACCTACCTCAAAAGATAGATCCCTCCTCCGGTTATCCGTATAAATCTTCTACCTGCTCTGAGCTATTCTCATGTGTTTCTGAATCAACTGAACCTTTTCTGTCATCTCTTCTATCAATTCGGGTCCCATCAGCTTCCTTTCACCCACTTCATCCCAAAATGCTGGAGTTCGACACCGCTTCCCATATAATGCCTCAAATGGTGCCATCTGTATACTGGAATGAAAACTGTTATTATATGAAAATTCAACCAAAGAAAGATATTGGTCCCAACTTCCCTGATAATCCATAGAACAAGCTCATATCATATCCTCCAAGGTCTGAATTGTTCGTTCTGACTGCCCATCTGATTGAGGATGAAAAGCTATACTAAAATATAATTCAGTACCGAATGACTTCTGAAGGCCTTTCCAAAAGTTAGAAGTAAACCTAGGATCACGGTCAAATACAATGGAGAGAGGAAATCCATGTAACCTTACAATCTCCTTAAGATACAAACGGGAAAGTTGATCTAGGGAAAAATTATCTCGTATAGGAAGGAAATGAGTAGATTTAGTCAACAGATCAAAAATAACACAGATTGCATTATTACCTCGAGATGTCTTCGGTAATCCCACAACAAAGTCCATGGATATATTCTACCATTTCCACTCTGGCACTGGTAGAGGCTGAAGCATCCTTTTCGGTAACTGTCGCTCTGCTTTAACCTAGTGACCAGTCAAACACTTCATATTAAAATCAGCAATATCTCTTTTCATTCCATCCCACCAGTAATACTCCCACTGATCTCTTTACATCTTAGTACATCTAGGATGAACTGAAAACGGGGAACTATGAGCATCACATAACAACTCATTCCTCAACTGTGAATCACATGGCACACATAATCTCTTCCAAACCTCAAAACACAATCACTATCAATGTTGAATTCAGGAAACTTACCTTTCTGAACCAACTCTTCCTTTTTCTGCGACTCACTGTCTTACTTCTGTGCTTGCTTGATTCTGTCTAATAGAGAAGATCTCACTGATACCTGAAACAAAACAGAAGGACATCCTGCACTAACAACATCTATGCCAATGTTCATAAAATCAAAAACCAAAGGATCTCATTCCAAACGTAGCATGGTTAATGAAGCATTACTTTTTTGAATCAAAGTATCAACCACTTTATTTTCTTTTCCCGGATGGTAGTGAATTGTACAATCATAATCCTTGATTAATTCCAGCCATCTCCTCTATCTCATGTTCAATTCTTTCTGAGTGAATATATACTTTAAACTTTTGGGATTAGTATATATTTCACACTTTACTCTATACAAATTATGCCTCCAAATTTTTAAAGCAAAAACAACAGAATCTAATTCCAAATCATGTGTAGGGTAATTTACCTCAAGAGTTTTCAACTGACGTGAAGCATAAACAATTACCTGATCATTCTGCATAAGGACACAACCAAGTCCCTTCAACGAAGCATCACTGTATATAACAAACTCACCATTCCTGGAAGGAAGTGCCAAAAATGAAGCATTCCCCAATCTTCTCTTCAACTCCTGAAAACAATCATCACATTCTTTTTTCCAGATGAACATAACACCCTTACAAGTTAGCTTAGTCATTGGACTAGATAACTGTGAAAAATATTTAAGAAACCATCGGTAGTAACCTTCCAAACCAAGAAAACTACGGTTCTCGGTTAAATTTGTAGGTCTTGGCCATTCATCAACAACTTTTGTTTTAGCAGGATCAACAGTTATGCCATCTTTTGAAAAAATGTGAACCAGGAAACAAATTTTTTGTAACCAAAACTCACATTTGCTGAATTTTCCATATAGTTTCTTTTCTTTTATGGTTTGCAAGATAACCCTTAAATAACTTTCATGCTCCACTTTAGTTTTAGAAAACACCATTATATCATCAATGAAAACAACCACAAACTTATCCAAGAACTCATGGAAAATTCTATTCATAAGGTCTATGAATACAGCAGGTGCATTGGTTAACCCAAAGGGAATAACTACAAATTTATAATGGCGATATCTAGTATGGAACGCAGTCTTCGGAACATCTGCTTCTTTTACTTTCAATAGATGGTACCCCAACCTCAAGTCAATCTTCGAAAAATACTGAGCTCCCTGGAGCTGATCAAAAAAATCATCGATATGAGGAAAATGATACTTGTTCTTAATAGTAATATTATTCAAGGCTCTATAATCAATGAAAAGTCTCATTGAGCCATCTTTCTTTTTAACAAATAAGACAGGAGCACCCCATGGTGAAGTGCTAGGTCGAATGAACCCTTTATCTAATAACTCCTGCAATTTCTTCTTTAAATCTAAAAGTTCAACTTGAGCCATTCGATAAGGGGGTTTTGAAATTGGATTAGAATCAGGAACTAATTCAATAGTAAATTTAACTTCCCGATCATGAATAACACTAGGAAACTCTTCAGGAAAAACATCAAGATACTCATTTACCAATGGTACATCATTAATCTGAACAGTTCCTTTATTTTCAACAATATGAGCAAGGTAATATTCATTTCCATTTTTTACTAGTTTCTCAACTTCCTGATATGTTATCAAAATCTAGGGTTCATTCTTGTACACAAACTAAAAATCTTTCTGAAAAGATACCATTTTAGCTCTGCAGTCAATCTTATCATGATAAACAGAAAGCCAATCCATGCCCAAAATATCATCAAACTCTACTAGAGGCAAAAAAATAAGGTTTTCTGGTAGATTCTTTCTACAGACAAGGATATGAAGGTTATTATAATTCCTTTATGTCTCAACGTTCGCTCCGAGTGTTTTTACCATAAGTTCTGGATTCATATTTTGAGATGGAATTTCCAATTTTCTAGAAAACTTCACAGAAATGAATGAATGTGTAGACCCTGAATTAAACAACACATTGGGATACTCTGAACAAACAAACAATGTACCTGATACTACTTCATTTGATGGCCCAACATCTTCTGAAGTCATTGCAATGGATTTCACCACCCCTTTCTGCTTTTAGTATGGCTGCATTCCCCCCAGTTGATTTCTTCGTTGGACACTCGTTTGCATAATGAACCATTTCATTACACTTAAAACATCGTACCACTGGCTTTTCATTTCCTGCTTGATCATCTTCCTTACAGTTACGAGCAATATGACCAGACTTACCACACCGAAAGCACTTACCAGACTTGGATAAAAATTCTCCAGGATGCATTTTACCACACTTCTCACAGGATGGATATTTGGTTTTCTTAACTCCTTGCTTCATCGATGAATTCTTCCCCTTTGCCTGCCAACTAGACCTCTTATTCTGTTGTTTGTCATAGAACACCTGATAATCGGCAAACTCCATTTCCACCTTCTACACACATCGAACAAGTTTTTCATAACTTTTGAACCCACGAGAGGCTAAAGCCCTTCGATAATTTGTCTTTAACTCTGAGTAAAAACGGTTTATTTTAATATCATGATCTCGTATGAAGTTTGGAGGATACCTTGCCAATCGAGTGAACTTTACTTCATAAGCAGCCACTGAATCATCCTCCTGCCTCAATTATAGGAACTATTTTTCCATCCTGAGACGAACCACCTTAGGAAAATATTTCTCAAGAAACATACCTTTGAATTCGTCCCAGTGAAGATCCTCAATCTCATCACTATCCCTGATATTTTTCACCATCGACCACCACTGATTAGCTTCACCTTCAAAACTTTAAACAAAAAGACTAACATTTTGATGTTCTGAACACCGCATGACATCAAAAATCTTCTCCAGTGCCTTAATCCACCCTTCAGCTTGCACGGGGTCAGATGATCCTCTGAATGATGGGGGATGTTGCCTCATGAAATGCTCCACCACTGACATGTTCCTATGCGGTTGATCTGGATGATCTCATGCATGGATACCACCACCATTTATAGCCTGAGTCAACTGTGTCATCACTGCAACGAACTGTTCAGTTCCGATTCCAACCATCTCAGGTTGCTGATTTGGATGGTTTTCTTCCTCCTAATGTCGTCCCAACATAGCTTCTTTGTTTCCTCTATGGAAAACCATTCTTAACATAGAAATATCTTGGGCGAAGCAACATGGTAATCTTTAAAAGATATATCATTTCAATCATACCATAAATTAACTTATAATTTTACACTTTTCTAACTCCTAAAGCTGTCTAAACCAACCTTTGATACCAACTATAAGGCCCCGACCTTAAACATTACTTAATATTGAATTAAATGAATAATTCACATTGAGGATATTTTTAGGTTTAGAGTTTTAGAGAATTAGGGCATAACTATTACATCTCAAAAGATTACAAAGTAGACACTTCTACTAAGATTCCATAAAATAAATACTCTTAAAAAGAAACATGTCTAGTTCCATGTTTTATATAGCATGACTTTCCCTTGATCCCATCCTTGACCCTATTCCACATTATGTACTATGAAAAACATTTCAAAAAAACATGGGGTGAGCATAAAAAGCTCAGTAAGGGATACACAAAGAATGAAAACTATTAGTTTTTCAAACATCAAGTAATCCATGTATAACTTTATCAAAGTAATACCTTCACCTTCATGAAGTCGTAAAAAATATTCACTGAATAAAATATCATTACTTACCTTTTTGTAACCAAAGGATTACCATAAAACCCATATAAATAACACATAACATATAAAGGTAACTTGGGACATTAACATACTTAAGTGGAATATCCATACGGTCAACTTCCACACATATCACTTAATGGAATAGCCCTACGGCCAACATCCATACATACTTAATGGAATAGCCATACGACCGACTTCCATACCCAATGCATTGGAGTTTATAACGTAACCACCCGTCCTGGTATTCACGGCACCACCCATCATATGGTTTATCATGTAACCACCCGTCAAATGTCCAAGTACCAATATAAAATCATAAAACATAAAACCAATATAAATGAATGATTACATTTCCACATTTCATTCACAATATATAATTTAAATATATTGACATAATAGAATCCTTTATCAAAACCATTTTCAATACCAAAATAGATAAAAGAGTATATGGTATTTATTTTATTTTAAAAACATTACGTCTTGTTGAGGAAGCCAAAGACCAAATAATACTCATGGAGGCGGAAAAGGTCGTTGTCCCCGCGTACGTTAAAAAAACATTCCTTTTTGTCGTTTAGTAAAACGATTCGTAGAAAAAGATTCCTTTTGTATAAAAGTAAAAGTCAAAGGGTTTTATACACCATATAAAATAAAGTTGTGTATAAAATGAAATATGCCTCAACGAAAGGAGATTGAGACGAAGTCCCTTACCTCGGGTCCGACATGACTCGATCGTTCTTTAACGTCATAAATAATAAACTTGAGTTAATTGTTATTTTCTTAAGAACCTTTTTCAAGTTCATTATTCCTTTTATATCAATTATTTCTATGTTATAAACATTATGTAACCATTTATGTTAATAATGTTTGTTTTGTCGATATTTGGTTCTTAAGTCGAAAGTGGACTTGTTACAATTACATGTTGTTCATGTGGTCAAAGGTTCTTTATATCCAGAATGACATTCCTGATTTTGATATCATATATATCATATATATCCAGCATATACATGTATTTATAATATTACATAATCATTTAGAGGTAAGAAATGAAATGCACCGTTCATGGAGACGGTAAGCCGTACGTACGCATGAACGCTACTTTCATTTCTTTGCCATATTAATGGAATTAAAACTAAATGAGAGGTATGTATATTTAAATTCCAGAATTATATTCATCATTTAGATGTATCTTTCATCATATATATCCATTATATAAATGTACTTATAATAGTACATTACATTTGGGGATAAGAAATGAAATGCACCGTTCATGGAGACGGTAAGTCATACGTACGCATGAACGCTACTCTCATTTCTATCTCATACTTTAATAGAAAGAAATAATAATGATATAGAGGTATATTATAATTCCAGTATAACATCTTATATAATAACTTTAAATCCATCCTTTATACGTCCCACATATGGCATTTAACGAATTAAATCACATTGAGGGGGCGGTAGTCCGCACTTCCTTAAATGAAGATATCGCGTTTACCCATAATAGAAACCATAAAGGTATGCCCAAAATGAAAAATACAGAAGCTTAAGGAAAAAATAAACATATTATATATCTTATATAAATATAGTTTCATCTTAATGGCCACCTTTGAAGGTGTTAAAAGAATGTTGAACAATCATCGTTTCGAGAGGCAGAAATTCGCCATCCACAGAAACAATATGTTTTTAACCATTAGATGTAGGTGTGTGTAAGTGTTGCTCGAATCCTTCTTATAACAACATCCTAGTATATTGAGGATACTGAAGTTGTTATAGAAGAAAAGAATAAAAATAGTTTATGGGGTTGGAGAAGAAAAATAAAACAAAAGGACTCAAAAGAAGACATTACCTTAAAATCAGGTAACTCCCTTTGGTTTGAGCTCAAAGGCTTCCTTGGGAAGACTTCTGCCCAAATTGAGGCTTCATGGAGTAAGAGAGGGAAGCGGAGATAAAAAATGGGCAGTGTTTGGCCGAGCCAAAGGCTTTGGGAGTGTGGGTAAGGTTTTAGAGGTGGGGGCCTTTTATAAGAGGAGAGGAGGGGCACTCTTGTAAAGTTACAAAATGTTACATTATTTTCAAAAGAGTTTCGGATTTTAAAGATACCACATTGATGTAATTCAAGGATAAGGTGATAAGGGTTTGAAATACACCCATCCAATAGGTTTTGGCCATGTGTAGGTGTAGATACCCAAAGCTTGACGTACATGTACATTACATTACTTTTGCGGAATACTTAGTACATAACAAAAACAAACACACAAGAACCGTAATAGTTTAGTGTCTTTGGAAACTCGGAATATAATCTTATAATTGTGGTGAAAGATTTTCAACATCTCCTATAATGATCTTCATTTTTTTTCTACCTAAAACCTTTATATATATACTGGGGAAAAGAAAACATAAAAGGGTGAGCTCAAATGCTCAGTAAGGGTAACCAAAAGAAATATCAATCACATCATTTTCATAAGAACATAACATTTTGGAAATCTTAACCTACAAAAGAGAGAATAATTTCATAACATGGGATAAATCATAGTAGTGAAATGAAATCCCAATAATCATAACATAAAACATGAAACTTTTTGGCATACAGACATAATCATAGAGAATCATATCTTATTATTCAAGACTCATTGCCAAGACTATCTTAGTGGACAAAGTCAATTTCTGAACCGAGTCACCCTCGTTTCAGTCTTGTTTCACTGAACCGGTATAACCTACCATTCCTTCCATGTCTATCTCATGAGATATAAAATCTTTACCCAATGCATTGGAGGGAGATATAGGTCCCACCCATCTCATAATGATACCATTCTTATGTGTGCCACAAAATCATAAATCATACATCATTGCATAACCCATGTAATAAAAATGGAATTTTTAAACATCGTGAAATTATAAAATAATTCATATAAGATAAATTAATTCATAAAAATAATTCCATCACAAAATAATCAAATCAATGTAATGATAGGGATCGAATCAGAACCCTATTTTATCTTAGATGGAATATAATTTTGATAAAATACATGAACTCCATTCTTGAGGAAAATATCCTTTTTACTTCAAAAACATTTTTCCTTTCTTAAAATGTCATACAATTTTAAACTAAAAGAAGTTGATTAAAAATAAACTTGAAAGCTTGTAAAGGAAGCTTCATGGAAATATTGTTTTAAAAATCCATTCATGCCGTATAAGTTAAAAAAAACATTCTTCGTACTTTTGTCGGAAAAGTCAAAAACCACCTTGTATGAAAATCGTAAAGAGATTCCTTTCATATCCTTTACTAAAAACACACCGAAGGGTAAAATTTGATATAAAATATTGTAGAAGGATATAAATATTACATATTGAGGAAAAATGGATGTGGATGATAAAATACACCCCAGTAAATGCCAAATTATAAACAATCTCGGATAAAAATGAGATTGTGATATTTCCCTTACCTTAGGTCCGATATGCTTTGTACATGTCTGAAACTCCTTTACAATGATTTAAATAATTCTATTGACTTATTCCAGAATCATACTTATTTTTATGATATCATATATGCTCATATTCTTATCTTCTTAGTAGTAATATTTCATTGATACTTGTTATTCAGGTGTTTATAACTTTTTGTTCTTTTGCGTGTTTTATCGAATAAATTCGTATTCTTTTCTTTAGGTTATAGATACCTCATTTCCAGAATGGTATTAGTGTAATATATATCATATTAATTCATTCAATTCATTTATATAATCATTATGAAATGAAGATCATGTAGAACTAGTCGCATCACATCGTGGAGACGGTATTCCGTACGTACGCACGAGTGATGATATCGTTCCAATGATTGTGGAATTCTATTGGAGTGTATGTATACTATTTCAGAATCAATATAACATTATAATAGTCAAATATAGTCATTATTGACACCATTATACCCATCCAAGTATGGTGGTGGTGGAAAATAGATTACACCACGGTGTGGTGACGATATTCCGTACGTATGCACGCACGGTGATTTCTTTTTCCGTAGGATGGATAGATGGTGAAATAGGGTTGTTTCATACTTATAATCTCATATAAGTATATGAGTGATACTGATGTTATTACTTCATAATGAAACAACTAAAGAATAAGAAGTGGAATAAGAAATAAAGATGAAAGAATCGGTAACGGACATTACCTCTTCTTGAAGTGCTTCTTTGAGACCTCCTTTTAGGGAACTAAAATAGGACTTTGAAGAAGACCAGAACCTCTAGGATGTTTCTAGGGAAGTGGAGAAGAGATTTTTGCATAGTTTGGCCGAGCAGGAAGGCTCAATGTGGTGTGAGGAAGAGAGGGAGGAGGTGCCCTTTTATAAGGGAGGAGAGGGGCACCTTTGGAATTACCAAAAATATTATTTCATTATAAAGTCAATTTCGGTTTTAAATAGCTCTAAATTGAGTTATTTCGAAGATAAGGTGGGGAGGGGTCTAAATCCTCTCATCAAATAGAATTTAGACATGTTTAGGTCATTATATTAACCTTATCTTTTAGTTTTAACTCTTAGTTAATTAGATTGACATTTACCATGACACTTTGTATTTTAATATTATATAGTTAATAAACATATAATATACATCCAAGAGACCCCCAATTTGTGTTTTATTAATATATATAACCTTATATAAGTCATTTGGCCGAACCTTAGATTTTTAGGAATAAAATAACAATTAATAATATAACATTTGTTTTAAAAACTATTTTATTTCAATTTTGACACAATTCAATAGTTGATTTTTTTTTGAAACTCATAAAAGAATTATTACTTCGACCAAAGTAACTTAAATCAATCCAAATATGTCATACTAACCTATAAAATTAGTTTAGTTCATAAAAAGTTTCCAATTATATTTATTTGGGAATTTGTAACATCAATTATGTCAATATTTCATTAATAAGATAATTACTGCATCATCATTGTTTCATAAATAAGATAAAGTATTTAATGTATAAATATTACAAATAAAATACCATTATGTAGGAAATCATTTTATCTTTATAATTAATATTTATAGTCGAATTTACCTTATGTATAACCCTACATTAAAAATGATTTACTTATTAAACTATGATAATAACTATTTTAACCCTTCTTTAAATAAATTAATAATAAATGTCCTAATCTAATCCAAGTGGGCCTAAATGGTCATATTTTATACCTAAGGTTGTTTTAAGTAGAATTACACTTGTCAAATAGAATTAGGACATGTGTTAGGGTAATAATAATAACATTTTTACCGTTAATTATCCAATTTACATTTAACCGTGGTAAAAAAAGTATAAAATTACTATTTACCCAAAAATTATTTTCATCTCATTGAACCAAATTTTATATACTAACATCAACCGTGTCTCTCGGATTTTTTAAATTCCACTCACAGAAGCGGTAAAATTATGTTTTAGGAAAAATTCATTTTTTTAACTACCACTTAGTGGTTTCACTATTCATCAAAAAATGAATGTTTCCAGATAAATACCAAAAATTAGGCCTAAGCTATATTTGATATTAAGAATTCAAAAATGATGTCTATATTACCAAAATCAGAACATATCAATCGCATTAATTAATTTAAAAATTAGTTCCCGTCGTCAAAACAAATAGCGTGTTTTTAAGAGATAATAACTACCAAAAGATTGACACTTGTTTATAACTAGTTTCAATGTGAAATTACATCCAATGTCCAACATTGTATTAAATTGTAAAAATATATTCTAAATATACTTTAAAACCACTCAAATTAAAAATTTATCACTATTAATTATTTTGATTAAAAAAGTTGTTTTTAATTATAATTTAGTAATTTTCACTATTCATCAGAATATGAAAGTTATCTGAAAAGTACAAAAATTTCACCTTAAGCTAATTTCGATATTCCGAATCCAAAAATGAATTCCATTTTGAAAAATAACATTTAAAAAATTTGAAAAAGTGGTTATTACTATTCATAACGACTAGTTTTTATAATATTTTAATAGCATATCGTTGTTTAGTGAAACTCGGTATTGCATACTACACACGCTATCGAGGAAGGTCGCGATTGCGTGTAATGCCAGGCAAGTCAAGGATGGGTGTTGAGAAAGCTCCTTTTGGTGTAGCGTACAACACAAGACATTAATGAAATTAAAAAAAAATATTTTTTTATAAAATCTTGGGCTGTTACATTCTACCCCCCTTAAAATGAATTTCACCCACGAAATGCGTCGAGGTTATAAATGGTTTACTACTCGAACGTTTATTTAATAAAAACCCACATCATAAAAAGGAATACCAAAACCATTCTTTAAAAAAAAGTATGAAACATAAAGGTTACCCAAATAAACTAATCACTGGGTTTCCACATAGGTAAAAATATGGATATGGAAGAGAAATCTAACCATCATGTTCTGATGGAGAGTGGTAGAGAACATGGCTATAGAAAAGCCAGCAATCACAAAGCCATAAATTTGTGATGATCTAAGGTACCATCTAATTCATTAGATATAAGAGCACAAGGACAACATTTTGGGTTTTCAAGATCATTTCCCTAAAGTTGATGAAATTGGAATTAAAAGAAATACTTTCGTGATGTTGGTATTGTGTCACCGTTGGTCATTCTTTGGAAAATTTCCACTTCATCTCTTAAAGACATGAAGTTGGATTTGTCATTCGTGAAGTGTTAGCAGATAATGTGATAAAATGATGGGTCATTCCATTTGTCTCAAACAAAAGGTTACAAAAGTTATCAATAATACATAAGACCATCTATGGTAAAGTTAATCGTATACGATTCCAAAAATGAACTTATACTTCATATATCATACCGAGTAATAAAATAAAACTATTTTCTACTAACCAGGGACATCCTGCAGGCCAGTGGTAGGCGATAAAGGCCAGTCGCACTTCGGTTGTGGGTTCGATTCCCACAGCCTTGTCCGACGCGATTGGCTATCGCCCGTCATGCAGGTTGTCATTTTTCTAAAACTACATTACTATAACATCCCATCAATAATATCGAAAAAACTTTTATCCTTAAACAATACTAAATTATGTCCAACATAGTCCATTCCAATCTTTAGGCTTATCCATAATACAGCTGTCCAATCTCATATTATAATAAAAATGATTACCAAAGAGTTCATATAACAAGCATGTTAATACCATCGTTGATCCCCGTATATCATGAGATATGTCTTGTTGGTCACATTCCAAACATTCTAAGGCCTTAATCATGTATTCATTTGAAAAATGAATACTCATTGAACCTTAGTGAAAACATTAATGCAGTTAAAAGTTAACACTATCCATATACCAAAATCCTCAAAATTATATATACTCAAACCATGATATCACTTAGTCCTTATGTCAATCATGAGCTCATGAATACTATAAAATATTTCATTTTCTCTTTTTCCCTTCATTATGCGCATATTAACATTTTTCCAAAAATATCTCAATCACTTTCCATGGTTACCGGTATAAAATTATTAAAGACCACAATATACCAATACATAAATCTTCCAATACTCAACATTATTTTGAAATCCCATTACATAAACACTTAATCATTCCACCACATCGTTGTCATATTCAACGTCACCAATGGTGATCGCATGTGACTTCCCTTTGTCCTTTTCCATAAATGGTTGCTCATGTCGATCATCACTAACCCTTGGATTATGGCACTTATTAGCATAATTCCCCATTTCCTTGCACTTGAAGCATTGAAGTGTAGTAGGTTCATTCTGTGTATCCATTCCTTTGTTTGCATCATTAGACATCTTCTTCCCATCATTGAGGCATTCAAACGCCCGATGACCTTCCTTTCCACATTTGAATCATTTACTTGTCCCTTTAATACAATCTCCACCATGCTTCCTTCCACACTTTGAGCATAAGGAAACAGTCATCTTCTTTTCACCATTATTCTAGATTTCTCCTTGAACTCCATCTTTCGTTTCTTGTCAAAACTATGAGATGGATAAGTAACACCAACTTCCATTTCTACCCTGATAGCACAACGCACAATTTTTTCATAGCTACTGTAGTCTCTTATAGCTAATGCTCTTCGAAGATTTGGTTTTAAGCCACTGAAGAATTGATCAACTTTACTTTCACGTTGGATGATAAATCCAGATGCATACCATGCATGCCTTGTAAAATCGTGTCGTATATACCAACAGATTCATCATCCTTTTTCTTTAGTTCAAGAAACTCCTTGTCCATCTTTGTTCGAAGAATAAAAGGGAAGTACTTATTGAAAAATAAGTTCTTGAACTCATCCCATTCCATGGACTCAATTTCATCTCTTTGCCTTGTATTCTTGATAAGATTCCACCATTGATCATCTTCACCTTCAAAATGATATACTGCTAAGATGACTTTATCATGTTTAGAACATTGAAGAACTAAAAATATATTTTCAGTGGTACTGATCCATTGTTCAGCAACAAGTGGATCAGAAGACCCACTGAAAGAAGGTGGTTGTTTCCTCATGAAGGACTCAATAGAATATTGTTCCCTTCTCTACTCATTTGGATGTCCAGAATGATTCATATCTTGTGTAAGTATAGCAATAATATTTTTCACTCCATCTACCATAACATTTGTTTGTTCAGGAGGACAATCATTGCATTGTCCATTTCATTGATCAACACGGTTCCTTCGGGTTCCAGCCATCGTCTAAAACCCTACAAGAATAGTGTTAGAGGCAAAAATCATGCTAGGGAAAACAACATAATAAAGGGGGAGTATCCTAAATTTCAAACATCTTAGGTTAAATTCTATTATCATTACCGTAGTTCTAGGACTGTATCCTATACGTATACTTATCCTTAGGGACATCCATAGACATACCTTAGAAATATCTCTAGGGATCTCACTAACATTTTCGCATCCTAGTTTCCAAAGATTGACTAAACCTTTCCTTTGATACCAACTGTAGAGACCCAAAGCTTGACGTACATGTAAATTACATTACTTTTGCGGAATACTTAGTACATAACAAAAACACACACAGAAGGACCGTAATAGTTTAGTGTCTTTGGAAAATCGGAATATAATCTTCTAATCGTGGTGAAAGATCATCAACATCTCCCATAAAGATATTACATTTTTTCTACCTAAAACCTTTCTTTAAATCCTGTGGAAAAGAAAACATAAAAGGGTGAGCTCAAATGCTCAGTAAGGGTAAACAAAAGAAATATCAATCACATCATTTTCATAAGAACATAACATTTTGGAAATCTTAACCTGAAAAAGGGAGCATAATTTCATAACATGGGATAAATCATAGTAGTGAAATGAAATCCCAATAATCAAAACTTAAAATAGTAAACTTTGTCGCATACACACATAATCATAGATAATCATATCTTATTAGTCAAGACTCATTTCCAAGACTATCTTAGTGGAAAAAGTCAATTTCTGAACCGAGTCACCCTCGTTTCAGTCCTGTTTCACTGAACCGGTATAACCTACCGTGCCATCCATGTCTATCTCATGAGATATAAAATCTTTACCCAATGCATTGGAGGGAGATATAGGTCCCACCCATCTCATAATGATACCATTCTTATGTGTGCCACAAAATCATAAATCATACATCATTGTATAACCCATGTAATAAAAATGGAATTTTTAAACATCGTGACATTATAAAACAATTCATATAAGATAAATGAATTCATAAACATAATTCCATAACAACATAATCAAATCAATGTAATGATAGAGATAGAATCAGAACCCTATTTTATCTTAGATGGAAAATAATTTTGATAAAATACTTGAACTCCATTCTTGAGGAAAATATCCATTCTACTTCAAAAACATTTTTCCTTTCTTAACATGTCATAAAATTTTAAACTAAAAGAATTTGATTAAAAATAAACTTGAAATCTTGTAAAGGAAGCTTCTTGGAAATAATGTTTTAAAAATTCATTCATGCCATATAAGTTAAAAAAACATTCTTCGTACTGTTGTCAGAAAAGTCAAAAAGTACCTCGTACGAAAAACGACAAAAGATTCCTTTCATATCCTTTAATAAAAACTCACCGAAGGGTAACATTGGATATAAACTATTTCATAAGGATATAAATATTTCATATTGAGGAAACATGGATGTGTATGATAAAATACACCCTAGTAAATGCCAATGTATAAACAATCTCAGATAAAAATGAGATTGTGATATTTCCCTTACATTAGGTTCGATATGCTTTGTACGTGTCCGAACCTCCTGTATAATGATTTAAATAATGTTATTTACTTATTCCATAATCAATATTATTTTTATGATATCATATATGGTCATATTCTTATCTTCTTAGTAGTAATATTTCATTGATACTTGTCATTCGGGTGTTTATAACTTTTTTTTCTTATTCGTGTTTTGTCGAATAAATTCTTATTCTTCTCTTTAGGTTATAGATAACTCATTTCCAGAATGGTATTAGTGTAATATATATCATATTCATTCATTCAATTCATTTATATAATCATTATGAAATTAAGATCATGTAGAACGAGTCGCATCACATCGTGGAGACGGTATTCCGTACGTACGCACGAGTGATGATATCGTTCAATGATCGTGGAATTTTATTGGAGTGTATGTATACTATTTCAGAATCAATATAACTTTATAATAGTCATATATAGTCATTATTTACACAATTATACCCATCCAAGTAAGGTGGTGGTAGAAAATAGATTACACCACGGCGTGGAGATGGTATTCCGTACGTACGCACGCGCGGTGATTTCTTTTTCCGTAGGATGGATAGATGGTGAAATAGTTTTGTTTCATACTTATAATATCATATTAGTATATGAGTGATACTTATGTTATTACTTCATAATGAAACAACTAAAGAAGATGAAGTGGTAGAAGAAATAAAGATGAAAGAATCGGTAACAGACATTACCTCTTCATTGAAGTGCTTCTTTGAGACCTCCTTTTAGGGCACTAAAATAGGTCTTTGAAGAAAACCAGAACCTCTAGGATGTTTCTAGGGAAGTGGAGAAGATATTTTGGTAGTGTTTGGCTGATCTTGAAGGCTCAATGTTGTGTGAGGAAGAGAGGGAGGAGGTGCCCTTTTATAAGGGAGGAGAGGGGAACCTTTGGAATAACAAAAATATTATTTTATTATAAAGTCATGTTAAGTTTTAAATAGCTCAAAATTGAGTTATTTCAAAAATAAGGTGGGTATGGGTCTAAATCCTCTCATCCAATATAATTTAGACATGTTTAGGTCATTATATTAACCTTGTCTTTTAGTTTTAACTCTTAGTTAATTAAATTGACATTTACCATGTCACTTTGTATATTTATATTATTTAGTTAATAAACTTACCATATACATATAATAGACCCCCAAGTTGTGTTTTATAAATATATATAATCTTATATAAGTCATTTGGCCGAACCATAGATTTTTAAGAATAAAATAACAATTAATAATATAATATTGGTTTTAAAAACTATTTTATGTCAATTTTGACACTCGTCAATAGTTGATTTTTTTTAAACTCATAATAGAATGATTCATTCGCCCAAAGTTAAATAAATCAATTATAACATGCCATATTAACCTAGAAAATTAGTTTAGTTCATAAAAAGTCTCCAATTATATTTATTTGGGTATTTATAACATCAATAATGTCAATATTTCATTAATAAGATAATTACTGCATCATCGTTGTGTCATTAATAAGTTAAATTATTTAATGTATAAAAATTACAAATAAAATACCATTATTTAGGAACTCTTTTTATCTTTCTAATTAATATTTATAGTCGAATTTATCTTATGTATATCCCTATATTAAAAATTATTTACTTATTAAACTTTGATTTTCACTATTTAACCCTTCTTTAAATAAATTAATAATAAATGTCCAAATCTAATCCAAGTGGGCCTAAATGGTCATATTTTATTCCTAAGGTTGTTTGTGGTCGAATTACACTTGTCTAATAGAATTATTACATGTTTTAGGGTAATAATAATAACATTTTCACCCTTAATTATCCTATTTACTTTTAACCGTGGTAAAAAAAAGTAAGAAGTTACTATTGACCAAAAAATTATTTTCATCTCATTGAACCACATTTTACTTACTAACATCATCCGTATCTCTTGAATTTTTTAAATTATACTCATAGAAGCGGTAAAATTACGTTTTATGAAAAATTCATTTTTTTAACCACTACTTAGTGGTTTCACAATTCATCAAAAAATGAAAGTTTCCAGAAAAATAGCAAAAATTTGGCCTAAGATATATTTAATATTAAGAATTCAAAAATGATATCTATTTTACCAAATTCACAACATATAATTTGCATTAATTAATTTAAAAATTAGTTCCCGTCATCAAAACAAATAGCGGGTTTTTAAGAGATAATAACTATCAAAAGATTGACACTTGTTTTTAACTGGTTTAAATGTGAAATTACATCCAATGACCAACATTGTATTAAATTGTAAAAATATATTCTAAATATACTTTAAAACCAATCAACTTAAAAATTTATCACTATTAATTATTTCGATTAAAAAATTTGTATTTAATTATAATTTAGTATTTTTCACAATTCATCAGAATAAGAATGTTATCCAAAAAGTCCCAAAATTTCAACTTAAGCTAATTTCGATATTCTGAATCCTAAAATAAATTCCATTTTGAAAAATAAAATTTACAAAATTTCAAAAATTGGTTATTACTATTTATAATGGCTAGTTTTAATAATATTTTAATAGCATTTCATTGTTTAGTGAAACTCGGTATTGCGTACTACACACGCTATCGAGGAAGGTCGTGATTGCATGTAATTCAAGGCAAGTCAAGGATGCGTGTTGAGAAAGCTCCTTTTGGTGTAGCTTACAGCACAAGACATTAATGAAATTAAAAATAATATTTTTTTATAAAATATCGGGCTGTTACAGTAGGTCTTAGATTTTACATTATCTTTCCATTTTATTTAAATCCATTATTAATGAGGTAATCACTGCGTCATCAGGATCTCATAAATAATTTAATTTATTTTATGTCTAAAAATTATAAAAAAAATATGATGATGTAGAAAATCTTTTTATCTTTCTAATGAATATTTATAGTAAAAAATATGACTTGTATAACCCAATGTAAAAATTGTTTTAGTAAAACATGTCATGTTTGTGTCATTTTTTACTTTGTCATTTAATAAATAGTAATTTATGTCATTTCCCAACCAAAGTAGCTCCATGGGGTCCCCAAGGTGACCAATGGATTTTCTTGGTCAGAAATGACACATCCAATGAGGGTAGGACATGTGTCAAGCTCATCTCATATTATTAAAACATTATTTTTACATTAAACTACACTAATTACCTCTAATCGGGTTAAAAACTTAAGAATTACTATTCACCAAAAAAATTATTTTAATCTCATTGAACCAAATTTTACTTCTTAATTACAACCATGTATGTCATATTTTTAAAATTCAAAACACAGATGTGGTAAAATTTAATTTAAACGAAAAATCAGTTTTTATAAGTATCACTTAGTGGTTTCACTATTCATAAAAAATTGGAGTTTTTCAGAAAAATACAAAAAATTCACCCTAATCTATATTTGATATTCTGAATTCAAAAATGAATTATATTTTCAAAAATTCAAAACATATAAGTCACAGTAATTAATTTAATAATTAATTCCCGCTGTCATGACAAATAGCGTGTTTTTATGAAACAATAAGTATCAAAAGATTGACACCAGTTTAAGCCCGATTTGAAATTGAAATTAATTCCAACGACAACTATTGGATTTAATGGTAAAAATATTTTCTAATTTCACATTAAAAACAATTCAAATGATAATCTAATCATATAAATGTTTTAGATTAAAAATAGGTTTTGAATTAAAATACAACATTTTACACTATTCATTAAAAAATAAACTTTATCGGAAAGATACCAAAAATTTACACAAAGTAAATTTTGATGTCCCAATTCTATTGAAGAGTTATATTTGGTCCAATAGAATTTATAAGATTGATCAAAACTATATTTAATGACGGTTCACCATGAAAAGGTGATAAGTGAACCTTTAGTGAAAATTAGGGTATAAATGCCTAAAATTGAATTCTTTCCGTATTTTAAGCCTTTATCTTTTATTGGATAAATTTAAAAACGTTTAAAAACATATATAATCATATTTTAGTTATTTATATGCATTCCCACCAATACAATGGATACATGTTAACTACCACTTAAAATAATATCATTATATTCTTAGTGTGCAACGTAAGTTTTCAAAGGAACTCATCATTGCGTATCAGGTACGCTATCGAACATAGAAACCCCTTTGAAGTAAAATTTATATTTAATTCGTAAATATTATTAAATACGAAAATGTTTTATTCATTATTTACCTGGGATGTTACAGTTCAGGTGGCGACGGTGGTTCTTGGCGACCCTGCGATTGTCCGACCAGATTTTTCCGGGGGTTCTTTAAACCCCCGTTACTCACAAACTGTATGTCTGAATTGCGAGCCGTTTGTGGAGATGAAATACTCGTGACAAGATGGCCCCCTTGAGCATATTTCATGAATTTTATGAGTAGTTTTTTTGTCCAGTGGCCATGAAACAGCGAAAATAATAATAGTATTTTATTATTTTCAAATCCGACCCGCTGTAATTTTTACACGGAACGTCCGATTGATGTGTAATTAGTGAAACTGGGATATTGATAGTTAGGAGGAAATTTCAGGATAGTTTTTATGTTCTAGGATGGAGATCAGAATGTGGGCCTCATGCGGATTATTTTGGGTATTAATGAAAAACATGGCCTTTTCATCAGGTGTCCGTTTTGGACCAACGGGTAGTCAATCTCAGGAGTTTTTATCATGGGATATGAATGGTGTAGTCCACTTGACGAGTTTCTAGATCAGGGAATGGTCCCCACCCATACATGCTATAGGGAGAGTACCTCTTTCACCAGTTGTCCATTTCGAGCAAGTAAATACTCTATCATGCATGTTTTTTCATGTAGAATGCATTGGTGACCTTTGTTCGGGCATAAGAAGTGTGCAGTGGGGACATGTTTTTGGTCGCTTGGGTTAGCGATGTTTGGACTATCATTGGTTGAGTGTACTCCATTGTTTCATTACTATGAGGGTTTATGTGGCATTACAACACTATTATAGGTTTGTTATCTCATTGGCAGGATGTTTTTCTGATAGAGTTGTGGCATCCCTCTGGTGGGTCCGGAGTGGGATCCTCTAACTTCGCTTCCCTAGATCAGGTTCTTAGTATCAATGTGACCTCTTATACATTCATGGTGATCCTCTATCTAGAAGTTGAAATATGTAGAGTTTGAGGCATTCTAGGGAATATGGCACCTACACGGATGGTCGTTTCGGCAGGGTTGGTTCATCGTCGGTTCGATCCCCTACATCGCAAGTTATAACAGATAGGGTTCTGGTATAGTCCTTACTACCTTTACACAGGGAGACAATCCTCTATCTGAGTGATGTGATCTATGGAGCACCAGTTCAGGTTGTGTTATCCCCCAGTGGTTCTTGGAAGATATCCCCAATTGGTGATATTTTTGAGATACCTAAGTGGGTTCTTGTATCCCCTAGTGGGTCCTAGAAGTGATCCCCTATCTAAGAAGTTTGATGTTTCCCCTATTTCAGTGTGGTGTTCTTAGTGATGATGTCCAATGAGTGTGTTCTCTCATTTGAGAAATCTAGGATCGTGGTTTGAGGCCTGATAGAGTGTATCATTCGGATTCATGTCATCTGGGATGATAGAGCTTGTGGAGTCTGTTATCCAGGTATGGGTAATCCTTATATCTTTGGGTAGAACATGTCGCTGGTTTTGAGGTCAGAACCACATGAGGCTTGGTGAATGGAATGAGTATATCTGGTTGCTCATGGTATATGTATGAGAATATACCTGAGCAGATGATCATGGTGTATGTTTGGGAATACACATGAGCTAAGATAACTTATCCTGTTTAAATGTGGATGGTCTCGAGATGGAGTTTAAATCTCCTTTGGGTTTCCTCTAGCTGGGATGAGTTGGTTGTTTACTTTCTATTTGTCCCATTTATTTTGAGGTTTTGGGGGTGTATACTGAGTATCATTATGCTCACCCCTGCACAGAATTTTCCCACACTTGTTTGTATCTTGTGTAGACCACATTCCTTTCATCGGAGTCCCAGGAGGTCCCGGAGCAGGAATAGCTTAGTGAGCGAGACTGATCGGGGTGTTTACTAGAGCTTTGCTAAGGAGCATATTGGCAGGTGCATTTGGCAGTGTTTCCCTCCTTTTGACTAGGATAGATGCTTTTGTAAATTTCTTCTAGTGGGCCCTGTTTTTCTTTTTTAAAATTTTATTGTTCTCTAGTTGTTGGTTAGATGTATGCATGCATTTCTTTTCGGTATATATATATATATGCACTGTTGCATAGAGGTGTATGTGGGTGAATGTGTACAGGTACCTTAGGCTAATGTCTTCCGAGTGTGTGAAAGAATATTCGACCATAGTCGCCATCCCCTTTCATATTAGAGGATGGCATGGGGAGTCACGACTTGAGCCCCGTTGGGTTGGGTCATGACAATAATAAACAATAATAATAATAATAATTCATGTTTAATTTCATTTATGGTATAATTACACTGAATATTTATATAATGAAATTGCAGCTCTTGTCTAATTAATAAGTGAATCATGTATATTGTTTTAAAATCATTATAAAATCATTTTTTATATACTCAATTTTATTATATAATTATATTTTTTAATTTATGACTAATTGTTTTAGACTATAAATTTATTTTAATATTTATTTATTTAAATTAATTTTTTTTGAAAGGTCCACAAAATGAATTAATATTGTACATAATTTTTTAAATTTTTTTTAAATCATTATAAAATAAAAAATATATGAATTTTCAATTGGATTTTAAACTGAAGAGGATCCATTTATGGCCATTTTGTAGGAAAAATGTAGTTTTTAAAATTGCCTTCAGGATATATACTGATCATAAAATATTCTTCCATGGTTATGGCTTAAATGGATAATGGAGGGGTTATTCCAAATGATAATGTTTAAAGTAACATATTATTGTGTCTAATTTATTTGTGGAATTTGTTTTTATTATAGAATCCTTATCCTCTAATTTTCTCACTCTTCAACTATTTAGGATGTGATAATCCCATATTATTTATTTGTATTAAATGCATTTAATTCATTTTTACCCAACTAACTTATAAAATGTCACCTCATATCCTATCTTCCTCACACATCATATCCCATTTAATGTTAGCACGATTTACAAAAATCCCTAACATACATTCCTTCCCATGACATAGATATTCTATTCACACTAAATTTCTTTCGTATAAGGCTAGCATATAAGTGAAATTGGGTTCTCCAAATAAGAGTAGATAAATAATGTACATGGAATGTCAGACTCGATATAAGTAGATTCGTTATCTCAATTTCCATTCACTGAGAATCATTAATGTTTCAAGACATGTTTTTCATTTACCTGGTATATAATTCTATATGGATGAAATTTTTTATTTATTTACCAATATTCATCACTTTTATAATTAATTTTATATTTATCATATTTAGTGTTATTTTGGTATAAATATCACTAATAATATAATGTATTTTCATTAATAATAGTGTATGAATGTTATAAACACATTTTCTAACAAGTTATTATAAATGTTTCATGAATTTTACTTTTTTAAATGAAAATATTTTAACATCAAATTTCAAACATTCTCTATAATGTTTTGAAAATGATTTTTTGAATGTTTCCTATATGGGTAAATTTTGAACCTTTTTTCTAATGATTGAAATAACTTTTATTTTTACATATATGGCATGAACAACATTTCTCATTGTCATTTTAATTATTCCTTAAAAATAATACTCTAGTTATGAATTGTTTTTCAGAAAATATATCATTCCTTCTCTTATGTGAAATTATTAAATTTTAAAAGGTTTCAAAAGAAATTTATATTTATTATCATTATTATGAAATAAATTAATTAAGAATTTTTGTAAAAATAAATTAAATATTTATCTATCTTATAGTAAAATTATGATATTATGAATTATTTTTATTAAAATAATTGTACATTGTGGTTATTTATTAATGTGGTAATGGGGGTAAAAAATAAACCTTGTAGAGAAATTATTCTAATATGGTGTGTGGGTCTGTATATAGAATATAATATATTGGGTAATGATATAGTGTTAAATGATATAAGTTACACCTAAGATAATGTGGAAGGAACTATTTGATCATATAATGTGATGTGGTCACTATTTCAACATACTCTACATTGAATTTAGATTAAGTTATTTTTTTAACTAAAGATATCTATTTATCTAATTTAATTTACTCCTAATATAATACTGTAATATTATTTTAATTTAATTATGGTATTTTTGTGATTGAGGTTATTTTGGGAAAATGTTGGCATATGTTAGATATTATATGAGTAGTGCATAAGCATTTTTTCTATGGGAATATATGAGTGATAAAAGTTATATATAGATAAAAGTTATATTGACCATGTAATATAATGTTATCAAATTCTTATAGTTATTGTTTTAATGTTTTTACTTTGAGCATTTTTAAGAGTTTTAATAATTAATTATATTATATGTTTTTTCTTATTTGCAGATTATTTGGATATCAAAGTATAATTTATTATTATTGATTATAATATTATCTTTTTCTAACCATTTATGATCTGGGATAATGTTTGAAAATATAAGGAATAAATTTTAAACCATTTGTAGTCCTTGCGATCTGTTATATGGTTATTATAGTATTCCCTAATGAAAATTTCACCTTGATTATTAATTTCATGATATGGAAAATTTGATAGTTGTTGAGACTAATCAAATCACAAAATAGGTTAAAAATTACACATTTTAAATGGAAATGAATTAAAAATGTATATAACTTCATATTATCAATATCAAGAATAAAATCATTCATCAACAAAAGAAATTAAATGACAAATATATAATTTATAATCACTCAAATATTATGGTATTATTATAGATTCACATTTAAATGATTGAGTCACATAATGAAAATTTAATGGATTAAAAAAATTTATCAAAATTTTTTCCTAGTTTTAAAATATAAATTAATATAATTTTCCAAAGAAATATTAATTTGAATTAATGGATAATTCTGCCCACTTATTTTATTTTATTCCACCCCATTTAAATGATTCTAAATTTTTTTATCAACATTATATCAGACATGACATAAAATAAAATTTATGAAATTTTTTATAGGGTTGTAAAGTAATAAAACAAGGTTTTATATTATTTTTTACATAAATAATACATTGATTTATAGTGTGTGGTATACACAATTATGATCATAAAAAATGAAAATATACTAAATAAATATAATTATATAAGTATACTCACTGTAACATAGACATTATTCTAGAATGTATTGAAATAAATAATCATATTTTAAAATATATATAGAAATTTTTTTCTTAACATAACTAATAACAAATAACATATTAATTGATTTTTGGTTATAAATATAGGTAATTTTTTTTAATATAAATGATGTATTATTCATAAAAAAAATCTATTTAACTAATTTTTTTCAAAATAGAATAAATAAATAATTATTCCTATATGATTATTATGAAGTGATTATATTAAAAATCCAATCAAATGAATTAACATTTATATCATTTTTTTTATTTTTTATGGATTGAACATAAAATCATATTATTCATCAAAAATATGTTTTACTCAATAATGGTTTTCATTTTAGTTTTTTATGGTTGAAATATTTTATTTATTCGAAATTTAAAAATTTTATTTTATAAATTGACAATATTTTAATAAATATTTATTTAAAATGATATTAAAAATACAGTTTTCATGTTTCTCTGAAAGGAGTCATTTTTTAGGGAATGATAAAATGTCATTTCTTGATAATAATTTTCATTCATTATATGATTTAGTTTAAATTTACAACAATATTTTATATATTTATAAAGTAAAATAAATTTAAATGTGTAAAGTCATTAATATTATGTGTAATTTTATTAAACTATTTGGGATTATTACAGGTCTGCAAAAAATGACAGCGTGTGATATTGAGGCCCGGTGTGCCCGGAATAATTTTCTGATCTTTTTTATGGTACGTTCAGTAAACACGAGGTCATCATTTTCTATAATTTGAACTGGAGGTCAGATAAAAAATTTGAGGGCACCGTTGAATATGTAGTTTCAGGATTCGATTAAATGAAACATCAATTCAACCGTAGTAGGCCGGGATAAAAAGTTACTTTTTGTAATTTTAATGAAAAGTAAAATAAAATGTTATTGTTATTTAATTTTCAATTTCTCCAACGGATGAGAGGTGGTGGTGGGACCAGTGAGTTTTCATGCCAATAAATGGATTCACTCATCAACTGTGTAACGCCACCATTGTGAATTATAAGAGGTTATTTAATTCATTTAATGAACCTCATTAATTCTTCAATGTGTTACAGACCTTTACCCCTCCTATTTAAATGTATCCTATGGTGGGGTTTTCACATGACTGCTTCAAGAGAGGAAACTGTGGAGGAGTTCTATTGAAACATCCTCCAACGGAGAATGAAATCTCAGGCGGCAATGATTCGGGACCGACGAACGTTGACGACTCCATCAAATGTCGACGCTCCTCCCACCGTAAGTGAGACACCTCCAAATGATCTATAGGTTGGGGGTTTATATTTGGTTTTGGTTTAACATTGGTGAAATGAGTTTATTTAATCATTAAAGTTAGATTAATACATTCCCACTTTTTATCATGTTAACTTAGAGGGTGTGAGCCGAACGAACAAGTCCTGTACCCTTTTCCACTTCGATAATGATGTGTTCTTCCAGGACGACTCTCCGAAATTTTTACGGAAACACGATATAGAGGGTCCTGTTGTGACGGTGGTAGTCTGGGAGGGTTGTAGGTGCAGACATCACCTAGAAAATACCACCAGAGAATGTCCAGTGGACCGAGGAAATAAATAATAGCATGCTATGTCGGTGGTGTCCAGAGGAGGCCCACACCATCCAATGACGGGCGGTGGGAAGGCCACACACCGTTATCTTCCACGGGGGCCAGAGGCGGCCATCCTGAATGGGCTGCGCGGGAGAATGGTGGCACCGGCAGGCACCACCATCGATAACAGCTATGCCAGGCGGCCGTGGAAAGATGGGGCGGGGTTGCCCCTTGACGTACTACGGCGGTTGAAGACTGGTCGATCACCTAGACGAAGGTTCCATGCGATTGGACCATGCCCAACCAGACGAATTAAATGGTGCTTCTTCCTTGTGCAAACTGGATACACGGTCCTCCTTTAGGAATACCGAGCCGGACATGGCCCAACATAATGGGACGAATGGGCCGGGTTGACCCCGTGGCCTAGCGGGCTAGCTCAGATTGGCTGATCCATAACAGAAATGTTGGGCCAACGGCATCTCAGGCCCATGAACCTATCGAACTGCCCCCTACAGGCCATACCCAGTGAATTGGTCTGACCCTTTACTAGCCAGACCTATGTGGAGTTAGGTAGACCTCGGGACCCGCTTCATCAGACTGACTAGACCAAGTTGGAACGGGCCTAGACCCAACCAACCCGCGAAAAAAAGAGTTCCCATAACTGATGAACTCGTTGTCTGTTTGACATACCATCAGAGGAATTGGGACCCCTTTTGGGAAGTAGTCTCTTTAGCATAATCCGATAGGCCAGACAGAGCTGGGATGGACTGAGGTGTGATCACCCCCATTTCATGGAAAATGTGTTAAATAACATATTAGGTGTCCGATCAAAAAATTATCTGTGACATAAGCACCTTTGTGAAAAAGAAGTCCTATGGAGATACACTACGTGAGTTGTGATAGAGATTGATGTTCAACCTAGTTTGGTCAGACATGAATCCATCTGGGTACTTTTAACAAAAGTAATCATATCTCACAGGTCGGGTATCCAATTGACTCATTGTATGTCACGTTGTGACCCCTATGACGAGGAAATCCCATGGGTATGATTTTTGTGGGACATCATATCAGTTTGAAAGTAACTGATTGCTTGAGAAGCATAGTCTTGTCAGAATTTTTCATGATTCCTCCGGGAATCCAATGGCTGGCTATGACTTGAACAAGAAAAGAGACCAATACTATCTTGCATCAGAAACTCCAGAGTGGGATGATCTAGTTGTACGACTAATCATCCATTCCTTTGTACCGATGACCAAAACAGGTCAACACCAGTGTCCAATATGGGTCATCACTAGCGTCCAATACGGGGTAGAACCAGTGACAAATACGTGTCAGCACTAGAAACCAATAAGGGTCAGGATATAGCGACCAATATGGGCCAGCATAAAGTGACATCAATGGGTTAGCAGTAGAGTTAATTTGGATAGAATGATTTGGATTTACGATTAGTAATCCATGTCCCAGTAACCCTGAAGTTATACCAATGGATTGAGTTGCCTCTTTTTCTTTCTGATTCATGATTTAGATCATCCTTATGATATTACAATAGTTTTATTTCTTCTGATGTTGATTACTGAGAGGCCTTCAGGGGTCTCGGGGGCCCCTACTGAGTTTTTATACTCACCCCTACACTTTATCCACCCACATGTGTGTGTCTGGTGCAACATACTGATGCTCCAAGGCAGGCATTGGAGGTTAGGGACATGGTAGAGCTTGGGGAGATGGGAGCAGTTAGGATCATATTCATTGACTTCAGACTTACTTCCACTACCCACTAGGTAGAGCTCCAAGGAAGATGCAATAGTTTTATTCTTTATTTTTAGTCTCTTAGGCTTTTATTCTAGCTGACTATTTGTTGTTTACAGTTGTACTTGTGGTCTTACATTACTCTCTTTGTTATACCTTACTTTGGTTGGTTGATTACTTCTGTTTCCTTTTTTGAGTGTGTACATATCTCTATGGTAATTCCATCCCTATTCGAGAAATTCCTTCAAGTGCTAGTCGCCAACCCCTAGCCTATGCAAGGACGACATGGGGTAATCATGTTTGGGCCCCGTGGGATGGGTCGTATCAAAGTGGTATCATAGGGCGGTTTGTTCTACCAAAACAACTAAGGGTCTAAATTTAATGGGGAAATAGTGTAATTTGTCTTGAGTTCGGGTTTCAATACAGGGAATCTAGTGTTGGTGTGACTTGTGACATATCCATACTGTAGGAAACGAAATTATATTCTTCAACTCGGTACATGAGAAAACCAGTTTATATTGTTTTGAAATGTTTTCTTTATCATTATTGAGTTGGCTCAATTGGTATACAATAATGACCCTGGCATATCTATTTCTTACAGGATGCCTCCCCGAAGACTGCCAGCTAGGATTCCAGTTAGAGATCATGAAAGTGGCTGACAGAGTGATGGGGGATCGGTATAGGGACCACACATAGTGATGGAACCGTTAGGTGGTGTACCAAAGACACCACCACCTGTTGAGATGTAGATGCTACCAGTGGATTGTGCATGTTGGCTGGGTATCTTGCATGAGTTTTAGAGACATAGGCCTCTGAGGGTTCGTGGTGACACCGAACCCCAAGCCATAATGGAATAGCTTGAGGCTGTTTTGTGGGTCTTTCACTTAGTAGATACACCCACTTAGCAGATGGATATCATGTCTTCTATCCTTCTTCAGGGATCAGAAGGATTTTGGTTTATCTCGACGCTCTAAGTGCAAAAGAAGAGGACCCTCACCTGGAAAGACATTGATAACTTTTTCAGGGCGGATTTTTTTCAAGCAACACTACACTCTATATTCAATAGTTTCTCCATCAGTAGTAGGGAAGGAAGACAGTGGCTCAATACTCAACAAGATTTATGGACTTCTCCCAATATTCCATGAACATCGAACATGACCCTTACATTAGGGCCCGATCCTTTGGGAAGGGGGTCCGATGACGGATCAGAGTTGTGACACTTTCTCTCATCATATCGACACATACTAGGGGCTATAGCAAGCATTGTCGATGAAGAGCATCATTTCCAAACAGGCAATGATAGTGAGAGACCCTCTGGGATGGTAGGTAGCAGAGTCATCTGCAGCTGGCAGTAGACAGATGATGCAGAATCCCAAGCAGGTTATACCATCCAGAGACTGACTCCGAGATACATGGTTAGAGGTGTGAGGATCGAGAGGCTGAGGGAGCCACCCACGAGGTATTAACTATTTTTCAATTGGGGTATAGGTTTATAGGGAACATATTATCTGAATCCCAACACATATGATTGACAAATGGTGGAGCGGCCACCGAGGTTGCAGAAGCGGCCGGAGCATGAGCGTTAGCTAGGCGGCAGTCGAGGCTGGGGAATTGGACTTGCAAAAGGAGGTGGTCAGGGGAACCATGAACTACCACAACCACCACCAGGCTATCCAACATGAGATTAGGGAGAAGGTGGACACGAACATGCCTAGCTATATGTAGTATAGGCTCACGATCATGATACCCCTGTGATGATACGAGGTACTATCTATATCTTCTAATATTTAGTATCAATTCTAATCAACACAGGTACTAGAAATTCATTCCATGACATAGACTTAGATCAGTACTCTGAGATTTTGACTGATCTATTAGCTTGAATGTTGCGTTTGGACTCTCTTATAGGGGGAGATATCACAGTCACACAATGATGTCTAAAGTGTGATCTTACTCTCATAGGAGAGAGACTAAGATGAGATCTTCTAGTAGCAGTGTTTAAGCCCTACGACATCATTCTAGGAATGGAATGGCTATCAGTAGTTCACACATATATTGACTACTTGAGATGTACAATGTGATGTATGTATAAAGATGGAGGCCAGTTTTCCTTTGTTGGTGAGAATGAAAATAGAGTAGCACGATATGGACTTGTGCTCAGAAAGGTGTCGCCAATTACATATCATCTTGCTTGCATGAACATGAACACAGTGGATGTGGCGAGTCCATAGTACCCAATAGTGGGGGATGACTATGAGGAAGTCTTTATAGAAGATGTCACATGACTACCTCCTCATAGAGAGGCAGGCTTCTCCATTGTCATATACATGAGAATGGAGCTTGGGATGGGGTTTTCGGATGACATATTCTAGAGAGGAAACTCTAGTAGAGTTCTGAGGCAACATCAACCAATAACAAACAAAAGCTATGGAAACAACAATCTAGGATTGGTGAACGCCAAAGAGTCCATCAAACATGGAGGCTTGTTCCACCGCAACCGCGACACCTCCAATGGATCATGAGGTAGGGGGTATATGTATGGTTTTGTTTTAAAACTTTTGAAATGAGTTTATTTAATATTTAATGTTAGATAAATAATCTCCCACTTGTTATCATGTTAATGTGAAGGGTGTGGGACATACAAACAAGGCGTGAACCCTCCACCGCTTCGTTCATGATACGTTCTATGGGAATAGATTTTCTCAATTTTGATGAAAACAAGAGGTAGAGGGTCACGCTATGATTGTGGTAGTCTGAGAGGCTCGTAGGACCAGATGCCACCAAGAATGGACCAACAGAGCATGTCCAGTGGCCAGCAGAAAGAACCACTGGCGCGCCATGTTGGCGGTAGCCGGTGGTGGCCAGAGGAGGCCCGTGACATTCGGATGCAGGCAGTGGGAAGGTTCCATGATGCAGTGGGATGAGGCGACCATGGGTTGCATGGGAGAAGGGTGGCGCCTGAAGGAGACACCGACGATAGCAGGCATAGACAGCGGGCTGCGGTAGGACGAAGCAGCGCATCCCCGCACCACTCTACATGGGATGAGGACAGATCAGACACCTGGACGAACATTGCACAAGGTGGGGTAGCACCCCACCAGCGGGATAAAACTACCCTGTGTGTACGGGGCCATCTAGAGAAAGGATCCACATTTAGGTGGACTAGGCCAGACGTGGGACGACCGTACGGTCCGTACCCACCTAGCGAGCCATTGTGGTTCAGCCAAGCCCCACCCAACGGGTAAAGCCAACCGCAACCCAGGCCCGTGAACAAGTCGGGCTGACCCCGATAGGACATACCTAGTGAACCGAGCCAACCATTAATGGGATTGACCCGGGTGGGGTCAGGTCGACCCCAGGACCCATTGCGATGGGCCGACTTGACCGAGTCGTACTAGGCTGGAACCCAACCGGACCTCGAATAAAGAAATCCCTATAAATAACGAACCGTGTGTCTGTTTGACATGACATCAGAGGCGTCGAGACCACTTTTGAGAAGCCATCTATTATCCATAATCTGTGGGGCTTTACCGAGTCCGGTTGGACCGAGGTGCGATCACCTCCATTTCAGAGAAAAGTCTATAAAAAAAAGAATGAGTGTCCAATCGACACGTCGTCGGGGGCATAAGGACCCTTGTGAACAGACAATTATTTATAGATAAAATAAGTGAGTTTTGATGGAGATTGATGTCTAATGTGAGTTGGATCATACATGATGGGGTGTTCCCTTCGGTATTCTATTTGCGAGACTTCGTACCAGTTGAAATATGATTGATGACTTGAGAGGTAGAATCTTCAAAGAATTAGGTGTGCATCGTGCGAGAATCTAGTGGCTGAATATGACTTGAAGAAGAAGAAGTGAAACCAATATAGGTAATAGAAAATATACAGTGGAATGATCTAGTTGTAGGTCTAATCATCTCTACCACTGTAACAGTGACCAAAACATGTCAACACCATCAACCAAAACGAGTCAGCACCAGCAATCAATACGGGTGAGCACCAGCGACCAATACAGGTCATCACCAGCGACCAATATAGGTCAGCATCTAGTGACCAATATGGGTCATCATATGATGACCTATATGGCTTAGTAGTATAGTTACTATGGATAGGATGATTTTTCATTATGACTAGTCATCCCTATCCTAGTGGCCTTGAAGTTATTCTGTTAAAGTGTGGTGTGTCTTTTGTTTTGTGCATCATAATTTAGATCATGCTTGTGATATTACCTTTGAGGTAATACTTTTTATTTTTTCTATTGTGGATTACTGAGACACCATCGAGGGTCTCGGGGTCCTCTACTGAGTTCTTATACGAACCCCTGCACAGTCTCCACCCACACGTGTGTGTCTGGAGAAACCTACATACGCTTCAAGGAAGAAATTGGAGGTTCGGGACATGGTAGAGCTTGGTGTGGTCGGAGGAGTTGAGATCCTATTATTTTACTTCAGACATATAGCTACTACCCTCCTGGTAGAGCTCTACTGAAGATGCGACAATTGTTTACATTCTTTTATGTCTCTTGGGCTTGTATTACAACCCACTATTTTCAGTTTATAGTTGTACGTGTGGTTGTACATTACTGCTATGCCTATACCTTACTCTTGTTGGTTGTTTACTTCAGATGATCATTTTGAGTGTGTACATATCTTTAGTGCAATGCCTTCCCTCTTCAGAAAAAGCTCTCATGTGCTAGTCGCCAACCCCAGGCCTATGGAAGGTGGTCTTCGTGCAGTCGTGTATGGGACCCGTGGGACGAGTCGTGACATATTTTACTAAATATAATTCAACTAATTTTATTGGAATAATCATTATGATTGATTTGGTAATAAAATTGTTTTCTTAATAAAATTATTTTTTTTCTAAAAATCACCTTTTACATTTTTTCAATATATAATAATTTGAAATCAATCCATATATGGAAATTAAATCAAAACAAAATTATTTAATATTTTTATTCCATTTTTTTAAATTAATTAATATGTTTATTTTCATTTTTTTCAGAATGAATTATAACCATTGTATAAAAAAATTCACCACATTAATGGGAAAAACATGTTAACAATGGTTATTGCTCTGTGATATTCACTAAAGGTCAATCCATAATACGAATTTATTTCATTGTATGAGTTTAATTCAACAAACATTGTTCCAACTTCCAGAATATTAAAATTTTACGCAACTTTCATTGTATTAAACTTTTTTATTATTTTATCTTAATTGTAATCACAAATGAACTCTCACTAACTTATTATGTTTTCATGAAATTGATATATATGAAAATTATATAAGAATATTTTTTGATGATAATTTTATATATAATAAATATAAAAATTTATTATTATTTATTTATCATTTTTAGTAATAAAATAATTACAAAAAATATTTTCACTATGTTGATTCACCGATTTTTCAGATGGTAAAAAATTAAATAATTTATTTTCTTGAAAAATAAAAATAATTTTCTTTTTGAATTTTGGTTTTTAGTTTTCCAAATGTATTAAATAATTATAATTTATATACCATGTTTAATGGACTTATATTCTAATTATATTGGTATCATTATGTCATTAATTTTAGTTTTTATGAATACTCCTTAAATATACTTTAATTAGCATTAAATTTTCAAAATTCAATTTTAAAACATTAAAAAATAATAAAATCCATTAATAACATAATTTGACGAGATCATGTTGATAATATCAGAAATGGAAATTTTTTTTACCATATTTAATTTTAAGTGTCACTTTCATTACCCTTATAAATTGTAAAATTTCTTACTAAAGTCTTTGGTAAAATGATTAATATGGGGGTTAAACCAAATGATAAGGATTAAAATGACACATAAACTAGTGTAAATATTAGTAAATAATTTTTTTTACTATATCATCCTTATAAACATATCAATTCCACTTTGAATTAATTTTATTTCAATTAGATACATATTGTATGTTTATATTTCAAGAATTTACAAAATTTCAACCTATATTACTTATAAAATGGAGAAACATATAATATATTATTAAAACCAACTGAGCCATTTTTCCACTATGAATATAATCAATTATATTTCCAACCATCCTATCAATGATGTAGTGGTTCTGGTTTCAATAATATACAATCATATAATTCTTAATATGTATTCCAAATGATGATTTCCAAATAAGAGGAGTCAAATAATGTATGTGGAAAGTCAAAGGCGAGGTAAGGTTATTTCCCCAATAAATTTTCATTCACCTAGAATCATTCCATGTTCTAAGAATGTTTTTATGTTTTTGGTGTATATAATTCCATATTTATTTTTTATAAATCATTTTCTAAAATTCAGGTGTAACACTAATCATTTAAATGTTATCTTTTTTAATTATTTATTTATTTAAATGCTACCAAATATGCTAGGGATTATTAATTATAATAGTTCTTTTAAATGTTCTATACTCATTATCACTATGTTCATTATATTTTTGAATAATGATCTTTTTAATAAATTAAAGGTTATTAATGTTTATTTTCAATTACATTCGTCTTTATAAACAATGGTTTAATAATGACTGTTTTTAACATTTATTTTAATCATCAATTTTGAATCTTTTTACCAATGTGTGTAATGAATATTTATATTATATTCATCATACAGTAAAAAACAACTATCATATAATTTCGTCATTACAAAAATTACTCAAAATATTCATGGTTTTCCGTTGAAGATATATTTTTATTCTCTTGTGGGGATTTATTAATTTTCAGAAGTTTTAAAAAGAAAAGTTTTTTCATATCATTTTTTGAGTATAACGATCATTGTTTTGATTATGTGATGAAATTAAAATTTTATTATTTATATTATATAAATTATATTTTCTTATATTTTCTTATTTTATAACATCACACATAAGAATAATTGATGAATATATGAATTGAGAGTTAACCCAAACCCTTATGGGAATATTCATATTATGTGACTACCAGATCCATTAATTAAATCCAATTAATTGGGAACAGACATATTTCTATCTAATATATGTTACATTAATGATAATATAGATGAATTTAATTACCCAAATAATTTGATAAAATTATCATATGTACAATAATTCTATTATAATGGTGATGTGGTTTATTCTGTTATGGATGTGATAGAGTTAACTGAGATATGATACTACTATGAGAATGTTATAATTATATTGTTAGGTCATTAGATGTTAGCAGAATGTTTCAATAAATTTCATACAAGTCTTACCAATAAATAAAAAATGGTTTGCATGGAAATTTTTTATTTCGAAATGTATGTAATGACATTATAATTTGAATAAATTTTTATGATCCTATAAAGGATAAGGGTTCAATTCATGGTAAATATTTCATGAATTATTATTTTCTCATTATAATTTAAAAAAATAAATGTTTTATAAAAAATCATTATTGACTGTTTGATGAGTAATCAGAAAATAATTTGGATTTCAAAAGTTTATTATGTAAAACATCAGACATCCTTATGGGTTATCCTGAATATCAAATTGATTCACATGTTTACATTATTTTTATATCACATAGTGATTATTTTTAACTTATAACATGTTTTGAAATATTGATCATAGGTCAGGTGGATTAGTTGGAACAATTATCAATTATATCTCTAAATAAAGGTAGTTATACATTAATGAATAAATGGTGTTATTAATGGAACAAGAGTGTAACCCTTAGAACCATTATTGATAAAGATTACACATTATTTGAATGTGTCTCCTTTTATTTTAGATGTTTTTCCTAATTCTTTTAAAAAACACATTGAAAAACACCGTCCATGGTCAGATTGTGAATCCCTTGGTTAAAATCATGTTATTAGGGGTTATTTATGGTTTGTGATGATAAATATAAATTTTAAAAAACAAGGGTAATTAAGTTAAATTTATACATCATTAAATAAGAAATAAAATTATAAAAAATGAATAATTCTTAAATATTAAATATTTATTTATTTATTTATTTATTTTGAATAAAATAATTGAAAATTGATTATATAAATATAGAGTTGAAATGTTTTTGTTTATTTTTCATGAATAAAATAATTTTTTAATTAATTTATAAAATCCCAACTATGTGTATGATTATACACATGTTACTATACTAAATCTGACAAAGGATTTGTTCATATGAAATCCTAGCCTGATTAATTTTTACATCCTTATTTATGGGGAATGTAGAAATAAAGTAATTAATTCCACCATCATATGAATTAATTTTTTTCCATGAAATTGGAAATGGGTGAGGATAATACATCATCATATGGCCTATCCAGCATCAAAATTCATTATGTGTTATTATAACTCTTCTTTATCACAATACATATCTTCTTAGATCATTGTATGAATTAAATAATCTACCCAAATCAAATCATGGATATTTTCAGAAATTTTTAAATCCCATATGAAATTTCACCAAACATATTATTATTTTACCACACATTGTATATTTTCATGTATCATTGCACATTTTAAAATTTCAGGTTTTCTGGACACACACATATGAAATTTCAAGTATTATATAAGTTTGAAGCTTCTCCAAAGTTTGGGCATAACCCTATGATACACAAATATACCTATAATTTTCACAATGTTGATTCATGTTCCCAATATCCAAATAATAAATGAATCAATGTTTCCAAATAATGAAATTGTATATGTCTAGCCATGCCTCTATTAAAGAATCTCTTAATAATGGATTTACCTTTTCAATTTTTGATCATGTTATATAAAAGAACACCTATTGTTATGGGATGAGTATAATATTAACAAGAAATCAATATAAGGGTACATGTCACTCACAAAAGGTGATATAAGTGTCATAAAAATCCAAAGAAAGGGTAATGATGTGGCCCTTTAAATATGGAAAGGAACATTTCCAAATGACTAATAATGTTATAGTTCTTCAATATCCCAGATCTTGTGTAATGGTTGTTAAATATGAAATATGTTTCATCTTTGATATTCTTAAAACAAATTGATATCATATAAAAATAAATTATCATTCATATAGTTTCCACAAATTGGGATGTATTACTCCCCAACATCCCCTAGAAGTAATCAAATAGAATTAGATGAATATAGATCTAATTTGATGTGATTAAATTGATTATTTAACATCATAAAGGTATCAATACCCTTGATCATTGAATGTGGTTTCATATAAGAAGAAGAATATGGTAAGGAAATTATGGAATATTTAATGGTACTAAAATTAATGAATGTGGTATATGGCGTTGTTCAACATTTGTGGGTTATGTATCTGCTCAATTTTCCATGTATATAAACATTAAGATATAAGAATATCATTATTATCTCAATCTAATAAGAATCATGGGACTTAAAACTATTTATCTATTACTTCAATTGTTTTAATTTTATGAAATGCCTATAAAAATGGAACTCTAGGCCATTACTGGTCAAGAAAAATAGAATCTCCCAATTCTAGGAAAATGATTTTTTGACATTAATATTTATTCACTTCTGTACATTTATCTAAATGTGTTTACCAATTAAATACTTTTTTGGTTACTATTATTATGTTTTTAAAATATTTTCTTCCATACATATTCTATTTACCCACAATGGACATGAAGATTTACATCACCTTATGTGATGGTGAGCAAGAAGATGATATATTAGTTTTTTGAGTTATCTAATCTATATGAAATGAAATATTGGGGGATAGATTTATTATTCATTTAATTATTTTTATGGTTAAAATATCCTAGTGAGGGTATAATGTGAGATTTTATTTGATTAGAGAAAGATAAAAGTAATCAATTTAAATAATTATATAAGATGTGAATTTGTGATTATTCCTTGTCAGAACACTATCTTTATAACATATTCTACAACAAATCCAATTAAAAAATTCATAAACCATGGTCATCACATCATTTTTCAAATACTAAACCTATTTCAAAAAAGAAACGAAAATCCATAAATCTCCCATATCATAATAAATATCATCTTCCTATACAATGACATTTAGTTATGTAAAATATTTTTTCAAATAGGATACCCATGATAGGAACCCAATACACTTGTAATAGGTCTTTACATTAATTAATGGCCATAATATCCTAGTGTGTATATCAAATCCATAATATCATAATGTAAAATCAGTATGAGCATGGATTAATACCTATAAAAAATGTTTTAAGACAACATAATTATTAATCATAGAATACATCTTCATAAGAAATTAAGTAAAAAATATTATTAATAACATGAATATTTAAACAACAAATAGAAAAATATCAAAGACTTGTAAACATGAAATATAAAATAAATAAATAGGATGTGAATGAATTAATTATATAAAATAGAAACATCTCAAACATGGTATACCTAATTACTAACCATATCCAAATTATGAATCTAAAAGTCATTACATTCCCATAAATGACTAAACTAAATATAACAAGAAAATTTCACAAACATTTTAAACAAATATGGATTTATATTTTATAGAATAACATGTAAGAAAAAAACCTAGGTTTTATTCATTAGAGGTTCAAAAAAAATTAAATCAAAATTTCCCTCAAGCATCCTTTCTTTTAATCTCATTCTATTTTAGTTTCTATTTATAACTAGATATAGAAATATCACACAAAGTAGAGGTAAATGATCTATTAATCTCAAGATACCCTTTACCAGAAAATTATACCCTAATAACCTTATTTAGTGGTCCCTAACATAAAACTACACCATGTGGGTGAATAATTTAACTAATCAATGAATAAATAACATGAGAAATGGGTTAATTTTTAGTCCCAAATTATTATACATGTTCCACAAACTGAGGATATTTCACTTATACCAGTCCAACAAGAGGATGTGAATGGTCTAAAACAAAAAAGGAAAAAATAAACCTCTAATGATATTATATGAGGAACATTACATGACTCATCAGATCATTTCACAGAATCATAATAGATAACAAACGTAAATAGTGAAAAAAATCATGAAAATTGGAGGATTAAGAGACCTCAACAAAGGAACATATTGTCTTAATGCAAAAACATAAGAATAAATTCAAACCAACAACACCTAGAATCAAAAAAATGAAAAAATTATATTTTTTATTTTATTCTATTTTATGTTCATAATGTGTGATCTTATATAATGTTTAATATTCACAACATAATCTTTGAAAACATAAACTACATGAATTTAATGTTCTTTGACAACTCATTAGCAAAGAACTACCATAAAAATGTCATTAGTGAAGGGAGTCCATATATAATTAGTTGTGGTAGAAACTATATTTGAAATTATGTTTTTTAAATGTGCCATCACAAAAACCTATTATTTTCACCAGTGGATAAATCTATTGAATATTTTTCTGAATGGTTTGAAAAATAAGTAATTTTTTTGGACACGTCAGGAATTTCAAATTGGGATGGATCCCTTTATCTCTCGAAGGTACTAATTATTTATTAAAATAAATTAATAAAAAAAAATATTTAAAAATTTAAAAACATTAAATAGTACTTAAAATAAAAAATAAATAATTTATTTAAAATATTATATTATAAAAAATATGTATATCACAAAATAATATTGAATAGTTGTAAAAACATCATAGAATCAACTAGAATCATATGAATGAGGATTGATCAAAGGATTTGGGGGATGAAATTCAAAGAAAAATCCACACATAATTTATCTCACATATTACAAAAATATAATAATATTTCCAATGTAACTACTCATGCTTCTCATTATACTCTCTCTTCATCGGTTATATCATCTCTTTATCATATCTAATCATCTCCTTCAACTATTCAGTATGTTACGATTAATACACTCAAAGATAATCCTTCGAACTCATAGATTTCATACCATATGCACAAAAATAAATCATATGTGCTATTTAGGAACCAATAACTAATTGAATTCCTTTGATGAAACCAGGAAAGGTCGCCCACATCAAATTCCCCCCATCCAAACCCGACTCATCATGAAATCTACTTTTATCAGAACATTAATCTATTATGAATGAAATGTCAGCAAATTATATGTTTCTATATAATATAATTAAAAATTATAGTAATAATAAAGTAAATATAAGTTATTTGTTTTTTAGAATGTAATTTCCAAAATTTGGAAACTTTGGTCGCCTGTAGTATGTCATAAACATGTACGAGTGTAAATAGTAAAATAAACATAAAACTGTTTAATATTCATGCCAGTAGTTTCCTTTATAATATAAAAAAATCATTTTATGTTTATAGTAATTATAATATAATATTACATACTATATATCATCAATTTATTCCAAATGTATGACATTCAGCCCTATTAATGAATTGGTTCCATCCCTATCCTTAGAGTCTATATGATGATATCCTACAATAAGTTTCTCCTAGCCAATAAGAGCAAAACTCATCCTATAACAACGCTGATATATAAGTCAATTTAATGAAGATGAAAGAATATTCGAAAATAGTAATAGAAGCACTATCCATAGATCACATTATAAGGATGTTTAAAAAACTGATGAATAAGAAGAGGCTTAAAAATTTTCTATTCCTCCCATATTAGAGCTCTCGATCTATCATAAATCAGAGTCCATATATTCTGCAAGGAAATTAAAAACAATATTTCAATAATTAAATAAATTTTAAAAGATATATGTTATAAAATAACATTCTTATGTAAATGAGGATAAAATTAAAGGCATTTAAATATCTATAAAATATGGTTTGTAATCATCAATCTAGAATGATTTTTCCCCTCCGAATAGGTTCAACATCATATGGATAAGATAAATAACTCTCATCAGTATTATGTCTAGTATTAGTGAGGGAATAAAATAGATCCACAAGAATATATCTATCTATCCAAAATAGATATTGTTACCTGTAATAATTTTATAATGAAAATATCAAATATAAAAAACTAATAATTTCATCAATACAATATTCATATGTCTATGATTTTTTATACAAATTTGAAATATAAAAAACAGATAAATACTATATTATAATAATTAACATTAAATAAATTACACAAAATAAAAAACTACAATAAAATAGTTATTAATATAGATATCAAATATAAAAAATTAATAATATCATGGTGATTATATTACTCATGACTATCAATAATTTAAAATCCATATATAAAATAAAACTAACAAAAAATTAATAGAATCCATGATGGAACCGAATAGATCCAAATGAAAATAAACATTAAATGAATAATATTACCTATAAACTTTTTTATTAATAATATAAAATATAAAAAATTCCTAAATACCTAAAAATATTAATTCATTCATCATGTTCTTCCTCATCTTCATCAATGAAAATGTCTCCATCTTCATTTTCAACACTGTGAATTTAATGATGGCATTTGGTTTCATCGTCCCTTATTACATCATCTACATTATCAATATCACCAACCATTATCTTGGGGGATTATCCTCAATATTATTATATCTTGGACTAAGAGATAAAATTGGGTGGTTTCCATAAGAAGTTCAATATATTTCACTTTAATTGAACATCTTTATTTTTTTCTAAATGATTTCATGAGATTCAATTTAATTAGAACCCAATAATACTTATAATATATCCAAAAATCATAGTAATTATCATTACAGACATGATGTTCATTATGTTACTATATATATATATGTTTAATTTATTTAAAAAATTCAATTATACTTAATGAGAACAAATCTATTCAATAGATGAGATCACAAATCACAAGCCTCACATAGTAATAAAAAAGCGAATTCATACATATTATATAATTGTCACCATGTAAAATTATTCAATTATTTTTATTTCATGCCATAAAATTCATCTTCACATTTAGTATGATGTCAAAGATTCAAAAAACATCAATATTAATTTATCTCATTGATTTTTAATATATGTGTGCATGTAATCAAGATCAATTAACTATAAACCCATTATAATATATTACTAATTTTGATGGAGGGTTTTCAAGAATACATAATGTATTAAAAATTTTAAATTCTTTTTGTGTTTCATAAAAAAATAAAAAATAATAAAATAGATATCATTACCAAATTGATTTATTGTTCTATAATATCCTAATAATACCATTAATTTAAACCAATATAAAAAATAATGTCGATTTTTTTCAATAAAAGAATAAATTCTATTTTATAATTTTATTTATATGTGGTTTTCTTATTTTCATAAAAATAAATAATGTTAATAAATTTAACAATTTTAATAATTTTATAAAATTATAATAAGTAGTACATAATACAAAAATATTGTCATTTCTTCACATTTCTGCAGAATAAATATGAACTTTATCATGTTCTTTATATGAAATCCATCGTTAATGTTAACCACCAAACTGATGCTTGAGAAAATTAAAAAATGGAAACTAATGTCCTATGAACACAATAAAAAATGATTCTTTTCAACCTATGAAATATGGTTTTGAGGGATATTTTTATTGAAAATAATAAGATATGAAATTTGAAATTTCATCTAGAATGTATGCTTCTACCTTCCTCTGATCAACTATTTTGTTTTTACAAACTATGTTCGTTAATTAATATATTAATACATCAAAAGAATAAATCCATTAGAATTGTATCATCCCTACAAAATTTTATTCATATAAAAAATATAAAATGCAATGTTCAATTGATATAAAGAATGTTTGTCATGACCCGTCTGTCGGGGCCCGTGTCGTGACTACGCCAATCCCTCCTTCCATACGCCAGGGGCTGGCGACTAGAACCAAAGGCGTAATTCTCTAAAACTGGGAAGGAATTTCCTTTATAACCTGTAAAAAGACAAAAAAGAGAACAAGTTGGAAAAAACACTAAGTAAACTATATATGAAAATAGTACTGAAAAGAAAACAGGGCTGGAAATGCAAGCCCAATAGTAAATTATAAGATACTGAAAGTAAAATTGAAGAAAAGAAAAACTTCTTCCGGTTCGTCCTCCAAGGATTAGACCTGAAGGGTAGGTACTGATCACGTCCTCAGCAGTCCAGGTTCATCCATCTCCTCCGTGTACTTACTCATTGTAAGGTCCTCCTCCGGGTACCGTCCAATCCTGGTACTCTTAGCCTTAGTTAGCGCTTTCTGTCATCTGCTTCCAACACAATAAGGTGTGGGCATAGCTTTTGTAGGGGTGAGTATAATGATACTCAGTAGGGACCCAGAGACCATAAAGGTCTCACAAAATACAACAAGGATAAACCACAGGATATGAAATCAACAGTTAACCCCACTTAGGTATATGTCCATGCGTATTCCTAAGTTATCAAGTAATCGATCTCAATTATGAGGTAAACACAAAAGTTACTGACTCGTCTCACATAGGTATACAAATTTTGTAGAGATTTAGGGATGATTATATTGAGCCACTAAATAGTCTATTCTTTCGAACCCACATAGGATCCTGGTACAGAAATCAGAGTTTTCAAACCCACATAAGATCCAGGATTAGTAGTTAGAGCTATCAGAACCCACACAGGATCTAGGAACAATAGTCAGAGCTATCAAACCCACTCAGAATCCAAGAATAGTAGTCAAAAATGTTGATCCCACATAGGATCCAGGAGCAGTAGTCAGAGCTGTCGAACCCACACAAGATCTAGTAATGGTAGTCAGAACTGTCGAACCCACACAAGATCCAGGAACAGTAGTTAGAACTCTCGAACCCATACAGGATCCAGGAATAGTAGTCCGAGCTGTCGAATCTACATAGGATCCAGGAACAGTAGTGAGAACTGTCGAACCCACACATGATCCAGGAACAGTAGTCAGAACTGTCGAACTCACACAAGATCCAGGAAGAGTAGTCAGAACTGTCGAACCCACACAGGATCCTTAAATAGTAGTGAGAACTGTCGAACCCACACAAGATCTAGGAATAGTAGTAAGAACTCTCGAACACACACATGATCCCGGAATAGTAGTCAGAGCTGTTGAACCCACACAGGATCTGGGAATAGTAGTCAGAACTATGGAACCCACACAGGATCTAGGAACAGTAGTCAGAGCTGTCAATCCCACAGAGGATCCTTGAACAGCAGTCAGAGAGCAGCCAACCATGGGGTTTTCTCACAAGAATTCTTGATTATGGGAGGATCCACTCCTCAAGCCATGTTTTTATGCATCAACTTCAATGAATTTCTAGGAAGAAATATCTTAAAGGTTAACCTCGTCATTAGGGTCTCAACTCAATAGAGACTGCATCAATTAGACACCCGTTCTAAGAGTTATTAGCCTTTTAGTCCCAAGGGCTCGGTTGGATTTTTGAATGATCTAACATGATTGTATCTCAACTTTAACCCAAACTTAGGTGTGGTATATTCTATGTAATTTCATTCTCCATGATTTCTAGCACCACTTAAGGTTCTTCAAACGGACGTCTGGTGCCAATTATATGACCAAAAAAGTGTAAATGGGTCGAAGTGGGCTCGGGTCTCATCCGACCTGGTCGGATCGACCTGGCCTGACCTCGTCTGGTCTGACCCGGTCTGGGTCAACACAGCCCGACCCATTGGGACTAGACTAGCAGGCCGCGAAGGCCTCGAGTAATGCGAGGGTGTTGACCGGTCGCGAGGTCGCAGACTGGCCGCACGTCGGAGTCAGGGCGGTTCAGATCAGAGGCGTCATGGGGGGGCAGAAGGTCGGCTCAGCTAGGTGCGAGTGGGGAACTACTCTGCGGCTCGACACAGATTTCTGAGGCCGGTTCCAACAATGCCGAAAGGGGCGCAGCTCGGGCAGCTCAGCCCAGATGGCCAGTGGGCGGTCGGGTGGCTGGTGGGTGGCGAGAAGAACAGAAGGCGCACAGGAGGTCGGGGGATGCCGAGAACAGGGAGGCTAGAAGGCATTCAGGTGGCATGCGGGTTTACGGGAGGCCACCAGCAGCCTGATGTCGGGAGGCTGGGGGGCGGCCAGGTGGCTGGCGGGCGCACGAGAGGCTGGAGGTGGCCGAGAGCTGGGAGGCTGGTGGGCAGTCAGGTGGCCGGTGGGTGCACGAGAGGCCGGCAGCGGCTTGGAACCGGTTCGAACAATGCGCCACGAGGGCATCCCGTGTTGTGGAGTCCGCGGGTAGCGCGATCATTGTCTGTCACCTCTGTCACCTCGTCGTTTTGTCTCTATGCATAAGAACATCACAAAGAGATTGGTGGAGGGACTCAGGCCAATTTTGTTTGGCCTACTCCCTCCACGTTTCGGATGATAGAAATAGGTCCATCAAGAAATAATAACGATGAACTTCAAATTCCACATCCTCTGCAGTGATTCTTTTCTAATCCACAAAAGATAATCAAGGAAATAATTAACATGCGAATTATCCCCCTACCATTGTTTGATGTTAGTTGACGATGTTGCGGGGAAAAAGATAGATCATTGGGAAAAGACGAACGTCTGTGTCATCGGCATTTTCCTAGATCATCTGTTTGTTGGCCGGCTCATTATAGTCGAATAAGTCCTACATCGAAGTATTTTCCAAGGAAGAAAGTTGATGTTGGTCCTTTCTGACATTCTTCATTAGAAAAATTCGTTCTTCGTGGAAGAAGCTTGATCCTCCAAGTGATGGGAATCGTGTCACATTACCTACACTTCGTCGCATTATGAATCCATCCCAAAACCTTCTCTAAATCTTCTTATATATAAGATAGGGAGGGAGGTAGGTAACAATCATAGGAATTTATGACGGTTCATATATAAGGAACCTTCCTAAATTCCAACAATGCGGTTATTTAAATTTAAAAAGATCAAGCTAATTAAATTATGCTCGAGAAATTTCACAGGTGTGTTGGCTATAATTATTGGGAGTATACCTAGAGGCTCCCCCTTCATTTAATAGGGACTTGAGTGGTTTCTCTGAATTAATGGGAGGTTTCAAGGGGGTCTAAAAACCCGGGTGGTCCCCACCACCATTACCTCTCTTGGTAGGTTATGGTTTGGGTGGTCCCCTTCATAATAACCTATCATGGGAGGTTAATGTGTGGTCATCCCCACATACAACATTCTTGTGGAGGTTTAGTTTTGGTGGACCCCACCTCCCAACACCCACATGGGTGTTGCCAATAAAAATAAAATGTCACACACTTTTTTTTATTTTTAATATTCTATGAAAACCCCAAATTATATGTTTCACTCTCAACCCACTATAGTTGCAGTGATGTACTCTTTAAGAGAATACTGGCGCTACGAGTTCAATGGTGCCCTCAAATTTCAATTCCGCACACCGGTTAAAAAGCTACAAAACTCCGCTCATGCGTTTACTAAATGTATCCATAAAAAAGTTTGGAAAATGATTATCAGTCACCCTCAACACGTGCCGGTTGAGGTTAGGCTTTTCCTAGGTGAAACATGACCCAACGAACGAAACATTAATCTCTGATTTTCAATCCAATTTATCATTTAGAAGTTATGAATTTTATAATAAAATAATTGTCACTTAATTATTTTATTTTCCACCAAAACCTAACATTCTCAGGTGGACTGTTCCGGCCAAATTTAGTATCTTCATAAAGAAATCATACACTCAAGAGTTCAGAGGTGGTCTCAAAATTTTAATCCTAGTTACCGTTTGTGAGTTATAAGTATATAAAATAAAAAATAATTTTTTTAATTATTTTATTTACGATTATTCCATTTTTGAGCTTTCTCACTAGAGGACCGTGCCGAAAAATCTTAAGTCACACCTAGGGAAAAAACATCATTCTAATAGCAACAGATCCCTCATATTTCTGATCCAAATTATCGTTTAAGATTTATTCTATTTTTCGGAAAACGTATTACAGGTATTAACTTAAGATTAACAAAAACTTCGACGGATCATTTTGATCTCTTCAGTCCTCGGAATAGCGCGCTGTCTAATTTCACAGACTCTTAAAATTCCCATTTATTTTAAAAATATATTCATTGAAATTCTTGGTCTTTACTTTCTCCCCACCTTAGGGCTCTATGTCCCTGTATTCCACAACTAATCTAGGTAAACAATTGGGGGCACTGAGCACGCATCTGAGCATCCGCTCCCATGTGCTCTCCTAGAGGTTCCCATGCTGCCAACAAATGCAGACTAGAGGTATTGACTTTCAAAAAAGGACTCTCTCTTGTCGATCCTAAATCTCTACTGGAACCTCCGTAAAACACTCCCCCTATTCGACATCCAAATCGCCATGGGCGATGATACGGGAAGGGTCATGCATGTATCTCTTATGTTGGGATACATGGCAGACGCCGTGCACCTGGTTTAAACTGAGGTGGAATAGAGAAGAGGTATGCCACCTCGCCAAATCTACTAAGGACATGAAAAAGTCTGATTAATCTCATATATAACTTGACTCCTAGGACAAATCTCCATAGGCCTTGTTGGGGTGAGTCATGTAGTAAGATGTGGCCGCTATCCTCGAACTCCATAGGTCCCTGTATCCTGTTGGCATATGACCTCGGCCTACTCTGTGAAGTCTTCACCCTCTCTTGAATGATCGTCACTTTCTCTATGGTATCTTGTACCATCTCTGGTCCCATGAGGGCTAACTCCCTTGTGTCAGTCTAGCATAAAGTTAATCTGCATGGTTGCCTTTATAATGCTACCAAAGTTTCCATCCCTATGGTGGAGTGATATATGCTGTTTTATGCAAACTCAACTAACGGTAAGTGATCCTCCAAGCTGAGACCGAATTCAAGGACACAAGCACACAACATTTCCTCAAGGGTCTAAATGGTCAACTGAGTCTGACCATCCATCTGTGGATGGAAGGTGGTGCTCAATTGAAGTTGCATCCTGAAAGCCTCCTGCAACCCCTTCTATAGCCGGGAAGTAAAATGTTCATCACAATAAGAAACGATCATCAAGGTTACTCCATGTATGCGCACAATATCTTTCAAATAGAGGTGTCCCAAGCTCTCTACTTAACCAAGTTCATTGATCTGAAGGAAGTGGTATGACTTGGTTAGTCGGTCGATGATCACCAAAATCGAGTCATGAACCGTAGATGTACGTGGAAGTCCTATCATGAAGTACATGGATATCCCATATAACTTCAACTTTGGGACCTCTAAAGGCTGTACCAGGCCTACTAGTACCTGATGTTTAACCTTCTCTTGCTGACATGTGAGTCACCAAGAGACAAACTCTGCAACGAATTTCTAAATTCTCGGCCACCAGTGCTGTTGTCGGAGGTCTGGGTATATCTTTCCCACTCGTGGATGTACCGCTAAAGGGGATGTGTGTAACTCCCTCAACACTTCCTTCTAACGTGACACTGGTACCATGGTACGTCCTCTAAAGAGGATGATGTGCTACCCACCTTCAGAAAATCCATCAAGTGCATGCCCTGTGGATATCTAAGCATGTCATGCCTCATAGTCATCTTTCCCATGCTGCACCTCCCTGACTTGCTGAAGAAGTGGGGGAGTGACTCTAAGAGACATAAGAAAAGATTCTCATTTTCAATCCACAAAGGATATCTGCAAAGCGGCTAGCATTCTTATCGCCTCACTCACCAGATGCCGGCTAGACCTTATGCTGAGTGTGTTTGCTACCATGTTCCCCTTCCCAGAAGTTTAAACTATCTCAATGTCAACTACTTTTTCAACAAGGGTGAGGTTGGATGACTCACAAGTGATTCGCCGCACCCAACTATGCATGAGTTTATCTTGTGCTCCTTGGGATACATTTTTCTTCGTCCAAAGAAAACCCTATCCAAATGTTATATATAAACAACAACCTCTTTTCCTAATACAGTCAATCTGAGTACGAACTGTGGATGTCTAGTCCAAACCTAAACTAACTTCTTAATGCCACGATGCTGCCAGCATGAGGTTTCAACCAAAAATCTCCCCTTACGGGTTTGATCACACCGTCGACGTAAGTGTGATAATTGAGTCTCCTCCCAAAGGTATCACCATATGTGAGGTTCAAGTCAATGATTTAACTAGAAACTCTAGGTCCTGGGCAAGTTTCGTGGAAGGAAGGAATGATTAGTACATATATTTATTTATACGGCAGCTAGTAGTATACATATATGGCACCTCAAATCAGTGATAGAGCCATTGCGTCTCATTCCTTGACTACATGCAACAACTCCCTTCTCCTATGCTCTGGCTCCCTTAGCCGGGTAGGGTCCACAAAAAATGGTTTGTTTGTAACATGTCGACAATTACACCACCTCATGCTACTCTCCTAGCTCTAATTCCACGTTTTCTGCCCTGCAAACTCATCTGCACCATGAATCTTAGACTGGCGCCTGTTTCATGCATTCCCACTTCTACCATTAACTGGCTGTATCCGCTCATCCAATGAACATTCAACCACAAATTTTCTCTCTACAGCCCTAATATAAGTAGGAATGCATAGAGGAATAGTGCTGGATTGGATGTCCTTTAAACACACCTCTCTCAGAAGTTCTAGCCTTGATGAACTGATTGTATCGTATTAATCGAGTACCAGGAATGATCGGTTTCCCTTGATGATTACTCTGCTACCGACATGTCATCCTGTCGATGCTGTATAGGTTCTAGAGAATTCTTAGCCACATCCTTAAGCAAGTCCTCAGCCGCCTATGAGTCGGGCTCACCTCACAACCTGAGGGGTATCTGATGCTGAAACACGTGTAAGTCACTAAGCCTACATGTGTTCTTTACCAGAACTTCCAGTTGTAACTATTGACCAATGGTTAGTGATATATCTGGCTCAATACCCGAAAGTACTATCTTGGGAAACAGTCCACGTACCGAAACCTCACCACTAAGAAGACCATCCTCATGGTCACTCACTAAAAAAGACAAGTAAGAAATATCATTGCCTACTCTACTGATGTCTCAACTAGATGGGAAACTCTAGAAATCACCTCCAGCCATCCCTCAGCTACCTGAAAATCTGTCTCTCCTCAAAACCACATAGGACTCTACTGCTGGAACTCATGCAACGTGCTCAGTTAACATGAACCGTCTACTAGTATGGCGGGTGGTATCTTCTACCAAATGGATGTTGGTTCTACTTGTACACCACCTGAAGGCACCAACATGGTAAGAGGGCCCTGCACTGGAACCTCATCACTCGATGGACTTTTAGTGTGTACAACTATGAAGAATCTAACTGGCAGTCTGCATGGAGGGATCCTAAAAGAAATAGATGTGACACGGAAAAAAGATTATACCTGGTGAGATGACTTAAGAAATCAAAAAGAAAACGCACACGCAGTTAGTGTTTTTGTGAACTGAGTCCGAAATCAGAAGTCAGGGTCCTGGTGTATGGATACATCAGTCGTCGCACCAACACTATACTCTATGAACTGAAAACCAGACTTACTATATTTAATATTATAACTTCACAGAAAAGATTAGAGTCCTAAGTTCTACGGTATAACCAACTCCTATGATACCATACTGTGACAACTGGGTCCCACTGACAGCACAACCACCCCACCATGACTTGGTCGTTGAGTTCTGGCCCACAAGGTACCACTAGTTGCCCCGCAGACATGTGATCCCAACCCGGGGGCCCAACGACAAGCCCAAATGGATCATATGACTAATTATTGTCCCCACTGGACAACAAATTTCCATTCCAGGGTGATTCTTCCTCACTCGTACAGACCCTGGGAAACATCCTAAAAGATCACCCATCCCGATCACTACTCCTGGCCATGCACACATAACTGTGGAATTCATATTAGAAAGGCTCCTAAAAAGGAAGATTCACCTTGACGACATGATTCATATAATTTAGTCATTTAACCCTTTATTAGTTAGGGGTGTTACAATAAAAATATCATTGATGTTATAGGGATTTACATTCTCCCCACCTCAGCGATCAACATCCTCGTTAGCCACAACTCATCTAGGTAAACAAGTGTGGGAACTAAGCATTCATTTGAACCTTCTGCGCCCATGTGCTCTCCTAGAGGTTCTAGGGATTTCAACAAACGTTCACCAGAGGTATTGACTATCCATGAAGGACTCTCTTTTTTTAATCCTCAATCCCAACTGGAACCTCCGTAAAAGTCACCCCATCGTCGATGTCCTGCTCACCATGGATGATGATGTGAGAAGTGTCATGAACATATCTTTTCAGCTAGGATATGTGGAAGACATCGTGCACCCGGTGAAACTGAGGTAGAAGAGCTATGTGGTATACCACCTCTATAACTCTGCCGAGGACTAGAAAAGGTCTGATGAATGTCAGAGATAATTTTCATCCTCGACCAAATCTCCATAGACCTCATCAGGGTGAGACCCATAAGAAGAAGTGGGTTCCATCCTTTACCTCCAGAGGTCTCTGTCTCCTGTCGGCATATGACTTATGCCTACTCTGTGAAGTCTTCACCCACTTCTAGATGATCAGCACTTTCTCTGTTGTAGCCCGTACCATCTCTAGTCCCACGAGTGCTGACACCCTTAGGTCAGTCCAGCACAAAGGTGATCTGCATTGTCGCCCATATAATGCCTCAAAAGGTGCCATCCCTATGGTGGAGTGATATTTGTTGTTTTATAAAAACCCCACTAAAGCTAAGCGATCCTCCCAATAGCAACTGTAGTTAAAGACACAAGCACACAACATGTCCTCGAGGGTATGAATGGTCCGCTCTATCTGACCATCCATATAAGGATGGAAGGCGGTGCTCAAATAAATCTACCTCTCGAAAGCCTCCAACAACCCCTTCCATAGCCGGGAAGTAAAACATGCATCATGATCAGAAACGATCATCGAGGGTACTCCATGTAAGCGCATAATCTCATGCACATAGAGGAATCCCAAGATCTCTACTGAACCCAGTACTTTGATCAGTAGGAAGGGGGCTGACTTGGCAAGTCGGTCGATGATCACCCAAATCGAGTCACGATTCCTGGATGTATTTGGAAGTCCTGTCATGAATTCCTTAGATATCCCATCCCACATCCACTCTAGGACCCCTAAAATAAGAACCAAGTCTACTAGTACCTGATTTTCTACTATCACTAGTTGAAAAGTGAGGTAGTGAGAGACAAACTCTGCCACTGAGTTGGAAATTAGATGTCAGGGTCCTGGTGTATTGATATGTCAACCACCACCCCAACACTGGACCCCCAGAACTAAAAACCGCACTCACTACAGTTAACAATATAGATTCATAGAAAAGATCAGATTCATAAGTTCTATGGTAGAACTGACTCATCCGATACGAAATTGTGAAAACTGGGTCCCACTGACAGCACATCCAACCCGCCTTGACATGGCCATCGAGTCCTAGCCCACCAGGTAACACCAGTTTCCCCAAAAACACATGGTCCCCACCCTGGGGCCCACCCATATGCCCGAACGGGCCATATGACTAATGAGTGTCCCCAGATGCCAACATTTGTCCTTTACAGTGTGCTCTGTCCTCACTTGCACACACAATGGAAAACTTCCCAGAAGGTCACCCATCCAGATCACTACTCCATGCCAAGCACATTTAACTGTGGAGTTCTAATCAGATAGGATCCTGGAAAGGAAGGTGCCCCTTGTTGACATGGGTCATATCATTTACTCACTTAATGTTGTATCATTCGGGGATGTTACAATCACCCCCCCCCCCCTTAGAGCACAACGCCCTCACTGTTGGCCTTACATATATCATCCAACATAGTGCACTACACTTAATGCTGGGTAACCTCCCTCTGATACCAATTGTGACAACTAGGTCACACTGACAGCACAACCCCCCCCCCCCCCCCGCCGTGACATCCCAATCGAGTCCTCACCCACCAGGCACAACCTGTTTCCCCAAAGTCACATGGCCCCCACCCTAGGGCCCACCCACATGCCCGAACGGATCATATGACTAAGGATTGTCCCCACATTCCAACACTTATCCTTTTTAGTGTGCATTGTCCTCGCTCACACAAACCCTGGAAAACATCTCAGAAGGTCACTCATCCTGATCACTACTCTAAGCCAAGCACACATAACTGTGGAGTTAAAATCAGACAAACTCCTGAAAAAGAAGGTGCTCCTTTTTGACATGAGCCATATCATTTAGTCCTTTAACCCTTTATCATTTGGGGATATTACAATATTTGAAAGAATTTTTTTTTTCTAATTTACATAAAATTAAATTAACATCATTTTGTCACATACAAAATGCATTAAAACTAGTGATTCCATAAAAACAAATCATGGTACATATTATATTTCAATATTCACATCCAAGATAGTAGAACATAGTAGACCTATGAGAAGAACATGATATAGTATTTCTGTTAGAATCTGGCCTTCATTAATTTTTAACCATGTAATATTACCTTTTCAGAAGAAATGAGAAAATTTTAAAGCATTGCAATCTGGTAGTATAAAATCTCTAACACATTGAAAAATTAAAAAATTGAATTCCTTATAAAGTGATTAATCTACATATCAAAACATTAATTTTTCTGATTTATCATATTCAAATAATACATGTTCCGGTTATGTGAAAATATGTTCAAGATCTAACATTATCGTTATATTAAATTTGGTTTTATTGGGAGTATCAATAATGGTACAACATATTTTTTCAATTCAATTCTTCCAAATTACCATTAAATATTTCATTTTATAAACCAAAATATCAATCAAATTGTTGAAATTCCTAACCCATACTCTACTTTATCAAAATAAGATTTTACCCAAAACAATTTATTTATTTTTCATTTATTTATGGTCTAAAAGTATAATCATGTAATAAATAAATGATATATTTTACCTGAATACATAAGAAAGCTAATGGAGGTTTATTTCATTCTATGATACCATTTGAAAAATTCTTTTTTCCCTATTGAAAAGGGTGATCGATTTGGAGAAATGCCTGCTAAAAGTCAATATATTGATTACTTATCCCATTAAAATATATATATTCTTTATTCTCAACCATAAAGTGTGAAAATGATTTTATAAAATGTGTTCTCTATAAAAATAACATAAAAAACTCAGTAAATTAAATGTTGGTCCACTTTAATTAATTTTTACATTTAAAATATTTATCTAAAACTATATAAATTATAGTCAAACCATTTTTACATAATGAAATCAACTCCTCGATTAGTGGCCTCAAATAAACATCCATATTATTCTTTTAATGTCCTTGAAATAATATGATCATATATTTATATATATATATATATTATTTATTTTTAAATAATTAAGTGTGTATAATTTCCATAGAAATGAAAATTTTCGAATAAAAATATCTACTTATATAAGAACTAAATGAAAAGAAACAATATTAATAAAGATACAACCTTCTTTTTGAATTTTTTTTTAATAATAGATAGATTGATATAGTCATATTGTATCCATGAATTTCTAACACATGTATTATTTAATATTTTACATACATAAATTTTTATTAATTCTATTTAATCAGTTATGCAATGTTTTGAGACAAAAATAAACACTTTAAATGGGTTTTAATTGGAAAACAATTAAAGAGTTTCATAATAAATATGTAATTTCCTTGTATTTTCTCTTTACACCATGATTATCAGGATGTCGTAAAATTAAAAAATGATTTATAGTCATCTTATTATAATATGAATTAATTTAAAACACATTAATAGTCTAATATCTCTCCCCCAAATTTTGGACAAAACTTTTACAATAATAGATATATGTATGTAAATAATATCTATCAAGAAAAAACAATTTAACCAAAGATTAAATATGATCACTATAACTATTTTACTTTCAGAAATACAATTTTATAGTCATATGTTTTATAACATCTTATTTTTTGATAATCTAGAACCATGGATATAATTCTTAATCAACATAGTTTAGCATGTTTTATAAATGAGGATGTTTTGATTCTAGATAAGAAATGTCACACTTAGTAGTTTTTTCTTTAAATGGTAGTACACCAACCTCATGTACAAAATTATTAAATGATAGAACTAGTAACCAAAAAATTATATTTTCTAATAAATTATGTTCATTGTGTTGAATCCTAATATATATAATCTTTTTGAAAACCAAAATAATGTCTATGAAGTCCAAAATTGGAAAAAAATTGAATCTAAAATGATAACACTTCTTAAAATGGTAATTTAATATTACAATTATAGAAAATTATGATTTAAGTGACTAAAATTATATAATTGTTTAAACACCATAAATATAGACAATTCTTATACAATATATATTCATATTTAGTCAACGATTTATCTAATGATGATAGCATAATAGAAAAATATGACTACATCCGGAAGCCATTGTTATTGAAAACACATAAATATGAATAATTATTACTCTTTTTTTGTTATTTGATATTATCATTGTGTTTTTAAACATTGGAATATTTTATAAAATATAATTCGATTAAGACTAGGAGTCAACATAAGATTTTAGGGTTTATTGTGGTCTAATACCAATATAATAAAAATTAAATTTAAATTATATTAAACACACACTACTTTCTAAAAATAATGTAATATCTCCAAAATGATGTCTCATATTGGAAATATGATATTACCATTAACATCAGGACATAGAGTTTACCCTAGGAATGGGAAAACAATTAATTATTTTTGTTTTTTGGTTACATTGCACGCAATGATAATTAATTTTATTTTTTTATTGTGATATTTTGCAAAAACACCATCTCCTAAAAGTTGAATCATAAGAAAAATTAGATTCCAAAATTATGTTAGAGAATAATTATTTTCCCAAGAAATGACATAACATATGTTTTCTTTTGGAGTTTGGATATATCTCAAATTATAGTAATTAATTTAATATCTGTATTATAGATTTTAATCAAACATTGAAGTATCTCTATAATGAAGTATTGTATAAGATATCTGACACCACCATTATGTAATGGATGTAGGGTTTAACATCACTACGACAAAACGTAATTTTGTGTTGGGTGTTTTGTAACATATCATTTCAGGGTGACATTTTAAATATTTTATTAATATTATATACCAGTTCATTTCAACATTTATATAAATTTTTAATCCTAATTATTTTGATTAATACAACTTATATATTAATTATTTGTAATATATAATTGAAGTTATTAATTGTTACATTTTTTCCAAATTATTAATTATATATTGAAATAAACATTATTATTTTCAATTCATTAATAATATTAACTAATTAATTATTAAATATCATCATTTATTTAATGTTCATCACAAAAAAATTAAATTATTTCTAAATTTTTAATAATTATAGTTTTTATCTTTTTTAATATTTGTCAATATTTTTTAAATTTTACCCATAGTATAAAAAATTACTAATTATTATGAGATAACATTTTGATAAATATTACATATTATTAATTGTAATTATTAATTATTTAAAAAATACTATAATGTTTTTCGAAAAAAATCTTATAAATAATGTTATGTAAAAATATTTTTTATAACTAATTTTCTCATCATTTTTATAAAACTGTCATTTCATGTTTATTTCACACATTTTATATATATTATAGAAATTCAAAATCAAATTTATTAATGTCAAATTTATTTTTAACATGTTTTAAAAAATATACACATATCAAATAAATATACAGGCATACATACATTTATACATAGATACATATTTATATATATCAAAAACCATTTATTTTTTTTAAATGACTACATATAAATATTAAATTATATAAATATCAAATTTTTATAATCAAATATATATATATATTATAAAAACACACATATCAAATCTATATAAACACACACACACAAATATATATATCAAAAACCATTCAAGACTTTTAAAATGACTGTATAAGTATATGACCATATTAATATACATACTTATGTAAATTTATATATATATATATGGACATTAATAACCATATATGTTTTAAAATAAATTCAAATATTTATATTCACATGTTAATATACATATATATATAAATATATACAAAAAAAATACATGATTTTTAATATACATATATTTATATATATATATATATAATTAGTAAAATCCATGCACTTTTTTAAAATTGTTTATATATGTATATTAACAAAGTAATATTCTTATATACGTAACAATATTTTATAATTAATATAAATACATCATGTTTATTCAGAAACTTTGTTTTAAAAAATTATTTATAAAATATATTTATACCCACATACAAACAAACATACATACAGACAAATATACATTTGTCTGTTTGTATATATATATATATGAAAAATAGTTCATATTTTTTCAAATGGTTTTTATTTATATTCACAAGTTTATATATATATATACATATATCCATGTTTTAAAAAAAAGTAAATTTTTTAAAAATTAATATCAATTATACTATAACAATAAAATATAGCTTAACAACAATGTGAATGTTAATGTATAATCATAATTCGTCTGAAATAATATTTCTATAGGAATTCAGTATAATTGATGAATTAAATATATTAACATAAATTCATTTAATATATTATATCCCTAACTAATTTATATATAAATCATATTTTAAATAAAAACATAAAATAAAATAATATTAGTAAACTAAAATACCCAATAGAAAAATATGTTAAGTTAGAATATTTAATAATGAGTAATATAGAACAAATGAGTTGGAACACCATGTGATGACATGATAGAAACCAAAACAGGGAATACAAATATTACTATGAACGTAAATACCAAATAAGACATACGAATGATGTAAAATTCCTACCCTATAGATTCCAAAATATACATTTTATAATATTAAATAAAATTTTACACAAATAATATGATTTAATATTCGAGGAGACCATGCCAAGATGTTTTGGACAACTATTTGAAAAAATGAGTGATACTGACGATTGGGAAAGGTATATCACCGCCAGTGGTGGGTTGCGTATGGTACGAGATAAGTGGGGATCAAGGGAAGTGTTGTGCAAGAAGTATGGTCATGGTACTTTAATTTAATTTTCAATATGATTAGTTCATAGAAATTAATTTTAAAATTTATAAAGAGATAATATATAAAATTGTTTCATATGAGAAAAAATGTTTTTAGAAAAGGGTTCTTATTTGCAATGGATTTTTATATATGTTTAGAATAACCCTCATGAAAAAAATTCCATTAGAATGACATGTAGTGGTGGAATTTTTTTTGGGATTCATATTCTTTACCCATCGCAAATAATATTTATTTTCAATTAAAGAAATATTCTATCAAAAAATTCATTTAAGAAAATTTGGGATGGGTAATATAACCATCACAATTACCAATTGCAAATTCCCATTTTATAATAGTGATCACATGTTCTATAATAAAAAACTCAACTAAATTCTGTTTTTTATTTTAATTATAAATTTTAGAACTATTTTTTCTCTGTTAGAAAAATTTTTCATAAAAACTATTAATAAAAACACCCCACCTTTAAAAATCATTTGAAGTGATAATTTGAACATTTATTAATTTTTTAATTAAAAGAATTCAATTTTTATAAATTTTACAAATAATTTATTAAAATATTTTTGTAAATTAAAAGAAACATGTTCAATTAAAATATTATTTTATTACCATATTATTATTTTTCAAAACATAAACACTATCATAAAATATTGTTTTTAAAAAAAAATTAAAAATGAAATAAAATAAATACATCGAATAAAAAATCCTTAACATATTTAATGAAAAAAATAATAACTAAAAGAATAAAATATGTAATGTTGGTTCAATATAAAATTTAATATGCATAGTGGTTGTGTTTGATTTTGAGGAATGGTTTAGATCAATGTGTTCCAACCATTTGGCTTCCACGAAGAGCATCATAATACTATTAATTCTATATCTGAATGGTTTTATAGGACATGAAAAATTATTGGGAGACTTTAAAGAAATATGCATCTCGAACATAGATATTACTCCATTTAGAGGAATGTACATTACATTAAACAAACATACTTTATAGTAATGTAATATTTTAGTTCCATTAGAAATGTGGAAGAAAATGTTCATAATTTTTGAATGGTATTCAATGTATCCCATAAAATTATTTCCCATTATTTATCCTCATAACAATCCATTCTTCATAACCATGTTAATTGAAACATACGAAAGGGTGAGAATTTATTCTTAGTAAGGGTAAACAGATTAGAAACACGATAATTTTATGAGAATAAGTGATTGAGAACATTCAAATAACATTTCAAAACAATACCAATAATTTTAGAAATAATAATCATAACTCAGGGAATAATTATTTGAATTTCATAGGGCATGAATCATATGGTAATAAAAAATCATGATCCATTAAGCATATCATTCTTATAATACATGGAATTGTAGAATACACATTAGAATTGATAATCTTATGGTAATAAAAGAATATATGGTAATCTATGAACACAATTTGTGTGAGCATATCATTCCCAATAAATGCCTATCTTAATGAACTGAGTTCACTAACAATTACAATCATCTAAATCCCATGAGATATAAATCATTACCTATAGAGTAATAGGAGGATATAGGCCCCAAAAGCTTCTAAACATAACATAACCATCATCATTGGATATAACATTACAACTATCCCAGAGTAAAAAATGACATATATGTGTGCCAAAGGATGATAACATAATGACTAAATAAAAAAAATTAAATGGGTTTCATTATTATTTCATTACATTTTATCATGTGGAAATCATATAGATTCATAATTTTTTCATCATTTCATCATTGAAAAAACTTTGGAAAAAGATGTGTATTTCATAAGAATTTTATCACGGTATAACCCATAGAAACGAAGAAGGTCTTAAAATAATCATTCAATAATAAAACATAATCTACTAATAAAATTAATAATAATATTTTCCTTTTTTAATAGTCAAAAAATCATTAGTTCCATCAAAGGGTATCACTTTATATGGACATAGATTTTGAAATATCTCTTGGTAAAATTATTAAAGAAAATGCCTTTTCTCTAAAAAATTTAAAATGTAAATCATTTTAAAAATAATTTTCTTTCCAAATTAATTTCCAAACAACTAAAAAAATATTTAAAAATAATTTAATAATTTACTGAGTAATATAATGTTTCTAATAGGAAAAACCATTTTAAAACATAAAAAAACAAAATTTTTATTTTCATTAAAACAACCACAAAAATATAAAATATAAACACCATGGAAACTAATAGCCCTGATGTTGTGGTTACTCATTATTGTCCTACAAGATAAAACTAATATTACTTCTTCATTTTTAGTAGAATCCGAACACAAATTTTCTTTTAAAATGTCTTTAAATTCCTATTTAAATATTTTTTAAAATATATAAAATATGTAAAAAATTCAAAAATTTATCTTTTTACTGAAATGTAAACAATTTATTTGAAAACCACTTTTTAAAATATGGTTTCAGATTGAAAAGTGGTTTCAAAAGAAAATAGAGTGTTTCATAAAAACATTCGTTTTTAAAACATGTGTAAATAATTTAATGAAAACAAAGGGAAAATTATATTCTAATAGCTTAAAAATAAAAGAAAAATTTTAATTAAAATTCATGTCTGTTACGACATGATATATCAACATTGGATAGATAACCATAAATAATCTTGATAAATGATATTATTTTAAAATAAAACAGATACCATTTTGGTTACATTGAATCAATAGCCTCGTGAAGGAAGTAATGTAAAATTGAACATAAATAATGAGTAAAAATAAATTTATGATATTAAATTTCAATGTTTCTATATATAAATGTCGTGAAATATTTTATAAATGTATCATAACTTGTTTTTTAATTATCAAAAAGTGAGATAAATATACATTAACAATTCTTTGTCTTTTGAACTATAAACTCTAGGAATGTGAGATCCAAAAATGGATATATAATCTCTAATACTTATTAGTAGAATAATCATAATATATACTCATTTAAAGTATATATATCCCCTAAAAAAATATGTGGTGAATATGACATGTGTCTAAAAAATGTATGATATTTGAAATTAAAATCACTTATCATATGTCTCGACATCATTTAACCTCATTAAAACCAAATTTATATTATATACAAGTTTATTATAAATTTATTACAGAAACATTAATATATATATCATATAATATATTATATAATTATTTCCATTTATTACCTATTTAATAAGTATTCAATTTTAATTTCACATTTTGTGTAATAGTTGCAATGTTTTCAAATATGTTTTTATTTTTAATTTTCTGTCCCTATACATTAATCACTGTTACATAGAATCGAGAATAATAATTGTGTAATATTTATATTTATAAATTAAATATACATTTTATTCCAATCATGAAATATTATGTGGATTAATAAACTGTGTCCTGATCATGAAGATGGTAGGATGTTTGTACGAATGAGTAACATTTTCGTTTTTTTGTGATCATTATGAAAAACAAATAAGTAATATCTTAACTTTAATTAATGATAATTATATCATAAATTTTTTTTATTTAGATATTTTTATTCATTTCAAACATTTTTTTTCTTTATGAAAAGAGAGTCACATCACTTCATGAATATTGTATACTACACATACAAGAGATGTGTTATCACCTTCCATTAAGTGAAATTGTAAGAAATAAAATGATATATATTAGCAACTAAAATTTAAAAATATTTCCTGAATATCATAATTATTTAATATATATCATATATTACTATTTACTATCCTCTTATAAACTTCCATGTAAATCGTAAATAGATCACAACACATCGTGATGCTGTAATCCAACACACACACAAGAGACGTTATCATATGACAATAATATGATTAGTATAAATGTATATGATATATAATAATTTTATTAGCATAAATATATAATTGATATAATATTTGAAAAATATATCATTATTTTGAACCATTAGGGGTGGAAATAGAAAAATTATTGACATCAGATTGCGAGGTGGTAGTTCCTCATACACAAGAACAATGATTTTAAAAACTATTTGATAGATATGGAGAAGGTTTTAAATAATTAACTTATTATAAAAATAATAATTTTATATGAATGATACTGAAGTTATTATATAAATATGTATTTAAGATAATATATGAATTTTGATTAATAAATAAAATAAGGACACTATTGATGAACATTAACTATCTTCTTGTATAATACATATCTTGGTACTTCATCCTTCTTATGTCATCTTTCACTCCACACTGTGGATTATAGTATGATCTAACCTAATTTTTTTTGTGATTTCAACAATTTTTCTATTATCCAAATATGATATATAGTGTAAATATATATGATAGGGGTTGCATTTCTTAAGTGGTGGAGAAGACACAAATAGAATCTTTTAAGAGAAATAAGAATTCCGAAAATTTTCATATTTCCCAATTTTCTAAATGAGGTCATTATAGAACTATATATATATATATATATATATATCATGGTCTAAATATGGCCAAGCATTTGTTTTTAGAAAATATTATGGGTCATAATACCCTTATCTATTTATTTTAAACCTTACTAACCCTATTTTTCCCTTAACATGAATAATTAATTTTTCTAGAATTCACTACTCATTTTGGTGAAAAAGGAAATTTAAACATAGTAAAAATTATCAATAAATGTGATTCCAATTATAAAATCCATTTTTCTGAATACCATTCACATAATGGAATTTTTTTTAAAAAACAATTACACAAATGGGATGAGAAACTATGTTTTTAAAGAGTAAAAGATCAAATGTTAAATATGAATTTATATCAAAATTTATTATTAAATTTATTATAATGACTTAAATAAAATTATTTGTTATAAAATTTGACTTATTTCTTATTAAAAAATATTTAAAATATTTATTTTTATTAGAGAAAATTTAAAGGAAATTATTAATTTTAATAAAAATTTAGTAATTTCCACTATTCATCTAACCATGAATATTTTCAACAAAAATACCAAGAATTAACAGAAATATAATCTTAACCTTATGATTTTTGAAAATGAATATAATGTTAAAAATTAATTTTATAAAATTTAAAAATTGAATATTATTATATTTTCAGAAATATTAGATGAAAATATATTTTGAAAAAAGTATAATTTAGTGCATAAAAATGGATTCATTATTATTTATTATCAAGAAAAAATTGTATGCTTAATATTTAAAACATGGTTGAATATATAATTTATAAATATTTCATTAAATTAAATTAGTAAAAAAATTGATTTGGTTATTTTATTATTATTAAACACATTTTTCCACATGAAAATAGTTTTTCATATAAATATTTACTTTTATTTAAAAAATGGGTTTATTTTCATTGGACTACATATAATTCTGCTTATATACATGTGTATACCATATTTTAAAAAAAAAATTTATTATTAACGAATTCCATTCCAATATAATGATGAAAACTATGCTAAGAATATTTTAATAAAATTTCACATATCATTTAATCATACTATTTCTTCTACTCAAGAGAAACTTATTATTGCGTGAAAATAAAAATATTTAAAATATATAATTAACTTGAAAAATAAATTTCACAATATCTTGGGGTGTTACATTCTATATGCCTTAAAATTATTTTTTTCCTCTAAATTTATATCAGACATCAATTGTTTAACATTTGAAAATTTCTACATAGAAACCAACATTGTAAAGAGAATTAAAAAAAATCAACTTGATAATGTGATTGAGTTTTCTATAAGTAATATATGATTAAACATACTAGGTTTAAATTTGGGAGAAGAAAAGTAGGAAGTGAAAAAATATGCATAGAAAGGAAAAATAACACATATGGGATGATATACTCTCTGGATTTCATTAGCACAATTTCACACATTGGTTATGCCTTGATAAAGTTCCACTTCAATCCTTATGAAAATAAATGTAGGTGAATATTTTTCTTGAAGTAGTAATAAATTATAAGATTAATAATAGAATGATTAGTAAATTATTCTATCTACATTTAGAAAAATATTATAACTGGTTATCCAATATCGATAAATCATTAACATTCAGTGTGTTATTTTAATCATTAAAACCTCATCCAAAACTAAACATAAAAAATTCAAAAATTTGTTATCCTCATAAACCATCCTAAATATTAATATCCAAAAAATAATAAATAATTTAAATAAAATTACAAAATAATCCTATCAGTAATACCATATAAAACCTAATGTAGATTGTTATTCTCATATACCAAAGATGTAAATACCTTCATCATGTACTTTTATAAGATGTGGTAATAATGTGAATTACCATAGAAACATTTGTAGAGAATAAATTATTCGACATTCAATTATTAAAAAAATAATTTTATTATTTATTACGTGGAAATAATACATTTTTTAAATTTAATGAATGATTAATTAAAAAACATTAACCACAAATAATTAATCTATTTAGAGGACATCGGTACAATACAATTTAATTTATCCAAATAAGTCCCTTATTTATCCAATATAAACTAATATTTCTCAAAATGGGAACATGGAAGCATTTATGTTCCTATAATCATGTCTTCTAAAAAAATATTAATTTTACATTAAATCACATTTCTATATTAGTTGAACAATTTGCCATATTTTTACGAATCTTTAATGAAAAACATATACTAAACAATATTTAAAAATGTCATAATTCTTTAATTTGAATGCATAAACACAACAATAATTACACCTCATTTTAAATTTTAAACTTGACCAGCTCATCTTCTTCCATAACACCCTTTTCCATTCACATGTTATTCGTAGACTCATAAATATCTGTGGTTCAAATATTACTAAAACAACCTAACTAATTGACATCACAATCACTCCGTCTATGAAATATTTTTTTTATAATGGCCATAATTTTTTTATATAAAACATTAAATAGTACAGGATTTCATAGGGATATAAATATTCACATCTATTAATTTAGTTGAGCCTATAATTTTCTTTTGTTAGTTACGTTCACTATGTCTCTCATTTAAATACTAATAATAACTTCATATTTGTCTAAGACGTTAACATGGGTGTCATTCCACATTCTTGACATATATGATAATTAATTTTCTTTCTGCCTTGGTTAAAATCACCAAAACTACCATTGAACTCTTTTCTTTACATATTTAGTGAGTTTGAGAATTGGTTAAGGTACATGCTGATAATCTTGTTCTATAGAAAATGATTAGGCAAATCCAAAAAATCATTTACTCTAGTCACCATCCCATCAGGCATCTCGACCGAATATCATTCCTCAAATTCCGGATTAATCATTTTCATTTTATTTCCCTTCATTAACATAGACTATAATGTAGATGGATTGTGACACTAATGATAACGCAAAAATAAAATAGACTAAAAATTAATTTCAGATTTCCAAATCAATACACCATCTATTTAATATAAAACAACTTATATTTATCCATGGACATTTATAGATTTTATCGATTAAAATCCTCCCCAATTGTTCAAAAATAGTTTTTTGAATATAAAAGCATATCCCTCATGAGTGTCAAAACAAGTGTTTAGCAAGGCATTTTTTCTATCACTATTTCTAGATCAAGTTTGTTTCAATGTTTTTTTAGGTTTATAACAACCAGGTTCATAAATTTGATATCCACATACACATGTAGTATTAAGATTTGTGTTTATTGTCATGGACACCAATCGAACAATCATTTACCAAAAGTATAATAATTGTTCCTATACTTTAGCACAACTGTAGACTTATCTATAGTGACATCCCACCCTATGCCAAAATAGTTATTTACCATTGGGTTATTAGTAGTGGTTTCAAAAAATATTGTTGATGTTTTCATGAAGAAACTATTAGCAGCGCTTATTAAAGCTACAACTAATTTTTTTAAAGATAAAAAAGTAGTATTTTTTTGAAAAAATAGAGGTGGTTTTTAAAAACTGTAATTTAATTTAATGTATTTCTGGATAAATATACATAAATATATATAGATAAAAAAATAATTTATTATTTATTATTAATTATTTAATAATATATATTAAAATATTTATAATTTAAATTAACTATAATTTGTTTAATAAAAACTATTTATAATTATAAGCTATTAGTAATTAAATACTTATATAAATTGTCTAATAAGTTAAAAACTAGAATACAATATAAAATGACACTAACTATTGATATGAGAGTCTGTTTTAGCTCCATAACTTTTCAAATATGTTATTATGTTAAATTAAGCCACAATTAATATAATGTTTGTAAAATTTAATAGAATAAAATTGATTATTGTATAACAAAAAGTATGAACTAAAACTCAAAATTCAAAGACCATAAATTTTGATCTGGGTGACTATTTGGGATATACCAAAAATAAAATCAAGGTATGTGATTAACTCTATGGAGTGATGTGTAGGGGAACATTGGTGACAATTATTCATGGTCCAAAGAGGCCCTAAAGGCCACCGAAACTATGTTTTCAGTCTGTGTACCAATGATTTTTAAACATTTAATGGAATTTCATTATTGTTTAAAGTGGTCTTATTGTATTTTTTTAGGGATTAAATTTATTCTTAGGTATTAAAATAATATTGATTTTATGGTTTTCACATTTTATCTTTTTTTACAATGTGGTTTTATCGAAATAAAATGTAAGCTTATTTTTTAATATTTACATATATTAAATCACATTTATAACTACATATTTACATTTAAATGTATTTATAAACATGTAATCCATGTATAAATAAACACTTTTATTCATTTAATTAAAAAATAATTAATATTGATTTAATTTATATTATAAAAATTCATTGATTTTTATGTGTATAACTATACAAGAAATGTTTACATATAAAAATGTGTGTTTTAATAAAAAAATATATTGTTATATGTGTATTCTAATATATTTAAAAAATACATATATATGTATGTATTTTTTTATATTTATATTCATAGTTCAATATTTATATATATATATATATTTTATATTTTTATAACAAATATTTGTGTATATATATACGTGTGTTGATATATATATTTATATTAATAAATAATTTTATATATGAGTTTGTTAATATATATTTATCTAATATAAAATTGATTTTATATATATTTATTTAATAAAAATGTGGATTTATATATATTTATTGAAATTTGGTAATATGTATATAAAGTTTTTGATATTTATATGTATTTATTATTTTAGTATTATTTTTTATTGTATATTCAATTATTATTTATTATTTGTAATTGATTATTTATTATAGATTATTTATTATTTATTATTTATTATTTTAATATTTACATATTTTGGATTTTGGATTTATTGATTTTTTTTATTATTTATTTATTGTTAATAGACTCTTTGATATTACTTTATTGTTTATCATTTAAATTTTGTTTTTATTTAATTATTACTTATTATCATTTATTATTTATTTATAATTATTTTAATTGATTTTTTATATATTATTTATTTACTTAATATTAATTTATTAATTTCGAACTAAATATCTAATTATTATTTATTTAATACGTATTTAGTATTTATTTCAAATATATTTATTTATTATTAAGTATTAATAACTTGATTACTATTTATTACTCAATTATTATATAATTTTTTTATTTATTATTAATTAAATATTTTATTTTATTTATTATATAGTTATTATTAATAATTATTAATAATTTACTATTTTTTATTATCATTTATTATTTTTATTTATTATTTATTATTTTTATATTATTAATTTTTTCTTTAATTATTGATTGATTATTTAGTAATTATTTATTATTTATTATTTAATAATAATTCATATTCTATTAAATATGTATCTTTTATGTGTTATTTATTACTACATTATTATGTATTCATTATTTATTATTATTTAATGTCACTATTTGTTTTTTATTGGTATATATATATATAAGTATATTACATACTATTTACATACTATATGAAAAAATTGTTGAAGTGTTAGTGTTTTATTATATCTAATCGGTAAGGGATTCAAATCTCACCTAGTGAATATATTTTCTATATTTATGCATGGCGTGCATGGAATATTCATCCATCGTAGGAAAAATAATTTGAAAATAATATGAAATAAATAAATAGTAATAAATAATCAATAATAAATAATAAATAAATAACTAATAATCAATAAATAAAAAATACAACTAAAATAATAATAAATATGGATGAGTACAAAATAACATTAATAAAAATAAATAGTAATAAATAATAATTTTTTATAATATTTTATAATAATAATAATAATTCTTATAAATAAGTTATATTAACAAGAATAAATTATTGAATTATTTAAAAAAATAATAAGAATTTCATAAATAAATAATAACAAATTAATTAATTATCTAAAAAAATTAAAAAATAAAATAAACGAATAAAATCTGCCACAAAAGGAAATGTCGAGAATAAAAAATAACCACAGAAAAATCACTCTGAAATGATTCTCAAAACGCGAATATGTGGTAGTTTTAGAAAGTGTCACACATCATTTGTAAATGGTTTAAATGACTACTAAATACCAAAAATACACCGATAAATGCAATTTTTAGCTCCTATACATATCCATAAAAATATCTTTTTGGATCCCCTTAAGTTTTATAATCATATTTTTGAACAGTTTAGTGATGTTTTATATGATACCTACTATAGAGTCCCAGGAATCAAATACATAGAGAGTACAAATTTTTAGACAATAATTCATTACTTTAGACAGACACATACCTAAGAAATATAATAGATTACAGCATTTTGAAACCTGGAACACAATCCTCTCAGTGATTCAAATACCATAAATGTATACCATATAGACCATTCTCATTAGTACTCATACATAATATCATTCTTCATAATGTAGGGAAATAGAACATAAGAATGGGTGAACATATATGATCAGTAAGTGTAAATAAGGGAGACACATAACCATAACATGATAATAAGATTGTGATAACAAGGGAATATCAATTGAAAACTATACCCACAAGTTAATGAGTATAATATTGAGTCATTTACTAAATAATTTTAGTTTATAGGACATGAATCATAAGTCAATAAAATAACATGATCCATGACAACATAGGGTTTTCATAAGAAAGAGAAAAGTTTCATACACATAATCATGGAAAACGTTATGTCAACGCTACCCACAAAGATAATTATAACATGTTATGGTTTTTATAACCTCCCATTTAAAATATTTGGGACTCAGAAAACAATCTGTATACCTTCTGTTTTGTTAGTTATGCCTCTTCGACAAGATACAACACCACATGTAGTGGGATCCCTTTCAATATAATGGAACGAGTTCACTTTCTGAACCATCATGTTATTCAAGGTTCACTCTCTAGACCATCATAGTTGGAAAAGTCATTTCCAATCCAAAGTTCAATTCCCATTACATCAATTTTTTCTGAATCTGGTTTACTCTGGATTCATCCATAGTCATACTAAATGTGGTTCAACCCTCATTCCATTCATGTAGATATCTTGAGATATAAAACATTACTCAATACATTAGAATAAGATATATTTTGATCCAGTCATTAGTTATAACATTACCATTATCCTTGGATATATGATAACTATCATCTCATAATTAAAATAATATATATGTGCTCCACTAGATCCTAAATCAGATATCATAACAAAGCCCATTAAATGAAATGGGTTTAATAAACATTTTATGATATCATAACTTCTTGAAAATAGAAATGTTTCAAAATATGGTTATCATTTCATCATATAATAACAAGTGGATAATGAATTGTGTTTCCTAATAATTTTATCATGGTAATATCCCATATAAAATTAGCATCAATCATTATTATCATTAAATTATAAACATAAACTATTAGGAGAAAGAATAATTCAGGTATATGTGGCTTATATCCACGCAAAAACATAACTTACATGAAATGATATCATCTTAGATAGAGAATGACTTTGAAATATATCTTTTAACATTTCCAAAATAATGTATCCTTTCTATGAAATTCAATTTTAATAATGCGAAACATTTTAAAAATCTGTTTCATTTGAAATAACATTTGAAACTAATAAATAATATTTGAAAATCATTTGAATCGTTTAATGAGGTAAATATCCTTTTAGTATTGAAAAATAAATTCAAAAATATGAGGAAAATTAAAATAATTTAAATTTAAAATACTCTTGAAAAGTATAATTTAAAATAGATGGAAAGTATTTTTCATGACTATGGGATGTATAATTAATTTTGAACATGTGAAAACCATGATTTCTTCTATATTTAAGGTAAAATACAAAAGAATAATGTTTTTCAAATAAAAATAAAGATGTATTTTATATTATTTGGTAAAACATAAAAAAGGGGTAAAAAGTTCTTTAATGAATTCTTTATAAATATATTTTAATAATTCGGAAACATTTTTGAAATAATTTATTTGCAAGGAAAATGGATTTTAATTAAAATAAAATTCAGAAAACATTATTTCGTGAAATTTTGAGTACATAAAAAGTGGAAAATGATGGTAGGACATGTATTCACATAAAATAACTAGAGTAAGATAATATTAATAATATTTATTGGGATTTAGATCATGATATATCATCATTGGAGACATAATCTTAGACAATATTGATAAAAATTAGATTTGGAAATTATAGCCCTTACCACTTTGGTTTCCTTGAATCATAATCAACACAAATAAAATAAAATAAAATGGAACTCAAAATATCATGAAGGTAAATAAATTCTTGACATAACTTGTCAACAGGTTTTTATAAACACATTGTTATATAATATAGGTTCCTACCTACACATGTGGCTCAAAAATGGAAAATCAAGGAAGAAATCACATATTGATTTGTTAACTAATGATCCATAATTGTCCTGAAATAGAGATACTCAGAGGGATATAAAAAACCCTAAAAAATTCAGTAAATTAATCATTATATACATTTAGGTATTGTATTCACACAACATAAAATAAATACCTGGTAAATATCTATGTATTCTCACTAATGTAAAAAGAGAGACGAAAATCCCTTACATAAAGTCTCAAATTTATTCAGACAAATTTAGACATCCTTTATAGTAAATATAATATAATAATACATTTATTAATAATATATATATATATATATAATAACATATATTTTTATTTTTTTCATTCTTCTTAATTTGATCATGGTTCCATAACATATAGAATAACAATTCGGTCATAATTGTCACATTTATACCTAAAATATACTTTTAGTACCAATCACGAATAATGGTTATGAGAAATGTAGTATGTTACAAGCACTTAAATAGTATATCTTACATCCTCATGAGTAAAAATTCCATTTTTTCAATGATCCTTATAGAATGTAGATAATATATATATTATCATTAAATAATGTTCATAATATCATTCAAGACATCCTATTTTTTTCAAATATATTTATAATAATCAAACACATGGTTTGGGGATTTAAAGAGATTCACATCACATTGTGAAGGTGGTAGTCCACACATACACGAGTGGCATTATAATAATTCATTAAAGAATGGATGTTGAAAGATAGTGTTATATATTATCCCTTCTGAATTATTTATTTTTAATTATTATCATAATTTTATCATTTATATCACAAATAATTATAAAATTTACCCTTATCTACTACCATGTAATGTCTAAATGAATAAGATCACTTCAAAGGTAGGCAGTCTTCTTTACACACAAATGAAATTATTATATGCCCAAAATACAAAAATAATAAATATATGTGTGATTTGATAATACAAAAATTATAATTATATAATTGGTTTCATCTATGGACCAAAAATCCTTCATTATTCCCAATATTTATAGGTGGTAATGGAAAAATAAATAACATCAGTTCATTAGGTGATAATCCTCCATACATAAGAACTATAACTTTGAAACCCATTTGAACGAAGTAGAGAAGGTTATAGGTCATGGCCATATTATTTTTTTATCCTAACATATTTATGATGAAGATTTTATTATATCATAATGGTTTAATAATAACATATGGAGGTGTATGAATAAAAAAATAAAACACTCATTGAGAAGTATTACCTCTTCTTTGGGCATCCCCCAAGTGTTGTCACTACAAACATTCAAAGATCAATTTCAATCCTAAATAAGGATTATAATATAATATTTTTGACTTTATGATGTTATTAGGTCTATTAGTGTTTTATTCAATGTTGTTTTATGGTGTGAATAATATATGATAGGGGTTTCCTTTTATAAGTGGGGTAGAGGACACACTCGGTATTCTTCGTTTTAATTATATGCTCTTAGGTATTTCAAAAGTCAAAACATTTATATTTTGTTCATTATATTACCTTGTAGGATTAATTATCAAAATATGTCCATGAAATAGTTTTTGGAAAGGATTATAGGTCATTTGATGCATTATCTTTTCACATCAACCACATTATAACCCCAGTTTACCTAAACGTTCATCATTAGTTTTCTGTTTATTCATATTAATTTTTTAAAAAATTTATATTACATGTATATAAATTATTTATTTCATTCAGTATATATATGGAATCTATTTTCCCAAATTATATTCACATTAGAGGAAAATTTTAATTTACAAATAATCATTTAAATGTAGTGAGAATGAATTTTTTATGTGATTACATTGAAATATTTGAATTATTTTTAAATCAAAACACATTATTTAATAGATTATAATTACCTAATTTGGATTATTTTTTATATAATTGTATTATTTTTTCTTTAAACACAATTTAAAATATAAATTTAATTAATATAATTAAACTAAATTTATTTTGCTAATTTTTTTATATAAAACAAATTTGTTCGCTTAAAATACATTTTCGGATAAAAGATTACTTTTTCATTCAAAATTTATTTATTTTAATTTATAATTAATTTTACACCTAAATTGTTTATTTTATATACAAGTTTACACCATATTATAATTTTTTTTGTTAATCATATTCATAACTTCCATTCCAATGATCGCATGAAAACAATCATAATAATATATTAATAATATGACACGTATCATTTCATCTCAAGGTTATGTGTAACTTAAGATAAACATACATTCATGTGTAAATAAAAAAATCAAAAATAATTAAATTAATTTCTAAAAAAATTTATCACAATATCATGGGTTGTTACAAGGGCTCTAGTGTGTCCCATTTTCTACCAAAAAAATGATAACTTCTAAGAAACCCATATTATATTAATATAATTTCCATTAAAAGAAATATAGATCAGAATAAAAAAATATTGAATTTCAAATTCATGATTCATAACATAAATAAAATTTTTTACTCAATGATCCAAATTACAAAGGCTTAGCTGGAATCTCTCCACATCAACCTATAGAGTAGTGAAAATATTATCTCTAATATACCAGTACAACTCGTATAAGATTTTATTTCCCTGATACAGTTATATTGTCAACTGTCCAATACTATCTCATCTAGACACTCGAGTCATCCAATAGTTTCCCTCGAAATGTGTTCCTAATCCAAAAGGGATGGAAACTAGTGCATTGGAATCAAGATACAGACATGGGAATAGTTTATCAATGTATAAATTAGAAAATAAAAATTTGTTTTCTTCATTGAAACCCAACATAAAAAATCCATATGATTCATTTTCATGTATAATCGTATATGAAGATTTAGAATAAAATAATCCAAATAATGAAGAACACAAATAAATATTTCCACTCATATATATATAACATAAATAAATAAAAATGTTAAATATAAATTTTATAATACAAGAAGGCTGAAATTTAAAACACATACATGCTACAAAATAAATAAAATGAATCATTATATAAAAAGTAAAATATCCCATTATGTCACAAGAACACCATAAATGAGGGAGAAGATAAATAAAAATCATTTTGGAAGATATACTGAGTAACATATATATAAACCTATAATAAGAAACAAAGTCTATTGAAACTATGTAACATATGTAGTGTCAGTGAAAACATTCCAATTAATATTCCATAAAAACATTATATTTTTTGTTTCATAATCCATTCCATCATTGAAATTTTTAAAATTCAATTTCTAGAAGAAAATAAATTTATAATAGTTTATGTTATAATATTCCAATATAAATACTAAACATTCCAATTTAAAACAGATAATATTATCAATGTAATGTTATGGAATCTAAGAAATACACTAAAGACCTAATATTTATAAAAAATGTGTTACCCTAAATACCTTGAATGATTTATAATTATGTCAAAATTAGAAATTTCTCAATACTTTAAAAAAAATTATAGGTCATTTTTAAAATTAAAATAAATGGAATCAGACATATTCATAAAGTCTAAACATCTAAAAATATCATTAATATGATAATACATAAATTATGGCACATGAAAATAATCACCAAATTATTGTGAGTCAAATAGTTAGAGAATACAGTCATGTAATAAGAAAATATGAAAAATAATTTTCCAATAATAATAATCTAATAAATGAAATTAAACAATTAAAATAGGATAAAACCTACACCACATATGATAATCTATACCAATATCCTCTTATAGTATATTTCTAAAACACATCAAATTGGAATTTCATCTATATTTTGGGGTGAATTACATCAGTAGCTATAAATATAATCATGTATAATCCTATACATATTTCCATGGAGAGATATTTGATGTCCTATGGATAAGTTACATACATTTATTAGTATAACTGAGTTACAAAGTATTGTTATGTGATGCAAGGGAGAGTGTTTCAATTCTAAAAGATACTTTTCATATGTCTGTACCTAATTACCAAAGGTTTTTATGTTCATCCAACAATATGTGAGTAAAACATTTATATAATAAATGATATAAAAATACATTGAAACACAATAAATTCCTTAGCTCCTCTCTCATAGACCCTTTTCTATGATATTTTTTCCAGTGAATCAAAAACCAATCCCGTATAACCATCAAGGTAAAAAACAATAAAATCTATGAATATTAATTCAATAAACTTTTTAAAAATACTAATAATTCCATTGATGCTTCATTAATAGTTGAACCATTATATTACATTAATGGTTTTCCCCATGTTCATTAAATATTTCATCCAATATCAAGACATGAAGAAAATTTTGAAAATTGAAACTGTACTCAGTATCCATAATTTAAAGAACAATGATTTTATCTATGAAACGTCCCTTATTATAATTATGATATATGGTATAAAACTAACAATAACATAGATAAACCAATGAAACATCATTATCATAACTGAATAATAAATTACGTGTTATTTATTGAAATTGTTAATCTTATACTTTTGGAATAATATATTGTCTTTTGAATAGTAATATTACCATTATGAATATTAATCCATACCATAGTATAGTAACATCACATATGGAAGTATAAATAATTTTTAGTCCCCTTATAAATAAAAAATATTAAATAATTACATCATAGTATAAGTAGATAAATGTATTAAAATTGATAAATTAAGTGATTATATTTTAATAAATAATAAAAACTGATTTACAATTCTAAAAATTATATAATGATTTTAAATAAAATTTATTTTTATGAAATAGATTAATAAATTAATGTTATATTTTATTTTAATTAGAAAATAATTTGATGACACCTTAATTAATTTTTCGATGGGTCATAAAATCGGTTATATTGTATAAATAGATATTTTAAACAAAAATAATGATACAATTTTGAAAGTAAATTTACCATATTTAAAATTGAGCCTATTTATTGAAATTTAAAAGTCAAAAAATGGATATGGTGAATTTTTGGGATGTTGATAAAATAGTGGACTTTTTTGTCAATAGTGAAATACTTTTATTAATAGTATTTAACATTTTCAACCATATACCAGAATTTTTTCATGTTTGATTTTTGAATGATGTAAGAACCATCATCTCATACTATCCATCATTATTTAATATATTTATCAATAAGGAAAATTGATATTGATAGTCTTCATCCAAAATAAAAAAATATGGAATATAATAATAAAACACCCCTCCAATTTCTTATAAATAGTACCCCCAGGACCGCTTCTCCTCACATCATCCAAACCATGTAGCTTTGATAAATAACATCCAATTTTATTCGCAAAACTATATTCCATTTCAAACAGAGACTAGTCTCAAAATAAGTACATACCCAAGTGCCTTAAGAAGGGTCTCAAGAATAAGTTATTCAAAAGGTAAATTCCTTAATTATCTTTTTAATTTATTTTATTTTATTCTTCTCTACTCAACTCTAAAATAAAAATAGGCATGATAACGCCAATATCATATATATAAATTAATTTAATTATTTTAATTGAATATACATAATCAATCGCTCTCTCCTATCCTTCTATTCTAAAAAAACATCATTAGTGATGTTTTGATTCACTACCATTGTGGAAATGAGTTTTTATTTTTTATCATCACTATAAAACCTATTCTTAAAACCATTAGTATGGTAATAGAACAAATATTATTATTATAATCTGTATAATGTTCTGAAAAAAATTTAAAAACATTATATTTAATAAAACAAAATTATTTCATGATGGATGGAAAAACTACCATAATAGACTAAATATTTTAGATTAAATAATTATATAATGAATCATACTCATATAAAAAAATAATATATAAGACCATTTACACTTCTTTATGTTAAATAAAATCATAAAATATCAATTATTTATAATTATTATCATATTTCAAAAACATCCATACTTTTATAAAAGTGAACAGATCATGAAAACCAAGAAAACAAACACTCCTATAATGATTAAATTGAAGTATATAATTCATAAAAATGAATATAAGTAAAATTATTTAAAATATAATTATTAATTTAAATGTTTAATTGGTTGTAGATTATGTAATTAATCAATCGATTTTAACAATTCATGTTATTATGGGAATGTATATAATTTTTTCAGGCATAAGGTAAGGGGGTTCTCAAACCTAACTACTATTCATTTGGTTAAAAGTCATTCAATAAAGATTTTGTTGTGGATTTTATTTTAATTTTTGACATAAATTTATTCATTTTTTCATTAAATTTCTATTTGGGAATGTACATTTTTTCCAATATGTTTTATGACATATAAGAAAATTTGAAATGAAATATTGTTTCCTATTCACAAATTGATTCCCCTTGATTTATTTATTCTTCACTCAAAAGTGATGATTTTAAACAAAATATGACCTTGAATTTGTTTGTAAACCCAATTTTCATGAATGTGTTCTTTATAATATCCTTATGGATCACATTCTGTTGTATTGGTTATATTCGGACTATTACTGTTACAAGTTCTATAAGAAATGCATGATTATGTAAATGTTATGTTTTGACAAGTAGTCTAGAATTTTAAAAAACATAAAATAAATTTGGTATTATTATCTTTATCATGAGATAATGTTGAATATGTGTGAACATGGTTCTATCAATTTTCAAAATGATGACGTTAGGGTTAATAACATATGATAGGCATGAATATATTTATAAATTTATTCACAATAATGCTTTGTATTTGACCTCAATGCCATGATGTTTAATTTTTATGAATTTCTAGTTTCCAGGATTTTAACTAGTGATTCATATCATGATTTTGATAATGATTCTATGATTATGTTATGATGATGATTATTATACTCAATAATTTTATATTTATTCATTTCTGGATTACACTAGGATTTTAGTTCACCCCTATCGTAAATGTATGTCCTCTTTTGAAGACATGTACCAAAGAGAACTCAATTATTAGAAAAAAAGAATATTTTCTTAAATATATATATACAATTATTGTTATATACATGTTTTGAGTGGTCCAAATGATACCAATACTGAAAAACGTGGAATCCTGGCATTTTAATTCTATATTTTCTTTTATCTTTAAAATGATTTCTTAATCATGTATGAAAAAGTGGGGTCATTATAGTATGTATGAGAGAACAATCTTAATAATTTGGGAATTATTTCATTAGAAAATTAGGGGAAAAAATATGATAAGACTGTGTTTTTTAATAATCCATGACTCTTTTTTATAGAAATACTAAACATAGGGATCACATAAGATATGCCTTTATAATTAATTTAATAATCTAATAAAATATTTATTTATGATTTATTGGCTAACATATTGCTCATTCCATTTGTATTTTATGAAATTGTGGGAACTAGGAAAAACATGGGTAAAACCCTATGTGAAAGAATATTTAATCATTTACCCATTGATATACCTGCTACCTTTGGAAGATTATTTAAATACATCATGGAGATTTTTACCCATCTAACTCATGATTTTAATGATAACCTGAACCATGCGTAACATCAAAATTCTATAAGAATGAGAAGCTTCCAATTTAGTATTTTTGTGGTAATGATCACTGATGTCAAGTGGATCTTCTAATACACTAGTTCCAGAATAGTGGGTCATCTCAATAGAGAATATATTTTTTGGGTATCACTATTCTGAGATGGAAATGGTTACTCTTGCCATTTATCATTAAGATGAAGAGGCCAATCAACAGAGGGAATAGATTTGGAACACCAAGATGAAGGATGAAATGGAATTTATAGACTGGGAATACATTATAAAAATATTTATAAATAGGTTTATCCCTCAAAATCATTACCCAATGATGGAGAGTGAATTCATAGATCTAAAAAAAAGGATGCTTAATCATTAATATATTACAAAAAAATTACTAGGGATTACATGGTATGAATTTTAGTTTTTATCAAAAATACTAACAAAATAGAAAAAATATTTAATATTTTTTAACCACACCTTCCAAATTAACATGATATTACAGACATTGGTTGTTATGAAGTTGTTGGTTGATGTTCCATTAAATTTGAAATTTATTATAGATAATGGTCTCATTGATATGGAGATAAGAATACATATATGGAGTTTAAAGCTTGGTTATGTAATGAAAATGGTAAAAAAAATCTCAACCACTCACTTGTCAAAAATATTGGAGGACATATCATGGGAACAAACTCATTGTGGAAAACACTATAATTTTATGAGAAAAGGCCATAAATTTCATGAATATCGAATAGACATGAAGAACATGGTCTATGTGGTGGAGGAAAGGATAAAACCACTTGTGGATAAATTCATAAACTGTAGGGATAAAGGGAAATATAAAATCTAGTTTACCTGACCTCAATTAGTTGGGGTAGTCATTTTTATTTACCCTCAGTTCCAAAGGACCATTTTTATGTGTATGATTGCATAATTGATGATATATAGAAACCAAATAATGTCAGACAAGGTACACAACTTATTTAATCAAGAATGGAAAAGGTATTATTTGGTTCTAGTTCTATGCATTCTTTTATTTCTTATATTTATACTATAACAATTGAATTGAATCCTCAATACCTTGAAATAAATATATCTACAAAAACCCATATTAGAGTTATAATTGCAGCCCAAAGTGTTGGAATATTGTCCAGTTGGAAAATGTGAAAATATTATTAAAGGGAAATTTTTAATACATACCTTTTATAAATTTAACGGTATAACAGACATGGATTGGATAATATTATATATATTAAAAAACACCTGTAATTAAAAAGATATAAATTCTCATATTTAGAGCCATCACATACTCCTCTAAAAATTGAAGCAAAACAATGAAAATAAGTTGTAATGTACACAAATGGGGTGGTTTTATATACCCTTTGTAGAAGTATAAATTAATAAAATGGTTTAAAAATGGAAGATATCAACAATGACATAGTTATTTTTATGAGGGAGCACACTGATGTATTTCCTACAATGTTACCCGTACTTCTCCCAGATTATGAGGTAGAGTTATCAATAAATGTAAAATGTGGAGACAATCCTATCTCAAAATGACCCATCAAGATAGATTCTGTTGAATATGAGGAGTTAAAGAAGTAGTGGAAACTAGACATGGGTAAATGGTTTAGACGTCACAGTACATCACCTTGTGGTTCCCCAGTTCTCATTTTCAAGAATAAATATTGATCAATGCGCCTTTGTATATGACTATGATATCAAAAAGATAACTGTAAAAAACAGGTATCCTCTTCTGTGGATTTAAGATATATTCGATCAACTTCGTGGGGATCATTAGTTGGGAATAGTGGTTATTTATTCTAGAAATCATTACAGAATGTGAAAAAGGAAGATATTTAGAAGATTTAATTCAATATAATGTATGTTCATTATGAGTTCATGATGATTCCCTTAGCACTTACTAATTCACCTTCAATAATCATAGATTCTATGAATAAATTCATTATAATCTATTTTGAATTCCTTTTTTGTAGTGTCTATTGATGGTTTTCTTGTCAACTATATGAGGAATGATTAATGTAAAGAACATTTAAGGATTGTGTGGAAGTATTATAGAGTGATAAATTCTATACCATGTTCTTGAACTTTGAATTTTGGATGCAGAAAGTCACATTAATGGGGAACATGTTCAAAAATGAGTTTATTTCTGTAGAACCTTAAAAAATATTGGTAATTTTAAAATGTACTAGACCAACTATTATCATGAAAATTGGTACAATTCTTGGCATAGCTGGGTACTACTGACATTATCTGAATAATTTCTCACAATCTACAAACCTATTGATAATATTCACATAGAAGGGCATAATGTATGTATAGATTAATTAATTTATGGAATGAATCAAGGAAATCAATAATTATATGGCCTCAGTCCTAAAAAATTTCTTAATAGTGTGTTAAATCATGAATTAACAATGTGGATCTTTTTAGGTTTAGTAATTTAGAAAATTAGTCCATAACTAGTGCATAAGAACTCAAATATTACATAATAGAAACTTCTACTCAGAATCCATTTTTTTAATCAAATGAAACCTCATAAAATAAAATATGATTTAATTTTCATTAAAAATATAGTAATTACATTAATCTTGTCTTATTTCTATATTTTACCCATCCTTATACCATGTGTAATACATTTAAAAAAATAGTAATGAGCACTAAAATCATAGTAATGGAATATAAAAAATGAAAAGAAAGCATTACTACTTGAATACTTATAAACCCATGAAATCATACTATTCAATCATAACACATAAGATCTTTTACATACTTCATGAGTATGAAGGATTCTAGAAAAACTAATTAGAAACATAAATCATGAAGGTAACATGTTTCATCCATATCATACATATATTGTAGCTTTCACAGCTATATAGGGTGTAACATTCATGGATATGTTTGGAATAGCCATCACAGTATATTCCATATATCCCTTAAGGGAGAACCTTATCATTAAAAACTATATCATTACCCAATGAATTGGATGGATATCATGATATCACCTCCCCTTGGTTTACTAAGGAACTGGAAGTATACATCTGTAATTCCTAAGAATCATAATCAAATAATAACACATTAATAATCCTAAAGTGAAAAAATTCCCACATTACAATTACAATATATCATTGGAAAAATAAATCCTTCTAAATTTTTTTAAAAATACCAAAATAAATAAAAATGGAATGTGGAAATTATTTTCCATTTAAAAAAGTTACATCTTGTTGAGGGAGACAAATATCAAATTATGGTCACTACGGTAGAAAGGACGTTATTGTGAAATACGTTAAAAAAAATAATTCCTTTTTTTATTTAGTAAAATTATTCATACACAGATTTTAATTTTTAAAACCATATAATAAATTTAAATGTCAATCGGGATAACTAAACACGTTATAAAATAAGATTTTATAGATTATTGAAATATGACTCAATGAAAAGATATTTATATGAAGTCCCTAACCCCGAGCCCGACTCATCATATACAATCATTATATTACGGAATAATAAACAATGTTTAATTTCTATATGATTGAGATCCTTTTTCATGTTTATTATTTATTTTATATAACTTTTTATCATGTTATAATAATTACATGATTAATTATGTTCATATAGGATGTTTTTTCGATATTAGTTACTAGACTAAATAATGAATTCTTTTATGCTATAAATTTTCAGTATTGTTATTAGTTCATTGGAAGCCAAATAGTATTCATTAAATAATCATAAATATTATTCATTTATCGCAATTTTTTGAATGAATCAATTAATTATGGTTATAAAAAATAAATAATGTTATATTCAAGGAGATGGAAGTTTGTATATATATGAGTAACATTTTCATTTTTCATATATCATTATGGGTATAAGGAAATTATTATTTTTCCTTGCTAGAAAAATAATAATATAATTAACATCACAATATTCTATTAACTATACTTATATATGTCATAAAATTATTGTTGTGAATAAAAAAATTCATTTTATTTTGTGGATGTGATATTTCACATATACGCACGATCGACGTTTTCACCTTTATATTCTCGGTAAGTAAGAAAATAATTGAAATATTTTTATTTAAAATGTTAAATATGTAATTAGTATCATATTTATAAACATTTATTCCTTCAATATAACCATTCATTGTATATGGTATTAAAATAATAAATATATCACTTTGTGAGGGAGTAGTCTTCCCTACATATGAACGCAATATTCATTTCCCATTTGATGAAATTGGAGATGGATTTAGGTTATGATATTAACATAATAACATATCAGTACTGGAGTTATTAGTTAATCATTGATAAAGGATATTTAAAATTTTTGTAATAATTAATAAAATAGAAACACATAAAAAATGACACATCTTCTTTGGTTGATCACCTTTGAAGAATAACGTAAAACCTATAAGAAGGAGGATTTTCTATAATTAAGGAATCAAGAATTTTTTAAGGGATTGTAAGAAGAGCTTTGGGTAGAGCGTGGACTAACCAAAGTTTTCTTGAAGAGTGAGTATTATAGAATATTGAGTACATTTTTATAGGATAGGTGGGGTCACCTTTTGAAACTCATAAAATACTAAATTAATATATTTTATTTCTTTAATCCAAATAACACCATCATGAGATATTTTGAAGATAGGATGAAGATATTTCAAAATTCAATCATCCAATAATTGTTAGACATTTATTGATTTTATTTTAACCATTATATTTTCGTTTTAATTTTAATTATTTTCATTAAATTTTAATTATTGTTAAAACTCTTTCAATATTAAGAGGATATAAATTTTAATAATATGTGGCCAATTTTCAATAATGGGAAACATGATAAACTTTTATGCCTTATCATAAACAATTTAAAATTTTAAAATATTTTTTAGGATTTTAATATAATTCCATAAAATTTTACATTTATAAAATATCAATTATTTAAATCTGTAAACTATTCATTTCATTTAATTTAAACAAAATCATAACATAGAGATAATGTATTGACCCAAACCCAATTTTACAATGTCAGTGAATTATTTAATTACATCAACATGATAACATAAAATCCAATCCTAAAAGACTAATTTGTTTAGTATCTTTGGAAATACTAAATACAAAAAAATGTTTTACATTATCCCCTTGGAAAAATATCTTATCACTTAGACTATCCATGTAGGTCAATCACAATATTCTTCTTCATATCCAAGTCGAAAATGAAGCATAATAAATAGTTGAGCACATATGTTCAATAAGGATAATCAATATAGAGGAAGCTATCATAAATAAGTGTAAATCATTTAACTAATGGTATAAAATTGAAACACAACCATTTTAGACATAATAATTAACATGATATGGAGTGAATAAATTTAATAATTCTATTTAAAAATTCACATGGATATTATAAAAATCATGTAATAATAATAAATATAAATAAATAAAATCATAATGAGAGAATTTATAATCAAAGAAATCATAACTATATCGTCACGGCCTCAATCCAAGACCATAAATAATCATACGATCAATGACATTGAAAAGACATGATTTATTCTCATGAGACCCGATGATTCATCGATGTTCTATAATAGTCCCCCCCAATCACTTACTAAGTCCAATTCATTCTTCTTATGAAAGGGTTAAAACATAACAATACCATCCATCATAAAACTAGAATATGAAATGTTAATACTTAACCATAAATCATGCCTTGTATAAAAAAGAACATCAATCATTAAAGATATCATAAGACCTTCAATATTATATGGAATGTTGTATCATATTAAATCAACTTCATTCATACATAAAATCCAAAAAATAATGTTCACAAATATAAAAATATTCTAATAACATCATAAACACACTTTCAGAAAAATATGACCTTATACATTGGAATTATTTTAAAAGAGCACAATAACAAAAGGAAATATGTCTCATGAGAAATAATCATGTAATCATGTAAGGGAGTCCTCAATATATTATGGCTTTATATTGGAGAAAAATATTCACTCACACTGTATAGGTTAAAAATTCTTTATTACCATAATTTGTCGAAAAGCCCATAATGTACCTCTTATCGAAAATGACAGAAATATTTCCTTCAAAATGTTTTCTAAAAATTACAGTATGGGTAAAAATGAGTTTAAAAAATATTAATAATATTATAATATATATTTTTATAAAACATTCACGTGGATGATAAATATTTCCCTATAGATACTTACGTATAAACAACCTCAAATAATAATTAGATTGTGAAATTAAGTCTGGCCAAGTACATTTCTTTAGTAAGGGTGTTTTAACACCTAGTATATTTATAAATTTGTGTTATTAATATATACTAGAACCATATACATATTTATGATATCATTTATGATAATCTCATATCTTTTTTTAATAATATTTAAGTTTTAACATTATTTCAGGTTTTAACTACTTTGTTTTCCAATTCCGGTTTTCTATGTAAGTTATGTTTATTACGCATATGATGTATTTTTTTCATAAAAATAATTATTTATAGTTTATAATATATATTTTTATTCATAAAATAAATTTTATCATGATATTTGAATGTTTAACATGGAGAATGAATCCCACAACGTCTAGGAGACGGTAAGTCGTACGTATGCATGTGAGACAATATCATTCCCTTAATGGTTAAATGGTATGGAATTGAGTGGAATATTAATTATACAGATTAAATATCCTTATATATTAATTATTTATACCCCTTATAATCATCATTATACCAATCAAATTAATATACTGTTGTATAAAAAATTAACCCACAATGTGGAGATGGTAATCCATACATACGCACACATAGTGATATAGTTATTTGTATGATGGATAACATGAAGAATGTGGCTTTAAAATTATTATAATAACATCTCAGATTAATTATGATATTAGATTTATTATTTTTTAAGGAAACAAAATAGAAATAGGATATGATATAAGGAAAAAAATTGAAATATGTGACAATACAATTACCTCTTTTCCATTATTCTTCTTTTGGTTTGAATTAAAGGACTCCATAAAATGGATTTCAAACAAGAGCATTGCCATTAGGATGAATAGAGTAATTTTAAGAGGAGAAATTCACTGGGTGTGGATGATATAAATGACTTTATATGTGTTAATCAATCAGAATGATGGGTTCCCTTTCATAAGTATGATGAGAGGTGCTTTTGGAAGACCATAAAATATTAATTTATATATATTTATTTTTGATTTGAAATATTTCCAATGTAAATAAATTCTAGTATAAGATTAGTATGAGTATAAATACCCATGTATAATTATTTTTAGATAGTTTTAGGTCACAAAATTAACCTTATCATTTAGATTTAATCCTTAGTTAAATAGTCTTACTTTTAACATGTCTATCAGTCTATTTATAAAATAGGGTTAACATAGTAACTATTACATGCCAAATGAACTCAAATTGGATCATTTATGAAATAGTTAACATTATTCTAGTTATTTGTCCAACCGTGATATTTTTATAAATTTTATAGCATTTAATTATATTTTCTTTATTTTAATGTATCATTTATGTAAATTTTGATATTATTTAATATTTTCTGCATTAAAAATATCAACCCAACCTGATGACTTCAATCCAATACGTCCAATATGTCACTAAACTTTTTATTTTATCAATAATTTTTTTGATGGAATTAATTATGTAATATTATATTTATATTAATAGTATTAATATCATTTAGTTGATTCTTCCATTAATAATTCAATTAAAACATCATTACTATGTCAGTATTTAATATATTGTGTTATTTACTAAAATTATCAATAAATTAACATTACACAGAGAATAATTTAGGATTTTTGAACACTATTTGTCATCGACCATATCACTTATATATCAATATATTAAAAGTGATATAGTTATCAAAATTTTAATATGAAATTTTTTACTCTTCTTTAAATAAAATAAATTAAATGTCATAATCTAAGAAAAGTGGCCTAAAAAGATTCATATTTTCTTAAACAGGGCCCATTTTTGTTGATAAAAATTAGAAAATTAAATTGGTACAATTTTTAGGATCATATAATATTAGTAAAATATTATTTTTATGTTTTACTTCATTATTTGCCTTTATCCGTGGTCAATAAAATTGAAATGTTACTATTCACTAAAAAAATATTTTCATTTTATTAGACAAAAACATTAATACTAATTACAATCATGTATGTTCATTTTTCAAAATTCAATTCACAAATGTGCTAAAATTATGTTTAATGCTAATACATAGATGTTGTTAAATGGATGGTAGAAGATACAGTCAAAATATTAATACAGTTCTAATATTTAATTATATTATAAATATTATTCCAATGAAATAAATTGGAATAATATATTTATTATATATCTATTATAACTTTAATAAAAATCAAAATAAATTTAATTATTTTATCGACAAAGTCAGTTTTATAAGAATAATTAAATATTTTTCACTATTAATCAAAATAGATATTTTAGGAAAACACCAGAAATTCACCATAAGCTAGTTTTTACATTCCAAATTCAAAAAATATGTCTATTTTGAAAAATAAAATTTATAAATTTCATAATTTGGTTAATAATAATCATAACTCTTTTCTTACGGCTAGTTCATTTGGTCACGATGCCCTCAAACATGATGTTGTGTGCCGCAAAATATATTGAATTATATAATATAAAGTGTACCATTTCTGATTGGGATATTAAATTATTCCCATTATCAAATAATTTCATCATTTAAATTTCTATAATATCACTTCATAAAAATATTTAGGTGGTTTTTTATCATATAATTTTTTGGTTCCCACGTCGCATCTTCTCTTTTATGGTTTCTCTTATGAACATTTACCAGACGAGTAGTCTAATTTCACAATGTTTTTTCTCTTGTACAATGAATTTTGATAGTCTCTTCACAATAATACATATCAGGTTCTAGTTATATTTCTTTTTATGTGAGTACATGTGTTGGGTCTAGCATGTATTTTCATTAATAGTGATACATAGAACACATCCTGAACATTGATGAGACACGGAGGAATTTCCAAATAGTAACCTATAAATCTAATTATCACAATAATTTCAAAATTCATTATTTACCTAAGACTTAATTTAACTTTATTAATGAATCATATTCCACCCTTCATTAGAAATATGATCAAGAATACATAATCTCCAACTAGAAATTCCAAATAATTCCTTTGGTTATGATCGTAGCTCTTTTTCTTACAATGTGCTATTCTGATATGTGTTTAAATAGTCATTCGCTTTTCCATTGTTTCCATAACAAGCTCTCGACCTATGTGTTTTCATTCACCAATATCATCCCGAAAATTTAGTGTACAACATCTCTTTCCATATAACACTTTATATGTTTCCATCTGAATACTTGAATTGAAGCTATAGATTTAGAAAAAATTTCTATCAGAGGTAAATAGTGATCCCATATACCTTGAAAGTCATGTGAGTCAGATCTTAGAAAGTCATTTATGGTTTGAATATTCATTTCTGATTCTTTATATATTTTTTGGTGGTAGTTAGTGCTCAAACGAAACTCGGTATATAGGAAATTCTGATCACTTTTCTCGAATAGTGATGTAAAATTAGGATCATGATCAGAAAAAATCAATAGGGGAAAACCATGAAGTCTTATATAATAATTAATATATAATCTTTAAAAACATTCAAGAGTAAAATCGTCTCTTATATCCAGAAAATGTGCTAATTCAGTAAGACGATCAACAGTAACCCATATCACATTATTTCATTAGGGATTCTTTAGTAGCCCAAAGAAAATTTCCTTCATAATATCATTCAATTTCCACACTGTTGAAAGAATTGGTTTCATGAATCCATTAATATGTCATTTTCTTTCCTTCACTAGTTGACAAACCAGTCATCACAAAAGAAAATTAGCAATCTCTCACTTCATAGTATCAGAAAAAAAATGTTCCTTCCAATATCTATGCATCTAAGTTTCACCTGGGTGTATAGAGATATTGACGCTATGAGAATCATCCAATAATAACCTTTTACTCATGTATAATGGGAACACAAAACCACTTACCAAATTTCAAAATATCATCTTGAAATACGGGGTTGATATTTCTCATAACTTTCTCCACTGTAATTTTTTGTTGAAACTACACATTATCAGAATAAGAAAATTTCATTCATTATAGTAAATATGGTTTGGAAACCATTTAAAAATGTATTGATGGTTCACCTTCCATGATATTTCTCATATCCATCTTTACTAAATCCATATACATAGGATCATATTCACCTCTCCTTTTTTCGAATTCCATTGTCCTTTGTGCTCAATGAATCTACCACTATATTTGCATTCCCTAGGTTGTAGTGTAACATCCTAGGTATATAATGAATATGAAAATTTCATACATATTAATATTTTTTAATTAAATATTAATATTACATTAAATGGGATTCTATGTTGTATGGTGTACCTAATACGTAACAATGAGTTTCTTTGAAATCTTACATTGCACACTAATAATATAATAATATTATTTTAAATGGTAGTTAACGCCTAGCCGTTGTAACGGTAGGAATGAACAGAACTCACTAACAAATGATTATATATTTTTTTTAAATATTTTTAAATTTATCTAACAAAATATAGAGACATAAAATAAGAAAAAAAATCTATTTTAAGCATAAATATTCTAATGTTCTTTAAATGGTCGATTGACCACCTTTTGACGGAGAACCATTTTTAAAACTAATTTTTTCAATTTTATATTTTATATATGACAAAATAAAATCCTTATTTAGAATCAGGACATAAAATTTTACTTTGTATAGTTTTTTGTTATTTTTCTGAAAAAGTTATTTTTTTTAAATGAATAGTGAAAATGTTGTATTTTAATTCAAATCCTATTTTTTATCTAATTTATTTATATGGATAGATTCTCTTTTTATTTAGTTTTAAAGTTTAGTTGAAATATATTTTTACCATTTAATAAAATGGTGGTCATTATAATTAATTACACTTTGAAAATGGACATAAAAAAGTGTCAATCTTTTGATAGATATTGTCACATAAAAACACGCTATTTCTTTTGAAAGTTGTAATTAATTAATGAAAAACTTATGTTCTAAATTTGTAAAAATGGGCATTATTTTGTAATTTGGAATATCAAATTTACATTGGTTAAATTTTTGGTATTTTTCTGAAAAATGTTCATTTTTAATGAATAGTAAAAAATACTGCATTTTACGTCAAAACTGCTTTTTCATCTAATTTAAATAGATAGATAGATTTTCCTTTTTATTTATTTTAAACTTTTATCTAACTATGTTTTTATAACTTAATACAATTTTGTTCATTGGAAGTAATTACACTTTTCAATCGGATGTAAAAACATGTCACTTTTTTGATAAATTTTACTTCTTCAAACCCTGTCTTTGGTTGTGGCAACGTGAATTAATTTTAGACTCTTTTTTTTGTGACATTATGAATACTAACTACAACAATTATCATTAATTGTCATGATTAATTAGTAATCAGGTAGTTAAGGGCAATAAAATAATATCATAATAATATAAAATAACCCCAACATGTGTCCAAATACTTTTGGTTGTGTCATTTCTGACCATGGGATGCCTTGTTCCAACTTATGGACCCCATGTAATCACTTTTGTTTGATAGTGACCTTTTATCATATTATTTTTAATGAATGTAAAATATAACCAAACTATGTAACACCTAAGTAAAACAATTTTAATTTTGTTTCCATAAATTATCGACTAAACTAAAAATAATCATTGGAAATCTTAAAATATTTCCAATATCATAGTATTTTATTTATAATTTTTAGTCAATAAATAAATAAATTTGTTTATGATACCCTGATGATGCAGTGATTACCTCATTAATGAAAGATTTAAATAAAATAAAAATATAATGTAAAATATAAGATATAAACTTATAAAAACATATTGTATGGGTGAATTTCGAACCCTTATCACCTTATCCTAGAATGAAATCATTTTGGGACCTTTTGAATCAGAAAACCATTTTATAATAATGTAAAATTTCAAGACTTTCCAAAAGTAACCCTCCTCCCTCTTATAAAAGTCCCCCACCTCTACCCCCTTACCCATACCTCTCAAGACCTTGGATCATCCAGACTCTCCACATATTATCTCTCCACATAACTCTCTTACTTCTAGAAGTCTCACTTTGGTTAGAAGTCTTCCCAAGGAAGCCATTGGCTCAAATCAAAAAAAGTTACCCGATTTAGAGGTAATGTCATCTCTCGAGTTTCTTTCTTTTATTTTCCTTCTTCACTCAACACTATATTCTTATTATTTAATTCCATAAAAACACTAGTATCATCAATATAATAGGGTGTTTTTATTGGAATAATTTTATTTACACTTACACACACCTCCGTCTAATGGTTAAACAACATATTGTTTATATGAGTGGAAAATTACTGCCTCATGAAATGATGATTGATCAATATTATTTTAACACCTCTCATGATGTGCATTGATATTTCAATGTATTTATATATGATATATATATTATTTTTATGTTTTATTTATGCTTATGTATTTTTTATATATATAAAACTTTTATGTTTTGTATTATGTGTAAACACGATAATTTCATTTGAGGATGTACGGACTATCGCCCCCTCAAAGTGATATTACTCATTAATACCATATGTGGTATGTATAAGGGATATGTTTAATGATATTATATACAAAAATATGAATTATAATACTACTATTTATCATTATGTTTCAATTCCATTAAACATGAAATAGAAATAGAAGTAGCGTTCATGCGTACGTATGACTTACCATCTCCATGAACGGTGCATTTCATTTCATACCTCTAAATGTTATGTACTATTATAAATACATCAATACTCTGGATATATATGACATATATGATATCAAAATCATGAATATCATTCTGGATATAGTGAAACTTTTTTCCCATGAACAACATGTAATTATAAGAATTGCATTTCTGACTCAAGTTCCAAATATTGACAAAACGAACATTATTAACTTAAATGATTACATAATGTTTATAAAATGGTAATAAGTGATATAAAAGGAATAATAAACTTGAAAATGGTTCTTATCAAAGTATAAATAAAGTTTAGTTTATTATTCATGAGATTAAAGAATGAATGAGAACCAGTTGGACTTGTGTTAAGGGATCCTACCACTCTCTTTCTTTTCAAGTACTCTTTTTTATGTCATTTCATATATGCCCAATATTCATATATTTTTGGATGTTATTTTATATTTATATTACTTCCATTTTCATGATTATATGACGATATATCCCCTCTTACTCTCATAATTTTTTTATGAATGATTGAGTGGCGGTGTTAGGCTGTCGAATTTTTGGTAAGGGGATTTCTTATCTCACTTATAATTATGCGAGATTTTACTTGTTTGCCACCTATTTGTTTCATTTGTTTTATTTTGTACATCCATTTTATATATATAATCTTGATTCTATTTATATTCATGGTATTATGTCATTAATTTGGTGTTTATTATCTTTTTGTCACATGACTCGATTGATTACAATGAGTTAAGGGGTTTTTATCTCACTTTGTATTCCCATATGATTCATGCTACATTGGCCACGATTTCCTTTTGTGTGGTGTATGCACTTCCCATGATTTTATTCTTTGTGTAATATTCTTTAATTTATGGGTATTTATATCTTCATTGTATGAATCTTCTTTCATGGGGTGTACGTTTCGAAAGTTACCCAAATCAGTAAGGGAACCTTTCACCCTCTTCTTTTTAAAACGATTTTTTTGATACGTCATTTAATTCAGATCTTAATATGCTTGGATATGTTCTTATATATCCTTATTGCGGTAATTTTGTTTCTAAGTGATGAGATACCATTTTTATCTCTCATCAACTTATTTTCTGAATTTTAAAGTGACGTCGTTAGGCTGCCAAATTTCTGTAAAGGAACTTCTTTACCCAATTTCAATTCTTTGGGTTAAACATCTACTTCTTGATTATGTCGTGATATGAATAAGTGTGAATTACTTATGATTTTTTTACACTTATTATCCACTTATATTGGGTGTATTTATTTTTTTCACGCATAATTATGTCATTTATTTATCCTTAATCTAAGGATACCATCTTTGTAAGAGTTTTCATCTCAATCTTCTTTCGTTGAGGCATATTTTGTTTTATACAAAACTTTCATTTATAAAGTATATAAACCCCTTTGACATTAACTTTTATTAAAAATGAATATTTTCTCTACGAAGTGTTTTACTAAATGACAAATGGTATGTTTCTTTTTAACATGCGTGGTGACAACAACCTTCTCCGCCACCGCGAGTATTATTTGATCTTTGGCTTCCTAAACAAGCCGTAATGTTTTTAAAAGAAAATAAATACTATACAATCTTTTATGTATTTTGGTATTGAAAATGGTTTTGATAATGTATTTTTTATGTCAATATATTTAAGTGATATATTATGATTGAAATGTTGAAATTTTTTCTTTCCTATATATTTTTATATATATATTAATTTTATAATAGAACTTGGACATTTGATGGGTGGTTACGTGATACACCAAATGACTCGTGGTGCCCTTAATACCCAGATGGGTGGTTACGTTATATCCTCCAATGAATTGGGTATGGAATTTGGCTGTATGGCTATTCTATTTAGTGACATGTGGGGAAGTCAACTGTATGGTTATTCCATTTAAGTATGTTTATGTTCAAAGTTACCTTTATATGATATGTTTCCTTTATATGGGTAATATTTCTGTTATAAAAGGGTATGTAGTGATATTTTATTCAGTGAAGAGTATTTACTACTTCATAAAGGTGAAAATTATTACTTATTTTAAAGTATTCATGGTTTACACGTTGTTTTGAAAAACTAATTGTTTCTTTCTTTGAGTATCCCTTACTGAGATTTTGATGCTCATATCAATTTTTTGAAATGTTTTTTAGAATATTTAAACTGGAATAGGGGCAAGGATGGGATCAAAGAATGTCATTTTGTCTAAAACTTGGAACTAGACATGTTTCTTTTTAATATTCTTTATTTTATGTAAAAATAGAATCTGAGTAGAAGAGTTTACTTTGTAATCTTTTGAGATGTAAAAGTTATTTCATAATTATCTAAAACTCTAAACTTGAAAATATCCTCAATGCTAATTATTCATTTAATTCAATATTATGTAATGTTTTATGGCTGAGTCCTTATAGTTGGTATCAATGGTCTGTTAAGACAACTTTAGGGATTATGAGTTTTCATTAGACAAATGGTTAGTCCCTATGTCTATTATTTCAGTTAAATCCTTTTTTATAGATTTTTCAGATCAAGTAAAGTCAGTTAAAAATGGAAGGATCGGGATCTCAAATGACATTCCTATATCATTCTGAGAACATTCTTGTAATAATTATTGCAAAGTCATGTTCGAATGATTTTGAAACTTTTTCTAGCATAGAAATCACTTGCAATCATTTGTTTGAGATATCAAACACCTCCACTATACCTCGTTATCATCTTAGATCATGGGTTGTATTTAGACAAATCCAATTTTCGCAATATTCTCATATTTTCAAGAATGAAAGATAATATCAGGAATTTTCAAATATTTTACCTTATCACAAGATTTTGAAGCATATTATGATTTTAAAAATGGTGATAAAGAAGGAGACCCTTGCACAACCCAATTTTATTTATTTTTACAATATAGTCTCTCCAGAAAAAATTATGGTATTTTAAAGGAACCATTAATTGGGAGTTTTAACTAAAATGTTGTCTGACTATTTTATAGAAATCATGTTTTATCAGATATTTTGAAATCATATGTCATATAAGAATATTCTTCAAACTTGATTTTCTATTTACACCCATATGACCCATGTTGTACAAGCTATATTTGGATGGAATAAAAAAAATTCTTTTGAAGGATCTCTAAATCATTGTGGTAATGCATGGACCTTCTACCTACATGAACAAGATGAAGATGACACATAATGGACACCATGATCACAGTATGATGTTCTCCTTCATTTGGGATCGTTTTATTTTATCATATGGTTGTGAAAAAATACATCAAGATTTAAGATGTTGATATCATAATGAATTCGCATGAAAATGAGAGGTATAAGGAAACCAATGATGTTGAAACATGTTAGGGTTATTTTTGAGTTTTATGAAAAGGACAACCCGTAGGATGGGTGACAACCCGTCGCATCTGGTAGGGCTGCAGGAATTGAACCCACAACTGAAGGTAAATAAGGGTGCATCGCCTACCACTAGCCTACATGAAGTCCCAGGTTAGTATAACAGAATATTTTAGTAAAATGTTTTTATGTGACAAGAATAAGTTGATTTTGGGAACTTATTTTTTATTAAATGGATATACTTTGTATACAAAAATGATTTAGTCATTAACTGATAAAGGTTGTTTTGAAATATGTTCTCTCTTTTTTTGGAAACACTATATCGCTAAGGAAGATAGAATACTATGGGATTTAAATTGAGGAATAATGGTTGAAATTTTATTTTGGAATAATATATGTTTTTATTGTGGATATATGATGATTTGGTTTATTTATGAAAATGATTAAACTATTATTGAGAATATGTGATTCGGTTAATTAATTTTCAATATTAGACATTGTGAGTAACTGATGCCATTTTGAGATAAATGTTAAGATTTATCTGGGAAGAATATGTAATTAAATCCTTATGAGATTTGGGTTTCAATGTTTGATTGGATTATTTTAGGATAATTTTATGGACATTAGTTTATTGATTGGTCTTAGTTGACCTGAGGGTTTTGATTGAAAAAATTTAGAGATTAATAGTAGTTTATCTTTTTGTAAAAGATTATAATTTTTGGGTATTATCTGAACTCATACTAACCATTTCAGTTTTAGTTAAGGTCTAAATACATGGTAAATATATAGTTCTCTATTGTGGATTAGTTGATTGTCAAATAGCACTCTTAATGTGACCAATTTGTTCTAAATACTCCTCGTCTGAAGAAAATATGATTTTGTGTTAGAAATATAGTAAAATATGAATGTCTTGATGATAATTAAGTAGGTTTACTTATGTTTTAGTTATGCTCATAAATAAATTACTCAATGAAAAGTAACATAAAACAAAAACGTTTTCTGTTAACCTTTCGTAATGGGGAATAAATTACCGTTAAACCCATCACAAGTTTGTTATTTTCTAGTGGTTAAAATTTTCCTAAGCATATTTTCTATCACTCTCCATCAGAACATGACCTTTTTTCCCTTCCATATCCATGATTTCATGGAATCCTAGTATATTTTGTCTCAGGTGACCTTTGTAATTTTCTTTCATTCTTTTAATGTGATAGTTTAATGTACTTCTCTTATGATGAGGGGCTTTCAATGAAGTTTTTGAGCCCAATTTTTAAAACTACGAGGACACAATTCACAAAAGGGGAGAAGGACGTAACATCCAAGGTATATAATGAATATGAGATTTTCATATTTATTAATATTTTTGAATTAAATATTAATTTTACATTAATGGTGATGCTATATTCGATGGCTTACCCAATACGCAACAATGAGTGTTTTTTGAAATCTTATGTTTCACACTAATAATATAATAATATTATTATAAATGGTAGTTAACGCCTAGCAATTTTATTGGATGGTATGAATAGAACTAACTAAAAAATTATTATATATGTTTGTTAAATGTTTTCACATTTATCCAAAAAAAAGTTAGACGCTTAAAATAAGAAAAGAATTTGATTTTAGGCATAAATATTCTAATGTTCCATAAAAGGTTAATTTACATCCCTTTGATAGAGAAGCCTTTTTAAAACTACTTTTTCTCAATTTTATATGTTATATTTTACAAAATAAAATCCGTATTTAGAATCAAGACATCAAAATTTACGGTGTGTAAATTTTTGTTATTTTTCTGATAAAGTGCATTTTTAATGAATATTGAAAATGCTGTATTTTAATTCAGAACCTCTATTTAATCTAATTAATTTATATAGTTACATTTTTTTTATTGGGTTTAAATTTTAGTTGAAATATATTTTTTCCATTTAATACAATGGTGGTCATTAGAATTAATTTCACGTTGAAAATGGACATAAAAAAGTGTCAATCTTTTGATAGATATTGTTTCATAAAAACAAGATATTTCTTTTGAAAGTGGGAATTAATTAATAAAACACATATTTTTTGAATTTGAAAAAATAGGAATATATTTTTTAATTTGGAATATCAAATTTACTTTGGTTAAATTTTTGGTATTTTTCTGACAAATGTTCAATTTTAATGAATAGTGATATATACTGCATTTTACTTCAAAACTACTTTTTCATATCATTTTATTATATAGTTAGATTGTCCTTTTAATTTATTTTTAAGTGTAATTGAATTATTTTTTTATAAATTAATACAATTTTGTTCATTGGATGTAATTTAACTGTTCAATTGGATGTAAAAACAAGTCAATCTTTTGATAAAATTTACATCATAAAAACCTGTCTTTGGTTCTGACAACGAGAATTATTTTTAAATTGAAAACTACAGTTTCTAAATTTAGGGTTTGGTAAAAAGGATTCCATATTTTTAATTAGAAGTTCCAAATTATTTAATTAAGACTCTTTTGTTTTTGGAAATTATAAATAGTAACACCGAGAATTATCTTTAATTATCATGATTAATTAGTAATCGGGTAGATAAAGGTAACAAAATAATATCTTAATAATATAAAATGACCCCAATATGTGTCCAAATCCTTTTTATTTTGTCCTGGCCGACCATGTGATTCCTTTTTCATTCTTATGGACCCCATGGAATAACATTTTTGTGATAGTGACCTTTTATCATATTATTTTAAAAGAAAAGAAAATATAACCAAACTATGTAACACCTTAGTAAAACAATTTTAATTTTGTTTACATTAACTATATTTTAGACTATAAATAGTCATTTTAAAGCTAAAAATATTTACTATATCATGGTATTTTGTCATATAATTTTTAGAAATTAAATAAATAAATTTATTTATGACACAATGATGATGCAGTGATTACCTCATTAATAAACGATTTAAACAAAATGAAGAGATAATGTAAAATCTATAGCATACAGCTGTCGAAAACCTATTTTATGGGTGTATTTTTATCCCTTATTACATTATATTATAAATATATCATTGTGGGACCTTTATAATCTGAAAACCATTTTATAATAAAGTAACATTTCAAGACTTCCAAAAAGTGACCCTCCTCCCTCTTATAAAAGGCCCCCACCTCAACGCCCTTACCCACACCTCTGAAGCCCTTGGATCATCCAAACTCTTCTAATATTATCTCTTCACATCCCTCTATTACTCTTAGAAGCCTCACTTTGGGCATAAGTATTCCCACGGAAGCCTTTGGCTCAAATCAAAAAGTGTCACCCGATTTATAGGTAATGTCTTCTCTCGAGTTTCTTTATTTTATTTTCCGTCATCAATCACCACTATATTCTTATTAATTGATTCCATAAAAAAACTATTATCCTCTATATACTATTATTTTTTATGAGAATTATTATATTTACAATTACACACACCTCCGTCTAATGGTTAAAGAAAATATTGTTTCTATGGGTGGCACATTATTGCCTCACAAAATGATGATTCTTCAATCTTCTTTTAACACCTCTCATGGTGGACATTAAGATGTCACTATATTTATATATGATATATATATTATTTTTATTTTTTACTAATGCTTCTGTAATATATATATATATATATATATAACTTTTATGGTTTCCATTATATGTAAACACTATAATTTCATTTGAGGAAGTGCGGACTACCACCCCCTCAAAGTGATATGACTCGTCAATACCGTATGTGGGATATATAAAGGATAGGTTTAATGATATTATACACAATACTATATTTATTATACTACTATGTATCATTTTTTTAATTATATTAAATATGAAATAGAAATGAAAGTTGCGTTCATGCGTACGTACAACTTACTGTCTCCATGAACGGTGCGTTTCATTTCTTAACTATAAATGTTATTTACTATTATAAATACATATATAATCTGGAAATATATGATATATATGAAATCTAAATCATGAATATCATTATGGATATAATGAAACTTTGACCCCATGAACAACATGTAATTATAAGAAGTCCATTTTTGACTCAAGTACCAAATATCGACTAAAAGAACATTACTAACATAAATGATTACATAATGTCGATAACATGGTAATAAGTGATATGAAAGAAATAATAATCTTGAAAAAGGTTTTTGAGAAAGTATAAATTAACTTTAGTTTATTATTCAGGAGATTAAATAACGAACAAGAACAAGTCGGACTTGCGGTAAGGGATCATACCTCTCTATTTCTTTTCAAGAACTCTTTTGTTTGTCATTTCATTTAATCCCCATGTTCTTATGTTTGGGGATTTTATTTGGTATTTATATTACTTCAAATTTCATGATTATATGATGAGATATCCCCTCTTACTCTCATCATTTTATTTTATGAATGTTTTAGTGGCGCCGTTAGGCTGCCGAATGTTTAGTGAGGGGATTTCTTATCTCAATTTTAATTCTGTGAGATTTTCATTATTTTCCACTTATTTGTTGCATGTGGTTTATTGTGTACTGAAATTTCATATATATTATCAAGATATTATTTATATTCTGGGTATTATGTTATTCATTTGTTTTTTATTATCTTTTGGTCATATGACTTGATTGATTACAACGAGGTAAGGGGTTTTATCCCACTTTTTATTCTTGTGAGATTCAATTTAAATTTGCCACTATTTCCTTTTGTGTGGTGTATGTACTACACATAATTTTATTCTTTGTGTAATATAATTTAATATATGCGTATTTAAATCTTCATTTTATGATCCTTCTTTCATGGGGTGTACGTTTTGAACGTTACACAAAATTGATAAGGGAACTTTTCACCCTCTTCTTTTTAAATGGATTATTTTTGTTATGTCTTTTTATTAATTTATTATTATGTTGAGATATGTTATTTGATATCCTTATAGTGGTAAATTTTTGGTCCAAGTGAAGAGATACCCTTTTTATCTCTCATAAACTCATTTTCTGAATTTTAAAGTGACGTCGTTAGGCTGTCGAATTTCTATAAGGGAACTTCTTTACCTAAATTCAAATCTTTGGGTTAAACCTCTACTTCATGATTATGTTGTGCTATGAATATGTGTGAATGACCTATGATTGTTTTAAACTTAATATCCACTTATATTTGGTGTATCTATATTTTTTAGACCTAATTTTTTCATTGATTTATCTTTAATCTAAGGATACCATCTTTTTAAGGGACATCGCCTCAATTTCCTTTCATTGAGGCATATTTTGTTTTATACACAACATTCATTTCTACTGTTTATAAACCCCTTAGTCTTTTAATTTTATTCAAAAGGAATCTTTTCCATACGAAGTGTTTTACTATATGAAAAAAAAAGTATGTTTCTTTTTAACGTATGAGGTGACAATGACCTTTTCTGCCGACGTAAGAATTATTTGATCTTTGGATTCCTCAAAAAGCTGTAATTTTTTTAAAATAAAATAAATTCCATATAATATATAATGTATTTTGGTATTGAAAATGGTTTTGATAATGAATTTTTATGTCAATATATTTAATTGATATATTGTGATTGAAATGTGGAAATGTTTTCTTTCCTTTATATTTTTTTTATGTCTTATGATTTTATAATGGTACTTGGTCAATTGATAGGTGGTTACGTGGAAAACCAAATGATGGGTGGTTCTGTGAATATCAGGACAGGTGGTTACGTTATAAACTCCAATGCATTGGGTATGGAAGTCGGATGTATAACTATTCCATTTAGTGAAATGTGTGGAATTCCACCATATGGTGATTCCATTTAAGCATGTTTATGTTCCAAGTTACCTTTATATGATATGTGTAATTTATATGTGTAATAATTTGGTTACAAAAGATTAGGTAGTGAAATTTTATTCATTGAATAATATTTAATACTTCATAAATGGTGAAAAATATTACTTATGTTAAATCATTCATGGTTTACTTGTTGTTTTGAAAAACTAATAGTTTCGTTCTTTGAGTATCACTTACTGATCTTTTTATTCTCATCCCAAGATTTTAAAATGTTTTTCATAGGATATAAAGTGTAATTGGGTCATGGATGGGATTAGGTAATGTCATGTTGTCTAGAACATGGAACTAGACATCTTTCTTTTTAAGAGTTTTTATTTTTTGAAAATAATGGAAACTATGTAGCAGTTTCTACTTTGTAATATTTTGAGATGTAATAGTTAAGTCATAATTCTCTAAAACTCTAAACCTGAAAAGACCCTCAATGTGAATTATTCATTTAATTCAATATTATGTAATGTTTTATGGCCGGGTCCTTTTAGGTAGTTTTTTATGAAATAATAATCCTTGAGTATCTTAATGCATCTCTTGTGTCTCATGTTGAGTTCTTTATATGAGAAAATATATTTTATACTCTTATGATCAGTATATATCTCAAATATTTCGACATAGAGACATTTTCACTATATCATCAGAGAAAATATTACACCTACTAACTATAAATCATGAGTTGGATAGTTTTTTTCATGAATTTTTAATTACCTTGATGCATAAGCAATAACCATTTCATTATGTATAAGGAATCAACCAAGTCCTTTCTTTGATGCATCACCATAAATCACAAATCCATAATTTCTATAATGTAATTTTATAGGATCATTGACTCATATTATATTCAAATAGTCAAAACATTATTCAACCTCTTTTTTCCAAAAATAATATAACATCTTTATGTGCGATCTTGTTTAACTAGTTTTCCAATGAGTCTTCCCTTAGGTGTTTTGAATGATAACTCCCTTATTAATGTCAACTAGAAATATTTACTTTTTATGGAAAACTGTTAATATATAAATGAATGAAAGGATCTAGAATCAAAAAAAAATATTTAGCCATATTTGATGAACTGATTAACATACCTGCCAAAAATTCATTATGAACTTCAACCTCACCATTATTGATCGAAAAACCCAGGCCCTGATTCCTTGGATTTTATTGGGAATGTTTCCTTGATGCTGAGGACAATAATTATTATAATGTCCCATGTCATAACACTGGTAGAACTAATCATTGATATCTTCTTTATTACCATTGAAATCATGATCATTGTGTCCTTTATTTCAAAAGTTATAACAAACTCGCATCCCCTTTATATAAGTACAAGGGTGTTTCTTCACACAATTATTATAGGGTGGATAGTAAAAAAAACCCATTTCCATTAGGTAAGTACTAGGGTTTTATTTAAATAACACCCTATTACTTTTATTTTTAATAGTTATATTGAACCAGGGTCACTTATTATTCATATAAACCCCTTTTTCTAACATCATGTCATCCAGGAGTGACTGAGTTGTGTTATTCTTCCCAAATCCCCAGATCGATCATTAGTTCTCTGATTCAACCAACATCAATTTCATTCGAATCTTCAAGGTGATGTCTTCCTTCTTCTAGAGCCCCTTTTCCTGATTTCTCTTATTTCATGAGATATACTCATTTGAACATCTTAGATGCATTTTTAGATCTAATTCATTCTAGGATAATTTAAGGGAAAACACCATATTATATAAATTGTACAATTATAAGGTAGGTTGTTTTTTCCTTTTCATTGTTAGTCTTTGAATATTATGTGCAATATTCCCCAATATCCTTGACTAAGGAATTGTGTAATTTTAGATTTTATCCCAGTTAATGCTTTTTATTCCTTGTGTGTCTGAGTAGAGATTTTTTGATTGGGAATAGGGTTTTTGTCAATGCTATATATGTGTTTCTCATGTTTGTTTTGATATTGACCATTTGTTCTAGCTTATCCGGTCATACTGCTTGTTTTTGAATCCTTCTGTTTTTAGGATGTAGTGATATTATCTGATTTTGTTATATTCTAGTAGTTGTTTAGAAAAGTAGTACATGAAAGCTATTAGACAAGTAGTTCATAATGTTAACTTTTCCTTTTGAACATCGTTGTACATGATTGACTTACACAGAGCTATGGTAACATGGTGTAGTAGACCATAGGGGGAATGTACATTGAGGGTTTCTCCAGAGTGTCTTTTTTTTACATTGACATTGGGCGACAATAGGGGGAGGTAATTTGTGCTCCCTCAGAGTGTTTGTAGTTTCCAATTGTGAGACCACATGGGAAATTTGACGTTTAGTGCTTCTTTAGAGTGTCTATAGTTACTGATACAAGACCACATGTGGAATTGATGGTGAGTGCTTACTTAGAGAGTCTTTTCTAAAACTGATCCATAGGGGTTAAACTATGATTACTTCCCAGAGGGCTACATCTGTTTGATTTGATGAACCAGAGGGGTTAGGATATGAGTAATTCCTAGAGGGTTAATTATTTTTTATTAACTACATAATATATGAAAATTAATGTAATTGTAATTGTAGGACTGATTACATTTGAGTATTTATTTTTTACTAGTTCAATTTTCTTCTTTCTGGCCATATGTATTCACAGACTGTTAGGCATAGATCATTGGGTGGGTTTCTGCTGGGATTTGTATCACACCCTATTTGGGTCATTCTTTTGGGCCCAAATAGATTATATTGATGAATTTATAGACAAGGGAAAGCACCCATCTCCATTAGGTACTTGACTACTATAGAGTTAGAGAGCATAAGACCAAATAGAGGATTGGGATACTATCAGAGTTTATTTTTTTAATTTGGTTTAGTACTGTATTCTCGCCTTGTGGCATGTTTGGCTATTTTCCTAAACATGTGAATCATGCATTTTTTATATATGTGCTAAAGTTGTTTATTACAATCAGTCTTCCACTATTTACTTATTTCATGTTAATACAACTTCCTATATTGTTATATGTTTATTTCCACTACATCACTCTATCACTGAGGGTACAGTTTCCCCACTATAACAGCCAAGGCCCTCCATGCTAGTCGAAAGCCTATAGCTTTTGTGGAAATGATCTTGAGGCCATGTGACCAATCAAGTATGAGGAACCTCTAGATGGCACCCGAAACAAGGACGTTACAATGTGGAATCACATGAATTATATTTTACATGACATACTATTTGGAACTTATAGTCTGGGATAATATGGAAAAGGTAGTTAGAAAAAAGTTGTGCCAAAGAGTAGCAAACCTTTCTACAGGGAAAAGCTAAGTTCACTTGATTACTGAAATTTTTCAGGGTTTCAATTATTATAGTTGATTTGATTTAATCATTGGGTGATTCTCATGATTTGTGCTATTACCATTGATAATAATATGGTTATATCTATATTGAAACCCAATGATATCAGTTTATTCCCCCTCAATAATCATATAGGGAATTTCTAGAGACCACATGTCATGAATTATATCCATGTCATTTAGGGGGAATTACTGATCGCATGTTGTTGTGATAGATGCTCTACTAGATATGCTTGTAGTTGTGATAGATTCCATCATAGAATACCTACTATTTTATAATTTATTGTATTGTGTAGTGTTCTATTTTAATGAACACCAATATTTGGTTCTTGGGGTGTTATAGGCCCTCATGGATCAGAATTTGGTGGATCATTGAACTGTTATTCTTTTTATGACATGTATATGATGCAAAACTATTATTCACGGGGAGTATTGGCCCTCATGAATCAAAATTGGGCACTTTAATGTTTGTTTTAGTGTTTTTCTGAGTTTGAAAGTAGTTTTTTGAGGCTTACTGTCTGAAAAACCCAAGAATACACGGTGTGTATAAGTGAATACACGCAATGATTACTTTTTTTTGGGAAGGAAGTATTTTTGATAAATACACATCAGGTAATGTACGTACATGTCGTGTAGTCTCTAATCATGTTACATCCTACGTGGGAAGAGACACGGTGATGGCGAATCACTAGTGGAACATGTCGTGTACCAGACGTACATTCCATGTGTATATACAATGTGTCCAGCCGTGTGACCAACGACATGGGTCCTTTTTCGGAAGATAGTACACGACATGTCTAGAACAAGAACACCGTGTAGAGTCATCTTTATAACAGCCCAGTGACTAAAAACATTGGATGGTGATGTTATTTTTAGTACATGTCATTTCTGGAACAAACATATCATTTAGTCTTTCTCTAGGAGAACCATCTAGGTTAGTCAGGTAGAAGGACTCAGGAAGGGGAAAATGAAACAATTACATGTCATGCCTTGGGACAACACGTCGTCTATATGGGGTGTTACAAAACCTGGGTTAGAAGGATTCTACGCCCATGTGAAGGCTTAATGGACCACACTATCTAGGGAACATACAACTTGTGTATCCGTGTTTTGTAAAACATGAATCATTTATTTCTCTTGTTCCATTTTCTGCACTTCTAAGTTTCAGTTTTTGATAATCTTGATCTAAGGTGTGTGTTTGATCTTGAAGAGTCATGACACCAAGATGACTTCCGGTTGTATGAATGATACATGGCAGTGAATAGATAGCAGGCATGGTAGATCAAGAACAACTAGAAGATCCTCTACTCATGCCTATATTGGAACCATCTGTCATTCTAGATATATATTCCCATGCACTATTCTGAGAAGGATTTATGATGTTTATACAGACCTTTAATAGAGCACCACATCCTTCCCAATTTATGGAAGATTTCGCACGTGTCTTTCAGTAATAATATCCTCCCACTTTTTCAGTGGATGGAGGACCTCAAGATGTTGATTTATGGATGGATTCCATGTTATTTATATTATAGAATCTTGATATTCTTCTAAAGAGGAGGGTGAATATCGCTACGTATATGCTTTGGGACTCTTCCAAGAGATGTTGGGATGTGATATCATAGGAGGGACACCAGCATGTTATGTCTTGGGATGAATTTCAGTGTGCCTTATATGATTACATCTACAAAGAGAATTTGAGGGCCGATCGAGCCCTAGATTACATGAGTTTGGTGTAGGGTAGTATCTCAATCCTGGAGTATTCTTTTTTCTTCACAGATCTGTAGCGCTTCACACCCATCCCAAGAAGTGATTAGTTATTTCTGGTGAGGAAGTTTGAGTATGGTCCCAAGCACGACATCTAATGTTAGGCGAACATCTTCAGGTTGAATTATAACACCTCTATAGTCAACTAGGAGCTAATCATGTAGCATCATATGAGGGATTCTTGAGGTGTGATCCATGGAGTCCCAGCAACAGGAGTTAGTACCCCTCCAAGTAATAGAAGGATGCACCGAATATAGTTTATGCGTTGACATTTTAGAGGACATGATACTTCTTCTGGTAGCTAGTTGGTGTGCTACCAGTGCGGGAAGAGTGAGAATATGAGGCCTCATAGCTCGAAAGTCCCAGTGGAGTGCCAATATTGTGAAAATATGGGTCATCTTCAGTGTTTATATCAGTTATTCTCACCAGAATCTAGGGGTAGGTATTCTTATATGACTCCACATTCAAAAGTAGGACCACTAGTTTCTCATTAGTCTAGAAACTAGTGTTCTTTTGGATCTTCAGGTTGAGGTGGAGGTCACGGTCATTGTAGCCAGTTAGAATGCTTTTAGCGACAACATTTTGTATCAGCTTAGCATGGTGAAGAAGGGTCACAGGGCCACAATACAGGAAAGACTTTTTTAGTGGAGCAGACCCAGCAAGATTATGATCCTAGATACTCTATAGTTCGAGGTACGGTTCTAGTTGTCGTAGTTCTAGCTTATGGACTTTTAGATACAGGGTCTTCCTATAGTTTTATATCTGTTGCCATTATGGAGTTTCTTGGGCTCTTTATCATTACCTCTGCTGATGTCTTGACACTGTACACTCCATTGGGGAAAAGAACGGCTAGTTATGATTGTGAAAGAGTGCCCTCTTTAGGTTGGCGGGTGTCACATCATATGGGACCTTTATGTCTTAGAGATGACATGTTATGATTTCATTAATGGAATGAAATGATTAGTTCTATTTCAGGTAGTTATTGATTTCTATCATCGTATGGTGAGTTTCACAATACCAGATGTTCGATTCTTTCAACATAAGTTAGAATGGAATGTCCATTAGAGCAGAGTGGGGCCCTTGCATCATGGGTTGGGAGGAGTTACTTCCAAGATTACTTTTCTATGTCTGGATGACCATGGGTCTTCACAATTTTAATTTCCTCCAGTGGTTCATCGTTTCAATGATGCATTTTCAGGGAAATTTTCAGGGTTTCCTCCAGAGCGATAAGTAGACATTTCTATTGATCTTAATCCAGGAGCATCAATAGTGCCCATTCATCCCTATAGGATAGATACACCAGAGTTACAGGAGATCAGGAAGTAGTTAGAGGAGTTACAGGATTTGGGTTTCATCTGACCCAATACTTGACCATGGGGTTCGTCTGTCCTGTTTGTGGAAAAGGAGGATGGTATCCTCCAAATATGTGTGGATTATCGGAGGCATAACTAGTTGATAGTCAATAAAAGATATCCCTTGCTTCGGATTGATGATCTCTTTAATCAGCTTAGAGGAACCAGGGTGTTATTAAAGAATGACTTGAGATCCGTTTATCATCAGTTGTGTGTTAGACCACCAGATATACTTATTATGGCCATTTAGAGAAGGTATGGTTTAGATATGTATGCAGTTATGCAGTTCGGTCTCATGAACGTACCTGATGTTTTCATGGAATTGATGAGCTGATTATTCGATCCATACTTGGATTCTTTCGGGGTAGTCTTCCTAGATGATATCTGGGTGAAATATCTCTCTCAACACAACCATGCCACAGACCTTGAGAACGTTTTGAGTACACTTATAGAGAATCATTTATATGCTAATCCCACACTATTCAACTTTTGGATGGGCCAAATGAACTTCTTGGGTTATGTCATCACAGAGTGAAGAGTATCAGTAGACCCCAATAAAGGGAGAGAAATAGTTTCTTGAGATTCATTCTTTCAAGAGCTAAAAGGGAGGTTGACATCAGTACTAATACTAGTATTCCCAATGTCAGGCATGAGCTATACTATATACTATAATCCATAAGGTATCAGGCTGCGACCAGTGATTATTAAAAGGGAAGAAGTCTTTGTGTATGGGTCTTGTCAGTTAAGTCCATAAGAGAGAAATTACTCGACGAATGTTCTCGAGTTGCTTCTAGTTGTTCATGTTTTATGTGGTTGGATACATTACCTATTGTGATAGATTTTTTTTGTATTCACTGAACACAAAAGTCTCATTTATATATTAACTCAGTGTGATACGAATCTGAGACAACGAAGGTGGGTAGATTACCTTCAGTCCTTTGATTTTGAGCTTGCCAATATGCCTGGGAAAGGAAATACAATAGATGTTTCATTGAGTATGAGGACTCTAATATATTCATTTCAAGAGGTCAGTAGTGAGTGGAATATTATTTCTCTATTCTCTAAAATGCATTTGGAGGTGCACAATAGAAAGGGTAATACATTTCTTTCATTCATAGCTATTACCTAAAATCTTATTGATCGAGTGTAAATGAGATAGATATTAGATTCTGAAGGACTAGCACTACGGTAGAGTGTTTTAGGAGAGGAACATATTCCTAGATTGACTGTAGGTAAGGATTATATCATTCCGTTTCATGGACATGTATGGGTGTCAGCAGATGAACATGAGGAGATGACGTGAGACTTTAATTTCTCAGTTTGGGAAGTTTATCCTGCTGTCACCAAGATGTATCATGATATACAATGTCAGTATTGGTGATAGGTATGAAGAGATATGTTGTTTGGTTTTTTCATGTGGTGTTCCACCTGTCAGTAGGTGAAGGCAGAGCATCATCAACCAGTAGGGATTTTTCAGTATTTACCCATTTTCAAGTGGAAGTGGAATGATGTCGTGATGGATTTCATGAATTTTTTGTTGAGGTCGCCTTAGGGGAATGATACTGTATGGGTTATCCTTGAAAGACTCATGATGGTCGCTCACTTCTTTCTAATCAAGGAGACATTCTGTGTTGATGACCAGAGATGGTTTTACATCTAAGAGATTGTACGTTAACATGGAGTTCAGCACTCCATTGTTTTAGATAGGGATTTCCCATTTTACATCTCCATTCTTGAAGGGAATATAGAGGGATTTCGGTACATAGGTACTTTTGAGTACAACTTACCATCCCAATACTGATGTCTTATCTAGGCATACGATACAGGTGCTTGAGGACATGCATCGACCATGCGTCAAAGATTTTGGAGGTTCTTGGGATAAGCGCAGACCACTTGTGGAGTTTTCCTATGATAATAGCTTTGAAGAAACTATTTAGGTGGCACCTTATGATGATTTGTATAGAAGGCCATGTCAATCAAAATTATGTTATCTAGAGGAAAGAGAGGTAGTTATGTTGGGACCTCATCTTGTTCAGGAGACCACAAAGCATCTATTGTTGATTTTAAAGAGGATGGCTAATGAAAAGCCATGATAGAAGCCTTATGATGATCGACAGAGACAACCTCTTGAGTACATGGTCAATGATTTGGTTTTCCTTGATGTCTCATTATTGTTGTGTCACAGGAGGATTTGGAGATAGGTAAACCTTTCACTAATATACATCAGATCATTTAGTGTTTCAGAGAGAGCCTGGCTGGTTTCCTATTGGATATTATTACCTAAAATGTATCAAGCTATGCATGATGTATTCCATGTTTCATAGCTATGATGTTACTTCTCCAACCTGTCCCATGTATTTCATCCAGAGGATGTTGAGTTGGAGGTGGATTCATCATTCGAAGAGCATCTGATTTAGAATGTTGATCACAGTGCCTGGGTTCTACATGGCCAGTCTGTTACACTGGTACGAGTGATATGGAAGCACATGAGAGTACATGGCAAGGCATGGGATAGGAATACTGATGTATGATCACAGTGGTCAGAGCTATTCAAGGATTCTTCATCTACGCTGCCTTGATAGAGAAATTTAGGGACGAATTAATTTAAGGGAGGATGTTTCTGAGAACCTGGTCCTTCATTTCATGTATGGGTTTTTCTTTTCTGGTGTTTTTGAAAAAAAATAGAAGAATCTATAAATTTAAGGAGTACACTCCGTTTACTTTAGAGTGCACATCGTGTACCCAGTTTCCACAGGTGACCATGTACTAGCTATATAATGGCGGAGTATATGGTCATGTAGGGTGACCTGGAGACCACCTAAAGTGAGGAATGGTTAAGGAAAGTAAATTTCATGTACCCTTAAAGAACATGTCAGGTACATTTATTTTTAATTGATATATCAGACTGAGGTCACGTCTAGTTCACAAAAATCACTTCTTCTAATGATGTCTTATCCAGGAGTGACCGAGGAGTGTGATTCTTCTTGGAGAACTGATCGATTATCTATTCCTCGATTCAACCACTATCAATTTCATTGTAACCGGAATGGTGAGATCTTTATTCTTCTAGATTCTCATATTCATATTTCTCTCCTTTTGTGGGATATATAGGGTTTAATGTTTTAGATGTTTTTATAGTTCTACATATTTCTAAGAAGATTGGAGGCTCGATGTCGGAGTATCATGATTGTACAACGTCAAGGTTGGTGGTTTGTGCCTTTCTGTAGTTATCCATTTAATATTATGTTTGAAAGATCCCAATACCCTATAATGGGGTATTCTGTGTTTGGGGATTTTATCCTAGTTAATGCCTGATATTCCTTCTGTGCCTGAGTAGAGTTTATTTGAATGTGAATAGGGTTATTTTCAATGATATGGATTTGTTTCCCATCGTTTCTTTGATATTGAACATCTAGTCTAACTTTTTTGGTTAGGCTTCTTGTTTTCAATGCTGAGTGTTGTTAGAATGGAGTGATATTATCAGATGTTTTTATATGACTGCATCTATTTCACCAAGTAGTTCTTAAAGGATATCAGTCATGTAGTTTGTATGGTTAAATTTGCCTGTTGAACATCGTTATGCATGATTGATTTACAAAATGTTGTGGAATCCAGGTGTAGTAGATCAGAAGAGGAGTGGACGCTGAGGGCATCTCCATAGTGTCTGTTTACTTTTACATTGCGAGATCATAGTGGGGATGGACTTTGTACTCCCTCAGATTTTATGTAGTTCCACGTTGCGAGACCACAGGTGGGATGGAATTTGATCTCCCTCAGATTTCATGTAGTTACATGATGCAAAGACACTGGGAGAATTCTACATTGAGTGCTTCCTCAGTGTGTTTATAGTTACTGATATGAGACCACAAGGGTAATTGAGGTTGAGTTATTCCTCAGAGCGTCTTTTCTAAAGCTTAACCATAGGGTGTAGACTGTGAGTACTTCCCCGAGGGTTTCTTGTGTTTGATTGGTTTAACCAGAGGGGTTAGTCTATGAGTAATTACCATATGTTAATTGTTTTTTATTAACTTGTTACTTGATATATGAAAATGAATTCAATTGAAACTGTTGGGTTGTTTACTATTGAGTAATTCCTTGTTTACTTCCTCATTTTTCTTATTTCCTTCCATATATATTCACTGACTGCTAGGAATATATCATTAAGTGGTTTCCTACTGGGATTCATCTCACACCCTGTTTGGGTCACGATTTTGGGCCCAAATACATTTTATTTCATTAGTTATAGATAAGGGCTTGATCCCTTCTACATCCGGTACTTGGCTGTTGTGGAGCTGGATCGCATGGGACCAAGCTGAGGCTTGCGATGCAGCTGGAGTTTATTTGTTTTCCTTGTACATCAGATTTGAACAGTATTCTTGAATTTTGATTTTTTTGGCTGTTTTTCTAATAATATGTATCGTTATTAATTTATATATATGATACAATTGTTTTTAACTTTCAGTATTCTATTGTTTACTTATTTCATGTTATTAATGCTTTCGCTATTGTTATATATTTATGTCAACTGCATTACTCTGCCATTGAAGGAATTGTTTTCCCACTATCACACTTAAGGCCCATACAACTATTCAGAAGCCTCTGGGGTTTGGGAAATGCTCTTGAGGCCACGTGACCAACTGGGTACGGGGAACCTATATATAACACCCAAAATCAATATGTTACACTTTTGATGTTAGCTTCATACATTGCAACATTATCATCTCCCTTCTATCATATACTCATATATTCCCTTTCCATATTCACTTGTAGATCATAAGGAATTAATTTTTATAGGAATAGTTCTTTTAATACCCTACATCTTGTATTTCTGACCTCTTCAACCTCCTTCCTATTTTATATTATTGACCACCATCAATCTGCATCTCCCAATAGATGATATACAACCATAACAACTTAAACCATTTCATTAATACACAATACAAGAAATATTTTCTGTAAAGAACATATCCTTTAATCAGATAAAAAATTACTTTTAGTCTCATTGAATGTTGGGGGTTGTTTCCTCAAGAAGCGGTCTAACATTAATCCTTATTATGGTGGATCGGGTTTCTCCGTATGGGTAAAGTTATTATTCACAATTGTATTCAGTTACCCTAGTATGGTTATAATATTCTCATCAATAATTGTCTCACTATCTCCACTTTAATTGATTGTATAAGAGGGAAATACCTAAATGTATTCTTAGTGTTGATACGGTTTCCAATTCTTCCACTGGGTGCAATTTCTAAAAAATGGAATACACAATATTAGGTTATAAACCATATTTCATAATTCCAAACTCATAAAATAGTTATGATAAATTGAAAATTTTGTTAATATATAATATATTGTCATTAAAATTCTTTTTAGGGACATAATTACTCATAAATTCTATATAATGGTTTTTAATGAAAATGTGTGTAATCTTAATCATATCCCCTAGTAGTGTCAAACCAGGTGTGCAGTAAGGCCTGTTGTCATGTACCAGGTTACCACGAGTCAATCCCTGAAATCCTTGTAATAATTATTACTCCTTGGTACATCCATGGCTGATCCACTTCCACATTTAGTATCTAGATAGGGATGTATTTTTATAGAATAACCTCATAATATCTACATTACCAAAATTCTAGGATGTTATTCTATACATATCCTCAAAGTGTATAATAGGGTAATGTTCCATAATGACGGTTTTTCTATATTTAGTTTCTAATGATTTTACAAAAATTCCTCTGAGACCAACACTAAGGCCCATATACTAGTTTCATAGCTTTGGTGCATTATTATAGTACAATGAAATGATCACAATAAATCAAATCCAAAAGAACTGATTATTGTACGAGACTTAGAAACTCGGTAGAGAAATATCTGTTTTATAGTACATCTTAAGAAAACAAATTTTCTACTTTGAAAAATCAAGATTATATTATAATATCCCTATAGGTGGGTTATAATATAATTCTTTGAAAACTTTGAAAAATGAAACATAATAATAGGGTGAGATTGTATGCTTTGTAAAAATAAACTATATAGAGGAATCTATTGCGAATAAGTATAAAATTATTAAGGCAAGGTATAAAATTGAAACACAAGCATTTTAAAAATAAACATCATCATTATATGGAAAAAAATAAATCAAATTATTTTATTTAATGATTCACATTGATATTATACTGGTAAAATAATAAAATTCAAATATCAATAGGTAAACTCACAATGAGTTAAGGCATAATGTTGGACATCATAACCATACCTTCAAGGCCTCGTTCCAAGACCATAAATTTCCATACCATCAAGTTCCTGTTCCAAGAAATTATTTTGTCTCATGAGACCTACCAATGCATCATGAGACTGTTTTGGGCCCCACTCATCACATACAAAGTCTAACATATTCTTCTTATGAAAGGTGTGATACATAATAATAGCATTCATATTTGAACTGGCACAAAAAATGTTAATAAATTAACTATAAACATTTAATGATATATATATATAACATCCAGACTCAAACATATCATAAAACATTCAATACAATATGAAATATATTATCATAATAAATTAACCTAAATCAATCCTAAAATACAATAAAGTATTTTGACATAGATGAAAATAATCTCATAAATTCATGAAAATACATTGAGACAAATATACGTATTTAATTTGAAATTATTTAAATGAAACACAATTATAATAGAATACATTTATTATGAATATAACCCTGTAAGATTGTATGGGAACCCTCAAAATATTATGGATTCATAACAACATACAATATCCACTAGCACAGTATTAGTTAAAAACATTCTTTCCATAAATTCTCGAATTGTTAACAAAATACCTCAATTGTAAAATGACATAATGATTCATTTAAAAATTATTTACAAAAAATAAAACCTGGGTAAAATGACATAAAAATAATAATAATATTTTAAAATACATTTTTTTGAAACAAGTAAATGGCTGATAAATATGTCTGAGTATAAACTTACATACAAACAACCTTAGATAATAATGAGATTTTGAAATTAACCCTTACCATGTACTTTCCATTAGTTGAGGGTGAATTAGCCTCCTAAATAATGAATAATTTATGTTATTAAATTATTCTATAACCATATCCCTATTTAGGATAACATATATTATCCTCTAATATATTTTTGTTAATAATATATTAGTATTACCATTATTTTGGTTGTTATCTTTTTGTTTACCCATTTTGGGTTTGTATGTAAGTCATGTTTGTTAGGAATATGATGTATATAATTCATATATAGAATGAAATTATGTTTATAATTATTATTTTTAATCATAAAATATGTTTTATGATAATTCTTTAATGGATAACACTGATAATGAATCTCACTACATCGTGGAGACGGTGAGTCATACATACGCACGAGTGACGATATCACTCCCTTAACTGTTAACCTTTATTGAATTTGATGGTATATTAATTATAAAGAATCATTATCATTTTATATTAATTAATTATATAAATTATAATAATAAATATAATCATCCAATTAAGGTAGTTTTCAATGAAAAATTACACCACGTCGTGGAGACGATAAACTATACATATGCACGCATTGTGATCTTATTATTTGTATAATGGATAAATTGAAGAATATGGTCATACTAAGATTATAATAACATCTTAGTATATGTACGGTACATTATTTATTATTTTTATATTGAAAAATATTGAAGTATGATATATAAGAAGAAAGTGTCATTGAAAAGGATGATAAAACAATTACCTCTTTTTCGGGCATATTCTATTTTTTTATACAAAATGACTCAATAGAATGGATTTATTCACAATTTAATTACATCTAGAATAATGCTAAATAACTTTAGAGGAGATATGGGTAGTTTTCTTTATTGAAATCTATTTTTATGTGTGAATCAATTATAAATAAGGGTTCCCTTTTATAATAGAGGTTAGGGTCACTTTTTTGGAGATCCTAAAAAAATAATTTATTTTAAATTTATTTTCAATTTTGAATATCTCAAAAGTAATTTATTTATAGTCTATGATGATTTTCCATTAAATAATCCCCATAAATACTTTTTAAACACATTTAGGTTGAAAAATTAACCATGTTATTTGGATTTAACCCTTAGTTTAAGAGTTTAACTCTTATCATGTTATGTTTTCTTTATATAATATAATGTTAATATATACACGATAAAATGTCAAACGAACCCCAATTGGATTATTTATGAAATATTTTAAATTATCCAAATTATTAGCATGTTCTTGAATTTTTTATGAATATTATAGCATTCAATTAGTTATTATTTATTTTAAAGTGTCATTTATATCAATTTTGGTATTATTCGATATTTTCATTTTTAAAAATATTAAACCAACATCATAACATCAAAAAATACAGAATATATGTAAATAACTTGTCTATTTTCTATATAACATTCTTGTATGTCATTAATTAACTAATTTTATAAATATTTTAATATTTTTTATATCATTAAATTGATTCTTTCTTTAATAATTCAATTACTCCATCATTATTATGTCAACATTTAATTTAACTATTTATATATTAATATTATATATACATTAACAGTATGTAGATAACTATTTTATACTTAAACAAATATTTAGTGTTGACCATATTACTTATATATACCCATGTTAGAAATGGTATCGTTATTAACATTTGAATATGATATTTTTAACTCTTCTTTAAATAAAATATAATTAATGTCCTAATCTAACACAAGTGGCTTAAAAGGATCATATTCTCGACATATGTATTATTTGGGTCTAAAATCACTAATATAATGAAATTATTAAGTATTTTAGGGTAATTTTATAATATTATAATATTATTTTTACCTTTAACTACCATATTTATATTTCACCGTGGAAAATGAAATTCAAAATATACTATTCAATAAAACTTATTTTGATCCTATTAGACCACATAATTCATACTAATTAAAAAAAGTTATGTCCATTTTTAAAAATTCAATTAATAGAAGTTGTAAAATTATGTTTAATGCTAATTCGCAGATGTGGTTAGAATAAGGGTAAAAGGGATGTTCAAAATTTTAATCAAATTTTGATATATAATTTTATTATAAAAATGAATCTTATGAACTAAATTACACAAATATATTAATTATGTGTCTACTAAAACATTAAAAAAATATAAATTTAAATAATTATTTAAATGAAAAAATTAGTTTTTTGACAACAATGCAGTATTTTTCACCATTCATCATAATTTGAAGCATTTTAGAAAATTAAAAAAATTCCCCATAAGCTAATTTTGCAATTCCAAATTAAAAAAATTAGGACTATCATACAAATAAAATTTATAAATTTCATATATTACTTAATAATATTAATAATCTCGTTTTAAACAGCTAGTTTTATAGGTTATGGTGCGCTCGGACATAATTTATCATGCAACCCATGCTATTGAATTATTTAAAAGAAAGTGTATTATGGAAGCTTGGTGTGTTATAAATAACATCTAATGAAACCATTTATTATACCTATAACATGGAATATGAAACTATAAAATTCATGTATGACATAATTTATGTCCAATAATATTTAGGTTAATATTTATGATATCACTTATTTGATTCTTTCATTAATACATCAATCACTACATCGTCATTGTGTCATAATTAAATTAAATAATTAAATTTATAAAAATTATAAATGTCGTACCATTATTTATGTAATATTTTTAGATTTATAATGACTATTTATAGTCTAATATATAAGAAATATAACCCCATATTAAAATTGTTTGAGTAATAAGATATATGTTCATGATATTATTCGATTACATTAAATCAAATGTTAAAAATGTTTTAATCACACCCATGTGGCTTTAAAAGGCCACAAATTAATCTCAAGGATTTTCTTGGTTTTCCATAACCCATTCAATAAGTTTAGGACAAGTGTAAGGATTTTTTTTATTATAATATTATTATAAACCATATTTACCTGATTTATAAATTAATTGTTGAAAATAAAATAATAATGTTACTATTCATCAAATATTATTATGACCATATTAGATTAAAATTTTCATAATTATTACAACCATGTATTTCCATTTTTCAATGGTAAATTCAAAAAAGTGTCTAAAATTCATTTAATGTGAATCATTTTGATGAATTTAAGAAATATTTTTTGAAAAAGTAAAAAAATATAAAAAATTACTTGTGTTTATATCCAATTTAAATTTGAAATTACATCGAATGGAAATAATTGGATTAAATGAAAAATAATATTCTAATTTTTCCTTAAAACCATATAATAGATAATCTTACAATATAATTAAATTAGAAGAAATGGATGTTTTAAAATAAAAAGTTTTTTAAACTATTCATTTGAAAATATATTTTATCATAAAAATACCAAAAATTCATCCAACATGAATTTTGTTGTCTCTATTCTAAAGAATATATTTGATTTTTTCAAATATATCATAATAAATTGATAAAATATATATTTAAAAAAGGTTATTCATCTAAAGGTGGTGAAGCTATCATTTAAAAATATTAAAGTGTTTTATGATTAAAATTAAATTTATTTTCAATTTAAACCTCCAAAATATATTAGAAGAATGTAGAATAATTTATTAATCATAGGTAAAAATAATATAGGTATTTATATTCATTACCTTAAATACAATGTCTAGACGTTAACTACCATTCAAAATAAAAATACAAATGATGTATTATTTTTTGGTTTCTCTCAATCTTGTGTGCAACATAAGATTTCAATGAAACCAATTATTGTGCATTGGGTATACAATCGAAAAAAGAATCCATTTTCATATAAAATTAGCATATTATTCGTAAAATTATATATATATATATATATATATATATGAAAATTTATTATTCTAAAATTACCTCTTATGTCACATCCTTCACCCTTTTAGAAAACGCCTCCTCGAAATTTTATTCACTTATCAAATTAGTGAAAGAATTTTACCCACATTTGATTTTCATATTCCAATGATACCTTTCCAACAATATGATTTTTTCCAGAAAAACATTAACTTTATAAATCAACTTATTCCGCAACACTGGCTCTCTGCAGTAAAGAATCTAGACTAGCTGTTACACGTAAGAATGATTATCTTACAACTGAACTATTTCTGGACTTAAAACAAGAGATGGACCTGGATATTCTTTCTTCACAGTGAAATATGAAAAACAATTTGTACCTAGGATAATGTATTATCTAAACCAATTATTTAGGCTACTAATACTACATTCTCTATGAAATAATAGGGTCCAATGAACCTTGTGATCTGCTTTCCCTTCATACCAAAATTCATCACATTTATCTATAGAGAATATTTAATGAAGAAATGACAGCATACGTCAAAATAAATATCCTTCCTCTGGTTATCTGCATAATATTTCTACCTTCTCTAAGATATCCTCAAGTGATTCTAAATCAACAGAACTTTTTAGCCATATATTCTACCAATTATGGTCCCATCAACTCCCTTTCATGTAATTCAACCAAAAAACCTAGAGTTTGACACCAATTTCCATATAATTCTTCAAATGGTTCTATCTGTATACTTCATCGAAAATAGTTATTATAAAAAAAATCCCCAAATGATAGATATTATTCCCTATTTCTCTATAAATCTATTTAGCATGAACGTAGAATATTCACCAACATCGTAATTGTTAGTTTTTTCTTCCAATATGGTTGAGGATTAAAATCTCTTCTAAAATATATTTGTGTACCCAATTAGATCTGAAGGCCTTTCAAAATGATAAAAATGAATAATGGTTCATGATCAGATACAATAGAGAGATTAAATCTGCATAACCTTAATATCTCTCTAAGATGAAACCGAAAAAGTTGATATAGAAACATTGTATATTGAATAGGAAGAGAATGACAAGATATATTAATTCAATCAACAATATCCCAAATCTCATTGTGACTTCAAGATGCCTTTGGAAATCCCACTTTTAATAATGATATATATTTCCAATTCTACTACTGTAATGAAAAAGGATGAATCATCCATTTTATACAAGAGCATGGCCTCTATGATTAATTGGGAAAATTTACGATGAGAAATGGTAGGGTTTGTATGATACAAATCACTTTATATGTGTGAATAAATCAAAATAATGGGTTCCCATTCATAAGATAGGTGAGAGGTGCTTTTGGAATATCATAAAATATAAATTTATTATATATTCATATTTTTTTTGAAATAGGTCCAATGTAATTTATTTCTAGTATAAGACTAGTATGGATCTAAATCCCCTCATCCAATTATTTCTATATAGGTTTAGGTCACAAAAGTAACCTTATATTTTTGATTTAAACCTTAGTTAAAGTTTTTAACTCTTATAGTGTTTATTTGTATTATTATAATATATGGTTAATATTGTAACTATTAAATGACAAATGAACCAAAATTGGATCATTTTTGAAATATTTAACATTATCCTAGTAATTTTTTAACCTATAATATTTTTTGAATTTTATTTCATTTATTTATATATTTTTTATTTTAATTATGTATATTTTGATATTATTCAATACTTTCATCTTTAAAGATATCAACATATAAGATAACATCAATACAATTCATCCAACATGTCACTAAAATGATTATGTTATCTATAATGTTTGGTGATTTCATTAATTATGTAAAATTATATTTATTTTAATTTTAATATTTTCATTTAGTTGATTCATCCACTAATAATTCAATTACTACATCATTATTGTGCCAGCATTTAATATATTGTGTTATTTACTAAAATTATCACCAAATTACCATCATGTAGATAATAATTTATTATTTCTAATGACTATTTTGAGTCAACCATATCACTTATGTATCATTATATTAAAAATTATATAGTTTACATAATTTGAATATGAAATTTTTTACTCGTATTTAAATAAAAAAATAGATGTCATAATCTAAATCAAGTGGCATAAAATGTTTCATTTTTTCCAAAAAGGTTGATTTTTTTCTAAAAACAGTTATACAATAAAATTAGTACAATTTTTATTATAATATTATATTAGTAAAATATTATTTTTACCTTTAATTTCCTTATTTTATTTTAACCGTGGTAAATGAAATTCAAAAGTTACTATTCACTAAAAAAATATTTTCATTATATTCGAAAAACAATCATACTTATTATAAGAATGTATGTTTATTTTTAGTAATTCAACTCCCATAAGTGCTAAAATTACATTTAATGTTAGTCCATTGATTTGGATAGAAGGTGGGTACAAGAGACGGTCAAAATATTAAAATAATTCTTATATCTAATTGTATTATAAAAATTATTACTCCAAAATAAATTGGACTTATGTATTTATTATGTATCTATTGGAAATTTAATAAAAATGAAAATTAATTTAATTATTTTATTGAAATAGTCATATTTTTTAGAATAATACAATATTACTTTTCATTAAAAACGTAATCTTTATAGATAAATATGAAAAATTCACCATAAACTAGTTTTAATATTCCAAATTCAAAAACCAAGTCAATTTTGAAATTAGAATTTATAAATTTCATAATTTGGTTAATATTATTCATAACCTTTTTTATCGTCTAGTTTGATTTTTCATGGTGCCCTCTAACTTTATGTTGCGAACAATTAAATCTATTTAATTATTTAAAAAAATTGTACCCTGGAATATAGGTCAGTTAAATTATTCAAACCGTCAAATAATATCATCATCGATATTTCAAGAATATCGCTTCATAAAACTGTTTAGGTGGTTTTTGATAATTTGTTCTTTAGATTCCCACCTCACCACTTCCATTTTATGGTTTCTCCAAAGAACATTTAACAGACAAGTAGTCAAATTTTTCAATACTTGTTCTCTTGTATCTTGAATCATAATAGGATCTTCAAAAAATTACATATCAGGTTTCAGTTCTATTTATTTTTAAATGAGTACATGTGTTGGGTCTTGCATGTATTTTGTTAATAGTGATATGTAGAACACATCATGAACATTTAATAGAAATGGGGGAGTTTCTTAACGGTAAGTTACAAATCCAAATTCATTCTATAATTTCTAAAGTTCTGATTTACCTGGGACATAATTTACCCTTGTTAATGAATCATATTCCACCCTTTCATGGATATAACTTCATGAAAACATGGACTTCTAATTGAAATTCCAAATCATTTCTTAGGATATCGACATATCACTTTTTTTACATTGTGCTATTTTGAAATGTGTATAAATAGTAAATACATTATTAATTGTTTCCTCAACAAGATCTGGGCCTACGAGTTTTCATTCACTAATAGCATCCCAATAGTTCATTGTACAACATTTCTTTTCATATAACATTTCATATGTTTCCATCATAATAATGGAATAGAAGATATTGTTTTTGAAAAAATTCTATCATAGGTAAATAAAAATCGCACATACCATAAAAGTCATGTGAGTTATATCTCAGCATGTCTTCTATGGTTTAAATATTTCTTTTTTATTCCCTATAAATTTTTGGGTTGTGGTTAGTGCTCAAACGAAACTTAGTATCAAGGTCCACCTAAACACTTTTCTAGAATTGTGATGCAAAATAGGGATCACGATTAGAAGATATCGATAGGGTTACAACCTCAAGTCTTACAACATCATTAATATATATTCTTTCATAACATTCAAGTGTAAAATCTTCTCTTATGAAAAGAAAATGTGATGATTCGGTATGACGGTCAATAATAACCCATAACACATTATTAATTTATGGATACCATGGTTTCCCAAAGGCAATTTCTATCATAATATCAATCAATTCCCGCAATGGTGTAATAATAGGTTTCCTAACTCCTCCAAGATGTCATCGTCAGGCCTTCACCTATTGACAAACCAAACATCTCAACACAAAATCAACAATATCCTTTTTCATATTATCTGAAAAAAATTTCTTTCAAATATCTATGCATCTATGTGTCACTAGGGTGTATATAGATATTGGAGCTATGAGCATCATCCAATAATTCCATTTCACTTAGGTATATTTGGAATACAAAACCTCTTACCAAATTTCAAAATATTATCTAAAAATACGAGGTCAATCTATCTCCCATCATCCAAAACCCTAATTTTCTTTTGAAAGGATGGATTATCATACAATGAAAATTTTGTTCGTTCCAGTAGAGATGATTTGGAAGCCATTAAAAAATTTAGGGATGCTTCACCTTACATGATATTTCTCATTTCCATCTTTACTAAATACATATACATAGGATCCTTTTCACCTCTCATTTTTAGAAGTTCATTGTCCTTTCTGATCAATGAATCTTCTACCATATATGCATTCCCTAAGAGATAGTGTATTGTGAAGTAAATATCCTAGATTATCTTAATCCATCTCTTGTGTCTCTTGTTGAGTTATTTCTACAATAAAATATATATTAAACTATTTTAATCAGTATATATCTCATATTTTCGCCTTAGAGATACTTTCACCATATCTTCAGTGAAAATATTACACCTGCTAACTCAAGATCATGAGTTTGATAGTTATGTTCATTAATTTTTAATTACCTTGATGCATAAGAAATAACCCTTTTATTATGTATAAGGAAACAACCAACTCCTTTCCTTCATGAATCACTATAAATCTCAAACCCACAGTTTCTAGAATATAATTTCAATATAAGAACATTGATTAATATTATCTTCAATTATTCAAAACTTTATTCAACCTCTTTTTCAAAAAGAATTTAACACCTTTATGTGTGATCTTGGTTCACTTTTTCCACTTTTGAAACAATTATGGGTGAAATACTAATAGTAAACAAGTAAACCAATTAAAATGTGGACATTAGATATACGCTTCAATGTTGGCCAGTCATCGATTACTTTTTTCATTTTAGGATCGACATTGATTCCACCCTTTGAGACAATATTTCTAGGAAAATAAATTTATCAAATCCAGTATTCACACTTCCTAAACATACCATATAGTCCATTTCCTATAAGAGTATTTAGAAAAATCGGTAAGTAGTTATCATGGTCTTCATAGCTCTTTGAGTATAAAAATATATCATCAATAAACATGAATAAAAAATCATCAAGATATTCCTTAAGCACATTGTTCATTAAATCGATGAAAACAGAGCATGCATTAGTCAAACCAAATGCCATTACTATAAATTCATAAAGACCATACCCCATTCATAATGCTATAATTTAAATATATTCCATCTTTATATACAAAAGATGATATTCAGAATGAAGGTTGTTAATTGAAAAAAAAATTGAGCTCCATGAAGTTGATAAAATAAATCACCAATGAGTATAAGAGTATAATTTTTATTTATTATAATAGTATTGATTTCTCTATTTTCAATGAACATCCTCATTGATCTATATTAATTCAAAACAAATATAATTGGAGCTCCCTATAGAGTAACAATAGGGTGAATAAATCCATTATTACTCAGTTCCTCTAGTAGTTTCTTCGGCACCACTAATTCAACTATGGCCATTCTATGGAGAGTTTTTTATATTCCCCTTACGTCATTAATTAAGTCAATAGTAAACTAAACATCCCGCTCTGAAGAATATCTAGGTAAATCCTCTATAAATACATCAATATATTCTCTTACAATAGGTTCATCCTAAATTTGAATATTTATGTCCTCATCCATAGATGTTATTTATTTTTCTTATCCAAGTATCTCAATTACTAAAGCGATTGGGGGTGTATTTTTTCTCTAATGATAATGGATTATACATCTTCATCACAAATCAAAACATCCTTCTTCTTGAAATAACATTTTGAATAATATTTTGATTGTTTGTCCATAACATGGATTACATCAAATAGAATATAGGTATGATGATAAATTTAGAAAATAATTCATTATTATATTCTATAATGGGAACTACCAGACACAACTTTTTTACAATGAAACTTCTCTTAGGTGTTTTGACTGATAACTCAATTATTTATGTGAACTGCAAATGTCAAAAAAAAAAATAGGAAAACCTGGAATATATAAAAGAATGAAATGATTTATAATAAAAAATTTATTTATCTATATTTGATGAAATGATTAAAATACATACCACCAATTATTTATGAACATAAACCTCATAAGTTTTGATCACAGAACAAGGCCTTGATCCCTTGGACTTTTTTAGGGAATGATTTGTTGATGCTTCAGACAATCATTTGTATAATTTACCGTATCATTACATTTGTAGAAGTAAACATTGATAGATTCATTCTTACCAATACAATCATGATGTTGGTGGAATTTTTATTTATAGTTGTAAAAAACACCCATCCCCTTTTTCTATTTACTAGGGTGCTTCTTCCCACAATTATTTTAGGGTGGAAAGTCAATATTTCTTTTCTTTCCCTTTTTCCTTTTCTAGTGTATTCAATGAACTTGTTCTTATATTTCTTTAATTTAAAGTCATATTAATTTGAGAATTTATTTACTATCATCATATAACATTAGATATATATATTATTACTATGGGAATGATTATAAGGCCAATGCTGATCAATGGAGTGGTTTTAACCGATCAAGTAATCGATTAATCTTTCTTCTTGGGATACATTGGTAGTGTGCAGCATGTCTTCGTATCCTTATTTTACGAACCATGACCTTTTTTAGTTATGGATAATTCTTCTCTGCTGTTTTTGAGAAAAATAGGAGAATCTAGAAAATTATGGAGAACATGTGGTATACTTTGGAGTACACGCTGTGTACCCATTTTCCATGGGTGACAGTGAACTGTCCGTGTAAAGACTGAGTACATGGACATGTGGGGTGACCTAGAGTCCGCCTAAAGAAGGGGGCTTTTAGGGAAAGTACATGATGTGTACCACTATAGAACACATCATATACTTTTCTTTTTAATTGTTATATCGAACCACGGTCATGTATCGTTCAGAGAAACCCTTTCTTTTATCGTCATGTCATCTTGGAGTGACTGAGGAGTGATATTCTTCCTATATCCCTTGACCAATCATCTGTTCTCTTATTCAACCTCAATTGATTTCTTTGGAATCATCAAGGTGCGGTCATCCTTATTCTAAATCCTTATTTCCTAATTTTTATCCTTTTGTGAGATATCCATAATCAATTTTTTTTGATGTTTTGGTAGATCTACACCATTATAGGAAGATTCAAGTACCATCACCAGAGGGGTAATATTGTGAGTACTTCCTAGAGTCTTTCTTGTGTTTGATTGGTTGAACCAGATGGGTTAGGCTATGAGTACATCTAAGAGGTTACTTGATTTTTATTAACTTCTTATGCGATATATGAAAATGAATGCAATTCAAACTGTAGGATTGTTTACATTTGAGTACATATTTGTTTAAATCTTTAATTTTTTTATTGCCTTCGATATATATTCAGTGACAATTTTTAAAAGATCATTTGGTGGTTTCCTACTAGGATTCAACTCACACCTTGTTTGGTTCAGGATTTTGGGCCCAAATAGATTATATTAATACACTTATAGATAAATCCAAGAGCCCTTCTATGTCAGGTACTTGACTGTTGGGGATCTGGAGAGCATAGGACAAAGATGAGGCTTGTGCTGCTGCTGGATATTTGTTTTCTGTGTACATTGGTTTAGTACAGTATTCCAGAATTGTGACTTGTTTGTCTGTTTTCCTAAAATAAGTATCATGTATCATTTATATATGTTCTCCAGTTGTTTATTACTTTCAATCTCCTGCTGTCTATTTATTTCATGTTATAACTGCTTCCGATATTTTTATCTTCTTATTTCAACTGTATTACTCTATCAATGAGGGCATAGTCTTCCCACTATCACTCCCAAGGCCCTTGGTACAGTAGGTAGACTCTGGGGGCTTGGGGAAATGCTGCTAGAGCCCAAGTGACCAACTGGTTATGGGGAACCTCTTGATGGCACCTAGAATCAGGACATTACACATTTGATGTTAGCTTCATTAATTGCAACATTCTCATCACCTTTCTGGATTAGATTTAAAACATTCCACTCCACAATCAATTGTAGATCAGAATAAATGAATTTTTATAGGAAGAATTACTTAAATTCCCTATTTCTATATTTGTGACCTCTTCAACCTCCTTTATGTTTTAAATTAATGACCATTGTTGATCTGTATCTCCCAATAGATGACTGACATCCATAACAACTTTAACCCTTTCATAACTACCCTAACAAAGAAATATTTTCTCTAAGTAACATATCCACTAATCATATACAATAGTATTTGTAGTCCCACTGAATGATGTGGGATTTTTCCTCACAAAGCGGTCTAAATTGATCCTTCATGTTGTGGATGAGGCAGCTTCATATGGGAAAGGATATTATTCAAAAACTTACTCAGTTTTCTGGGTATGGTTATAAAATTTTCATCACCAATTGTATCACTAGATGCACTATCATTTTATGGTATATGATGGAAATACCTAAATGGATTACGTTTATTGATACAATTTTCATTTCTTCCGCTGGGTTCCATTTCTAAACAATGGCATACACAATATAAGGTTATGAACCATAATGCATATTTCCAAACTAGTAAAATACTTAATATAAATTGAACAATTTATTAATATCTAATATATGATCATAAAAATGTTTCTATTGGAAAAAATTAAAAATAAATTCTACATAAGCGTTTTCAAAGAAAATGTGAGTTATCATAATCATATCCCCCAGGAGTGTCAGACCAGGTGCGCAGTAAGGCTCGTTGTCGTGTACCGGGTTTCCCCAAGTCAAGCCCAAAAATCCTTTTCTAAATTTTTCTTCCTCGATAAAACTTTTCCATAACCACTTCCACATGTAGTATCTTGACAGGGATATATTTTAATGTAATACCCACATAATAACTACATTTAAAAAATTCTAGGATTTTATTCTATACATGTCCTCAAAGTGTATCATAGGGTAATTTTCAATAATCATTGTTTTTCTAAATTTTGTTTCCAAGGTTTTTACTAAAATTTCTATGATACTGTAACACCCCAGGTAAATAAAGAATAGAAATTTTCATATTTATCCATATTTGTAAATAAAATATTAATTTGACTTTAAAGGGGACGCTATGCTCGATGGCGTACCCAACACGCCACAACGAGTTTCTTGGGAATCTTACGTTGCACTCTAATAATAAAATAATATTATTTTAAATGGTAGTTAATATGTAGCCGTTGTATTGGCGGGAATGGATAGAAATAACTAAAATATTATTATATATGTTTTTAAATGTTTTTACATTTATCCAATAAAAGCTAAAGGCTTAAAATACGGAAAGAATTCAATTTTAGGCGTATATGCCCTAGTTTTCACTAAAGGTTCACTTATCGCCTTTTAATAGAGAACTGTCATTAAATATAGTTTTGATCACTCTTATATATTCTTTTGGACCAAATAAAACTCTTATTAAGAATCGGGACATCAAATTTTACTTTTTGTAATTTTTTGGTATTTTTCCGATAAAGTTCATTTTTTTATGAATAGTGTAAAATGTTGTGTTTTAATTCAAATCCTCTTTTTAATCTAATTTATTTATATGATTAGATAATATTTTGAATTGGTTTTAAAGTAAAATTATAAAATATTTTTACCATTAAATCCAATAGTGGTCGTTGGAATTAATTTCACTTTGAAATCAGACTTAAACTAGTGCCAATCTTTTGATACTTATTGTTTTATAAAAACACGCTATTTGTGCTGACATCGGGAATTAATTATTATATTAATTAATGTGACTTATATGTTTTGAATTTTTTAAATTAGACTTCATTTTTGAATTTAGAATATCAAATATATCTTAGGGTGAATTTTTGGGATTTTTCTGAAAAACTTCAATTTTTGATGAATAGTGAAACCACTATGTGGTACTTATAAAAACTGATTTTCCGTTTAAATGAAATTTTTCCATCATTGTGTTTTGATTTTCAAAAATCCGACATACATAGTTGTCATTAAGAAGTAAAATGTTGTTCAATGGGATAAAAATAATTTTATGGTGAATAGTAACTTATTAAGTTTTTAATCACGATTAGAGGTAATTAGTGTAGTTTAAGGTAAAAATGATATTATAAGAATGTGAAAACACCATGACACTTGTCCAACACCTATTGGGTGAGTCATGGCCGACCAAGACAAGCCATGGGCCAACTTGGGGACCCCATGGAGCCACTTTAGTTTGAAAATGACAATAATATATTTTTATTTAATGTTAAAATTTAATTGACACAAACACGAGTTGTTTTACTAAAACAGTTTTTAAGTGGGGTTACACAAGTCCAAATTTTGATTATAAATAGTAATGGGAAAGCTAAAAAGATTTCCTACAACATAGTATTTTTTTATAATTTTTAGACATTAAATAAAATAAATTATTTATGACATAATAATGATGCAGTGATGACATCATTATTTGCCGATTTAAATAAAATGGAAAGATAATGTAAAATCTATGAACTACACATGTCCAAAAATTATTGGATGAGTGTAATTCGAAGAATTATCACCTTATCCACGAATTATATCAATGTGGGACCTTTTAAAACCGAAACACATTTTCAAATAATGTAAAATTTCTTGCTTTCCAAAAGTGCCCCTCCTCTCCTCTTATAAAAGGCCCCCACCTCTACCACCTTACACACACTCCTCAAGCCTTTGGCTAGGCCAAACCCTGCCCATTTACTCTCTACACATCCCTATCCTCATCCTAGAGGATTCCCTTTGGGCATAATCCTTTCAAAGGAAGCCTTTAGGCTCAAATCAAAAAGAGTTACAATTTTAAAGGTAATTCATTCTCTCATGTTCATTTGTTTTATTTTGCCTCTCCAACCCCCAAAACTCTCTTTATTTACTTATTTTGTAACAACACCAGTATCTTCAATATACTAGGATGTTGTTATAATATTTATTCGAGCTACACTCTCACACAACTACATCAAATGGTTAAAGAACATACGGTTTCCGTGGATGACGAAATTCTACCTCCCAAAACGATGATTGTTCAATACTCCTCTAACACCTTCAAAGGTGGCCATTATGATGTCACTATTTTTATATATGATATATAATATGTTTATGCTTTACTTAAGCTTCTTTAATTTTTATTTGTGGCTTAACTTTATGGTTTCCATTATGGGTAAACGTGATATCTTCATTTAAGGAAGTGCGGACTACCGCCCCCTCAATGTGATTTGATTCGTTAAATACCATATGTGGGACATATAAAAGATGGAACTATGATATTATATATGATATTATACTGGAATTATAATATACCTTTATATAATTATTATTACATTCTATAAAATATGAAATAGAAATGAAAGTAGCGTTAATGCGTACGTACGGCTTACCGTCTCCATGAACGGTGCATTTCATTTCTTATCCCCAAATGTAGTGTACTATTATAAATACATGTATATGCTGGATATATATGAAATATATGATATCTACATCATGAATACAATTCTGGATATAATAATCATTTGGCCACACGAACAACATGTAATTGTAAGAAGTCCACTTTCGACTTAAGAACCAAAATATCGGCAAAGCAAATATTATTAACATAAACGATGACATAATGTCTATGACTTGGTAATAAGTGATATAAAAAGGAATAATGAACTTGAAAATGGTTCTTAAGGAAGTATAAATTAACTCAAGTTTATTATTCAGGATGTTAAAGAACGATCGAGTCAAGTCGAACCCGAGGTAAGGGATCCTACTCCTCTCTTTCTTTTTAAGTACACACTTTTATGTCATTCCTTTTAAAGATCATATTTATTGTTATTGGGATGATATTTTATATTACACCTACTGTAATTTTTATGTTCATGTGATGAGAGACCCTATTCTCTCTCATCAATCCATTTTGGAAGTTTTGAGTGGCGCCGTTAGGCTGCCGAACTATCGTAAGAGATCTAACCTCTCTCTTTCTTTTTAAGTACTCTCCTTTATGTCACTTCTTTTAAGCTCCTATTTGTAATGTTGGGGGATGTTCTTTTATATTCCTCTTGCTGTACATTTTATTGTAATGGTATGAGATACCCTATTTGATCTCATCAATCCATATTTGGAAGTTTTATGTGGCGCCGTTAGGCTGCTGAGTTTTCGTAAGGGATTTTTCATCTCGCTTTTATTCCCGTGAGATTTATGCTACATTTGCCACAAATTCCATTGAGTGGTGTATGTACTGCCCATTATTCTAAAATTTGTGTAATATACTTTCATTTATGAGTATTTACATCAATGATCTATTGTCCTTCTTTCATGGGGTGTATGTTTTGAAAGATACCCAAGTCGGTAAGGGAACCTTTCACCCTCCTCTTTTTTAAAAGACTTCTTTTGTTGGGTCTTTTAATTTAAATATTGTTATGTTGGGATATGTTCTCATATATCCTTATTGATGTAAAATTTATGTCCAAGTGATGAGATACACTTTTTATCTCTCATCAACTCATTTTGATGTGATGTCGTTAGGCTATCAAGGGAACTTTTTAACCCAATTTCAATTTCTTTGGGTTCAACATGTAGTCATTGAATATGTGATCCATTGAATATGTGTGAATGACCTTTTATTGTTTTACACTTAATATCCACTTATATTGGGTGTATTTATATTTTCCACACATATTTTTGAGATTGATTTGTCCTTAATTTAATGATACCTTCTTTATAAGGGACTTTGTCTAAATCTCCTTTCATTGAGGCATATTTCGTTTTATACACAACTTTATTTTATACGGTGTATAAACCCCTTTGACTTTTACTTTTATACAAAAGGAATCTTTTTCTACGAAGCATTTTACAAAACAACAAAAAAGAATGTTTCTTTTAACGTACGCGGCGGCAACGACCTTTTCCACCGCCGCGAGTATTATTTGGTCTTTGGCTTTCTCAACAAGCCGTAATGTTTTTATAATAAAATAAATACCATATACTCTTTTATGTATTTTAGTATTGAAAATGGTTTTTAAAAAGGATTCTATTTTGTCAATATATTTATGATATATTGTGATTGAAATGTGGATATGTTATCATTCCTTTATATTTGTTTTATGTTTTATGATTTTATATTGGTACTTGGACATTTTAACGGGTGGTTACGTTATAAACCATATGACGGGTGGTGCTGTGAATACCGGGACGGGTGGTTACGTTATAACCTCCAATGCATTGGGTATGGAAGTCGGCTGTATGGCTATTCCATTAAGTATGTATGGAAATTGGCCGTATGGCTATTCCATTAAGTGATATGTGTTGGAGTCGACCGTATGGTCATTCCACTTAAGTATGTTTATGTTCCAAGTTACCTTTATATATGTTATTTGTTCTTTATATGGGTTTTATGGTAATCCTTTGGTTACAAAAAGGTAAGTAATGATACTTTTTTTTCAGTGAAGAGTTTTTACTACTTCATAAAGGTGAAAAGCATTACCTTGTTGAAGTATACATGGTTTACTTTTGTTTTGATAAACTAACAGTTTTTATTCTTTGTGTATCCCTTACTGAGTTTTTATGCTCATCCCATGTTTTTGAAATGTTTTTCACAGGACTGAGCGTGGAATAGGTTCAAGGATGGGATCAAGGGAAAGTCATGCTACCTAAAACATGAAACTAGACATGTTTCTTTTTTTAGAGTTTTAATTTTATGGAAATTTAGTAAAAGGGAATACTTTGTAATCTTTTGAGATGTAATAGTTATGTCATAATTCTCTAAAACTCTAAACCTGAAAAGATCCTCAATGTGTAATCTTGTAATAACTCAAGATTAAGTAAGGTTTAAGGCTAGGGCCTTATAGTTGGTATCAGAGGTCAGTTTAGATAACTTTAGAGGTTAGGGTATTCTCTAATCATAAGTGACATTACCATAATGGTTAGGATTTCAGAAAGAGTCCTAGTTTTAGATAAAGTGAATGAGATATCTTTGTGTTTACCATCCTAATTAGTACATGATGGTTTTGTTGATATACTCACACGGACCTTTTTGGTTTTAGTAAATGGATGGATCTAGCAGGCACCAAAGAGACAACATGTTTGAAGGAAACTGTGGTGGTTCTCTGATTAAGATACTTGATAAAATGGAGGATTCAATGAGGAAACTCGTGGTTGTTCTAAACCAAATATCAAGGAGTCATGATCAACCACTTGAGCCTTGGTATGTTCTATAATGCATCATGTACGAGATGACCAATCGATGTGGAAGTTCAGGTAATAATTATAAAGGTAACCATTAGAGTTTATATGATCCTTACTTTTGAGGTAATTATGGGTTATTATATGATATTCTGGAAAATGAAAGGCATGAGATAAACTTGAGGTTAAGACATGTAACGATCATTTTTTGATGATTTTATCTCTTTTGGGGAATGATTTAAGAATTATATAGTTTTGGAAAAAGGACAACACGTAGACCGTGTGACAACCCGTCGCGTCGGACAAAGCTGCGGGAATCGAACCCACAACCAAAGTGCGACTGGTATTTATCGCCTACCACTGGACTACGTGAAGTCCCTGGTTAGTTTGACTGATTCTTTTTAGTTATATGATTTTATGAATTAATAGTATGTTGATTTTGGGTTATTTATGAAAATGACTAACCTATCATGGAGGATATGTGATTAGGTTAATTACTTTTCAATACGAGACTTTAGGAGAAACTGATGTTGTTTGGAGATAAATGTTACGATCTAACTTGGAAGACTATGTGACTAAATCCTTCAAATATTTGGGTTTCAATCTTATATTGGTTTACATTGAAGAATTTTATGGACAAATTGTTTATCGGATGGTCCTCGTTGAACTTTGGGTTTTGTTGGACAAATTTTGGAGATTAGGAATAATTTTTTTTTATAAGAGGTTATCCTTTTCTGGATTATCTGATCTTGTACTAGCCTTTTTGGTTTTGGTTATGGTCAAATTCTAAAGACAAGGGATGTATATAGTTCTCTTTTGTGGATTAGGTGATTCTCTAGAATTTGATTATAGTACTCTTAATATTAACAAGTCTTCCTAAATACTAGTCTTTTGGAGAAAATATGAGTTTGTGTAAGGAATCTAATAAAAGTTGAAAGTCAATATGATAAGTGATTATGTTTCCTTATGAATAAATTCCTAAATAAAAAGTAACTTAAAACAAAAATGTTGTCTATTAACTTTTCCTACTGGGGAATCGAATACCGTTTAACCCATCACAAGTTTGTGATTTTCTCGTGGTTAACTTTCTCCTAAACATGTTTTCAATCACTCTCCATCAGAACACGACCCTTTGTTTTTTCCTCCATGTCTATATTTTCATACTTGGAATCCTAGTATGGGTTAACTCGGGTGACCTCTGTACTTATATTTCTTTGTATTAAAGCGGTTGTTTTACAGACTCTTGTTCCGATGTGGGACGTTCAAGGATGTTTCCAAGCTCAATTTTAAAAATTGCGAGGACGCAATTCTCAAAAGGGGGGAAGGATGTAACAACCCAGGTAAATAAAGAATAGACATTTTCATATTTATCCATATTTGTGAATAAAATATTAATATGACTTTAAAGGGGACGTTATGCTCGATGGAGTACCCAACACGCCACAACGAGTTTCTTGGGAATCTTACGTTGCACTCTAATAATAAAATAATATTATTTTAAATGGTAGTTAACATGTAGCCGTTGTATTGGCGGGAATGGATAGAAATAACTAAAATATGATTATATATGTTTTTAAATGTTTTTAAATTTATCCAATAAAAGCTAAAGGCTTAAAATACGGAAAGAATTCAATTTTAGGCGTATATGCCCTAGTTTTCACTAAAGGTTCACTTATCGCCTTTTAATGGAGAACTGTCATTAAATATAGTTTTGATCACTCTTATATATTCTTTTGGACCAAATAAAAATCTTATTAACAATCGGGACATCAAATTTTACTTTGTGTAAGTTTTTGGTATTTTTCCGATAAAGTTCATTTTTTATGAATAGTGTAAAATGTTGTGTTTTAATTCAAATCCTCTTTTTAATATAATTTATTTATATGATTAGATAATATTTTGAATTGGTTTTAAAGTGAAATTAGAAAATATTTTTACCATTAAATCCAATAGTGGTCATTGGAATTAATTTCACTTTGAAATCAGACTTAAACTAGTGCCAATCTTTTGATACTTATTGTTTTCTAAAAACACGCTATTTGTGCTGACAGCGGGAATTAATTATTAAATTAAGTAATGTGACTTATATGTTTTGAATTTTTTAAAACAGACTTCATTTTTGAATTCAGAATATCAAATATAGCTTAGGGTGAATTTTTGGGATTTTTCTGAAAAACTTCAATTTTTGATGAATAGTGAAACCACTAAGTGGTACTTATAAAAACTGATTTTCCGTTTAAATGAAATTTTGCCATCATTGTGTTTTGATTTTCAAAAATCCGACATACATGGTTGTCATTAAGTAATAAAATGTGGTTCAATGGGATAAAAATAATTTTTTGGTGAATAGTAACTTATTAAGTTTTTAATCGCGATTAGAGGTAATTAGTGTAGTTTAAGGTAAAAATGATATTATAAGAATGTGAAAACACCATGACACATGTCCTACACCTATTGGGTGTGTCCTGGCCGACCAAGACAAGCCATGGGACAACTTGGGGACCCCATGGAGCCACTTTAGTTGGAAAATGACAATAATATATTTTTATTTAATGTTAAAATTAAATTGACACAAACACGAGTTGTTTTACTAAAACAGTTTTTAAGTGGGGTTACACAAGTCCAAATTTTGATTATAAATAGTAATTGGAAATCTAAAAAGATTTCCTACGACATAGTATTTTTTTATAATTTTTATACATTATATAAAATAAATTATTTATGACATAATAATGATGCAGCGATGACATCATTATTTGCCGATTTAAATAAAATGGAAAGATAATGTAAAATATATGAACTAAACATGTCCAAAACTTATTGGATGAGTGTAATTCGAAGACATATCACCTTATACACGAATTATATCAATGTGGGACCTTTTAAAACCGAAACACATTTTCAAATAAAGTAATATTTCTTACTTTCCAAAAGTGCCCCTCCTCTCCTCTTATAAAAGGCCCCCACCTCTACCACCATACACACACTCCTCAAGCCTTTGGCTCGGCCAACCCCTGCCCATTTACTCTCTCCACATCCCTCTCCTCATCCTAGTGGATTCCCTTTGGGCATAATCCTTTCAAAGGAAGCCTTTAGGCTCAAATCAAAAGGACTTACACTTTTAAAGGTAATTCATTCTCTCATGTTCATTTGTTTTATTTTGCTTCTCCAACCCCCAAAACTCTCTTTATTTACTTCTTTTGTAACAACACCAGTATCTTAAATATACTAGGATGTTGTTATAATATTTATTCGAGCTACACTCTCACACAACTACATCAAATGGTTAAAGAACATACGGTTCCGTGGATGGAGAAATTCTACCTCCCAAAATGATGATTGTTCAATACTCATCTAACACCTTCAAAGGTGGCCATTATGATGTCACTATTTTAATATATGATATATAATATGTTTATTCTTTACTTAAGCTTATGTATTTTTTATTTGTGGCTTACCTTTATGGTTTCCATTATGGGTAAACACGATATCTTCATTTAAGGAAGTGCGGACTACCGCCCCCTCAAAGTGATTTGATTCGTTAAATACCATATGTGGGACGTATAAAGGATGGAACTATGATATTATATATGATATTATACTGGAATTATAATATACCTTTATATCATTATTATTACATTCTATAAAATATGAAATAGAAATGAAAGTAGCGTTCATGCGTACGTACGGCTTACCGTCTCCATGAACGGTGCATTTCATTTCTTATCCCCAAATGTAGTTTACTATTATAAATACATGTATATTATAGATATATATGACATATATGATATCTACATCATGAATACAATTCTGGATATAATAAACATTTGGCCACACGAACAACATGTAATTGTAAGAAGTCCACTTTTGACTTAAGAACCAAAATATCGGCAAAGCAAATATTATTAACTTAAATGATGACATAATGTCTATGACTTGGTAATAAGTGATTTAAAAAGGAATAATGAACTTGAAAAAGGTTCTTAAGGAAGTAGAAATTAACTCATGTTTATTATTCATGACGTTAAAGAACGATTGAGTCAAGTCGGACCCGAGGTAAGGGATCCTACTCCTCTCTTTCTTTTTAAGTACACACTTTTATGTCATTCCTTTTAAAGCTCATATTTATTGTTATTGGGATGATATTTTATATTACACCAACTGTAATTTTTATGTTCATGTGATGAGAGACCCTATTCTCTCTCATCAATCCATTTTGGAAGTTTTGAGTGGCGCCGTTAGGCTGCCGAACTATCGTAAGAGATCAAACCTCTCTCTTTCTTTTTAAGTACTCTCCTTTATGTCACTTCTTTTAATCTCCTCTTTGTAATGTTGGGGGATGTTCTTTTATATTCCTCTTGCTGTAAATTTTATTGTAATGTGATGATATACCCTATTTGATCTCATCAATCCATATTTGGAAGTTTTATGTGGCGCCGTTAGGCTGCCGAGTTTTTGTAAGGGATTTTTCATCTCGCTTTTATTCCCGTGAGATTTATGCTACATTTGCCACAAATTCCATTTAGTGGTGTATGTACATCCCATTATTCTAATCTTTGTGTAATATACTTTCATTTATGAGTATTTACATCAATGATCTATTGTCCTTCTTTCATGGGGTGTATGTTTTGAAAGATACCCAAGTCGGTAAGGGAACCTTTCACCCTCCTCTTTTTTAAAAGACTTCTTTTGTTGGGTCTTTTAATTTAAATATTGTTATGTTGGGATATGTTCTCATATATCCTTATTGATGTAAAATTTATGTCCAAGTGATGAGATACACTTTTTATCTCTCATTAACTCATTTTGATGTGATGCCGTTAGGCTGTCAAGGGAACTTTTTAACCAAATTTCAATTTATTTGGGTTCAACATGTAGTCATTGAATATGTCATCCATTGAATATGTGTGAATGACCTTTTATTGTTTTACACTTAATATCCACTTATATTGGGTGTATTTATATTTTCCACACATATTTTTGAGATTGATTTGTCCTTAATTTAAGGATACCTTATTTATAAGGGACTTCGTCTCAATCTCCTTTCATTGAGGCATATTTCGTTTTATACAAAACTTTCTTTTATAAGGTGTATAAACCCTTTTGACTTTTACTTTTATACAAAAGGAATCTTTTTCTATGAAGCGTTTTACAAAACAACAAAAAATAATGTTTCTTTTAACGTACGCGGCGACAACGACCTTTTCCGCCGCCGCGAGTATTATTTGGTCTATGGCTTTCTCAACAAGCTGTAATGTTTTTATAATAAAATAAATACCATATACTCTTTTATGTATTTTGGTATTGAAAATGGTTTTGAAAAAGGATTCTATTTTGTCAATATATTTATGATATATTGTGATTAAAATGTGGAAATGTTGTCATTCCTTTATATTTGTTTTATGTTTTATGATTTTATATTGGTACTTGGACATTTTAACGGGTGGTTAAGTTATAAACCATATGACGGGTGGTGGCGTGAATACCAGGACAGGTGGTTACGTTATAACCTCCAATGCATTGGGTATGGAAGTCGGCCGTATGGCTATTCCATTAAGTATGTATGGAAATTGGCCGTATGGCTATCCAATTAAGTGATATATGTGGGAGTCGACCGTATGGTCATTCCACTTAAGTATGTTTATGTCCCAAGTTACCTTTATATATGTTATTTGTTCTTTATATGGGTTTTATGGTAATCCTTTGGTTACAAAAAGGTAAGTAATGATACTTTTTTTTCAGTGAAGAGTTTTTACTACTTCATAAAGGTGAAAAGCATTACCTTGTTAAAGTATACATGGTTTACTTTTGTTTTGATAAACTAATAGTTTTTATTCTTTGTGTATCCCTTACTGAGTTTTTATGCTCATCCCAAGTTTTTGAAATGTTTTTCACAGTACTTAGCATGGAATAGGTTCAAGGATGGGATCAAGGGAAAGTCATGCTACCTAAAACATGAAACTAGACATGTTTCTTTTTTTAGAGTTTTCATTTTATGGAAATTTAGTAGAAGAGAATACTTTGTAATCTTTTGAGATGTAATAGTTATGTCATAATTCTCTAAAACTCTAAACCTGAAAAGATCCTCAATGTGTAATATTGTAATAACTCAAGATAAAGTAAGGTTTAAGGCTGTGGCCTTATAGATACGAACATTAATACCCTGATATGGTGCATTCTATTGTTACATTGAAATGATCACAATAAATCAAATCACAATGTATTGGTTATTGTATTAGCCTTATAAGCTCTATATAGAAATATAAGTTTTACATTGTTTCCTCTAGAATTGAGGATGACCCTGTTGATTTAAGGTTCAAACATTCCAATCAATTTCAAATAGGTTTGTTCGTAGAACTGGAAACATCCAATGATTCCATACCCATATGGACCTACATTCCAAAGGTAGGAGCTCATTAGTTGTAGACTGATGATGATTAGGAATTTTCATTGGTCGAGAGGATGGGAGGTCGGACTCATCACACCTTTTTCTAAGGGAATTATTTTCTACTCTGGGACTCTCTTTATAGATTTAAGTTATGTTAGTGAATCCTTATTACATTACCAACTATAAAATAAGCTTTTCATTAGATCTGACAATCAATGATTGATATGTACAAGATTTAGAGAATCTTTTATATGTATTCATGGTTATTAATTGATAGAGAATCATATGTATTTGTTAGAGATTATAATTCAATGGTATCCTTCAATACATAAAAGTCTCTTGGTCATTGGGGTTACCATACTAGTTTTAAAGCCACTAAGTGGGGCACATGATGTTTATTGTTATTTAGAATGACATGGATTATTTCAGAGTTGGGATCATACCCGCTGATGGGCTAGCTACGTATCCTTTTGTTTTGGAAAAGGAGTCTAAACCCGCATAGTTCGAGTAAGGGACTATGATGTTTAATTATTATTGACGGCTCAAAGAAAAGTGTCATAATTACTTTTATAATATAATCTCACGTGAGTCATTCTTGGTGTGAGAAACAAGAAGTATTAGTAAAACCAGACAATTGCGCCATCATAAGAAATTATATGGGACTTTGGTATATATGACATCCCAAATAGTTGATTATTAGGTTTCACATTGAGGAAGAAACCCATGAACAATGTCCATAAAGGTATATGTAATTTATGGAGATTTGGATACTCTAACTTGGAGCTTATTCTTGAGGAAGATGCCAAAATTTTTAGGGGACTTATGATTGGGTTTTACTCTTGAGAAGGAATCCCAGATCAAAATTAAATTAAGACTGGTTAATAAAAATTAAGACTGGCTCTTACTCCTGGGAAGGAGGTCTAGGTGAATGGGATTTGATAAATTAAGGGATATGGGGCATAATCCTGAGGAGGATTCCCATATTTGAGAGTGGGGATTACTCTTAAAAAATGAAACATAGGTTATAGGAATTATGGTTGGGGATTACTCCTATGGAGGATGCCCATGTTAAGAAATTATGACTGAGGCTTACTCTTAAGGAGGATGCCCTAGTTAGGGGACATGGACTAGGGATTACTTTTTAAAATGAGGAAATTATTTGTAGACTTTGCGACTGGGGATTATTCGTGAAAAAGAATCCCAGGTTAAGAGAATCATGGTTGGGGATTACTCCTAAGGGGGATGCCCATATTTGGGGACTTTGAGACTGAGGATTTCTCTTGAAAAGGAATCCAAGATTTGGAAAATTATAACTGGGGATCACTCTTGAGGAGGATTCCTAGTTTAGGGGACTTGTAATTTGGTTTTACTCCTGTGAAAGAAGCCCAAATCAAAAGAACGTGGACTGGGGCTTACTCCTGAAAAGGAGGTCCTGGTTAAGGATGCCCTCATTCTAAAGGATGAGGTTGAAATGAATGAAATCTATGACCTTAGGGACATAAAGATATGTAAATAACTATGTTTTAAGAGATGTTCCATAGAATTTCATTCAGATAAGTAATCCAATACATAAATCATTCCATAGATGGCTTTGGAGAGAGTTTTGAAGGCTTAATATTGAAGAGGATAGTTGGATAGGCATAGGAGAGGTGAAATAGGAAAGAGGGGCACCCAAAAAGAAAGGGGAGTGCAAGTACTGTGTGGGTGCGAAAGTCCTGGTCTCGTAGGTGTACCTGCACGACACATGGGTACTTGTGCGACGGTCAATCCATACGTTAGAACATGATCAAGTCTTGGATCAAGACTTTAATACTACCGCTAGATACTTCCAGAAGAGAGGCACACAAGTTCTATTGAATAGGTAAGGCAGCGCGCAAGTGTGGACATTTCCCATAAGGGCTGGCCACCTAGACGCACAAGTGTGGATGAGTTTCATCACTTAGCACTTCCCCCTCCCTCTTGAGATATTTTGTTCTATGTATGAAATTACCTTATAATTTTTTGGAATCTTTGAGAAGAGACTAGGGTGTCGGGAGCTCAAATCTGAGTTTCTGGATTTTTTTATGTCCCGGAAATGGGGGGCCCACAGGGGGTATTTATAGGATGGACATGACCCTGGGTGAATTTCAAATAAGGCGCACAAGTAACCTATGTGACCAATGGGCGGCGCACAAGTATACTTGCATGACCTTAGTGGAACTTGCGTGACCCAAGTGCATTTGAATCTTGGTCCATGACTTTGTCAATTTTTGATATTTTATCAAAGGATGAATCACTTTGGGTTCAAGGTATTTCCCTTTACATTCTTTTAGACTCTGTGATGGAATGGACCATCAAAAAAAGTCCACCCTCAGAGTTGTATCCAAAAGAAATGAGTATGTGACTATGAGGAAAAGAAGAAAACTAGGGAACCTGCGGTGCGCAAGTGTTGAGTGCGCAAAGGGCGGCGCGCAAGTTTGGATCTGTGTAGGCGTCGATGCACAAGGGTGCGGCCTAGCCTATATATACACAGTCATTCCTCCACAAAGCAACCAGATTAGAACAGTTTGATCTCTCACCGCGTAGGTTACTTTCGTCGTGCAATTTTCTGTTTTCCACGGTTTCAGTTCTTTTTTCCATGTCATGCTGCTATAGAGGTATATTGACCTGCGCGGTGATACCTATGCACCAAAACTTGTGCGACACTCTAATACATGTGCACCAACTATGGGACTTTCACACCTTAATTTCGTAGCCATTTTCACTTTTCTTCAGAAATTTTATGAAAAATAATCTCACTTAAGAGTTAATTATTCAACCTTTGTGCAGATTCAATGGCTCCTAGAAGAATTGGAATGGCGGATGAGCTGGCTAGCAAGCATATTAATGACATGATGAACATTGTTGGAAATTATTTCTATGATATCTACGATAGAACTCTACTAGATAAGGCTAATTACTTGAATAAATATCATCTTAATTTCCCACATAGAATCTACCTCCATATGTATGGCCATGGTCATCTGTAAGGAGTCAATGTTCCAGATGCAAAGAACTATACACCTGAGATGTATCTACACTGCTACTCCTCTATTTCGGTTATGATGTGCATCAAGAGAAACATAATTGGTGTGAAACTTCAAAATTTTTCTCCATGTAATTTCCTTATAGATATGAAAATGGAAAACTCATGGGATGAAATGTTTTCCGCTACCAATTGGTGGAGAGAAGACAAACATGAAATTGGAGCAATATCTGAAAAGCGTTTTCTCCAGAAATAGTTCATTACATCCAATGATCCATTCTAAAATCCATGTATCCATCTTCCAAGTCTCTTGGACAGAAATGGAGTCACTGTCTGATCAGAAGAAAATTTTCTCAAACCGCACTCAAGAACATCCTTTTACATTTGTTCCAAGAAGTGCGGGTATCACGACATCTCTTATTGTATCCAGTTGAATGAATGAATTCCTGGTGGTTGTTGATTAAGCTTAGGATTCCATAAATAAAATGAAGAGTTATGTTGAATGCTTCTTGTAATTATTGAAAAAGAGAAGAGACTCCAGTCTATGGATGCCCTTCTATCTCCAGTGAATGAATGAAAACACTTTCATCTTCAATCATTTGTTCACACATTTTCCTTTACTACCTGCTTTAGAATTTTACCTAAGCCAATGGGCCTTGTAAGCATAGTTTGATTTTAACAAGGATTATTATAAATAACCCTACAAACAATGAATCTTTTAATTGATCAATATTACCTAAATCATACAAAATATATGTTTAGTGAGCTGGAACATGACTTTTCTTCATAGTTCCCTTGTCTGTTGTGGGTAGTTTAAATTCATGCACGTCGGACATAAAAAGGTTAATGTTTAAGCTCAAAATAGCTTTGACCGAATGGATTAAAATTGACTCAATTCATTAACAATTTATTGGAAAATATATTACCACAATTAAGTATAATTGAAAACATGTAAACTATAACTTATGAAATTTTAAATCTGAGGAATGATACGAAAAATATCTAAAAGGCATTAGAATAAGTAGTTCCCAAGAATGAAGTTACCATTATTTAACAAACCCGTTAGGGGGTTTAATTATGCATGGAGACCTAAGGGCATTGGCTTCATAGTCAAATAATAGTATATTTTGGCTGACAAATCTGTTATGTGGACTATTAAGGGAAGGCCGCCTAAGGGAACGTACTGCATAGTCAGGCAAAAGAACTCTCACAATTTTACTTTTCTACTACAAAAAAACTAGTTGATGTTTATATAGAATCAAATTTTACAAAGCATAGAATTTGTTGTATGGAGATTGGTTCTTGAATATGGAGAAGATTTTTCCAAGAAATTTCGTCTAAGAACTGGATGAATGTCACTCCTATGAAGGTAAGACCCAAATGTAGGGAAGATCAATATAAAAAATAGACTTGAATACTTTCAGATCATGAAAATTAACATGAGACAAATATGTTAAGGATGGATATTTTTTGTGGATCCTTATATATTTTTGATAAGAGAAATAAGGACAAAATATGTTTTCCTCCCATGAATGAAGTTACCATTATCCAAAAAACCAGTTTGGGGGTTGAATTATGCAGGGCCACCTAAGGGCATTGGCTGTATAGTCAAATAATAGTATCTTTTCACAGATAAGTCTGTTATGTAGACTGTTTATGCAAGGACGCCTAAGGGCACGTGTTGCACAGTTAGGCAAAAGGGCTCTCAAAAATTGGACATTTTGTAACTAGAAGTCACGAAAAGGGTTGTGAAGACCTAAAAATATTTACGGTTAAGATTATGACAAATAAAAATGGGTGTTGTCCAATGTTTGTAGAGATACATAGATCAATTCTAACCATAATAATGTTGTGGTTGGGTCCTGAATTGAAATATTGGACTTCACTACTTATCCCATAAGGATGGGAATCAAGCCATACATAGTTCTTGAAATACAGTTTAACGTCATGTGGGATGAATATGTATGAGATCTTAGTTTATAGTCATACAACTCAGACCATTATAAGAAATACACAGTGTGTGTTTTCATGGGGACTTTTCAGCCAGGGGACAGAAAGTGGAATTTGGTGTTAAGCCAAAATGACATGGGGCTGGAATCGAGGGATGCCCGAATGTTCCTACGTATCCCATAAAGATGGGAATAAATCCTCACGTAGTTCTATAAATACACTCTAAACATATTTGGTTCGTACAAGTGATGGGTGAAAAGGGGGACTTTAGTGCGATGATGGTTTGACCCAAGATAAAAGTTTTAGGCATTACCATTTATGCACAGTCTTTGAAATATAACATGATTGGAAATCCAATGTGCAGAGATTGGTTTTGGGCTTGAACCTCTGGAGGCTACCTACATATCTAGCCTGTGAGGAAAGGATAAAAGCCCACGTAGTACAATTTATTAATGAATTAGTGATCAAGTAGTTCTTGAAGACAACGACCTAAAAATGTTGTTGGGACTTATGCATGGTTAGCATCCCAGAGAGGGTGTTATGGTTGAAGTTTACTCTAAGATCAAGTGAATCATACTTGGTGTGAGAAACAAGAGGTAGCAACAACCTTAACGATGCACAGTTTAATGTCATATAAGATATATGAAGGGGATATGCAGTTTAAAGTCTTGCAGTTTAGACTATTGGTGCTGCATAGTTTAGTGGCATGTAGCAGGGACAAAATACAGTTTAATGTCATGTCAGACAAAAAAAGGGGGACTGTGCAATTTAAAGTCATACAGTAAGGACAAAACAGGACACATATTAACATCATGTTCGATGTATTAGGGATTTTTCCGCATTTTAACTTCCTATTGGAAAAAAGTACAATACATTTTAGTGTCATGTTGGACGATGGTGAAAAAAGTTTAAGGTCATATGCATGGACCATTGCTGTGAAGTTTAACATCGTATAGGATGATGAAAGGGACACAGTTTTACCCATGTTGGATGAATGTGTGAATAGTTTAAGGTGATAAGCATGGGCCATGGATGATGATGTAGTTTAACATCTTGCTGGACGAGAGAAATGCCAATAGTTTATGGTTGTATGCATGGACCGTTGGTTATGAAGTTTAACGTCTTGTAGGACGTAAGGGAATTCTATATAGTTCAGCATCATGTAGTTAAGACATCACATTTTAACGTCTTGTTGGATGTAAGTGGCAATAGTTTGAAGTCGTATACATGGACCCTAGATGGTATAGTTTATCGTCTTGTGGGATGAAAGTAATACAAATAGTTTAATGAGATATGCTAGGACTGTTGGTGTATTTTGTGTTTATACAAAATATTTCTTCAGAAATTTGGTATTGGTTGGAGTAGGGATGAGTTCTCCATCCATTGAGATTAAAAATAAGCTCCATTGGGGTATACCTTATGTATTGAATAAGGTCATTCCCATTTTGTCTCAAGCTTGGGATGTTTCTTTCCTGGTGTCATTGGAGTTCTGATAACTGCTACCAATTCTCCATGAACGAATGAACAAAGATGAACTTATTTGTTGAAAGCTCATGCTATTCGATTCTGATAGACTTCTAAGTGGTACATGGTGCACAATAATTTCTCATCTAATCGTTCCATTTCATCAAATTGATTTTGAGATTGTTCATCTGTAGATGACTGATCACAAATGGATACTCTGAGTGAGGGCAGTTGAACCTCAATTGGAAAGGCTGCTTTTGTTCCATATACCAATGAATATGGTGTTGACCGTGTTGTAGTGAGGGTGGTGGTCTGATAATCCCATAAATCATGGAAGAGTTTATCAAGCCATGATTTATTATCTTTATCCACCATCTTTTTCAGTATATTAGACAGAGTCTTGTTGAAAGATTTTTTATGGTCGTCGACTGCTGCATGATACCGAGATGAATGGTTGGATTTGATGTTGTATTATTTATACAACTTCCACACCTGGGATGAACAGAAGTTGTTTCCTTTGTCCACAAAATTGGTATGAGGGACACCAAATATGGTAATGTTGTTAGACTTGATCAAGCTAACAATGCATTTAGATCTGACTTATTTGAGGGGTATTGCCTCTGCCCATTTGGAAAAGAAGTCAGTAATAGAAAGAATGTATTTAAACTGCTTAGATCTAGCCGAAGGATAAGCTCCCACTACATCAATTCCCCATGTGTCAAATGGCCATGAGTATTTAGCTATATGATGAAACTCTGGGGCTTGATGAATGAAATCGGCATGTACTTGGCATGAATGACACTTCTTTGTGAAATCAACACTATCATGTTTCATTGACGGCCAAAAGTATCCAAGCTTTCGAATTTGATCAGATAGTCTATGTCCAGACTGATGGGAACCACAAACTCCTGCATGTACTTCTTTCATGATAGCCACTCTCTCTTCACCATTAATACATATGAAGATAAATACATCAAAACCATGCCTGTAGAGAATTTTCTCTAGGTGATATGGGCTATCAAAAAGAGTGAAATTGACCACACGTCTCTGGAATTGTACTTTCCCATATCTATCAGGTGAAAGTGTTCCATTTTGAATGTATTCCCTTAAAAGTGTCATCCATCCTGTGGTATGACCATATGGTTCAGAGATGGGACTAATTTCATTGATTTCCTCTGTTCTGATTTGAACATAAGGTGAAATTGTACAATGGTGGGATATACTGATGGTTGTCTCATCCCAATTTGGATCTTCCAGAGTTGTTTCTATATTATCCAGTGCATCAGATTGGGAATTTTGTAATCTAGGGACATAAGAAAATTTCAGTTCCGAAGGAAACTCCACCATTAACTCTCTAACGTAATCATACAAAGGGATTAGTTCTTCTTTACTAATTGCATAATTCCCATTGACTTGTTTGATTACCAGGTCTGAATCACCTTTCACCATTAAGTGACTCACTTTTGTTTGAAGCGCCAACTCCAATCCTATAATAAGAGCTTGGTATTCTACTTCATTATTTGTACTGCCACCCAATAATGAGAAGGAATAGGTAACACTTCTTTTTCTAGAGAAATGAGTACAACTCCAAACCCAACATTGTTGAACAGATAATTTTCCATTTTCCTCCCTGTTGGACTTCCGAAAGCACCATCAAAGTACATTTCCCATGGCTGAAGACTTTCTTGAATAGAGAAGACATCTTCAATAGGGAGTTCAATATTTGAAGATGTGTCTTCTACTTATGGATGTTCAGCAAGAAAATCAGCTAGAGCATGGCCCTTTATTGTCTTTTGAGACACATATTGAATATAAAATTGCTGCAAAATAACTGCCCATCATTCCAGAAGTCCTGTAAGCATTGGCTACTAAGGATGAATTTGAGCAGGTTATTGAAAGATACCAATTGGACCTCGTGATGTTACAGGCAGTGTCCCAAATTATGAACTACAAAGATTAATGCTAGGAAGCACTTGTCAATATTTTAATATTGGGTTTCTGCTTCAAGCATAGTCTGCCTGAGATAGTAGAGGTTGTTTTTATTCCCAACATCATTCTTCTGTGCAAGAAAGGCACCAAATGATCACAATAAAGGTGTCACATAGAGTATAAGTGGTCTCCCTTCAATAGGTGGCATTAACACCATAGGACTCAAGAGATACTTCTTGAGAATATTGAATGCTTCTTGACATTCTTCAGTTCACTGGTAAGTGACTCCCTTCATCATCAATTTGGTGAAGGGTTAATTTTGTCCTGCCAAATTGGCGATGAAACTCCTAATATTAGTTAAGTGTCCTTGATGTCCTCTCAATTCATTAAAATTTCGAGGAGGTGACATACTAAGGATTGACTTTTTACTTTCAAGGTTGACCTTGATACCACGATGGTGTACAAAAAAACTGAGAAATTTCCCTGAGGTTACCCCAAAGGCACATTTTAAGGGGTTCATCTTCAAATTATGTCGCCGAAGTTTGTTGAATATTATTTCCAAAACATCCAAGTGATGAGAATGTTGTTTGTATTTAACCACCAAATCATCCACATAACATTCATAAAACTTCCCTAAAAATGGTTTGAAGATACGATGCATGGCACACTGATATGTTGCCCCTGCATTCTTTAGGAAAAAGGGCATTACCCGATAGCAAAACTCACCTTGAGGGGATATGAAGGCTGTAGATTCATCATCTTCTGGAGACATTCTGATTTGATTATATCTTGAATATCCATCCTTGAAGGAAAGTGCTTCATATCCAGTTGTTGCTTCGATTAAGAGTTCTGTAATTGGTACTGCAAAATCATCTTTAGGACAATGCCGATTAAGATATCTAAAATCAATGAAAACTCTAATTTTCCCATAATTCATTTTCAGTGGGACAATATTAGCCAACCACTTGGGATATTGAACTTCTCTGATGAAGTTAGCATTGATGTGATTATCCACTTTAGCCTCAATTTTGGAAGCATAGGTTAGTTGTGTTCTTCTAGCGGCTTATTTGAATCCTCGATGTTCTTCTGGAAAAACCAAACGATGAGTGGAAACATCGGGATTAAGCCTTGTCATATCTGTATAGTTCCATGAAAATTTATCTCGATTTTGCTTTAAGAAGGAAATATACATCTCATTCTCTTCAAGAGTCATGGCCGCACTAATTAAAGTGGGAAGTGAATCTTCTTTTGTACCCAGATATATTTCTCTAAGTTCATCCACAGTGGTAGAGATTCCCTCTTCAAATGCTGGAGGAGCATCCCTGAGATCTTCCTCATCTTCTTCAACATTTGTTTTTTCTTCTGTTTCTACTTGCATAGTATATGATGAAGCATAATTTTCATGAATAGAAGAGATGTTAATATTTGCACATCGTGAAAAATAAAATTTCGTTTCTGACCTGATTGATGATGAAGTGTCTTCATTGGGTAATAAATAGGAGATGATGGAATGAGAATCGACATCATCATATACCTCTAACATTACTATAACTTTATCTGGACTGATTGGAGAAGTATTGACTTGCTGAATTTTAGAAGATGAAATGAAGACATCTCCATTTGAGCATTCATCATTTCTTAGTGGACCACCACTTTCTCCCATGTTTTCTGGCTTGATTTCCGTAATTGAAATTATGGAAGCTTCCATTGGAGAATTTTGTTTTGAGTCTATACTATCAATTTGATAGATAAGAAACACATAATCTGTACTCACATGTGTAAATGGGTTTACTGGAATCTTTTCCAAACCATATGGATCATTAACTTTGGTAATCTCCTTTGTTGTGGATTCCTCCTTTCCCTTCATGTGATATAATTATGCCCCAATATATTGATATTCAATTTTATCGAATGGGGATTTATCACCATACAATGTCCTAATTTGACCATCGAAACAATATTTGAGACATTGATGGTATGATGAAGGGATATCTTCATATATAAGTAGCCAGGGTCTACCAAGAAAGATGATGAAGGCTGAGTCTTGATCAACAACCTTGAAATATGAATTGGATATAAGATCTCCTAATGGAGTTCTGAGTGTAATCATTCCTAGTGGTTCTTTTTCATTTTTATCATACCCTTGTAACATCAAAGTAGATTATGATAAATCAGATTCTGTGCGGTCCAATCGATGAAGTGTATGAATGGGGATGAGGTTGACTCCTGAACCATTATCAATGAAAACTCTTCGGACGTCTACACCATTTATCTTTCCAGATAAGTACAAAGGTCTAATATGTCCATCCAAAACATCATCATCGTCTTCATTAATAAAATATATCACTGCATGGCATTCTGCAAGATTATTCTCTACATGGTAGACTTTAGTTGTAGCAATTTCAGTTTCAAACTCTTGAGGACTCTATAAAGCCTTGATCAGTGCCTGCCGAAGATCCTTTGATAAATTTAAATCATCCAGAATTGATAAATTGGCCGGTATCTGGGCCAGTGTTTCAATACATCATACTTTGGAGCCGTGCAGGTGTCGATGCGCAAGGGTTCGGCCTGGCCTATATATACGTAGTCATTCCTCCACAAAGCAACTAGCATTGAATAGTTCGAGCTCTCACCACCTAGGTTACTTTCGTCATGCAACTATCTGCCTTCTGTGGTTTCAGTGCTTTTTTCCATGTCACGGTTCTTCAAAGGTATATTGTCATGCGTGGTGATACCTATGCCCCAAAACATGCGCGACACACAAATACTTGTGCGCCAACTTTGGGACTTGCAAACCTTAATGCCTTAGCCATTTTTTCACTTTTCTTCATAAATTTAACGAAAAATCAATTCACTTAAGATTTAATTATATGAACTTTGTGCAGATTCAATGGCTCCTAGAATAATTTGAATGGCAGATGAGCTGGCTAGCAAGTGGATTGATGACATGATGAACATTGTTGGCCATGATTACTATGATATATTCGATCGAACTCTCCCAGATTTGGCTAAGTACTTGAAGAACTATCATCTTAATTTCCCACAGAGAATCAACCAGAATATGTATGGTTATGGTCATATTCATGGAGTCAATGATCCATATGAATAGAACTATACGCCTGAGATGCAGCTGCACTCATACTCTTCTATTTCGGTTATGTTGTGCATTAAGAACAACAACAATCGTGTGAACATTCAAATCTTTCCTCCATGTCATTTCATTGGAGATATTAAAGTGGAAAACTCATGGGATGAAATGTTTTTCGCTTCCGGTTGGTGGAGAGAAGACAAACATGGAATTAGAGAAATATCTGAAAAGAGTATTCTCTTAAAATGGTTATTTACTTCCAATGATCCATTCTCAAATCCATGTATCCATCTTCCAAGTCTCTTGTACAAAAATAGAGTCATTGTTTGATCTGCAGAACATTTTCTCAAACCACTCTAAAGAACATCCTTTTACAATTGTTCCAAGAAGAGCTTATAGAACTACATCTCTTATTTTATTCAGTTGAATGAATGAATTCTGGGTGGTTGCTGATAAAGCTCGGGATTCCATAAATCAAATGAAGAGTTATGTCGAAAGCTTCTTGTAATTCTTGAAAAGAAGAAGAGACTCCAGTTTTAGGATGTCCTTCTATCTCCTTTGCATCAATGAAAAACACTTTCATCTTCAATCATTTGTGCACGAATATTCCTTTGCTACCTGCTTTAGATTTTTACCTAAGACAATGGGCCTAGTATGAATAGTTTGATTTTTACTAGGATTATTATAAATAACCCTATATTCATTGAATCTTTTAATTTCTCAATATTACATTAATCATACAAAATACTTGTTTAGTGAGCTGGAACATGACTTTTTTTAGAGTTCCCTTGTCTGTTGTGGGCAGTTTAAAGTCAAGCACGTCGGACACAAAAAGGCTAATGTTTAAGGTCGAAATAGCTTTGACCGAATGGATTAAAAATGACTCAATTCCTTGACAATTTATCTCAGAACCTATTACCACACTTAAGAATGTGGGAAAACATGTAAACTATGACATAAGAAATTTTGAATCTAAGGAATGATATAAAAAAGGGCTAAAATGCATTAGAAGAATTAGTTAACAAGAATGATGTTACCATTATTTAACAAACCCGTTAGGGGGTTGAATTATGAAGGGCCGCCTAAGGGCATTGGCTGCAAAGTCAAATAATAGTATCTATTGGCTGTCAAGTCTGTTATGTGGACTTTTTATGCAAGGCCGCCTAAGGGCATGTGCTGCATAGTCTAGGAAAACAAATCTCAGAAATTTACTTTTCTACTGCTAAAAAGCCAGTGGATCGTTATGAAGATTCAAATTTCCCAAAGAATAGAGTTTGATGTATGGAGAGAGGTACTTCAATATGAAGAAGATATCTCTAAGCAAGTTCGTATAAGAATTGGATTAATGTCATTGCTACGAAGGTCTGACCCAAATGTAGGGAAGAGAAATATAAACCATAGACTTGAATACTATCAGATCATGAAAAAGAACATGAGACAAATATCTTAAGGATGTCTATTTTTGCAGATCCTTACATATTTTTGATAAGACCAATAAGGAAAAAGAGGTTTTCCTCCCAAGAATGAAGTTACCATTATCTGACAAACCCGTTAGGGGGTTGAATTATGCAGTGCCGCCTAAGGGCATTGGATGCATAGTAATATAATAGTATCTTTTGGATTACAAGTCTATTATGTAGATTGTTTATTCGTGGCTGCTTAAGGGCACGTGCTACATAGTCAAGAAAAATAACTCTCAGAAGTTGGACATTTTGGGACTAGAAGTCAATAAAAGGGTTATGAATATCTAAAATATTTAATGTTAAGATTATAAAATATAAAAATGGGTATTGGCCAATGTATATAGAGATACATAGATCAACGTTGATCATAATCATGTTGTGGTTGGGTCCTGAATTAAAATATTGGACTTCACTACGTATCCCATAAGGATATAAATCAATCCGTATGTAGTTCTTGAAATACAGTTTAACGTCGTGTGGGACGAAAGTGTAAGAGATCTTAGTTTATGGTCATAGAACTTAGACCATTATAATAAATACACAGTGTGTGTTTTCATGGGGACTTTTCATCCAAGTTACTGAAAGTGGAATTTGGGGTTAATCCCAAAAGACTTGGGGCTGGATTCGAGGGATGCTCGAACATTCCTACATATCCCATAAGGATGGGAATTAAGCCACACATAGTTATAGAAATTCCTTCTGTACAGATTTTGTTCGTACAAGTGAAGGGTGAAAAAGGGGACTTTAGTGCAATGATGGTTTGACATAAGATAAAAGGTTCAGACATTACCATGTATGCATATAATCTTTGAAATATAACATGATTAGAAGTCAATGTATATAATGATTCCCTCTTAGGTAAGGGTACCGATGAATATTGTAGTTTACTTTCATACAGGACAAAAGGTGATTTACAGTTTAACGTCATGTAGCAAGGACAATGGTGAACCAATGTGAAGAGATTATTTTTGGGCTTGTACCTCGGGAGGCTGCCTACATACCCAGCATGGAAGGAAAAGATCAAAGTCCACAGAGTTCAATTTAAGAATGAATTAGTGATCAAGTTGTTCTTGGAGAGAACAACCTAAAAAATGGTGTTGGGACTTACGCGTGGTTAGCAGCCCGTAGAGGGTGTTATGGTTGATGTTTTATCTAAGATCCCGTGATTCATACTCAGTGTGAGAAATAAGAGGTAGAAACAACCTTAACAATACACAGTTTAATGTCATGTAGGACATATGAAGGGACTATGCATTTTAATGTCTTGCAGTAAGGACTATTGGTGCTGCACAGATTAGTGTCGTGTAGCAGGGACAAAATACAGTTTAATGTCATGTCGGACAAAGAAAGGAGGGACTGTGTAGTTTAATTTCATGCAGTAAGGAAAAAAAGGACACGTTTTAACTTCATGTTGGACTTATTAGGGATTTTTTTCACAGTTTAACATCATGTTGATAAAAAACGACAATACAGTTTAGTGTCATGTTGGACGATGGTGCGAATAGGTTAAGGTCATATGCATGGACCATTGCTGTATAGTTTAATGTCGTATAGGATGATAAAAGGGACACATTTTAACGTCATGTTGGAAGAATGTGAGAATAGTTTATGGTCTTATGCATGGATCATGGATGATTGTGTTATTTAATTTCTTGCTGAACAAGAGAAATGCCAATAGTTTAAGGTCGTATGCATGGACCATTGGTTATGATGTTTAATGTCTTGCAGGATGTAAGGGACTTATGTACAGTTTAGCACCATGTAGTTAGGACATCACTGATTAATGTCATGTTGGATGTAAGTGACAATAGATTAAATTCATATGCATGGCCCCTAGATGGTGTAGTTTAACATCTTGTGGGACGAAAGAAATAAAAATAGAGTAGTGATGAGTTATCCATCCATTGTGATTAATTAATAAGCTCCATTAGAGTAGAACTTATGTATTGAATAAGTTCATTCCCATTTTTGGCTCAATCATGGGAGGTTTCTTTCCTGGTATCATTGGAGTTATAATAACTAATACAAATTCTCCCTGAACGAATTAACAAAGACAATCTTTTTTATTGAAAGCTCATGCTATTCGATTCTGATAGACTTCAAAGTGGTGTAGGGTGCACAATCTTTTCTCATATAATCATTCATATTCATCCAATTGATTTTGAGATTGTTCATCTGTAGATGACTGATCACAAATGGATACTATGAGTGAGGGTAGTTGAACCTCAATTGGAAAGACTGCTTCCATTCCATATACCAATTAATATAGAGTTGACCGCATTGCAGTGCGGGTGGTGGTCCGATAAGCCCATAAAGCATCAAAGAGTTTATCAGGCCATGATTTCATATCTTTATCCACCATCTTTTGCAGTAAATTTGATAGAGTCTTGTTGAAATATTCTATCTGGCCATTGGTCACGGCATGATACTGAGATGAATGGTTGGATTTGATGTTGTATTCTTGATACAACATCCTCACCTCATATGAATAGAAGTTGGTGCCATTTTTAGTCAATATGATATGAGGGACACCAAATCTGGTAATGATGTTAGACTTTGTGAAGCTAAAAATACATTTAAAACTGACTTCTTTGAGCTGTATTACCTCTGCCCATTTGGAAAAGAAGTCAGTAGCATTAAGAATTTACATAAACTGCTTCGATGTATTTGAAGGATAAGGTCCCACTACATCCATTATCCATGTAGAAAATGGCCACGAGTATATAGTTGTATGAAGAAACTTTGGTTGTCGATGAATGAAGTTGTCATGTACATGGCATGAATGACACTTCCTTGTGAAATCAACACAATATTATATCATTTAAGGCAAAAAGTATCCAAGCCTTCAAATTTGATCAGATAGTCTATGTCTAGACTGATGGTCACCACAGACTCCTGCATGTAATTTATTCATGACATCCATTTTCTCTTCACCATCAATACATCTGAAGAGAACTCCATAAAAACCATGCTTGTAGAGAGTTTTTTCTAGGTGATCTGGGCTATCATAATGAGTGAAATTGACCACATGTCTCTGGACTTGTTCTTTCCCGGCTATATAAGTCGGAAGTGTTCCATTAAGAAGGTATTTCTTGACAGCTGTCATTAATCATGTAGTATGACCATATGGTTTAGAGATGGGACAAATTTCATTGATTTTCTCTGTTCTGATTTGAACATAAGGGGAAATTATATGACAGTGGGTAATACTGATGGTTGTCTCATCTCGATTTGGATCTTCCAGAGTTGTGGCTATATTAGCCAGTGCATCAGCTTGGGAATTTTGTGATCTTGGAACATAAGAAAATGTTGTTTCTAAAGGAAACTCTGCCATTAACTCTCTAACATAATCATAAAAAGGGATTACTTCTTCTTTTCTGATTGTGTATTCCCCATTTACTTGTTTGATTACCAGTTCTGAATCACATTTCACCATTAATTGACTCACTTGTTCTTGAAGAACCAACTCCAATCCTGCAATAAGAGCTTGGTATTCCACTTCATTATTTATACCTCCTCCCAATAATGGGAAGGAATAAGGTAACACTCCCTTTTCTAGAGAAATGAGTACAACTCCTAATCCATCTTTTTTGAACATAGAATTTTCCATTTTCCTCCCTATTGGACTTCTGGAAGCACCATCAAAATACATTTCCCATGATTGAAGACGTTATTGAATAGAGAAGTCTTACTCATCCGGGAGTTCAATATCTGAAGATGTGTCTTCTACTGAAGGATGTTCAGCAACGAAATCAGCCAGAGCATGGCCCTTTATTTCCTTTTGAGACACATATTGAATATCAAAATTATTCAAAATAACTTCCCAGCTTTCCATAAGACCTGTATGCATTGGAGGAATAAGGATGAATTTGATCGGGTTCTTGCGAGATACCTAATAGACCTCGTGATGTTACAGGTAGTGTCTCAACTTATAAATTGAAAAGATTAATACTAGGTAGAACTTGTCAATATTTGAATATCGGGTTTCTACTTTACGCATAGTCTGACTGAGATAGTAGATGTTGTTTTCATTCCCAGCATCATTCTTCTGGGAATGAAAGGTACCCAATTATCACTCTAAAGCAGTCAAATAAAGGATAAGTGGTCTTCCTTCAATAGGTTCCATTATCACTGGGGTCTCAAGAGATACTTTTGGAGAATATCGAATGCTTCTTGATGTTCTTCAGTCCACTGCTAAGTGAGTCCCTTCTTCATCAATTTGGTAAAGGGTAAACTTTTGTCTGCCAAATTAGCAATGAAACACCTAATATAAGCTAAGTTTCCTTGAATACCTCTCAATTATTTAAAATTTTGACAAGGTGACATACCAAGTATTGAATTTTTCTTCTCAGGATCGACTTCGATACCACGATGGCGTACAAAAAAGCCGAGAATGTTCCCCGAGGTTACCCCAAAAGCACATTTTAAGGGGTTCGTCTTTAAATTATATTGCCAAAGTTTGTGGAATATGTTTTCCAAATCATCTAAGTGATTAGAACATTTATTGGATTTAACCACAAAATCATCCACGTAACATTCAACAAAATTTTCTAAAAAGGGTTTGAAGATACAATGCATGGAACACTAATATGTTGCGTCTTCAATCTTTAGGCCAAAGGGCATTACCCGATAGAAAAACACACCCTGAGTGGCTCTGAAGGTTGTAGATTCATCATCTTCTAGAGCCATTCGGATTTTATTATATCAATAATGTCCATCCAAGAAAGAAAGTACTTCATAGCTAGCTGTTGCATCAATTAAGTGTTTTGTAATTGGTATTGGAAAATCATCCCTAGGATAATGCCGATTATGATTTTTGAAATCAATGCAAACTCTAATTTGCCCATTCTTCTTTTTCACTGGGAAAATATTAGCCCACCACTTGGGATATTGAAATTCTCTAACAAAATTAGATATGATGAGCTTATCCACATCAGCTTCAATTTTGGAAGCATAGGTTGGGTGTGTTCTTCTAGTGGCTTGTTTGAATCCTTGATGTTCTTTTGGAAAAACCAAATTATGAGTTTAAAAATCACGATCAAGCCCTCGCATCTCTTTATAGTTCCAAGAAAATATATCTCAATTTTTCTTTTAGAAGGAAATATAAATCTCTTTCACTTCAAATGTCATGGCCGCACTAATTAAAGTGGGGCGTGGATCTTCTTTTGTACCCAGATTTATTTCTCTGAGTTCATCCACAATGGTAGAGATACCCTCTTCAAATTCTGGAGGAGCATCCCTAATATCTTCCTTTTCATCTTCAACATGTGTTATATCTTCTGTTTCTACTTGCATAGTAGATGATGAAGCAGAATTTTCATGATCATATGATACGATAAAATTTGCACATCATGAAGAAAAATCTTCCATTTCTGACCGGATTGGTGATGAAGGTTCTTCTTTGGGTAACAAAGCAGAGATGATGGATTGAGAATCGACCTCATCATTTTCCTATGACATTTCTTTAACATGCTCTGGCCTGAAGGGTGAAGTATAGAATTGCTGAATTTTAGCGGATGAAATGAAGACATCTCCATTTGAGCTTTCATCAGTTCTTGGTGGATCACCACTTTCTCCCATGGTGTCTGGATTTATTACCATAATTGACATTATGGAAGTTTCCATAAGAGTATTTTTATTTGAGTCTATCCTATCAATTTGACTGACAGACAACACATAATCTGTACTCACATGTGTAAATGAGTTTACTGGAATCTTTTCCAAACCATATGGAGCATTAACTTTGTTAATATCTATTGTTGTGGATTCCCCCTTTCTCTTCATTTGATAGAATTCTGTCCCAATATATTGAGATTCACATGTCGTGAAGATGGATTTATCACCATAAAAAATTCCAATTTGACCATCAAAACAATATTTGAGACATTGATTGTATGATGAAGGGATATCCGCATGTTGATATAGCTAGGGTCTACCAAACAAGATGTTGAAGGATGAGTCTTGATCAACAACCATGAAATCTGAATTGGATACAAGATCTCCAAACTAAGTTCTGAGTGTAATCTCGCCGAGTGGTTCTTGTTCATTTTCATCATACCCTTGTAACATCAAAGTGTATGGAGATAAATTATATTCTTTGAGGCCCAATCGACGAAGGGTACGAATGGGAATGAGTTTGAATCCTGAACCATTATCAATGGAAACTCTTCGGACGTCTACACCATTGACCTTGCCAAATAAGTACAAAGGTCTAATATGTACATGCACGACATCATCTTCATCTTTATCAGTAAAAGATATCACTGCATGGAATTCTGGGGGATTATTCTCTATATGGTAGACTACAGCTGAAAAAATATCATTTTCAGACTCCTGAGGACTCGACAAATCCTAGATGAGTGCCTCTCAAAGATCCTTTGATAAATTCAAAGCATTCATAATTGATAACTTGGACGGTATTTGGGCCATGTGTTTCAATACATCATACTTTTGATCCAAAAGTCTGTGTTTCCCAACAGGAACTTGTGGTTTAGTAGGTGTCGTGGAAGTTGATGCATCTTGTACTGGGATAGGAGTTGGTAATACTCCTGGCTTTGGAAGATTAGACCGATTAGGTCTATATACAAGATAAGAAGGAGAAGGTGGAACCTCCAACTAATCTTATAGAATAACTGTGCTATGACTGAATCTGCCTTGTGTATGAGAACTTTCTTGTTCTTGTTGAGCTCATTGAAGGGCTCTGCCATGGGTTTCTGCCGCATACATAGTTCTAGAAGGGATAGAATCAGAATAGTGTCATCTGAAAGATCCACGCCATCCCCTATATCCTGAGCCTCTAGAACTTCCTCTGATTCCCCTATTAGACACAGGGAACGTGGGCTTATCAAAATTGAAACTGCAACATGCGTATTGATCTGATAATTGAATCATATTAATAGAACCAAAGAACATCTCTTCATACAATGAAGATTCATCCTGATTAGCTTGTTTAGGATGTGGCGTTTGATGGGGTGGTGCATGTTGATTCGAAGTAGATGGCATAAAATCTACAGGATTCAAAGACAACTTGGGCTCTAAAACATACTCATCTTCTTCTGATTCTTCTTCTTTCTTAGAATTATACCGTTTCATTGAGGATTTTCCCTCTGATGAAGAGTTTTTTCTGTGGCATTCATGGCTAAAGACATAGTTGGCTTCTTCAATTGCGTTCGAAAAATAGCATGAGTTTGGTTGATCATTCTTCTGACCATCCAAACATCACATTTTTGTGCATTTTTGTTCTTGACTTCTTCCCCCTTGCCTTCCTCATCTAGATCTGTAGCAGTAACACATTCTATCTGAGCTAAAGAACCTTTCAGTTTTAATTGACCCAAATCGACAATTTTTTGCATGAGGTCCTTGAAAACCAAAAACTCTGTAGTGGGATGCCCCGACATTTGATGAAATAGGCAATAGTTGGGATGGTCATCATCTCATTCTTTGTTTGGACTCTTGGGGCTTGGAAATTGACCCAAATTATTTTCCAGAGCCGAAATGAGGTAAGCAAGAGCTTGTTCATTTCAGAAAGTGACAACTTTTCTCCTTAGATTCTAAAATTGTTTCCATCTTTGATCTCTTTGATCATCTTGATGAAACAGCTTTTGATTATTGTCACTCAGGAGGTGGATCCCTTCGATAAGATGAAGGTTTTTATGTAAGAGCAGGTACAGGTGCTTGTTTAACCATAATTGTAGCATTCTCTGCTTAACCCATTCTCCTTCCTCGAGCTGATGGAATTACCCCAGCTTTATCATTAGTCTTTATAAGAGAGTCTCCAATATATTGAGCGATTGAAGTAAGGTCTTGTAATCCTCCTGTGTATTTTACAGGGATCAATGGTGTGCATAGCTCATCACGTAAATTTTCCACACAGATTTACAACAATTCCTCTTGATGGAGTGCAATGATTAGGGAATAAGTTAATCCCTTCCAGCGATCAATGAAATATGAGTGCCATTTATTCTCCCTTTGCTTACAGTTTGTAAGAACAAAAACTAATGTCTTTGGCATCGTTGAGCTGAACTGAACAAGAAATCATTGGTGGAGATCCTCCCATCCTGTAATTGACTAGGATTGCAAGCTTGTGTACCAAAAAAAAGGAGGCCCTTGTAATGAGTATACAAAACACTTGAACTTAACTGTTTCCTGTTGTTGAGCGGTTCCCATCATATGATCGCAATGAGAAAAAAATGTGTTAAGTGTTTCTCTAGGTCTCTTGAACCATTAAATATTTGGAATGTGGTAATTGCAATATTTTTTGGGGGAGGAATTGCATCAACCCACTCAGGGTAAGATCACTTTTCTGGTTGAATTTGAGCACGCTTTCCCTCCATATATTCCAACTGAGCTATTAATGACTCATTAGTAGTTATTAACTTTTGAGAAACATCTTTTTGAGCTTGGACCTAAAAAGGTGCAACGAATGGAGCAGGTACAAATGTGGCAGCTGGTACTGCAACCAATGGCAACACTGCTGATTGTTGTTGGATGCGACCCATAGGATTAGAAATGTGATGTTGTACTGGTAAAAGAGGATATCATTGATCCATCTCAGTAGCCGCAACAAATTACATTGGTTGACTGACCCCAGCATGCTTAGGAGGAAGACTACCCTGAAGTAGTTCTGCATTAATCCTCCTCAATTCCTTCATTTATTCCTCTTGTTGTACAAATAATTTCACTAGTGAGAGAAATTGGCCTTCTCCAAATGAAGGGTATGTAACCTAATTCTTTCCTTTCCCCTTATTGGACACCTTTCGGAGAGGGGGAAGTGGGTTACTTGAAAGAACATCTAGGTTCTGAGTATTCCTTTAATTTCATGTATGCACACCTTCTTCATTTGTGTTTGTGTGAATATCTTCTTGAGTAGGAACCTCTTAATCTGATCCCTCTAAGTGAACCTAGTCTAGTGGTTCAATATCTATGGCATTGATGACATTGATTTATGCATAATGCATTGCATCCCTCTTATCAGCATTTCTACGATATTGTCTTTTTTCATGTCCTTGATGAGACATTGCCTCTTGTTTATTTGATCCCTCAAGAACTTCTTGAGGAACAGTAATTTGGAGGGAATCTCCTATAATATGGATCTTCGTTCCTTTTGAGGCTTCTTCTAGAATCGAGAGAAGACAGACTTTCTCGGAGGGAGGGATTGAGGATTTGAAAAAGTCCCCAGTTCGGTGGGCAGGGGTTTTTCCTGCTCAACAACTCAAATCCTATTTGTTTATTATGAGGTTTGGGTTAAAAGAGTCCCCAGTATGGCAAGCTGGGGTGGTTCTTGACATGCTATATCTGAGAGTTTTTGAAATATCTCCTGATCTTGTGGAAATTATTCTAGAAATTAGCTGGATGCATCTACCTAAATCCACTTTTATCACCCGACTCAAATGACCGTTGATGATTTCTGACACTTTTGTCACTTGGTGATGTGCTTCCCCAAACGAGAGGCATGTTCAATATTCATGTTTTCTTGTTTCAGGAGTAATTCAACATCTTTTTCTATGTATTCTTGATTTTGAGAAGAACTCGTTGAGGAATGTTCTTGGGAAAGCTTTTGATTACAAATAAAACTCATTGACTGTGGCCGGCCATGGGAAATAACATTGAATGAGACCATTTTCGGCGGGCATTGCTGACTGGAGTGTACAGTGAAATGCAGAGCTCTGTGAACACCCCATCCCAAAATATGAATACTAGATGGGGCATTGGAAATTAATTATTGCAATCTTCTTAGTGCAAAAGGCATGAATGTTGAAGGGCTCTCTGCTATTTTTCAGCCTTCGAATATTGAGAAACTGAGAGAGATGCCAAGTCAATTTGGAATTCTAACCCTTATATTATCATGACATGATTTTCATATTCATCATAACATAATATTTTCTTTTTGTATAGACAATGATTTTTCCATATGTTGAGATGAATATCATGAATTTCATCTTCCGTCAACATTTCTGGAATGTCATACTGATAATTAGCCAAAGGCCAAAACATAATTGGCACTTCACCTTTCGCCAGTTGTTTTCTCATATTTAATACTTTATCTTTATCATTCAATGAAGATTATTCTACCTGATTAGACCACAGCTAGTGCTTCCTTGCTGGTTCATCATATTTAACAATATTGGAAGAGAATTCACTGATTAATCTAGAAGATGAACGACCCATGGGTGGTTCAGAGAATGACGAACACCCCAAGCTATCTTAAGATTTAGAATGTGTTTTACCTGATAGTGGTAAAGCATCAGACATGACTGGCTTCACATTTTCAAGTGCCTCAAGATAAAAGGTCTTTCTCATCATTAAATTGCATGTTAGAGAATTTTCCATGCAATGTGAATCACTATTGTGTAGAGGACTTTCAAAGCTAAATTCATCATCATCGGGAGGAACACCATTTTGGGTTAAAGAAAAAAATGAAACTTTTTTCACCTTGATCTTCTCTTCACACAGAGGGTTCTTGTGAATCTCATCTGAAGATGAAACTTTAAGATCGACCAAATCATCATGAAGCAAGCCTTGATGAGTAATTATCTGATGAAGGCCTTAAAAATTAATGTTCCCACTATTGGGAACTGAGGGAGTAGAATCTTGAGTTACAACAGATAAATTTTTGAGTGCATCAAGAACTTCAACATTGAGCAAGGCCTTATTATAGATTGGCCCTGGATTTCATGACATTGCTGGGATGGCGTTCTTTTTAGATGCCTTCTTACTCGCTTTAGGAACCAATTGTTAATGAATGTGGTCATTATGGGTATTGTATGTGCCTGCTCAGGAGAAATGATCAGGTTAGGATGATTGTCTCCACTCAAATTAGGTGTATGTTTCAGACATGGTTGTCCGTATGATATGGGGAGTACCCCCCAAAACCCTCTTGGATTGAAACAAAGGTGTGTATCTGCTCCGGAGTGAATTATTGATGTGTCACTCCACTGGTAGGGATAAATTTATGTGTTTTTCCCTAAGATGCTACTGAAGCGGTTATGATATGCTGGAAGACCTCAAGAATATGTGCAGGGATTTTCTTCTCCTCTTTCACCATTGACAGAATGTGTTTGGTGACCTCAGTAGCCAAAATAGGGATATACGTCCATTCCCTGGTTGGAGTAGGTGTATGTGCCTACTCCTTCCCTCCTTTTCCTGTCAGTGAATTCTGATAGTACTCATGTGTAGGGGGTGAGAGTTGAGTCTGCCTCATGTTTTCCGCCAGAGCTTTCCGACTGACTTCTCCAAATTCTACCAAATGAGACTCTTGGTTGGCTTGATCAATACTAGCAACTATATGTGCTTGCTGATTGCACTCCGCCGAATGTGCTTGATTAACATCATTCAATACTGACAGACGAGGCTGCTGGCATGATTGATGAGTGTAAGGAGGTGTGTGTGCATGTTTACCAATTGTCAACACATTGGGTTCGTGGGATCCACCACATGTAGTCAGACGATTTAGCTGACTAGATTATGATTTATAAATAGGTTTATGTTTTTGTCTATAGTACACCTCTGGAATTTCTTGGTGTGATTGGCATTCTGATTTCAGACGATTCTGCTGAACAGCGGGATTAAAACGGACAGGTGTGTGTGCCCGCTCATTGCATACCACCAATTTAGGTTGGTGGACTTCTCCGGAAATGGAAGAGATAAGAACATGCTCACTGTTAACCATTTGTCACCTATGGTGCTTTTTCAAACCTGCTCAGGTTCGAGAAACTGATCCGAATGCCTGGAGATGACACCCTCATCATGTTGAGGGCGCACTGCCGCATTAGTCTAGCGGCGATTGTTGGTGGGAGCCCTCGGGAAGGACTCATGTTTCCTTGAATTTAGTCCCTGAGAGTCCTTCTCATTCACCTCCTCAGAAAATGGGATGTAATTTTTGTTGCATTCCAGGGATAATGACCCGAAATGATTGGAGACAGTGGTTAGCATCGCCTGCTTCTTGATCACTGGTCATCGCTGTCTAGATGACCAGGTTGAATTGTTCACTTAGAGGGATTATCGTAAAACCTATAGAGTTGGAATTGTACCATGTTGATGGTAATCCTTAACCAGCACATTCGATACACAGCATTGAAGATGCTAAATAGGTGATGTCACCCTCAGAGAAGACGATGATCCAGCAAGAGTAGAAACAGATGCCTTCATAGTAGAGGAATTCGTAGCCAAGGTATTCACAGTTGTAAATTTAAGAGAAGCCATTCGTGTAATGCAGGAGATCTTGGATGAGAGTTCCTATGTGATATAATAGTCTTAATCAATATAAGTTCGGCCACTACATATTTTGGATAAGCTCATATGTTATTGATTGTTTTGTTGGCCCTCTCATTGAGTTTAAATAGGGGCCTAACAAATAGGTAAAACATCACTTTATCTTGGTTATAGATTCAGGTTGGGTTCACCATTTTTATTTCATCTGCAATTAGGGATGACCTCGTCGATTAAAGGCTTAATCATTCCAATCGGTTTCTAATGGGTTTGTTTGTAGAATCGGAAACATCCAAAGGATTCCATATCCATTTAAACCTACTTTCAAAAGGTAGGTGCTCTTTAGTTGTGGACTGATGAGGCTTAATAATATTCATTGGTCGAGAGGATGGGAGGTTGAACTCATCATAACTTTTTTGGGGGAATTATTTTCTTCTCCAGGACTCTCTTTATAGATTGAAGTTTTGTTCGTGAATCCTTATTACATTACTAAGTATAAAATGAGCTTTCCTTTAGATCTGACAATCAATGATTGATGTATTCGAGGTTCTTCATTGATATATAATCATCTGTATTTGTTAGATATTCTTAGTCAATGGTATCCTTCAATACATAAAATTCTCATGGTCATTATGATGACCATACTAGTTTTAAAGCCACTTAGTGGGGCACTCGAAGTTTATTGTCATTTAGAAGGAAATGGATTATTTCAGAGTTGGGATAGTACCCGCATATGGGCTACCAACGTATCATTTGTTTTGGAAAAGGAGTTAGAACCCACTTAGTTTGAGTAAGGGAGTATGATGTTTATTTATGATTGATGGCTCAAAGAAAGGTGTCATGATTATTTTTACACTCTAAGCTCACGTGAGTCATGCTCGGTGTGAGATACAATAAGTATTTGTAAAACCAGAAAATTGTTCCATCATAAGAACTGATATGGGACTTAGTTATATATGACATCCCAAATAAGTATAGATTACGTTTCACATCAGGGAAGAAACCCAGGAATAAGGTCCATAAAATTATATGTTCTTTATGGAGATTCGGATACTCTAACTTGGGGCTTATTCATGAGGAAGATGCCCAAATTAGGGGGGGACTTATGATTGGGATTTACTCCTGAGAAGGAAGCCCAGATCAAATGTAAATTAAGACTGGTTTAGAGAAATTAAGACTGGGTATTACTCTTGAGAAGGAGGCCCAGGTGAATGGGATATGAAAAATTAAGGGACTTGGGGCTTACTCTTAAGGAAGATGCCTATATTTGAGACCGGGGATTATTCTTGAAAAAGGAATCCCAGGATAAGGTAATTAAGTTTGGGTATTACTATTAAAGATGATTCCCAGGTTAGAAAATTATGATTGGGGCTTACTCCTAAGGAGGATGCCCAGGTTAGGGGAATTGGACTGGGGCTTACTCTTGACAAGGAGGCCCATATTTGTAGACTTTGATACTGGGCCTTATTCCTAAAAAGGAATCCCATGTTAAGGGAATCAGGGGTTTGACTTAATTTTTAAGAGGATTCCCATATTTGGGATCATTGAGAGTTGGGCTTACTCCTGAAAAGGAAGACCGGATTTGGAAAATTATGACTGGGGCATACTCCGGAGGAGGATTCCCAGTTTAGTGGCTTGTAATTTGGTTTTACTCTTGAGATGGAAGCCAAAATCAAAATAACTTAGACTGGGGCTTACTCTTTAAATAGAGGCCCAGGTTAAGGATGCGCTCATTTTAAAGGATGATTTTGAAATGAATGAAATTTCTGACCATAGTGACATAACGATATTTAAATCACTATGTTTTAAGAGATGTTCCACAGAATTATTTTCAGAAAATTAACCCAACAAGTAAATCATGCCATAGGTGGATTTGGAGAGAGTTCTAATGGCTTAATCTCTAAGAGGATTGGTGGATAGGCATATGAGACGTTAAATATGTAGGAGGGGAACCCAAAATGAAAGGGGCACGCAATTACTACGTGGGTGCGCATGTCCTGGTCGCATAGGTGTACCTGTGTGACACATTGGTACTTGCGCGACAGTCAATCCATAGGGTAGAACTTGAGCGAGGCTGGGCTCAAGCCTTTAATACTACCCCTAGAGACTTCCAAAAGAGAGGCGCGCAAGTTATGTTGAAGGGGTAAGGTGGTGCGCAAGTGGGGCCATTTCCCTTAAGTGGTGGCCACCTAGGCGCACAAGTTTTGATGATTTTCACCACATAGGCCTCCCCCCCCCCTCTTAAGATCTTTCGATCTAGGTAAGAAATTACCTGAGAAGGGTTTGGAAACTTTGAGAAGATACTAGGGCACCGGGAACTCAAATCTAAGTTTCAATAATTTTTTCATGTTCTGGAAATGGGGGGCACAGAGGAGGTATTTATAGGCTGGAGAAGACCCTGGGAGAATGTCAAAGAAGGAGCACAAGTCACATGTGCATCCAATGGGCGGCGCGCACGTATACTTGTGCGACCTTAGTGAAACTTACACTACCCAGTTGAATTTGAATCTTGGTTCGTAACTTTGTCAATTTTTTCTTCAAAGGATGAATCACTTTGGGTTCTAGGTATTTCCTTTTACATTCCTAAAGACTTTGTGATGGAAAGGATTTTCAACATACATTCCATCTTTAAAAAACATATTATGCACTTTGGAAAATCATGTTTCCATTATAATTTCTCTACAGGTCAGTCATAATATAATTTTCAAAACTTTTAGAAAGATGAAACGTACGAATGTGTTGAAATTTCATGCTTAGTAAGGTAAAAATATATAGAAGAATCTATCTCAAATAAGCATAAAAATTTTAAGGCAAGGTATAAAACTGAAACACAATACTTTTAAACATCTTCTTCATCATTATATGGAAAAAATAAATAAAATAATTCCTTTTAATGATCCACATGGATATTATACTAGTCGAAAAATAAAATGAAAATATTAATAACAAAACTTATAATTATTTAATGCATAATGTTGAAAATCATAACCATACTATCAAGACCTCATTCCAAGACCATAAAGAATCATTCCATCAAGGACATGTTCAATGAAATTAATTTGTATCATGAGACCTACCAATGAATCAAGTGGGTATTAGGGGTCCCACTCATCACTTACTATGTCCAACACATTCCTCTTAAGAAAGGTGTGAAACATAATAATAGAATTCATATTTAATCTAGCACACAAAATGTTTATTAATTAACTATAAACCATGAATGGTATATAAATATAACATCTGAACTCAAACAAATCATAAAAACTTCAATAAAAATTGAAATATTATATCATAATAGATCAACCTCAATAAATATTAAAGTCCAATAAAGGATTTTGATATAGATGAAAATAATCTAATAAATTCATTGAAAATCATTATATATGAATAACCATTTTTAATTTGAAATTATTTAAATGCCACAAAATTATAAAAGAAATAATTTATTATACAAATAACCTTCTAATATTGTAATGAAACCTTCAATATATAGTGGATTCATAATGGCTAAAAATATCCACTAACATAGAATTAGTGAAAATCATTCTTTACTTAAATTGTTGAAATGGTCATAATGTACTTCATTTCGAAAATGATAGAAAGGTTCCTTTGAAAATGATTTACAAAAATTAAATCATGGGTAAAATAACTTTAAAAATAGTAATAAGATTTTAAAATACATTTTTATGAAACATGTACATGGATGATAAATATTTCCTAGTATATACTTACGTACAAACAACCTCAGATAATAATGAGATTTTGAAATTAACTATTACCATGTACATTCCTTTAGTTAAGCGTGATTTAACCTCACGTATAATGATTAATTTATGTTATTAAATTATTATATAACTATACAATTTTTTTGATATCATATATTATCCTCTTATATATTTTTAATAATAATATTTTGGTATTACCATTATTTTGAGTGTTATCTTCATTGTTTTCCCTTTCATGTTTTTATATGTATGTCATGTTTGTTATGAATATGATGTGTTTTATTTATATAAAGTATGACATTAAGATCAAATTTTTTATTTTTAATCATAAAATATGTTTTATAATTATTCTATAATGGATAATAGGGATAATTAATCTCACTATGTCGTGGAGACGGTAGGTCGTACATACACACGAGTAACGGTATCATTTCCTTAACCATTAAATGGTATCAAATTTGATGGTTTATTAATTATAAATAATCATTATCATTTGTATAAATTATTTATATCATTTATAATCATCAATATACCCATCCAATTAATTTATTTTCCAATAACAAATTACACCACATCATGGAGACAATAAGCCATGAATATGGACTCATGGTGATATTATTATTCATATGATGGATAAATTGAGGAATATGGAAGTAACAAGATTATTATAACATCTCAGTATATGGATGGTACTGGATTTATTATTTTGATAAGGATAAAATATAGAAATAGGATACATAAGAAGAAAGTATCATTGAAATAAGTGATAAAACAATTACATCTTTTGCAGGCATCTTCTTTTGGTTTGTACAAAAGGACCCCATAGAAGATCTTAAAATATTAATTTATTATAAATTTATTCTCAATTAAAAATATCAAAAAAGTATTTTATTTATAGTTGAATATTATTTTGGGATGAAATAATCCTGGGAAATAATTTTTAAACAAGTTTTGGTCACAAAATTAACCATATTATTTGGATTTAACCCTTAGATAAAAAGTTTAACTCTATTCGTGCATTGTTTCATTTTTATAATAGTAGGTAAATATAGTTAAGATATAATATCAAAAGAACCCCAATTTGATAATTTTTGAAATATTTAAAAAAATTTATACTTATATGGATGATCATGATATTTTTATGAATATTATAACATTTAATTAGTTATTATTTACTTTAAAGTACCATTTATGTCAATTATAGTAATAATCAATATTTTCATTTTTAAAAATATCCAAACAACATTATAATATAATTAAATACATAAAATAAGTAAATAACATGTCTATTTTGTGTATAAAATTTGTGTATGTCATTAATTTAGTCAATTTATATTTATATTAATTTTTTTAATATCGTTTAATTGATTCTTTCTTGGATAATTCTATTAATGCATCATTATTGAGTCAATAATTAATTTAATTATTTATATATTAAAATAGTATATAAATTACATATATATAGATAACTATTTTATACTTATAAAATCTATTAATAGTTGACCATATTATTAATGTATTATAATATTATAAATGATATCATTATTAAAATTGGAAAATGACATTTTATACTCTTCTTTAAATAAAATACAATTACTTTCCTAATCTAACACAAGTTTCATAAATGGATCATATTTTAAACATATGATTTATTTTTGTCTAAAAAATTTATACAATGAAATTATTAAATTATTTAGGGTAATATTATAATATTACAATTTTATTTTTACATTTAATTGCCATATTTACCTAAAACTTTGGAAAATAAAATTCAAAAATTTATTATTCAGTAAATGTTATCTTGATCCTATTAGACCACATATTTCATACTAATTACAATAATGAATGTCCATTTTTTAAAATTAAATTCACAGAAGTGGAAAAATTACATTTAATGGTAATACATATATGTGGCTTGAATGAGGGTAAAAGAGACGTTCAAAAGTTTAATAAAATTTTTATATCTAATTTTATAATAAAAATGATTCATATGAACTAAATTTAACTAATATATTTATTAAATATCTACTAAAACAGTAAAATAAAATTATATTTAAATAATTATTGAAATGAAAACATCAATTTTTTTACAAAAATGTAGAATTTTTAAGTATTCATCAAAAATTCAATCTTTTTAAAAAATTAATGAAATTAACCATATGCTAATTTTGATAATACAAATTCAAAATTGATGTCTATTTTGAAAAATTAAATTTATAAATTTCATAATTTAGTTAATAATATTAATAATTTCGTTTTAAATGGCTTTTTTGATAGGTCATGGTGTGATCGAACTCGATGTTGCATGCCACTCAAGCTATTGAAGTATTTAAATGAAACTGTATCCTGGAAGCATGGGGTGATATAGATAACTTTGAACAAAACCATTTAATATACTTATGACATTTATAAAGATCCAAAAAAAATCATGGATGACATATATTATGTCAAATAATATTAATTTTACTATTTGTGGTATCACTTATTTTATTCTTTCATTAATATATCAATCACTACATCTTTATTGTGTCAAAATAAAAGTAATTTTTTTAATTTTCTAATAATTATAAATTTCATAACATTATTTATGAAGACTTTTTAAAATTATAATGACTATTTACAGTCAAATAGATCACTAATATGACCCCATGTGAAAATTGTTTTATTAATAAGAGACATTTTTATGGTATTTTTTCCATTATTATAAATTAAATGTTAAAAATGTGTAAGTCACACCCATGTGTCTCCCAAAAGAAAACGTTTGGCTCAATGATTTTCATGGTCATCCATAACTCATTCAATATGTTTAGGACAAGATTTAGGGTTGTTTTTTATTATTCAAATATTATTTTAACCCTTATTTACCCGATTTAAACATTAATCATGGGAAATACAATAATAATGTTACTATTCACCAAATACTATTTTGAACCTTTTAGATTAGATTTTTAATCATTATTACAGCCACGTGTTTTAGTTTTTAAATGGCCAATTCACAGAAGTGACTAAAATTCACTTAATGTGAATCCCACTGATGGATTGAGGAAAAATGTTTTTAAAAAGTAAAACTATATAAAAATTTTCTTGTGTTTATATCCAATTTAAATGTTAAATTACATCCAATTGAAAAAATTGGATTAAATGATTAAAAAATTCTTCTAATTATTCTTGAAAACTATATAAGATATAATCTGACAATATAAATAAATTATTTGAAAAGGTTGTTTTGAAATAGAATGATATTTTAACTATTCGTTAAAAAATTAATTTTATCAGAAAAATAAAAAAAATTCCTCCAAAAATGAATTTTAATGTTCGTATTCTAAATAATATGTATGTTTTTTCAAATATAACATATAAAAGAGAAAAAAAACTAGATTTTAATTTGGTTTTTTCATCAAATGGTGGTAAAAGTATAATTTAAAAATATTAGAGTGTTTTAGGCTTAAAATTGAGTTTATTTTCATTTTAATCCTCCAAAATTTATGAGAAGAAAGTAAAAACATTTGTTAATCACATATAAATATAATATAGGTATTTTTTTCAATCCTTCCAATACTATAGCTAGGCGGTAACTACAGTTTAAAATAAAAATAAAAATGTTTTATTATATTTTGGTTTCTCTTAGTCTTGTGTGAAACATAATATTTCAATGAAACCCATTATTGTGTGTTGGGTATTATATTGAAAAAATAATCCCTTCTAATGTAAAAATAATATATTAACTATAAATTAATATATATATATATATATATATATGATAATTTCTTATTCAAAAATTACAAGGGATGTTACATACTTCCCCCTTTTGGAATTTGCTTCCTCGTTATTTGATATATCTATCAAATTAGTGAGGAAATTTTTCCCTCATGGAATTTTCATATTCCCATGTTGCCTCTTCAACCATATGATTTTTCTAGAAAACCTTAACCTGATAAATCATCTTATTTAAAAACACTTTCTCTCTGTAGTGAATAATCTGGACTGGCTATTACACATAAGAATGATTCTCTTACAACTAAACTATTTATAGACTTAAAACATGAGATGGACATGGAATATACGTTTATTACTATGAAACATGAAAAAAATTGTGTACCTAGGATATTGTTTTAGGTAAATAAACTATGTATGAAACTGACCCTACATTCATTAGGATATAATAGGGTCTAATGAACCGTGAGATCAACTTCCCTTTCTTTCAAAAATGAATCACCCTTTTCCATAGAGAATCATTATGAAAGAATTGATCACATACATCAAAAGAAATTTCCTTCCTCCGGTTATCTGCATAATTTTTATGCCTTCTATGAGATATCCTCATGTGATTCTAAATCAACATAACTTTTTATGTGATCTATTCCACCAATTATGGTCTGATCAACTCCCTTCCACGTACTTCAATCGAAAAAGATAGAGTTTGACACCAATTTATATATAATTCTCCAAATGGTTTTATCTATATACTTGAATGAAAATTGTGATAATAAAAAAAACTAACCCAAATATAGATATTGTTCCCTACATACCTAGTAATCTATTTAACAAGAATGTATAATATCCTCCAATATAATAATTTTTTGTTCTGTCTTCCAATATGAATGAGTATTAAAATCTCTACTAAAATATAATAGAGTACACAATAAGTTATGAAGGCCTTTCAAAAAGATATAAATGAAAAAGGGATCAAGATCAGTTACAATGGAGAGAGGAAACATATAAACCTTAAAATCTATCTAAGATGAAACTGAGAAAGTTGATATAGAGGCATTGTATATTGAATAGGAATAAAATGAATAGATATTGTTAGGTAATATACAATAACCCAAATTACTTTGTGACATTCGTGAATACTTTGGCAATCCCACGATGAAATCTAATTATATATTTCTTCATTTATACTATGGTTCTGGAAAACGATGAATCATCCATTTTGGTAACTTCCACTCTCTTTAATTTGATAAAAAATTCATCCCATCATTGAAAAGTTATCAATGTATATTTTCATTCTTTCCCACTGGTAATACTCTCGATGACCTATATACATCTTAGTAGTACCAGGATGAACTAAAATCAGGGAACATTGACCTTCATATAACAACTATTTCATCAAATTTGAATCACAAGGTAGATATAACATCTTCCCAAATATCAAAATCCAATCATTATCATTGATAAATTTAGGAAACATACACTTTTGAACCATATATATCTTTAAATACTATTCATTGTCTTACATCTATGCATGACTAGTTCTATGAGGTAGAGATAATTTAACTAAATTTTGAAACAAAACAATGTAATTTTCTGCACCAACAACTTTCAATACAATGTTCATTAAATCATTAATCAAAGGATAACATTCTAAATGTGACATGGTTAATGTATCATTAATTTTCTGAATCAAAACATAATCGCCATTATTTTCTATTCAATGATGGTAATGAATCATGCAATCATAATCCTTGATTCATTCTTACCATCTTCTGTGTCTCATGTTCAATATATTATTTGTGAATATATACTTCAGTATTTTTTGCCAGTATATATTTCTAAATTTAATCCATACAGATGATGCCTCCACATTTTTATGTAAAACAATAGAAACTAATTCCAAATCATGTTTTGACTAATTAGTTATCGCGTTTTCAACTGAATATAAGCAAAGGATATTACTTGATCATTCTGAATTAGGAAACAACCATGAATATTAAAATAAGAATCATTGTATATAAAAAACCCACCATGTAAAGAAGGAAATTCCAATAATAGTGAATTCATAAATCTACATCTCAATTCCTAAAAAAATAATCACCTTCTTTTTTCAAGATTATATTAATAGATTTTCGAATTAACCTAGTCAGTGGCATAGATAACCATAAAAAATGTTCAAATAAACCTCCAGTTATAGTCAGATAAAGAAAGAAAAATATGAATCACGATTATATTATGGGTCTTGGACATTCATAAACAAATTTATTTCTAAAGGATAAATAGTTATTCCATCCTCACAAAATTTGTTACCATGGAATGAAATTTATTGAAACCAAAACTCACACTTGCAGAACAACCCATATAGTTTCTTTTCATTTATAGTTTCCAAAAGAACTTTTATATAACATTAGTTATCCTCTTCACATTTAGAATATATCAAAATTTCACCAATGAAAATGACCAAAAACATATCCAAGAACCAACATAATTTACTAAAGATAATATCCATTAATACAACTGGTGAATTAGTTAACCCAAAAGGAATAACTAAAAATTAAAATGGCTATATCTAGTATTGAAAGTGATATTTTTAATGGATATATCCTTTAAATTAATCTGATGGTACCTTGAATTAAATTCATCCTTTGAATAATATTGTGCCCATGGAGCTGACCAAACAATTCATCAATATGAAGAAAAGTAAACTTTTTTTTGATAGCGATGTTATTAAGGTCTCTATACTCAATGAAAATTTTCATTGAAAGATAATTCTTTTTTATAAATATAACACGATCACAATATGGTGATGTTCTAGATTGAACAAAACCTTTATGTAATTATTCCTGAAATTGCATCATCTACTCAAAAATATTAATTTGATCCATTCGATGAGGGGGTTTTTAAATTTTCTTAGTATTAGGAACTAAGTCAATAAATAATTCAACTTCCCAATCAGTTATAATACCTGAAAACATATCTTTAAAAAACAAGTATACTCAATTACCATTGAGACATCATTAATCTAAAAATTTACTTTATTTTCAAAAACATGTGATTTATAACATTCATTTCCTTTATTTAATAGTTTTATATCTTTCTCATATATTATAAAAGGTAACTATTCATTATTTTAGACAAACTAAATTTTTTTTTTGAAAAAGAAACACCTTTATATCTACATTCAATCTTTGTATGGTAAACAAAAATCTAACCAATACCCAAAATAAAATCAAACACTATATAGGAAAATAATGTTTACTGGTATATTCTTTCAACAAACGATGACATAAAGATTATTATAATTATTTTTGGCCTCAACATTTCCCCCATGTGTTTTTTACCATATGTTTTGGATTCATTTCTTGAAGTGTAATTCCCAATTTATTGTAAAATTTCTCTTAAATGAAAGAGTGTTTAGACCATGAATCAAAGTACACTTTTGAATTATCTGAATAATGAAACAATGTGCCTGATATTATATCATTTGATAGCCCAACATCTCCTAATGTAGTTTCATGGGATTTGACCACACATTTCTTCTTATTGTCTTCCTTTATACTATTAATTTAGTTTTTGATCGGACACTCGTGTATAGAATAACCAATGTTATTTCACTTAAAATTGTTTAATAATTGTAAATTAGATTTTTTCTTACAACTACCTGGATCGTTTTTATTGAAATTATGAGTCTTATGTGTCATTTTACATCATCAGAAGCACATTAAAAATGAAAAAGGCATTCCTCAGTGTACTGTTTACAACAATTTCCTAAAGATATAAACATAATTTTCATACCATCCTAATTTTTTATGAATTGGTCCCTTATTCATGTCACATAGACAACTTTTTCTATTGTTTTTCAATGAACACTAGATTATCAACAAACTCTATTTTATCACTCTCCGCACATTAAACATGTTTCCTGTGAAATTTGAACTCATGATAATTAAATTACCTTAAATATTTTGGCTACAATCTAGAGTAAAAATTATTGATTTTACTATCAATTTCCTAGAATTAATTTTCAGCATACCATTTCAGTAGAGTGAAATTTTTTTGATAAGTATCCACTGAGTCACTATTCTTCATCATTCGATGAAATATTTTTTCATCATAAGTATAATTGAATTAGTAAAATAATTATCAAGAAAAATAACTTCGAATTAATCTTAATTAAGAGTATACATCTCCACAAAATCTTTAATATTATTAACCATATACCAATACTGACCGACTTCACCTTCAAAACGATAAATAAATTTCTTTTTTTACTTTCTAAACATCCCATCACATCAAAAATATTTTGTAGTGATTTAATCCACACATAAGCTTGCATGAAGTCATATAACCCAATGAATAATGGGGGTTGCCTCATGAAATGATCCACCACAACATGTCCAATTTGGTTGATCTGGAGGATATCATGGAATGATACCAGCCCCATTTATTGCCTGTTTTAAATGCACCATCATGATAATAGTCTATTCCGTTTCGATTTCGACCATCTCTCGTTTCTTATTTCGAAGGTTGATTTACTCTTAAATTAATCCTAGAAAAGCTATCCTATTTTATCTACAAAAATAACCATTCTAAAAAATCATATAATATTCAATGTGACATGGTATTCCTCAAATTCAATACCATCTCATTTTTAACATAATGTAAAAAATCATTTTTTATAATATATTTACAAAATGTTGACCCCAAAAGTTATCTAAACTAACCTCTAATTACAACAATAAGGCCCCAACCTTAAACGATTAATAATCATTTTTTAAATCAAGAAATCACATTAAGTATATATTAAATATTATATTTGTATATAAATAGGACATAATTATTGCATTACAACTCAAATATCACAAAGTACATACTTATACTCACTAACCATTTTCTCACAAAATGAAACACTTTAAAATAATAAATGAATTATTTTTTCTGATAAAAATATTCATATCATTTATCTTGAAATCATCCTTTATTTTACCAATCCTTATATCATGTGAAAAACATTTAATAAAACTCGGTATGAGAAAAAAAATGGTCAATAATGGAATATAAAATAACGAAATAAAACATTATTACATGTATACATATACACCCATGTAACCATACTTTTCAGCCATATAACTGATTCATATTAACATACCTTGTGAAAACATATAATTCATGAAAAAATTATATAAATTATAAATCATACAGGTAACTTATGAAATCCATATCATATATACATTGTTTCTTTCAGAAGTACCTACGGGGTAACCTTTGTAACTACATTTGGAATAACCATTAGAGTATATTCCCAAAATCTCTTAAGATAGAAATTGTTATCTATCTCTGTCTCATAACCCAATGCATTGGAGAGATATCACAGGCTCATCCACCCTCATCAAGGAACCACCGATATATATAAAAAATTCATAATAATCATAATATAATCAAAACACATTGAAAATCAAAAAGGAAAAAATAATAATTCCAAATTGTATTAAATATATATCATTGGAATAATAAATCCCTCCTAAAAATCATTTTCAGTACCAAAATACATGAAATTATAATATGGTAAATATTTTCCTTATGAAAACATTACGTCTTTTAGAGGAATCCAAATATCAAATAATTCTCACTAAGGCGGAAAAAGAATTATTTTTGCATACATTAAAAAAACATTCCTTTAGTCATTTAGTAAAATGATTTATAAAAAAGATTCTCTTTTAAAACCATTTCATAAAATTAAAATTCAAGGGGTTTAATTAAACACCGTATAAAATAAGACGGTGCGTGTTACGAGATAAGCCTAAATGAAATGAGATTGAGACGACGTCCTTTTCCTTGAGTCCGACTTGTCACATAGAATTGTTATATTACTAAATAAAAGACCATGATTAATTTTTCTAATTTCATGATAACATTTTTCATGTTTATTAATCCATTTATATCACTTATTACGATTTAATAAAAATTCTATAATTCTATATTTTTATATTAGACGTTTTGTCAATATTTGGTACTTGAGTCGAAAATGAACTTGTTAAGATGTAAATTTTACATGTTTTAATAATTACATTATCACTAGAATAATATTAATCTAATAATTATAAATTATATACATTAATCATAATATTTAAATAAAACCATTTATTTTGGTTATGAAAAATGAACAACGTTGTATTCCAAGACACTTTAGGTCCTACGTACGCATGAGTAACATTTTCATTTACCATTAATCATTATGTAAATAAGGTAATTATTATTTTAACTTTCTAGAATGACCAATATATCATTTACATCATAATAAGCATTTAAAAATACATATATATACCATAAAAGTGATGCGGTGAATAAAAATGATTCTTACTGCTTAATGGAGGTGATAGTTTACATGTACGCATGAATAATGGTTTCATCATTATGTCCGTTGTAAGTAAGAACATAATTGAAATATTATTACTTAATAATAATAAAATTTCTTGAATATAATTTATAACCATTAATTCTATCATTATAAAAGATCATGATGGATGGTGATGAAAAATGAATAACATAGGTTTGTGAGGCAGTAGTCCACTGTACACACGAACAAAATGTTCATTTCCTATTTGAATAAATTGGAGATGGATTTAGGTGATGTAATTAACTTAATAAGTTCTCGGTATATGTATTATACTTCATTTATTAGTTGATCATGGATTAAACAGATTTAATGTAAATTTAAGAAGAAATAAACTAGAAACACTTAAAAAACGATATCGCTTCTTTGGTTGATTACCTTTTATTAACAACATAACACCTATAATAATGGTGGTATGACTAATATAGAGCCTTAAAATGTGTTTAGGGATTACTGGATGAGTTTTGGGAATATATTGAAAAATCCAAAATGTACTTAAAGTGTGATTATTAGAGAATATTGGGTATCTTTTTATGGGATATGAGAGGGGCAACATTGGATACTATAAAAATTTTAATTTAATATAAATGAATTTTTAATCCAAATTACAACCACAAGAGATATATATAAAATAATATTATTATAGTTCTAAATCATGTCATCAAATAATTTTTTTAATATACATTGTTTTTAATTTAAATATTATCCTTTCGGTTTACCAATAATTATTCACTTTTGATTTTAATTATGGTAATGACATTTTAAAATTTATGAGGCTGTAAATTATATATCTATGTAGTAAATATCACATAATTGGCCACTTAATGAACCTGTATACCTTATAATAGAAACATTTAATTTTCTTATAAAATCTGTATTTTTCAATAATTTAATAATTTATTATTTCCATAAAATACCAATTATGTCAATTTTAACAATATTGAATTCATTGAATTAAAATAAAATCTAAACTGAGAGATAACTTCGAGTGAAACATTTTAGTAGACTTATAGCATGCAATAGTAACCATGAAAATTCATGCATGAAATAAATTTTGTCAAATTTTATTTATATTTTTATTTAAAATATCACTTAAATGACTTTTTTCATTAGTAAACAAATCAGTACATCGTCATTATGTCATAACTAAATTTTATTATTTATTTTATAAAAATAATATATAAAATACCATGAAGGCTGAAATATTTTTAACTCCATAATTACTCATTATAGTAAAATATATCAATTATATTACCCCATATTAAAAGCGTTTTAGTAATAAGAGAAAAGTTAAATATATTTTTTTCCAAAACATTTAATTAAAAGTAATAAATGTATTAATCACGCCCATGTGGCTTCCAAAGGAAAAAGGTTCGGCACAAGAATTTTTTTTTGGGATGACCATAACCCATAAAATAATATTATTACAAGTTTTAGGGTATATGTTTGTTATTATAATGTTATTTGAACCCTTATTTACCTTATATATAATTTAACAATGGTAAATAAAAAAAAGAAAGTTACTATTCGTGAGAAAATATTTTGATCATATTAGATCACATTTTTCATATTGATTAAAACCTTGTGTTTAAATTACTTAAAATTAATTTCACAAAAGTGACTAGTATTAAATTAATTTTAATCTCATTAATGGGTTGATGATACATGTTTTTAAAAAAAATCTATCAAAAGATGAACATATGATTATATCCAATTTCAATGAGAAATTATTTCCAATAGAAAAATAAGGTTAAAATTTTAAAACATCATCCAATTATACCTTAAAAACATGTAGAATGATAATATATCAAAAATATTTAAATTATAAAAAAATGCATTATCTTTTAACTATTCATTAAAAGATGGGTTTTATCATAACAATACCAAAATTTCAGCCAATGTGTGTTTCTATGCAACTCTTATAATGAATAATTTTTTTTAAAATATAACATATAAATGTGAAAAAACTAGATTTTAAAATTGTTCTCTATTAAAAGGAAGTAAAACCACCTATTAAAAATATTAGAGTTTTTTATTCGTAAAATTGGACATATTATCATTCTAAGCCTAAAAAATTATATAATGAAGTTAAAAAATTTAATAAATTTGTGTAAAAATTATATAGGTATTTCTGTTCATTCCTTATAAAAAATGCATAGGTGTTAACTACCATTTAAATTAATAATATTAATATTGTATTAATTTTTTGCATATCTCAGTCTTGTAGCAACATAATATTTTTTAGAAACCAATTATTATGTGTTAGGTATGCTATCAAAAAAATAATCCCTTTTAATGTAAAATTAACATCTAATTCATAAATAAAAATATATATGTAAATTTATTATTCTATAATTACCTTGGATGTTTTAAAAAGTGGATAATCTCATCAATTGTACTCACACTAAATTAAATGTTGAGAAGGTTTTGTGATTTATAGTGAATCTTCAATGAATGGAATAGGTTGTGTGCTCATGAATAATGATAAATAAATAGCCTATTCTTTATGAAAGTTGAATATATATGAGAAGAACTACCAGACAAATGATCTAGAACTAGCAGATATTATATTTTCCATGAAAACATGGTGGAACTACATCTATGGTGAGATGTTTGACAGATATACCTATCACAAGAGGATAGAATATATATTCCCATATAAATGGAAGAAAACGTGTCTAAAGATATTGTTTGATATTATTAAGGAATTTTTATTTATTTATTCATTAACAGTAGAGAAAGAAGAATAATATAGTCGATGCTCTTAGAAAAAAAGGAATTTGTCACTCTGTCCATAATGTGGATTGAGAATTACCCCATATTCATGGATATAATGTGGATGGATTTTGAAATCATAATATTAGGGAATACATCTTACTATTACCAAATTTTATCCAAACCATCTATCCAATGGGGGATCAAGTAGGCACAAATGCATGATAATGGGCTATACAATAAGTTCAATGTTATCGTGTATGGGAAGCCATGAGTGTTCCATATCAATTATGATTGTGTGATTTTATTTAAAAAAATTATTGTGTGCCTTTATAACCTCATATAAATATGATTTTATTGGATAGTAGACATAGATCATATCTCACTATCCATATTGTTAGTACTAAGAGTTAATGTGATCTTCAAGAACACTTCAAGTGGGACAACATGAAGAAGAATATTTCAATGTATATATAAGGATTTCTTGTAAGTCATAGTTTTAATTCAGGGTGTTAAAAGTCTACAAGGATGAAGAAACCATTACATATACCCACATGTAAATGGGAAAATATCAATATGTACCACTTCACAAGTCTCCCAAAGACACCTAAATGAAACAATGTGATATGGGTTGTGGTGGATGGATGCACTTAGACAACCTACTATATTCTATTCCGGAAGATTTATCTCTTCAAAACAAATATATTATTTATTTAAAGGTAGTGGTAAGGCTGAATGTGTTACCTCAATCGATTTTATTTGATAATGATACATGGTTTACCTAAATATTTGGAGGACACGTCAATATTATATGAGTACTGAATTAAATTTTAGTATAGCATAGTACCCCCAAATAGATGTCCAATAAGAATGTACTATTAAAATTAATTAGGACATGCCTATAGAATAATCAATTGAATTAAAATGTTTATGATATCATTATATCCAAATGTTTCAATTATCATAAAAAATTAGCATCCACTAATGTATTCAAATATCTCTATATGATTCTTTGTATAATAATAAGTGTAGAACTCTAACATGTTGGGATGAAGTTGGCGAATGAAAGGATCATGGACCAAATACTGTGCAACTGAAAAAGTAGAAGTTTCAATCCATCCAACAACAAATCAATAATAATCAGGGTTACAGAAATAGATATAATAATACACATGTAATGGGATATTGTCTATATTTGGATGCAAATTATTCCTTCAAATATACTTATAGAAGAAATTAATGATGTTTGGAATGAAATCGAATATTATCCCTTGCTCAATTTCTCCTATATGAGATCCTTTATATTATAGGAGAAGTTGATTTTTATCTTCCACATCCTCCAAATAATGATCTAGATCATGACCATTTCCATGTATCTTTCTTGATAATGTACATATCTAACACCTCACATGTAATGAATCCAGAGGTGGTACAATTGGAGAGCGACATCTCATACAAAGAGCATCCAGTGGAGATCTTAGAAAATAGAGAAAAATTAATATATAACGAGCTTTTTCACCTTGTAAAAGTTTTTTGAAGGATCTATGTATAAAATTAAGAGATATGTTAATGGGAGGAAGCGGTGGAGGATAAATTCACACGCCTACGTACACTATAATTTGTAAAATGAATTTTCAAGGGATTAACTTCGAATATGAGGAAGGATGTAACAACCCAAAATTTTATCAATGAAATTTACCTTCATACGATTATGTAATATAGATTAAAACAAATATATAATATAAAACCCAATAAAAACATTATTATTATTAGATAATAATGGGAATAGATTTAATTTTGTATATTAATGAACATATATTAATGAAATACTGACCTGACCATTAGAATAATAATATGAATATTATGAATAGTAATATAACCAATGGAACATTAACCATATCTATAAATTTACAAATAATATTTATTCATCTTATAAATGAATATATGATATATTTATGTCATTTTATAGGAAAATAAATATTTCAAAAATGATAAGTTATGTGTTGATAATTTTTTTAAATGTAAATGTTTATTTAAAATATAACAATTAAAATAATGAGTTAAAAGAAAATTTATTTTAATAAAATATATTCCTTAATTAATATCATGTTTTTTTATAATTATAATATAATCTTTAAGGGTTTGTTAATTTTTCAATGAATTATAAATCAAAAATAATATTATAATTTGAATTTTCTAAATAAATGATGAATTTATTTAAATATAAAATATAATATATTTAGAATAATATTTTGAAGAAATTATGAACATTTTTTAAATCTACAAAACTAAAAAAAATTGGATGTTTTTTGGTATTTTTCTAATATAGAAAACTTTTTTGGTGGATAATGAAATATGGAAATTTGAATTTTTATAATCATAATGCAAATACATCAATGTGTGGGTCATGGGATATTTAAGGTTGATGTTGGAGCCATAATATCTATATCTCATTAATTTTTTAATAAATGTAGTTCTAATTATAAATACTATTGACAGACATGAGCCAAAATAATGAAATAATTAATGTAATAATAAAAAATACCCAGTATCATGCCCCTATAAATACCACCCTCACCAACTATATTGATCACACGTTTCAAGACCTTTATCATGTTTAAATTTATCAAAATTAATTTATCAATAATATTCCTCATGTCTTGGTGTTTTTTGCCTCTAAAATATAGCAAACAAAATTGTTTTAATGGGGTTCTTAATGATAATATATTCAAGAGGTAAAAGCATCCTTCATACTCTTTTAATTTCATTTCGTTTTTTATTCTCTCTTCACCGCATATATCTAAAGAGACATGATAACTATATTATATTATATTATATATATATTGTAACGCCCTGACCCCAGCTACCCAGAGTCGGTGCATTACTTCGTAACATTGGCATGATCACAAAAGATCAAGTCTCGAAAGACCGATTAGTTTAGTAGCCTTGGAAACACTAGATACATTCGTAAACATTACATTACATCATAAAGTGAAAAACTACAATAACAAAGTCTCCATAGTCCACACTCATATCCTCTTCTGACTATCCCTGCAGGTCATTCATAAAATACTTCTTCACATCCTGGGAAATATTAAAACATTGAAAGGGGTGAGCTCAGATGCTCAGTAAGGATAACAATATTGCGGAAGCTTTCGTAAATAAACATAAACATTTAAGGCAATGTATAACTAAAACAAAAGCCTTTTAAACTTGAACATCAACATAATATGGCAAAAGTAAAATGAGATAATGCCATTTACTTCTTCACATGGATATTCTACTGGTCGAATAATCACATGCAATACCAATAACCACTTTCATAATGAGGGAATGTATAATGCCGGACATTCTGAAACATTTTGTCAAGGCCTCGGCCAAGACGTCTAAAATGATTAAGGCCTCGGCCAAAACCATAAATCGAATTGGGAAAGGGCCTCGGCCAATTCCACGTCTAGTTGTCTCATGAGACCTACCGATGCATCGAGGAGCTATAGCGGGCTCCACCCGTCACTTATTATGTCCAATACATTCCTCATATGAATAGGTTTAAACATATCATAAACCATAACATAATCGTATCACATAAAACATGCATAAAGGAAACATAACATTTCCATATTTCAATCACAAGATATCAATACAACACATTGATATAATAAAAATTCTTTCAAAACCATTTTCAATACCAAAATAAAAGAATGTTAAAACATTGTATTTATTTTTCTTTTTAAAAAAAGGTATGGCTTGTAAAGGAAGCCGAAACTCAAATAATGTTCACGGCGGCGGAGAAGTCGTTGTCGCCGCATAAGTACGGAAAGAAAAACATTCCCTTTTTGTCGTTTAGTAAAATGCTTCGTATAAAAAGATTCCTTTTGAATAAACTTAAAAGTCAAAGGGGTTTATACACCGTATAAAAGAAAGTTGTGTATAAAACCAAATATGCCTCAATGAAAGGAGATTGAGACGAAGTCCTTAAAAAGATCATTTTTAAAATAAAATAGATATATTATGTGTATTCACTATAGGTACACATAAAGAAAGTAAAAATACAAAATAAGACATAATAATATCATGACATAATTTGAAAGTAGGAGATTAACCCAAAGAATGGAAGTTGGGTTAAGAAGTTCCCTTACCTTGTGTCCGACTTGACTCAACCGTTATTTAACCTCCTGAATAATAAACTAGAGTTAATATATACCTTATTAAGAACCATTCTCAATTTCATTATCCTTATTATATCACTTATTACAATGATATGATCATTATGTAATTATTTAAGTTAATAACGGTCGTTTTGTCGACCTTTGGTACTTGAGTCAAAAATAAACTTCTTATGATTACAAGTTGTTAATGTGGTGAAATATCCATTATATTCATAATTTAGATGTCATATATATCTTATATATCCAGTATATACATTCATTTATAATATTACGTAACATTTAGAGGTAAGAAATGAAATGCACCGTTCATGGAGACGGTAAGCCGTACGTACGCATGAACGCTACTTTCATTTCAATTTCATATTTAATGGAACTAAATCATAATGATATAAATGTATAATATAATTCCAGTATAATATAGTGTATAATACCATTTACTCCATCCTTTATACATCCCACATATGGCATTTACGATTCAAATCACTTTGAGGGGGCGGTAGTCCGCACTTCCTAAAATGAAATTATCGCGTTTTACCCATAATGGAAATCATAAAGTATGCCATAAATGAGAAATACAGAAGCATAAGTAAAACAAAAACATATTATATATCATATATAAAAATAGTGACATCTTAATGGCCACCTTTGGAGGTGTTATATGAGTGTTGAACAATCATCGTTTCGTGAGGCAGAAATTCGCCATCCACAGAAACCGTATGTTCTTTAACCATTAGATGTAGGTGTGTGTAAGTGTAGCTCGAATCCTTCTTATAACAACATCCTAGTATATTGAGGATACTGGTGTTGTTACAAAAGAAATGAATAAAAATAGTTTAGGGGGTTGGAGAAGAAAAATAAAACAAAACAACATTAGAAAAGACATTACCTCAAAATCGGGTAACTCTTTTTGATTTGAGCTAAAGGCTTCCTTGGGAAGAGTTCTGCCCAAAGTGAGGTTTCTAGGAGTAAGGAAGGAATGTTGGGAGAGTATTTGGGCAGAGTTTGGCCGAGCCAAATGGCTTGAAAGTGTAATTGAAGTGGGAGAGGTGGGGGCCTTTTATAAGTGGAGAGGAGGGGCACTTTTGGAAAGATTGAAATGTTACATTATTTCAAAATGCTTTTCGGATTCTAAAGGTCCCACACTTATATAATTCGAGGCTAAGGTAATAAGGTTTCGAAATCTCCTCATCCAATAGTCTTTGGACAAGTGTAGGCCATGGATTTTGCATTATCTTCTCATTTTATTTAAATCGTTAAATAATGAGGTCATCGCCACATCATAATTATGTCATAAATAATTTAATTTATTTAATGTCTAAAAATTATAAAAAAAATACTATGATGTAGGAAATCTTTTTATCTTTCTAATGAATATTTATAGTCAAAATTTGGACTTGTGTAACCCTACTTAAAAATTGTTTTAGTAAAACAATTTATGTTAGCGTCATTTTCACTTTAACATTAAATAAAAAGTAATTTATGTTATTTCCCAACAAAGGTGGATCCATGGGGTCCCCAAGTTAGGCCATGGGTTGTCTTGGTCGGCCATGACTCAACCAATGAGGTTGGGACATGTGTCTAGGTCATTTCATATTATTAAAGTATTATTTATACCTTAAACTACCCTAATTACCACTAATCGCGATTAAGAACTTAATAAGTTACTATTCACCAAAAAATTATTATAATCTCATTGAACCACATTTTACTTCTTAATGACAACCATGTATGTCGGATTTTTGAAAATCAAATCACAGAAGTGGTAATATTTCATTTAAACGAAAAATCAGTTATTTAACTACCACTTAGTGCTTTCACTATTCATCAAAAATTGAAGTTTTTCAGAATAAGACCAAAATTTCACCCTAAGCTATAATTGATATTCCGAATTCAAAAATGATGTCTATTTTACAAAATTCCAAACATATTAGTTGCATTAATTAATTTTATAATTAATTCCCGCTGTCACAACAAATAGCGTGTTTTTAAGAAACAATTTATATCAAAAGATTGACAATTGTTTATGTCCAATTTCAATGTTAAATTAATTCTAATGACCACCATTGGATAAAATGGTAAAAATATATTCTAATTATACTCTAAAACCCCTCAATAGTATAATTTATCACTATGAATTATTTTGATTAAAAAAGTTTTTTTAAGTATTTTTCACTATTCATAAAAATTTTGAAGTTCTTAGAAAATTACAAAAAATTCAACATAGGCTAATTTCAATATTAGGAATACAAAAATGAAGTCCATTTTGAAATATAAAATTTATATAATTTTAAAAAGTGGTTATTACTATTCATAACGGCTACTTTGATTTGTCGCGATGTTTTAGAACTCGAAGTTGCGTACAATGCAAGCTATTGTATTATTGAATGAGAAGCGTATCGTGGAAGCTCGGGGTGTTACATTCTCCCCTCCTTCAATAAATTGCGTCCTCGCAATTTGATATTTTTCTTTAAAAATAATAGGTTGAAAATAGAAAATACCTTTGTGGAAAACCCACATCGGAAATAAGGTTAATAAAATTTAGCCTTAATAAGAGGGAAAATGGAAATAAGAAAGTCACCACCAAATTATGATCTCGATAAGGAGAACATTGGTGGCAATTAAAGACATATAATTGGAGGAAAAACGTAAATATTTGTAGGGAGTGATTGAGGTCATCAATCACAATAAACTGTCAAATTGAGGGCCTCAAAGCCTTCAATCTATGTTGATTTAAAATATCATCAGTTCAACAAGACATAAGGTATTAGGATAACACATTTTTTGGTTTTAATATCCCTTTACTAAAGTTTAAGAATTAATTTATTCATTGAATAAGAGATAGGTATATATATATTTATGCTTGACAATTAGAGTTTCAACCTTCAACTCATCTTTCACTCAAAAAGATAATAGAACTCAAAAATATCATACTTATCCTAATTGTATAAGGTTCAAAATGTTAAAACATACCATTTAGATTAGTAAAATTATTTTGTAATAACCAGGGACTTCCTGTAGGCTAGTGGTAGGAAATAAAGGCTTGTCGCACTTTGATTGGGGGTTCGATTCCTACAGCTTTGTCCGACGCGACAGTTTATGCCCCACCCTGCAGGTTGTCCTTTTCCTAAAACTATAGTATTATAATACTCCAAAAACAATCTTCATTAATTTTTTAACCTTAAACCATACTATCCAAAGATCAACTTAATCCACTCCAAAATAACTCTGTCCAGACTTTCTCTAAAATGTCTCTTAATTCCAAAATCAATTGTAGCATCAGATTCCCCATAAAAAGAAAAGTTTCTCTTATTGTCACATACTAAAAATATGATTACCTTAATCATATTAAAACCTTACTGAAATCAAAAAGTACTGCAGTACAATCCTTATATAGATCACATTATTCTAATAACCAGAATATAATCCATGAGTCCAAAAGCACCAATACATTAGTTATTCTGCTTCAACTGTAGTAATAGCATAAGATTGTCCTTGATCCCTTGGCCTTTTCTGAGGTAAGTTTCCTTGACGCTTAGGACATTCATTTGCATAATGACCCATTTCTCTACAATTGTAGCATTCAACTTTGACAGCCTCTTTCTTTCCCTTGCAATCACGTGCCTGGTGACCTTTTTCTCCACATTTATAACAGACTCCCATTCCTTTTAGGCAAGTACCAGGGTGATTCTTCCCACAATTATCACATAATGGAAAATCCTTCTTTCCCTTTTTCCCTTTATCTGTCTCTTGTTCCACCGTTCTCTTCTTCTCTTGCTTTACTTTGTTGTCATAAGACTTAGAGAATTCCTTTTCTGTCTTGATAGCACATGAGACTATATCTTCGTATGTTGAGAAAGATTGTGACACTAGAGCTCGACGGAGAAATGGTTTTAACCCATCAAAGAAACGATCAATCTTACTTCTTGGGTTACGTATATAATCAGCAGCATGCCTCGCTAACCTTGTAAAGTTAGCCTCATACTTTGCGACATTCTCATCCTCCTTCTGCCTCAAACTCAGAAATTGCCTTTCCATATCTGCTCGATGGTCACGAGGAAAGTATTTTTCTAAGAACAACTCTTTGAACTCTCTCCATTCCATATTCGATACGTCATCATCTTCCTTTGTGTTTTGAATCAGTGACCACCACTGATCGGCATCTCCAGTGAGGCGGTAAACTGCCATGACAACCTTCTCCCTTTCACTACTCCCCAAGGCATGGAATATTTTCTCTAAGGAATTTATCCATTGCTCAGCTATTGTAGGATTTGTACTCCCATTGAAGGTTGGCGGTTGTTGCCTCATGAAACTGTCTAGCATTGATCGTCCACGTTGCGAATCAGGGTGCTCCATACGAGTAAGGTTGTTATTCATAACCTGCGTGAGTTGTCCCAGTATGGTAATAAGTTGATCAGCACCAGTTGTATCTCCAGGTCCACAATAATTATCTTGAGCAGGAGGGCAATCCCTACACGGAGTTCGTGCATTGATACAGTTTCCATTCCTTCTACTAGGCGCCATTTCTAAACAATGGCATAATCCAGATTAGTTTATGAATCAAAATACCTAATTCCATACTTGTATAATACTTAACATAAATTGAACTATTTATGGATATAATCCATAATCATAAAAAGAAATGTTTCCTTTGAGGAAGTATGTACTCATAAACCTTACATAATGGTTTGTAAAGAAAATGAGAATTATCCTAAGCATATCCCCCAGGAGTGTCATAACCAAGAGTGCAGCAAGGCCCGTTGTCGTGCACCAGTTCCCGTTTGAGTCTAGCTCAAAGCGGTGTTTTCGGGTTTTACCCCTAGGTACATCTGTGCCAGAGCCACCTCTACCTGCTCGTATCCAGACAGGGATGTATTGCTCGGAAAACTCACAACATCTCTACAATACTAAAATTCTAGGAAGTTCTTCTATACTAATCCTCAAAGTCTATCTTTGGGCTATGTGCTCTAATCAGAGTTTATCTAAATCTAGCTTCCAAGGTTAGTACTAAACTGCCTCTGATACCAACTGTAACGCCCTGACCCCAGCTACCCAGAGTCGGTGCATTACTTCGTAACATTGGCATGATCACAAAAGATCAAGTCTCGAAAGACCGATTAGTTTAGTAGCCTTGGAAACACTAGATACATTCGTAAACGTTACATTACATCATAAAGTGAAAAACTACAATAACAAAGTCTCCATAGTCCACACTCATATCCTCTTCTGACTATCCCTGCAGGTCATTCATAAAATACTTCTTCACATCCTGGGAAATATTAAAACATTGAAAGGGGTGAGCTCAGATGCTCAGTAAGGATAACAATATTGCGGAAGCTTTCGTAAATAAACATAAACATTTAAGGCAATGTATAACTAAAACAAAAGCCTTTTAAACTTGAACATCAACATAATATGGCAAAAGTAAAATGAGATAATGCCATTTACTTCTTCACATGGATATTCTACTGGTCGAATAATCACATGCAATACCAATAACCACTTTCATAATGAGGGAATGTATAATGCCGGACATTCTGAAACATTTTGTCAAGGCCTCGGCCAAGACGTCTAAAATGATTAAGGCCTCGGCCAAAACCATAAATCGAATTGGGAAAGGGCCTCGGCCAATTCCACGTCTAGTTGTCTCATGAGACCTACCGATGCATCGAGGAGCTATAGCGGGCTCCACCCGTCACTTATTATGTCCAATACATTCCTCATATGAATAGGTTTAAACATATCATAAACCATAACATAATCGTATCACATAAAACATGCATAAAGGAAACATAACATTTCCATATTTCAATCACAAGATATCAATACAACACATTGATATAATAAAAATTCTTTCAAAACCATTTTCAATACCAAAATAAAAGAATGTTAAAACATTGTATTTATTTTTCTTTTTTAAAAAAGGTATGGCTTGTAAAGGAAGCCGAAACTCAAATAATGTTCACGGCGGCGGAGAAGTCGTTGTCGCCGCATAAGTACGGAAAGAAAAACATTCCCTTTTTGTCGTTTAGTAAAATGCTTCGTATAAAAAGATTCCTTTTGAATAAACTTAAAAGTCAAAGGGGTTTATACACCGTATAAAAGAAAGTTGTGTATAAAACCAAATATGCCTCAATGAAAGGAGATTGAGACGAAGTCCTTAAAAAGATCATTTTTAAAATAAAATAGATATATTATGTGTATTCACTATAGGTACACATAAAGAAAGTAAAAATACAAAATAAGACATAATAATATCATGACATAATTTGAAAGTAGGAGATTAACCCAAAGAATGGAAGTTGGGTTAAGAAGTTCCCTTACCTTGTGTCCGACTTGACTCAACCGTTCTTTAACCTCCTGAATAATAAACTAGAGTTAATATATACCTTATTAAGAACCATTCTCAATTTCATTATCCTTATTATATCACTTATTACAATGATATGATCATTATGTAATTATTTAAGTTAATAACGGTCGTTTTGTCGACCTTTGGTACTTGAGTCAAAAATAAACTTCTTATGATTACAAGTTGTTAATGTGGTGAAATATCCATTATATTCATAATTTAGATGTCATATATATCTTATATATCCAGTATATACATTCATTTATAATATTACGTAACATTTAGAGGTAAGAAATGAAATGCACCGTTCATGGAGACGGTAAGCCGTACGTACGCATGAACGCTACTTTCATTTCAATTTCATATTTAATGGAACTAAATCATAATGATATAAATGTATAATATAATTCCAGTATAATATAGTGTATAATACCATTTACTCCATCCTTTATACATCCCACATATGGCATTTACGATTCAAATCACTTTGAGGGGGCGGTAGTCCGCACTTCCTAAAATGAAATTATCGCGTTTTACCCATAATGGAAATCATAAAGTATGCCATAAATGAGAAATACAGAAGCATAAGTAAAACAAAAACATATTATATATCATATATAAAAATAGTGACATCTTAATGGCCACCTTTGGAGGTGTTATATGAGTGTTGAACAATCATCGTTTCGTGAGGCAGAAATTCGCCATCCACAGAAACCGTATGTTCTTTAACCATTAGATGTAGGTGTGTGTAAGTGTAGCTCGAATCCTTCTTATAAAAACATCCTAGTATATTGAGGATACTGGTTTTGTTACAAAAGAAATGAATAAAAAGAGTTTAGGGGGTTGGAGAAGAAAAATAAAACAAAACAACATTAGAAAAGACATTACCTCAAAATCGGGTAACTCTTTTTGATTTGAGCTAAAGGCTTCCTTGGGAAGAGTTCTGCCCAAAGTGAGGTTTCTAGGAGTAAGGAAGGAATGTTGGGAGAGTATTTGGGCAGAGGTTGGCCGAGCCAAATGGCTTGAAAGTGTAATTGAAGTGGGAGAGGTGGGGGCCTTTTATAAGTGGAGAGGAGGGGCACTTTTGGAAAGATTGAAATGTTACATTATTTCAAAATGCTTTTCGGATTCTAAAGGTCCCACACTTATATAATTCGAGGCTAAGGTGATAAGGTTTCGAAATCTCCTCATCCAATAGGCTTTGGACAAGTGTAGGCCATGGATTTTGCATTATCTTCTCATTTTATTTAAATCGTTAAATAATGAGGTCATCGCCACATCATAATTATGTCATAAATAATTTAATTTATTTAATGTCTAAAAATTATAAAAAAAATACTATGATGTAGGAAATATTTTTATCTTTCTAATGAATATTTATAGTCAAAATTTGGACTTGTGTAACCCTACTTAAAAATTGTTTTAGTAAAACAATTTATGTTAGCGTCATTTTCACTTTAACATTAAATAAAAAGTAATTTATGTTATTTCCCAACAAAGGTGGATCCATGGGGTCCCCAAGTTAGGCCATGGGTTGTCTTGGTCGGCCATGACTCAACCAATGAGGTTGGGACATGTGTCTAGGTCATTTCATATTATTAAAGTATTATTTATACCTTAAACTACCCTAATTACCACTAATCGCGATTAAGAACTTAATAAGTTACTATTCACCAAAAAATTATTATAATCTCATTGAACCACATTTTACTTCTTAATGACAACCATGTATGTCGGATTTTTGAAAATCAAATCACAGAAGTGGTAATATTTCATTTAAACGAAAAATCAGTTATTTAACTACCACTTAGTGCTTTCACTATTCATCAAAAATTGAAGTTTTTCAGAATAAGACCAAAATTTCACCCTAAGCTATAATTGATATTCCGAATTCAAAAATGATGTCTATTTTACAAAATTCCAAACATATTAGTTGCATTAATTAATTTTATAATTAATTCCCGCTGTCACAACAAATAGCGTGTTTTTAAGAAACAATTTATATCAAAAGATTGACAATTGTTTATGTCCAATTTCAATGTTAAATTAATTCTAATGACCACCATTGGATAAAATGGTAAAAATATATTCTAATTATACTCTAAAACCCCTCAATAGTATAATTTATCACTATGAATTATTTTGATTAAAAAAGTTGTTTTAAGTATTTTTCACTATTCATAAAAATTTTGAAGTTCTTAGAAAATTACAAAAAATTCAACATAGGCTAATTTCAATATTAGGAATACAAAAATGAAGTCCATTTTGAAATATAAAATTTATATAATTTTAAAAAGTGGTTATTACTATTCATAACGGCTACTTTGATTTGTCGCGATGTTTTAGAACTCGAAGTTGCGTACAATGCAAGCTATTGTATTATTGAATGAGAAGCGTATCGTGGAAGCTCGGGGTGTTACATATATTATAATTTTATTCTGATAATTGATTTTCTATCATCAAACCTCTACTTTACTCTTTATGAAAACAAATTATATGAAATGTCAATTCACCACTTTCATGGATTATAAGTTTTAATTTTTCCATTACTAACTTCAAGACTTGTAATAAAACCATTACATTGGATAAAAATTTGTCTTATATAGATATTAAATATTTTTTAATGTTTTGGACCTATTTTTTGAACATAATATTTTATAAAACATAATTTTATCGTGATGGAGAGAAAAACCTAAAAATCACCGAAAAAAATCTTCATTAACGTTTTATCTAATTAAAAATCCTCATATCAATATATATATATATATAAGAAAACATATAGTTATTTATTTCTATTAATAAAATATATTTTCAATTCTACATAATTATTTTCATTTTACAAGAATTTAAATACTTGTATACATATTATCTTTTCAATAAAACCATGATAATGAACACTCCTATAACGATTCCATTGAACAATGTAAGTCATAAAAATGGATATAAACCAACATTATAAAATTTGAAAAATTCATATAAAATTATAAGATCTTATGGATTATGTAATTATTGAATTTAATTTTTTTATATTCGTTATTATGTTCTACTACAGAACGTATTTGGTTTTATGGAAAATAGACTCTCAATATCAAGTCCCTATATTTGGGGTTTACGTCTTTCACGAAAAATTATTCTGTAGATGTTATTTTAATTATCCTAAAAAATAATTTAACTTTTCCAATTTATTATTAGGTATATAAATATTTCTACTCTTTTTGACAAATAGGATGATTTTTATAATAGAACACTTCTACAGAGAACACATCTTGATTCCCCTAGAGTCATTTATTCTTTACTCAAGAGTTATGATTTCTAAAACAAATATTATAATACTTTTTCATTTATTAATTTCTATGTTTATTCATGAATTGATTTAATATAAAATTATTACTAATCCCATTATTTTCTGTGAATAATTTTATTGTATTGAATGTTATAATTTCTATTTTTCATGCATGATTATGTAAATGTTATGATGTGAATGGTTCTCAAAAAATCAAGTTTCTATCCAATTAACTATGTAATGAGATGTATCTAATTTTAGAATGTTCGATACACATGGACATGCTGCTAGGTTTTCTCATAAATATTTTTTATTGTTATTCACCTATGTTATATGTGAACATACCTCTATCTTTTTTAATAAATATGTATTGTATTTGACAACTAAGAGATGAAGTTTTATTTTTATACATTTAGACATTCCATTCCTTTATCCAATTATTCCTCTCCTAGTTTTTATATTTATTTTATTATTATTTTATTATTATGGCGATTATTATCACTCATGTAATGTGGATTCAACTCTTTATTAATTATATTTCTAGGGTTTTATCATTCCACTTTATTGGATTCACATTTTCTTGTGACTATGTGTACTAATGATAATGTGATATTTATATGGATAAAAAATAATTTCATAAATAAAAAGTTATGTGTGATTTTTTTTGAATTTTTGTAATATCATTATTTTTTCAAGACACTAAACATTAAGATATAGGATGAACAACAATATAATGATTGTTATCTTTAAAACTATGAATATCAATATATGAAAAATTTAGGGTCACTATATATAAAATAACTTCATTAAATAAAATTTAATTTTTATTATAATAGGAACACACCCCAAATTATTAACTATCAATAAAAAATAATCTACGATAGAGTTATATTTTGTAAATAAATTGTCGAACACATAATAATGATAAATTAAAAAAAATTAATAATGAGTAACTATTCTTGAAAGGACTCTATTTAACTAGAAATAAAGGAAATATCTCGAGTTTTTAAATCTATAAAACAATCAAATATTATTAGGTACTATCAACATCCCTTTATATATAACATTTCCCCCAAAAAATTCATTATAGGATGTACTAAAAAATATATAGAGAATTAGATAATAGTTTGAACAATAGATTATTGAAATATCATTTAATTTTTCATAAAAAACTTCCAAGGGAAAATTAATTTTATAAATCATCAAAACTACCTGAATTAAATAGCATTTATCTAAATAAATGATTTAGAAAGTACATGAATCGCGTGAATATCAAATAAACAGAATAACAACGAAGTACTGCCGATAGACTAAAATAATAACATTGATTTTTTTGAGAAAATAAATATTAGTTCTCATCATGAGCTTCAAAATTCATAGAAACTAAAAATAACATGTTTAATTAAAATAAATGACTAGTGGATAAGTATTCATATACCCTTTAGTGAGATTATATTGAAATAAAATAATAATAGGAAGAGGAGTTAAAATAGGTTATATAACCTTATTGACAACACATGTTATCTTGAAGAGAGTATATGAATATATAGTGAAGTAAAGGGTAGTATGTCATAGGGATATATTTCAGCATTCTCAAATAAATCATGAGTAAGGGACCCATTTTATTTTTTTAATTTCATAGGGGAAAATATTGAGTTTCATATTTTTGATCATCGAGGAATTTTTCATGGTTTGGAAACCTAATTTACCTAACCATGCACCAATAATTAAACAAGTACAATTTCACTTGGGGTACACATTGGTTTTTATTACATGGTTTAAGAATTCATGAACGTACCATGTATCCATTACTAAAATGGAATAGGTTACGACACATGATTTGAATTAATAGTTTACCATAATATTAACCAACCATGTTTGTGATTTTTGAAATGTTTTTCTAACCATACATGGTTACACATGGGAACTACACATGGTTCCCCTAGACATAAGAGAAGTAAAGAAACCATCAACATATAATAAATTAATACAATTCCTCTAGATAATATAAAAAATTAATTAATTAATTGATATTAGATAAACATTTATGACATTTTTGTCAAATTATTATGAGATATTATATTTTGGAAAAAATCAAATAGATTATATTACAACTTATTTGATTCTTTTTAAAGGGTTTTGGATATTGTATTTAGAAAAATCAATTTAACATCACTATTACATGCTACTGAATATGATTTGAACCAATGAAATTTAGAGTGAATTCAATAAATAAAAATATTATACTAGTATATTGTTTAATGTAATATATTTTTATTGTATAAAACCTTTTTGAATTATCAATTTATTAATATATTCACCCCCTAAATATAAATTTTTTTTTAAAGATTATTATTTTTATATTTTATGTATAGAAATTATTTCATATGGACTGAGGATCAAATGTAGGGTTGAAAACATTATAATAAGGATTATCACATGTGGGTATAAACAATTTGAAGTGTTGTAATTATTTTTTGTTTTAAATTTTACTTTGTGATGTCATTAATTTATTTTCCCAAAAAATAAATATTCATTACATTAGTTTAATTATATAATTTTTTTAAGATTATATTTTTTATATTCATATCATGAATTCAATATTTATATTTCAAATAATATGTTATGGCCCATTGATTCATATTTAATGATAATTTTATCATATGTAATAATAATTCTAATATATTTTCCCACTATAATGGATGTCAAAATGAAACCCACAGTTCATCTTAGTAATTTTTAAGTGGGTGAAATTGGTTGAATGTGTACCCTTGAAAAGAAATGAACAATTTTAAAGCTATGGTGAATGGGAATACAATAAATAAATTATTATTGGATATCTTGGGTATCAGAAAAGGATATAAAAATATTTTATTATAATTATCCCCATGGGATCCGTGATCAGACTCTAATTTAATAAATCTATGAATATAGTTGTCTCATCTTCATGTAATGATCAATAGTTTTTCCAGTTCATATCCAATTATGTATTACCTACCACCAAAAAATAATTAGATGTTAAGGAACTTATTCATAATGAATCATTATAGATTATTGTCCTTAATTTTTTATGAAGGTAGATATCATATAATAGATATTAGATTAATAAAAAATATAATGAAAATTCATCTTAATATGAAAAGTGTACCATAATTTAAATAATTAAAAATAAAGACACAAATGTATATCTATTATTTATCCCCATGTAATACTACAATTATGTGTAAAAAATAAAATTTGTTATTGAAAATGAATAATTTGTATGATGATGTGTTTAGAATGATTCCTCAGGGGGTAAAACATATCCGCCCCATATTCCTATTTAATTATTTGTCTCAATCGACTTGAAAAACTAAAAAAAATATAGAAAAGATATATATTCATTTTTAAAAAAATTAAAATAGTCCATGATTTTTTCCATGTATGAAATTATATTTTAATTAAATAAAATATCAAATATTTAGTAATACTATTCTTGTTGAATCTATTTCTTTGGTCATATATTCAAGTTATATTTTTAATATCTCAAAAAACAATAAAAGAATGTTAACTGTTTCATTGATAAATTACTCTGTGACCAGTAATTCAAACCCACTATAATAAATTTCATACTTACACCAAATGATAAAAAACATTTTAACATAAGAAACCATTAATTGTGTTTCTGATATTTGTTACGAAGACAAATTTATTTTTTTTCTTGATAATTAATTTAAATTAGTGCCCTATATAATTTATAAAAATCATTACATAATATTTATAAATTATATATAAATAAATAATAATAAAAATATTTTCATCATAAATCCTAAAACATCCTTACAACCTAAAATTATCATACGAATTAACATTAAAAAATAAATCATATGAAATCACAAAACTGGGCCCATTTAAAAAAATTATTCTTTTATTCTATAAATAATTCCATATAAATGATAAAAATTTAAATATCATGAGACATAATTCATTGGAATTATATGAAACCACCGAATATTTAAAATAATATAAATTAATTAAATATATCCATAATTTCCACTATCACTAGAAATTTTATCAGGATGAATTGGGATAGTGTGAAAATAATGGTGCATCAACATTATCTATAATTATATATCAATGATTCTCTTCTATAATCAAATAGACTATCATATTTTCTATTTTAATTAATTCTATTTCTCTTAAATAAATATAATGGTTTATATTCTGACAAACATCAATTGTGTAACAACTTAATTAGATCAATCATCTTAAAGCCTTACACAGAACCCAATGAAATAGTTTCTATTCTATCTCAAACATTATTTTTAATTTAAAAGTAATATTCGAATTTTTATATAACATGATTATCAATGAAATTATATGTATATTTTTTCACATACATAATAAGTCATGTCAACCCAATACTAATAGTATAAAAAATTGAAGAATTCAGCCTTCTATTTGCGTGAATGACCAACAATATTAATTTCACTACATTGATATAATGGTTTGACATTGTATAATTAAATCATTAGTGAATCCATTTAAACCCTAATCTTGTCTTGGTTAAGAAAAAAATAAAAATTTTCTAAAAAATCTATATAGGGATTGATTAGAGAAGTTGGTAGTGAAATATTTACGACCTATATTTATACAAATTAATGTGACAAGATTCCTAAAATTCAAAAAAAAATTACTGAAAAAATAATTATATATAGAAACTTTAAATTATTCATCAGCAAAATTTTAACTCATTATAATGAATGACACATCACATGTACTATTTTCTAATAAATAGTACATTATTTGGTTTAGAAAAACTAAACCTATGTTTCAATTTCTTCCAATCAATAAATCCACCATGAAAATAATATTTACAACATTGTAACATTAAATTATCCAACTATTGAAGGTTAAAACTGATAATAAAACCTCATTCATTACTCAACAAATATCCTCTTTCAATTCTTATAAATCATGACAATATTCAAACAATCAATAGGGTACATCATTTGATGAGGAGAGTGAAAGGATCCCATAAAAAGAACAGTAAGGGATATAAAATAACGAAAGACAACATTATTCAATCAAAAAAATAATCCTTTCAAAATACCTCATGAAATCATAAGATTTATGAATAAAAATTAGAAATCAAAAACCATAAAGGTAACTTTAGGAATGCATAACATAAAAGAAGTCTATCATTAAATGAGGAGAGTGAAAGGATCCCTTACAGTTTTGGTAACTTATGAAACATACAAAAAATGAAAGAAGTATCATACAATCATAAGCCAAATACCCCTAAATTTATATAAATTACATAATGAATACAACCATGTGAATTATATACACCAAAAAAAGAATATAGTGGAAAATATAGCCTGAATCTCATGGAAATAAAATGTGAGATGAAAAACCCTTACCTCACGTATGACATGATTTGTTCATTTTTTAAATCTCCCAAATAATCAAATAAATTTAAATTATAATTTCTTTAGAACAAATTTAATGTTTATTTCCCCATTTACATCACATATTACCACATTAAAAACATTACATAATCATTTATGTTAATAATGGTCATTTTGTTGATATTTGGTACTTATAATTACAAGTTGTCCATGTGGACAATATTCCATTATATACAGAATCATATTAATGATTTAAATATCAAATAAATCATATATATCCTGTATAAATGTATTTAATATTTCCCATATCATATGTATATATGAAAATTAAATGCGTTGTTCGTGGAGACGGTAAGTCATACGTATGAATGAAATGTACATTCATTTATTTTTCCATTTTTAAAGGAAGAAAACCAAATGATACATATGTATTTTATAATTGAACTATAACATCATATTTTTTATACATTACATATGTTCATTAACACCATTCTATATACATTACATTTATGGTATGAATGAATCATATCATTTTGAGGGGGCGGTGGTCCGCACTTCCTCAAATGAAATTATCATATATATACAACAACAAAAGCATAAAGTTATGTTATAGAAAATAATTATAACATAATAGAGATAAAAAAAAATATCATATGTAACTATAGTTCATTCATAATGGACACCATGATAGGTTGTAGTAGATATTTGAACAATCATCTATTCTTGAGGCTATAGTTCGCCATCCACAGAATCTATACGTTCGTATCAATTTGATGGAGGTGTGTGTAGGTTTAGTTCAAATCCTTCTCATTAAAACATACTATTCAATTGAGTATACTGGTTTTGTTATAAAATTAATGAATAAAAAGAGTATAGGAGGTTGGAGAATAAAAATAAAAGAAAATACATTAACAGAAGACGTTACCTTTAAATTGGGTAACTGCCTTTAGTTTGAACCAAAAGGATTCCCTGAAGTGCCTTCATCCTAAGGTGACGCTTCTATGACATGACCCATCCCAGTGGGGCCCGCGATGTGACTCCCCAAGAATGTCTCCAATTGGCCAGGGGCTGGTGACTAGCACAGAGTAGGCATACTACTAACATGGGAGGCATTTCCTATGTAGATGTACACATGTACACATCTCCAAGCCCACAATGCTGAAATGTAAAACCCACTAAAGAAAAAATGCATGCATACAACTAAACCCAACCAATAGAGTATTTTGAAAGTTATAGTACTAAAAAGTAAACTGAGCCAGAATAAAACCCCTCAAAAACAAGCGTTTGAAAACTGCAAATTCCAACCTGTAAACACAAAAGGTACTGGGATAGTTTCTTGTAGCCATAGGAATGCCTCGGCCTGTAGGGAACTCAAAAAGCTCGGTCCAGTCCTGGTCTGCCCTGGACACTATCAATAGGCTTCTCGTCTGCACAAGACACCAGACATGCAATCAAATCCCATGCAGGGGTTAGTATAACAGTACTCAGTAGAGGACCCTGAAAACCAAAAATCAGTACACAATGTAAATGTACAATCGGCTATGAACAATATATGTCTACAAAACAAATAGAACAAACCAGATATACTTCATACCTAGACCCATGGATTAGAGACAAGTCATAAAACTATATTCCCCCATCAGGGATTCAGTTCGAAGATTTTGTGAAACACTCGTCCCAGGAGAACACACTCCATGAGCATTACACTTGTGATGACGTCGGTCCGAGAAGTACTGTTCATTTGGAACCGTCATGAGAGGTAGTCACACACATTATGAGAGAGACACACTCCTGATTGGGAATAATTCTGATAGATAGAAGCACTTATTAATGGAGACACAGTCTTGAGTGGAAAATATCACGATACACGGATGAGGATTACTACTAGGGCCATGTAGGATACCGCGACTCATCCAGATTCACTGGTTATGAGATACACCAGCTAGGTAGAGGATTAACGCTCGGTTGAGTTGGTCATGTCGATGCCTAACTCTACCCAGGGTCATGAATGGATAAAAGATCTCAATTTGGGCCTATCAGATGGATGCCTGACTCTATTATAGAATGTCCTGCTAAAGGGATTATACTGCTGTGTGAGGAAATGATGCCTGACCTTCAGGGGAAAGACAAGAAGGGGAACTAATCCAAACAAAATATGTCCAAGATATTGTGAACAAGAGGACCATTTAGTATTCCAAATAGTACATGGCGTGTAGAAAAGTTACACGCTGTCTTGTTTGACCCCGGGTACTGCCTGTGTACAACAGCCTGTGTCATGAGGCTAGCCATGTAGAAGAGTTAGTACACAGAATGCAGTACTGTGTACACCCCATGTCTGAGTACATGGGATCAGCTCTGTGTAAGCTGGCCATGTAACCGTACAGGGTCTTTGTAGAGAACCTAAGCTTGACGTACATGGAAATTACATTACTTTTGTGGAATACCTAGTACATAACAAAAACACACACACAAGGATCATAATAGTTTAGTGTCCTTGGAAACGTGGAAAGTAATCTTCTAATCGTGGTGAAAGATTTTCAACATCTCCCATAAAGATCTTCCCCCTTTTTTCTTACCTAAAAACTTTCTTTATATCCTGGGGAGATGAAGACAAAAAAAGGGTGAGCTCAAATGCTCAGTAAGGGTAAGCATGGATAAAATAAAACATACCATATACATTTGAACTTAAAAACATGAACATAATGTTTAAACATAAAAAGCTTGAAAATGACATAAAAAATGGAAGTACGTAAGGAATAGATCATAAAGAAACATTAAGAATGATAAAATAGCATGGGAATAAAACATGTAATTGTGGAAACCATTAATCACATGATATGATTTCCATATTAGCCAAGTCATTGCTTCCAAGACCATCTTAGTGGACAATGTCCCTTTCTGAATCGAGTTCACTGCTCGTTCCAGTCCTGTATTACTGAACCGGATTAACTTGCCATTCCACCCATGTCTATCTCATGAGATATTAATCTTTACCCAATGCATTGGAGGGAGATATAGGTCCCACCCATCTCATAATTAAATCATTCTTACTTGTGCCACAAAATAAACATACATCATTCATAATAACCCAATAAAAAAATGGGTTTCATAAACATCATCCCATCATCACAAAATCCATATAAATGAAATGGATATCATTTCAAAATAAGAAAAGTGAAACCATGTAAATCATAGAGACATTACACTTGAAACATACACATGTGAAATAATTTCATCTTAGATGAAAATGGTTTTGATAAATCAGTTTAAATGAATTCTTGAGGAAAATATCCTTTTTTCTTCAAAATCATTTTCTTTTAACAAAATGTCATGCACTTTTAGAAGAAAAGGTTTTTGTTGAAATTAGTCATGAAATATTTTGAAGGAATCTTCATGAAAATAAGGCTTTATAAAACCATAAAAATCCTTTCATGTCGTATATGTTTAAAAAAAATTCTTATCGTACTTTTGTCTGAAAAGTCAAAAAAGTACCTCGTAACGTAAACAAAAGAAAGATTCCTTACATAACATGTAGTAAAAGTCAAAAGTGGGTAAAAAGGACTTTAAACATACATTAATACACTTATATAAAACATTTACATGGATGATAGCAATAACCCTAGTAAATACTTACAAATAAGAAATTGTCGGATAAAAATGAGTTTTGCAAAATTATCCCTTACCTTAGGTCGGATATGATTATACGTATCTGAACCTCCTGTATAATGATTTAATAATGTCATTGACTTATTACAGAATCATATTCATTGTTATGATATCATATATGTTTTACTTATGACTATATATTACCCGTTCATTTGTAAATTCCATGTTAAAGCAGCGTTTTGGGTAAAATCATTTCATTTATCGTATGTGTTTCGACTTGTCGTTATTGATATTATTACTTATATCCTGATTTACATAATTTAAGAATTTAAAACATGATTTACATATATTCATCATATACATATATATATTATAGGTCGATAAAAGAAATGAAATACACCGTTCATGGAGACGGTAGACCGTACGTACGCATGAATGCTGTTTTCATTTCCTTATTGAATTGAATGAAATTAAATAGAAGACATACATATATATATATATATATATATATATATATATATATAAATCCAGTAGCATTATTATTTCATATATTTCATTATTATTCATTAAATTAACTTTATGATCATTCATGTATGGTTAACATGGAGAATGAATCTCATCACGTCGTGGATACGGTAGTCCGTACGTACGCACGAGCGATGATATCATTTCCATAATCATTGAATTGAATTGGAGTGGATGAGACAATATATCAGAATCGGTATGATGTTATAATAACTATGTATAGTTATTATTTACACCATTATACCCATCCAAGTAAGGTGGTGTTGGAAAAACAGATTACACCACGGCGTGGAGACGGTATTCTGTACGTACGCATGCGCGGTGATTTTGTTTTACGTAGGATGGATAGAAGGTGAAATGGGGTTGTTTCATATTTATAATAAAAAATCAGTATATTATTGATACTGATGTTATTACTTTATAATGAAACAACTAAAGAAGAAGAAGTTGATGAATAAATAAGCTTGAAAGAATCGGGAGCAGAAATTACCTCTACTTCGATACACCTCATTGAAACCTCCTCTTAGGGCACTAAGATTGGTCTTTGAGGAAGAAAAAAATCTCTAGGATGTTTCTAGGGAATTGGAGAAGAGAATTTGGCAGGGTTTGGCCGAGCTTGAATGCTCAAATTAGTGTGAGGGGAGGGAGGAGGTTCCCTTTTATAAGGGAGGAGAGGGGTACCTTTGGAATTCTTAAAAATATTATTTTATTATAAAGTTATATTCAGTTTTAAATAGCTCCAAATTGATATATTTATAAGATAAGGTGGGGATGGGTCGAAATACTCTAATCCAATAGAATTTAGACAAGTTTAGGTCATTATATTAACCTTATCTTTTAGTTTTAACTCTTAGTTAATTAGATTGACATTTACCATGTCATATTGTATTCTTATACTATATAGTTAATAAACGTGCCATATACAACCAATATACCCCCAAGTGGCACATTAATGATACACCTATCATGATATTAGTATCTTGGCTGAACCTTATATTTTTAGGAATAAAATAACAATTAATAATATAATATTTGTCTTAAAAACTATTTTATGTCAATTTTGACACTATTTCGTAATTGATTTTTGTAAAAATCATAACAGAATGATAAGTTAGAAAAAGGTTAATAAAATCAATATTAACATATCATATTAACCTATAAAATTAGTGGAATTCATAAAAAGTTTCAAATTATACTTATTTAGGTATTTATAATATCAATTGTTCTAATTTTTCACTATTATGGTAATTACTGCATCATTATTATGTCAAATATAAATTAAATTATTTAATGTATAAAAATTATAAATAAAATATCATTATGTAGGAAAGAATTTTAGCTTTCTATTGAATATTTATAGTCTAATTTATCTTATTTATAACCCTATATTAAACATAATATACTTATTAAACTTTGATTTTAACTATTTTAACCCTTCTTTAAATAAATTAATAATATATGTCCTAATCTAATCCAAGTGGTCCTAAATGGTCATATTTTATTCCCAAGGTTGTTTTTGGTCGAATTACACTTATAAAATAGAATTAGGACATGTGATAGGATAATAATAATATCATTTTTACCCTTAATTACCCTATTTAATTTTAACCATGGTAAAAAAAGTAATAAGTTACTATTCACCAAAAATTATTTTCATCTCATTGAACCACATTTTACTTATTGAAATCAACCGTGTCTCTCAGATTTTTGAAATTCCATTCACAGAAGCGGTAAAATTATGTTTTATGAAAAATTCATTTTTTTAACTACCACTTAGTGGTTTCACTATTCATCAAAAAATGAAAGTTTCCAGAAAAATACCAAAAATTAGGCCTAAGCTATATTTGATATTACGAACTCAAAAATGATGTCTATTTTACCAAATTCAAAACATATCAGTTTCATTAATTAATTTAAAAATACATTCCCATCATCAAAACAAATAGCGTGTTCTTAAGAGATAATAACTATCAAAAGATTGACACTTGTTTATGTCTGGTTTAAATGTGAAATTACATCCAATGACCAACATTGTATTAAATTGTAAAAATATATTCCAAATATACTTTAAAACCATTCAATATTATAATTTATCCATATGAATTATTATGATGAAAAAAGATGTTTTTAATTAAAATATAGCGTGTTTTTACTATTCATTAAAATATGATTGTTATCAGAAAAATATCAAAACTTTATCCAATGTAAGTTTTTATATCCTTATTCAAATGAAGAATTTTATTTTATAAAATTGAACTTATAATCATGTCAAAAACTAGATTTAAAGTAGATGCGCCATCAAAAGGCGGCAAAACTGCATTTTTTGAAAAATGCTTATTTTACCCGAAAAATATATTTTTTTCTTATACCATGTTCTATAAAATGTGAAAGATGAATAATATTGTTATAATATTCAAAATTTAGTTAATACTATTCATAATGGCTAGTTCATGATAATAATATATCGTTGTTTGGTAAAACCTGGTATTGCGTACAACACACGCTATCGAGGAAGGTCGCGATTGCGTGTAATGCAAGCCAAGTCAGGGTTGCGTGTTGTGAAAGAATACTTCTTTGTTTCTTATAACATATTCCAACCATATTTCATTTATACATTGAATATATATATATATATATATATACTCAATGTTGCGTAGAATAACTATTATCAAAATTGTGTGTAACACGATCCAAGAATAGTGTTGCGTATACTGCAAGATAATATGGTGTTGCGTATAGCGCAATGTAATCTTGGTGTAGCATACAACACAAGACATTAATGAAATTAAAAGAAAATTTTTCATAAAATCTTGGGATGTTACAGTCTTCAACCCTTGTACTCTAACCCGTGTAATCGGTACATAGGTTGACCCGCGTTACTCACCACGCTTGGCCGTGTGATGGAGTATATGGTCGTGTACTCCATCCCGTGTCCGTGAACCCCCCCTGGATACACGCCGAGTCCCATGTAGCCACCTCTGCCATGCTGTACATGTTGTGTCGCTTGAAGCTGTATAGATCATCTCGTGTCCGTGTATTTCTCAAAATACATGCCGAGCTTTGGGAAAAATCTAACACGTTGTGTGACCAGGGTCACACAATGTGTGATTACTCTATGACCCCCGAAACCCTAGCTATAGCCAGTACTACATGGCGTGATCTTCGGAAGTACATGCCGTGTATTCTAGAAATTTCCAGAAACACGAATATTCGTTGCTGTTCATCCCGTGATGATCCGTTGGACGATTCAGTCGTCCAATCGCCGCGAAACATCCAGGTTTTGTTCACCCCGACACCATGAAGCCGCTCCCGATTTTATCGGACCTTCGATCGGCTCTGAAAACATGATTTGATATTCCCGCGTGAAGAATGCTCGAAGAATTTATTTTTTGATTCAGTCTGATTTGTCATCCTCCATCGTCGCTGCACCTCTGCAAGGTCGTTACGGTGTCGAACCTTCGATTTGGGATTGTTGCATCACGGAACGGATGCGAAACGATTTTTTGTTCATCGCCCTGTGAAGAACATGAAGAATGCTCTATAAAAGAAGGGGGAGAAATCTAATAAACAAAGTGAGGAACGAACCCCTGACAGCGTTCGTCACGGCGTTGATCCGCTACCGTTAGCAGGATTAAATGTACCATGAATCAACAATAACAAAACAACATGGATCAATTCCGTGAATCGTCCCAAAAAATCCCTCCCTCAAGAACGAACGAATCCGCAGATCATCTTGTTCATGGTTGATCAACGTTTGTCATTTAAAATCAAAAATGGGGAAAAGAATTCAAATAAAAAAACCCTACCTCAACTGGGATCAATCACCGATGAAGGTTTTGTGTTGGCTCCATTGATGAGATCCATAAACATCGTTGGCACAACGATTCATGGCTTTGATCCATCATCATTCACCACCGAGAGTTTTCTCCAGAGTTTTCTCACCAACAATCAACATTTGACCATCACAATAAAAATGGAAATGTATTGACATTCAAAATATGCTATGGTATTAATGAGATAGTGTTGATTTTTCTAAGTCATTATGACATGACATTAATGACTAAAAAAACTGCCATGTTGCTGCGCTGCAGCAGATGTTTCTATAAAAATAAAATAAACATTTAGCAATTTATTTTATTTTCATTTTACTAAAAACGTCCAAAAATTTATCTTTTTACCTCAACCCGCTCCGGTCGAGGTTAGGCTCATTCATAGGTAAATTCGTCACCCCAGACGTAATGGTGCCCTCAGATTTTTAATCCGGGCATCTGTTTGGAAACTACCATAGCTGCGCAGAAGTGCCGACTCACATAACTTAAAAAAAGTTCAAACCACCATTCTGGGATCACTGGACCTCAGAATGATGTGTCGTCTTAGTACCTGGTCTCAAAATAATTCCATATAATAATTAAAAATAATACACGTAAAATTATAGACATTACATTCTCCCCACCTTGGGGACTTACATCCCCGAAAAGCCCAGACAAAGGCCACCCACAAAGATGATGGTACTAGGCATCGATCTGGGCCTCCCACTCCCACGTGCTCTCCTAAAGATTATTTTTCTCCCACCAGATGCACACTAACAGAATTGATCTCCCACGAAGGATCTTATCCTTCCGATCCTCGATCACCACTGGGTACTCAGAAAAGGTCACTCCAACCTCGATGTCCAGCTCTCCCCAATCGATGACGTGTGACGGGTCATGCACGTACCTCCTCAACTGCGACACGTGGAAGACATCATCATCCCGATGCAACTGTGGTGGTAGAGCTAGGTGGTATGCCACCTCTCCAACTCTGCACAGTATCTGGAAGGGTCCGATGAACATCAGAGATAGCATGCTGCCTCGACCAAATCTCTGTAACCCTCGTCAATGTGAGACATGAAGAAAGACGTGGTCTCCCTCTTCGAACACCAGAGGCCTCCATCGTCGGTCAGTAGAGGACTTCTACTGGCTCTGTTCAGTCTTCATTCACTCTCAGAAGATATCCACCTTCTTTGTGGTAGCTCGCACCAACTCTAGACCCATGAGTGCGGACTCTCCGGGGCCGGTCCAGAAAATCGGTGACTTGTAGGGTCTCCCATACAAGGCCCCGAACGGTGCCATACCAATGGTGGAGTGGTAGCTGTTGTTGTACTCAAACTTCACCCGTGGTAGGTGGTCCTCCTGGATGCGACCAAATTCCAAGATACAAGCTCGGAACATATCCTCCAGAACCTGAATGGTCCTTTCCATCTAACTATCAGTCTGGGGATGAAACGTTGTGCTCAAGCATAGATAACTCCCAAAATCCTCCTTCAATCCCTTCCACAACTGGGTTGTGAAGCGGGCATCTCGATCTAATACTATAGTCGATGGGACACCATGAAGCCGAACTATCTTCTGCAGGTAGAGGTGTCCCAATATCTCTATGGGACTCTACTCCCTGATAGCTAGGATGTGGGCCGACTTGGTGCTTCGGTCAATGATCACCAAGATGGAATCATGCCCCTTGGACATACATGGTAAGATTTTCATGTTTTCTATCGATATTCCATCCCACTTACACTTTGGATCTTCTAGGGGTGAGCTAATCCCGCTGGAACATGGTGCTCAACCTTCACCTACTGGCATGTGAGGCATCTAAAAACGAACTCCACTACTGGTTTCTTCATACCTGACCACCAGAACTGTCATTAGAGATCCAAGAAAATATTTTCCACCCCAGGATATACTGTCAAAGGGGATGTATGAAACTCTATTAGGACCTCCTCCTACAACGCCACTAGTACAGCAGTGTATCCACTAAAAAACGTATGTACTCCCCACCCTGTGAATATTCATCAGGAGCATGTCTTGTAGATAACTAAGCACGTAAAGCTACACAGTCGACATTTCCAAGCTGTGCCTCCCTAACTCTCTGTAAGAGTGGAGGGGTGACAACCATCGACTGCATGTAAGTTGTATCCTCTCCATCCATAAACGATAACTGCAATGCGGGTAACTGTTGTGTCGTCTCACTCAACAGCTATGAGCTTGACCTTATACTAAGAGCACCTGCCACTATTTTCGCCTTTCTAGATGTATAGATGATCTTGAAATAATAGTCCTGGAGGTACACTAGCCATCGCCTCTACCACAGATTCAAATCTTTCTGCGAAAAGATGTACTTGAGGCTCTTGTGGTCAGAGTAGAACATAAACTGCTCTCCCATCAGGTAGTGTCACTGCATATTCAATGCGATGACCACCGCTACCAACTCGAGAACATGGGTTGCATAGTTTTGCTCATGTGGTCTAAGCTGGCGTGAAGCATAAGAAATCACTTCATGCTGCTGCATCAGGATGCAGTCGAGCCCGGTCCCTGACGCGTCGCCAAAAACTACGTACTCAAAACCCCCCTCCGGCAATCTCAAGAATGTGGCGCTCATCAAAATCTGTCTCATATGCTCAAAATCATTCTAGAACTTCTCCATCCATATGATGGGTTTCCCATACCTTGTCATGGCCATCATTGTTGCTGATATTCGAGAGAAATCATGAATAAATCTCTAGTAATATCCTGCCAACCCATGGAAGCTCTGAACCTCCCCCACGTTATGAGGTGGCTCCAATGAGAAAATAGACTCCACCTTGGCTGGGTATATAGATACTCCATCTTATGAAATGACATGTCCTAGAAAGTGGACCTCCTAAATCTAGAACTGCCACTTCAAGAGATTCTCATAAAGCTGGTGCTCCCCGAGTACATCTAGAACCATCCGCAAGTGTGTCGCGTGCTCCTCCTATAACATCGAGTACACAAGAATGTCATCAATGAAGACCACTACAAACCGGTCTGTGTATGGCTATATGATCCGCTTCATCAGTCCCATGAACACTGTGGGGGTGTTCGTCACCCCAAAAGAATCACCAGGTACTCATAATGATAGTAGTGGTATCTGAAATCCTTCTTCGGAATATCCTCATCCCGCAATCGTAGCTGGTGATAGCCTGATCTATGGTCATCCTTCGAGAACCACTGTGCCCCTCTTACCTGATCGAAGAGGCCATCAATTCTCAGCAGTGGATACTTGTTCTTCACCATCACCTGGTTCAGGAACTGGTCACCCATGCACAACCTCAGACTCTCATCTGCCTTCTTGGGAAACAAGACTGGGGCCGCCCTGGGTTAGAAGTTGAGTCTCCTGAAACCCTTCCTCTGCAAATCCTATTACTGCACCCTCAGCTCTCGAAGCTCTGCGGGAGCCATCCAATATGCTGGTGAGGAAATCGATGTCGTCCTGGTGTGTAATTCGATGTAGAAGTCGATCTCCCAGCAAGGAGGAAATCCTAGAACATCTTCGGGAAAAATTTTCACATACTACGCCACTAATGCTGGGAACTGGGAGCTAAAAACATCCAATGCTCTGACGGTAAGGCTATCCATCCCATGAGAGATTGGATACACCGTCCAGTGCAAAAGTTTCTTATTTGATACCTGGGTTTCCTTTTCTCTGACAAAGGAAAACATCGTTCCATCACAGCGGACACACCGAACTCTTCGCCTAAAACAGTCAATTTGGGCAAGGACCGAAGATAACCAATCTATACCGAGAATTATGTCATAAGGCCTCGACGCTACCACGAAGGGGATTCAACCGAAACTCGCATCCCCAAGGGTAATATCACACTTTCTATAAAGGTGACTGATCATCGAGTCTCCTCCCGTAGGTGTCTCCAAACGTAAGGATCGATTAAACGGTTCTACCAGAATATCGATGTTTTGTGAAAGACATGTGGCTCTGAAGGAATGACTGGAATCTATGTCTATAAGAATGGAAGCTAAGGTATATAAGCCACAGACCATACCTCGAATCATCCCTGGAGTCCCTGGGTCGTATGCCTTGACCGCATGTAGCTATCCCCTCCCCTATCCCAAAGATCCTTGATCCGGGTGCGGACCTCCAGGGGGTTGTGGTGGAAGTATGTCGAAGCGTCTGCCACCACCTGCAGCTCTCCCTACTCCACTGCCACGTCCACCACCTAGAGGGTTTTCCTGTTCATTTCACTACATCTACCTCGGTGGTTCGTCCACTACATCCCTGTCAGTATCTCGACGGGTCAGGAAATATCTAGCTAGATGTCCCCTACCATCGCATGCATATCATCGCTTCACCCTAGGATGTCTGGATCTAGCCTGAGTGCCCTGGACTGTCGATACCCTATCTTGTGTCCTCCTATGACATTTCCAATAGCCAGGTCCCTATGTTTGACATCGGCTCCCAGCTGTGGGGTCTTTACACCTATCTGCCTGCTACTGACTGCAGGCAGCTACCTATGCTCTTCCAATAATATCTCGATCACCAAGGCCTGCTCGAGCACTCTATCATATGTCAATAAGAATAGAGGTACGTCACTATTTCATATGTCTTGTTGTAGACCTCACTCGAAGGTCCGAGCTCTGATGTACTGATCCCTAACCATATCAATAGAGTACCTGGTGATGTTGGGGAAGCTCGATGAATAGTTATATACTGTCATACTTCCCTATTAAAGCTGTAGAAGCTCCTGGTTTCACATAGATATCAACTTAACTGAAGAGAACTCCTCTTTGGAGAGTCACTCAAACTCCATCCATGAATGAGTCTCCAAGTCGTGAGTCTCTGTGGTCAGACTCCACTATCGTCCCATGGAACCCTGATGAAGGCTCGCTCATAGGATCACCATCTGGTCTATGGGTGTCCCCACTAAACAGAAAACTCTTGTCACTGCCTAAAGCCAGTCCTCTGCCGCCTGAGGGTCGGGCTTGACTGGGAACCTGAGGTGTCTCTGTCTCTGGAACTCCTAGAGCACGCTAATCTCTCACTCCTTGACGGTTGGTACAGTAGGTACCACTGGCTGCTCCACTGGTGGTAGCATAACTGGCGCACCACCTGGTGGAAACGCACGGGGAACTGGTCCATGTATCGAAGCCTCATCGCTAAGGGGGTCATCCTCGTGATCGTGCTACTGAATCCTATAGGGTATGTGTCGCAGAGGCATCCTGTAAGGAAACTAGATGTACCATGGTCAAAGTGTATATCTGGATAGCTGACACAAATGACATGGAAACCACAAACCATTCCTATATGATGCACATAGCTTTTATTCCCCCACAACCTTTGTTTTCATGTAACATGTCAAAAAAAAGGTTATCAGAGTCCGTGTGTATGGAAATGTCGACCGCTGCACCAACACTAGAGTCTCTGGCCTAAAATCCAAACCCAAAACACTCAACACTGTTGCCCCAAACCAGACTCATAGACTCTTGGTCCTATAGTAGAACTGACCTCCTCTGATACCACTCTGTCATGACCCGTCCTGGTGGGGCCCGCTCCGTGACTCCCCAAGCCCGCCTCCAATAGGCCCGGGGCTGGTGACTAGCACCGAGTATTCATACTACTATCATGGGATGCAATGCCTATATACCTATACACATGCACACATCTCCAAGCCCACAATGCTGAAATGTAAAAACCACTAAGGAAAAAAAAATGCATGCATAAAACTAATCCCAACCCACAATGTACGATGAAATTTAGAGTACTAAAATGTAAACGGGGCCAGAATACAAGCCCACAAAAACAAGAGTCTGAAAACTGCAAAGTCCAAACTGTGAACACAAAAGGTACTGGCACTACAGCTCGTAGCCGTAGGAACGCCTCAGAAAATTGGGAAAACCGAAATCTCGATCATGTCTTGGTCTACCCTGGAATCTGTCAAAAGGCTTCTCATCTACACAAGACACCAGACGTGACGGAAAAGCCCGTGTAGTGGTGAGGATGACTATACTAAATAGAGGACACCTAAAACCAGAAAGTAGAACACAAGGTAAAGGTACGGTCAGCTATGAACAGTATATGTCTACAGAACACATAGAATAAACCAGATATACTCCAAACCTAGACCCGTGGTCTAGAGACATGTCACACAACTTCATACCCCCATCAGGGATTCAGTTCGAATATTTCTCAAAACACTCATCCCGAGAGAACACACTCCATGAGCCTTATAGCTCTGATGACGTTTGTCCAAGAAGTACCATTCATTAAGAAACCGTCAAGAGAGGTAGTCACACTCATTATGGGAGACACACTCATGAGTGGGATGATTTCTGATAGATAGAAGTACTCATTATAGGAGACTCACTCTTGAGTGGAAAAGATCACGATACACGGATGAGGATCACTGCCAGGGCCATGGCGGATACCGAAACTCATTCGGATTCACCAGTTAGGTGATACACCAGCAAGGTAAGGGATCAACGCCCTCTAGATTTGGTCACGTCGATGCCTGTCTCTACCTAGGGTCCAGAATGGATAAAGGATCTCGATTTGGGCCTCTCAGATGGATGTCTGACTTGATCATAGAATGTTATGCAGAAGGGATCATACACTTATGTGAGGAAATGAAGCCTGACCATCAGGGGAACGAGAAGAAGGAGAACTAAACCAAATGAAATATTTCCAAGATATGGTTAACAATATGACCATGCTATTTTCCAAAATGTATACGGTGTGTAGAAAAGTTACACATCGTGTTATCGGACCCTGGGTACTGCCCATGTACAACGGCCCGTGTCGTGAGGCCTGTCGTGTAGAATAGTTAGTACACAACATGTAGTACTATTTACCCACCATGTCCGAGTGCCTGGGACCAGCTCTGTGTACGCTAGCCATGTGCCAATACACGGTCTTCAACCCGTGTACTATATCCCGGGTAATTAGTACATGAGGTGACCCATGTTACTAGCCACGCTTGGCTGTGTGATGGATTACATTGTCTTGTACTCCATCCCATGTCTGCGTATCCCCTTGGATACACGCCGAGTCCAGCGTAGCCACCTCTTCCATGCAGTACACGCCATGTCGCCTGATGCCGTGTAGATCATCACGTCTCCGTGTATTTCTCAAAATACATGCCGAGATTCGCGGAAAATCCATCACATCGTGTGATGAGGGTCACATGTTGTGTGGCCCCTCTCTATCCCCTGAAACCCTAGGCACCTCCAGTACTACATGACGTTCTCTTCGTAAGTACACGTCGGGTATTCTATAAATTTCTAGATACACAGAATTTCGCCATCGTGCCTCCGGTGGTGATCCGTTGATCGATTTGGTCATCTTATTGCAACGAAACTTCTATGTCCTGGTTTCCTTGACACCACGAAGCTTCTCTTAATGTTTTCAAACCTCCGATCAGCTCTGAAAATATGATTTGATCTTTCCACGTGAATAACGCTTGAAGAACGCCCTTTTTCGATTCGGTCTGATTCGTCGTCCGCCATCGTCGTTTCACCTATACAAGGTCGTTGCAGTTTCACCCCTTAGATGTGGGATCGTTGCATCGTGGAACGGATGTGAAAAGATCCATTGTTCATTGTCCCAAAAAGAACATGAAGAACACTCGAGAAAAGAAGGTGGAGAAATCCAATAAACAAAGTGAGGAACGAACCCCCGACTTCGTTCGTCACGGAGTTGATATGCTCCTGTTAGTAGGCTTAAACGGAGCAAGAATCAGCAATAAAAAAACAACAAGGATCAATACCCTGAATCATCCCTATAGTAACATCCCACAAGAATGAATGAATCTGCGGATAAACTTGTTTGTGGTTGATCTACATCCATCATTTAAAATAAAAAATGGGGAAAAGAATTCAAATAACAAACTCCAACATCAACTGGGATCGATCGCCGATGAAGGTGTCATGCTGGCATGGCCGTCGAGATCCTTCAACGTCATTGGAACAACGATTCACAGATTTGAACTGTCTTCATTCGCTACAGAGAGTTTTCTCCAGAGTTTTATCACCAACGATCGGGGTTCTACCATCCCAATAAAAAGGGAAACGTATTGACATTCGAAATACGATGTAGTATTAATGAGACATCATTGTTCTTTCTTAAGTCATTATGACATGAAATTAATGACTGAAACAGCTGCCCTATCACTACACTACAACAGATGTTTACATAAAAATAAAATAAACATTTAGCAATTTATTTTATTTTCATTATACTAAAAATGTCTGAAAATTTATCTTTTTCCCTCGACCCACACCGGTCGAGGTTAGGCTCATTCTTAGGTAAAGTCATCGCCCTTGATGAAAAATTGCCTTCAGTTTTTCAATCAGGGAATCCATTTGGAAACTTCCACAACCGATCAAAAGTTTCGACTCACTTAACGTAAAAAAATTTCAAACCACTATTCTAGGCTCACTAGACCTCGAAATGATGTGCCATCTTCGAGCGCGATCTCGAAATAATTCCATATAATATTTAAAAATAATATGTAGAAAATCTGAGACATTACATTATAAGTGGAATATATATATTTTTGGAACTTATTTTGGAAGATTATGGACTAGAAAATGGGGATTTAGAGGTGTGAGTAATGAGTTGGAGGTGATGGATTTTTATATGGAAGGATGGGCTCTTTTTGAATGTTTTAAAATATTATATTATTATAATCTAAATTTCAGTTTCAATGGGTCCCTAACATATTAAATTATAAGATATGATGACATATATTTAAATCCTCTCAAAAAATTTGTTTCAGGCACATTTATTATTCATATTTAACCATATCATTTATCTTTAACCCTTAGTTATCAAATTTGACTCTTACCATGTCTTGTTTTATATTCACTCTATAAAGTTAATATAGTGACTATAAAATTACAATAGAACAAAAAGTGGTTCATTAATGAAATGTTTCAACCTTATCTAAGTAATTTGGCCAAATCGTAGTTTTTCAAGATTATTATATCATTTAAGAAAATAATATTTGTTTGATAAACTCATTTCTGTCAATTTAAATACTATTCATATCATGACTTTAAAAAAATCCAAACCAACATGATTATTTAGAAAAAACATCATCAATTCAAAGAAAACAAGTAATCTTAATCGATAAAATTCATTTATGGAATAAAATGTTTCAAAATAAATTTATATTAATATTTATAATATCATTTCATTAAAACATTCATAAATGAGGTAATCAATACATCATTGTTGTGTCATAAAAATATAATTTTATTTGATTTCAAAAAAATTTAAATAAATTACCATGATTTAGGAAATATTTTTATGTTTCTAATGAATATTAATTTTAAAATATATCAATTATATAACCCCTCATTAAAATGGTTTTAGAAGATCAATCCATGTCGACAATATTTATTTTTACTTTAAATTATAATTTTATTAATATCATTACGTAACCCAAATGAATTTCAAAGGACAAAAGTTTTACCCAAGGATTATATTGGTCGACCATGACTCATCTAATAATGTTGGGACAAGTGTTATGATAATTTTTTAATTATAATTTTATTTTTATATTAAATTAATCTATTTACCTTTAACCGTGGTAAATAAAATTGAAAAGTTAGTATTCACACAAAATTATTTTCATCTTATTTTACTAAATTTTACTTACTAATTACATCCATTTATCTTGGAATTTTGAAATTCAATTGACAGAATCTATAAAATTTAGTATAAATTAAAAATTTTGTTTTTCAACTACTACCCAGTGTTTTCAATATTCATAAAAAATTGATAGTTTTAAGAAAAATACCAAAATTTCATCCTATGATATATTTTATATTATGAATTTAAATATGATGTCTATTTTACTAAATTAAATAACTATAAGTTTCATTAATTAAATTAAAATTAATTCTTATTGTCAGAACAAAATGTGTGTTTTTATAAAATAATAGCTATCAAATGATTAACACTTTATTATGTCTAATTTTAAAGTGAACTTACTTATAATGACATGCATTGGATTAAATAGTAAAAAATATATTCTAATTACTCTTTAAAACAATTTCAAAAGATAGTAAATCCATATTAATAAATTTTATTCAAGTCCAGTTTCGAATAAAAATGTTGTATTTTTCACTATTAATTTAAAAATTAACTTAATCATAAATATAAAAAAAATTTCATCAAATATAAATTTTGATATTCTGATTCTAAAGAAGAATTTTATATTATCAAATAAAAAATATAAAGGTGACAATAACTATATTTAAAAAAGGTTCCAAATCAAATGGCGGTAAATCATCCATTTAATGAATATTAGAGTATTCATACTTAAAATTGGATTCATTTTTATTTTAAGCATAAAAAACTTATTGAATAATAGAAAAAACATTTTACAAAAATTTGTAATCATGTTTTAGTTAGTTCTATTCATTCCCACCAATAAAACGACTATGCCATAACTACCATTTAAAATAATAATATTATATTATTATTTTCAGTGTAACTCAATGTCGTGTGTAACGTAGGATTTCAAAGAAACATGTTGTTGCATGTTGAGTACTATATCGTACAAATCATCCCCTATAATGAAAAATTTGTATTTAATTCAAAAATATTAAAAAATATGAAAATATCAAATTCTTTATTTACTAGTGGTGTTACATACTTCATCGCTTTTGGAAATTACATTCTCGCAATTTTAAATGAGGGCTCAAAAACATCATTGAAAGTCACACATCGAAAAAAGAATCAATTAAAAAATCACTCTAAAATAGTGAAAAATAAGTCAAAATAAAACCATGATAACCCATGCTAGGAATCCATGAAAAATGTGATATGGTGGAGAATCTAGGTATCATGTTATGAGTGAGAGTGATTGATATCATGATCAGTAGAATGTTTACCACTAAAAAACCACAGACATGGGATAGTTTAAGCGGGATTTGGTTTACTAGTAGTAAAAATAAATGGAAAATGTTTTTTTGACTTAGATTCCCATTAATATAGTTGGAGAAATTTATTTATGAGATTGACTAAGAACATAAGAAAAATACTTACATTTCAATTAAAATTTCATCCTTTAATAAATTTCTACCAAAACCTCATCCTTTCCCCAAACTATGAGTATTCATGATGACATGATCACACCTGAAGTGCTAAAATCATCTTTTAGAGAATCTCTTAATCCACAAAATATGAACTATATATTTCCCTTGTCTTTTGACATCAACCAAAACCAAAATTATTAGTACACGGTTAGATAATCCCCAAAAAGGATAATCCTTTATATAAAAATACTATTCCTGAGCTCCAAAATTCGACAAACAATACCCAAAGTTCAATAAAGACCATTCAATAAACAAATGTCTATAAAATTATTCAATGTAATCAAAACTATGATTGAAATTGAAAACTCATAAGGATTTAATAAAATAGTCTTTAACTGTAAATTTTAACATTTATCTCTAAATAATATTGGAAACTCTTAAATTCTCATACTAAAAAGTATTTAACCTAATCACATATTATTTATGATAGGTTAATCATTTCCATAAATAACCCAAATGGATATATGTACAAAATAAAAACATAGAGGATTCCAAAAAAAAATTTTACTATCAATACTCAAAGGAAATCCCAACGTATTATATTTTTCTTAGGCATATAGTGTTCCCAAAAGAGTAAACATCATAAAAAATAACCTTTATCATTAAATCATCATATCATTTTCATATACCAAGGATATCCATTTGATAAAACATAACTTCCAAAAATCAACTCATTCTTTATCCATAAAATAATTTATCAAAAATATGTAGTCATACTAACCGGGGACATTATTTAGGCCAGTGGTAGGTGATAAATAAAAATTGCACTTCGATTGTGGGTTCGATTCCTACAGATTTTTTCGACGCGACGAGTTGTCAAATGGTCTGTGTGTTTTCCTTTTTAAAAAAATTATATAATTTTATAACATACCAAAAAAATTGAGTCTAATTCCTAAAAAATAACCAAAACATATTTTATCCTCAATGGTTGTATAATACCTCTCATTTCCACCCAAAAATTTCATAACCATTTATCACATCAAAAATCACTATTACTCATCCTAACAAGATAACCATTATGTTAGGGTCACTTATGCTTAAATAAAAACCTGTCCTCTATATTTATATAAACTAACATTTGATACCAATTATAAGGACCCATCCTTAAAACATTTCATAATCGATAATTAAATGAATAATTAACATTTTAGGATCTTTTTAGTTTTATATTTTTAGAGAATTAGGTCATAACTATTACAATACTTCTCAAAAATTACAAAGTAGACACTTTTTCTAAGTTTCAATATTTTATAAAAAAACTCTTAAAAAAGGTGTCATGTTTAGTTCCAACTTTTAGATAGCATTAATTTACCTTGATTCCATCCATGACCCTAATCCTTTTTATGTCATGTACAAACATTACAAAAATAAGTGATGAGCATAAAAAGCTCAGAAAGGGTTATAAAATAATGAAAGAAAAAATTATTCCATAAAAACATAATCTTATTAACATATCTCGTGAAATTATAATATTTATGAATAACACATTGAAATCATAAATCATAAATGTAACTTGTGGTCTACCATACATTAAATAATTCATGGATTATAAGAGGAGAGTGAAAGGTTCCCTTACCGATTTGGTAATTTATGAAACATACAAAAAATGAAAGAAGGATCATAAAATGAATATGTAAACACCAATAAATTAATGTATAGTAAATAATTAATACAATGATGGGATGTAAATACACAATAGAAAAATAAATAGTGGCAAATATATCATGAATCTCACTGGAATAATAAGTGATATGAAAACCCCTTACCTCATGTCTGACTTGAATCGTTAATTCTTTAAATATCCTAAATAATAAAATAAATCTAATTTATACATACTTTACAACATTTTTCAAATTAAGTATTCCTTTTACATCCATTATTACCAGATTACAATTATTACATAATCATTAAAGCTAATGAATTTTCTTTTGTCGATATTTAGTTATTATAATTACAAGTTGTCCAGGTGTTCAAAATTCAATTATATATAGAATGATATTCAAAATTTAAAAATAATATAAAAAAATTATATCTAGTATATATGTATATAGAACATTCTATATAATTTTGATATATGAAAATGAAATGCACCGTTCATGGAGATGGTAAGCTGTATGTACACATGAACGCTACTTTGATTTATTTTTTCCATTATTAAAGAAATAAAACACAAATGATACATAGGAATATTATAATTATAGTATTATATAATATTTTATATATGTTACATAAATTCATTAACCCCATTCTTTATATGTTCCATGAATGGTATGAACGAGTCATATCACTTTGAGGGGGCGGTAGTATGGACTTCCACAAATGAAATTATCGTATATATACAACATGAAAATCATAAGCGTGTGTTATAAAAGATAATTACATAAGAATAGAGATAAAATAAATATAAAAAATATCATATATATAACTGTATTTCAATCATAACGGATACCATGAGTGGTGGTAAGAGATAATTGAAATTTCATCGTTCCATGAGGTAGTAGTTCGTCATCCACAGAAACAGTATGATCGTATCCAATAGATGGAGGTGTGTGTAAGTGTAGTTAGAACCTTCCCATAAAAACTACCTAGTGTATTGAGGATACTGGTGTTGATATAAAATAATTTAATAAAAGTATTTTAGTGGGTAGGAGAAGTAAAATAAAAGAAAAGAACTTAAGGGAAGACGTTACCTTTAAACAGGGTAACTCCCATTGGTTTGAACCAAAATGATTATTTGAAGTGCCTTATGACTAATGTAATTCTTCTAGGTGGAATAAAGGGATGCTGATAGGTTATTTGGGTAGTTTTTTGATGATCCAAGGGGCTTGAGAGGTATGAGAAATTGGTTAGAGGTAACGACTTTTTATAAGTTGTAGGAGGGGCTCTTTAAGAATGTTTGAAAATATTGTTTTATTACAAAATAATTTTTTGATTCGAAAGGGGAAAAAAATATTAAATTCGAAGTCAATTGACTATTATTCAAAAAAATCTCAAACAATATATTTTAGGAATTTTTTTTCATATTTAACCTTATCATTTAGCTTTAACACTTAGTGAATTAATTTGTCTCTTATCATTCCTTCTTGTGTATTTAATCTATAAGGTTAATATAGTCACTATAAAATGCCAATAGAACCACAAGTGGGTAATTAATGAAATTTTAAACCTTATATAAGTCATTTGGATGAATATTAGTTTTTTAGGATTATTATATCATTTAATAAAATAATATTAGTTTTAAAAACTCATTTATGTCAATATAAAGACTATTCATATCATGACTTTGAAACAAATTCCAAACCAACTTGATTCATTCAAAAAAATTAATTGATTCAATGATAACAAGTCATCATAAGATATAAAATTCATGGATGGCATAAAAAGGTTCAAATTTGTTTTTAATATTTATAATTTCGTTTAATTAAAATATTCTTTAATGAGGTAATCATTACATCATCATTGTGTAATAAAAAAAATAAATTTATTTGATGTCCAAATATTATAAATAAATTAAAATGATTAAGGAAATATTTATAGAATTTTAATTAAAATTTCTAGTAAAATATATCAATTATATTACCCTACATTTAAATCGTTGTAGCAAAATAATCCATGTTTATGATATTTTATTACTTTAAATATAATGTTATTAATGTCATTATGTTACCCAAATGCCTTTCAAAGTCCAAAAGTCTCATCCAAGGATTTTATTGGTCATCCATGACTAATCCAGTAATGTTGGAAAAAATTTTAAGGTAATTATATAATTTTATAATTTAATTTTTATCTTGAATTGCCCTATTTACATTTAACCGCAGTAAATAAAAGTCAAAAGTTACTATTACCAAAAAATTAATGTCTTCTGATTGACCCACATATTACATACTAATAGGAATCATGTATGTCAGATTTTTGAAATTCAATTCACATATGCAGTAAAATTTAATTTAAACAAAAAAGTTGGCCTTTTAACAACTACTTAGTGTTTTCATTATTCCTAAAAAAATGAAGGTTTTCAGAAAAATACCAGAAATTCATTTGAAGATATTTTTGATATTCTGAATTCAAAAATGATTTCTATTTTACCAATTTCAAAACATTGAAAGTTCATTGATTAATTTAAAATTAACTTTCGTTCTCAATAAAAAAACGTGTTTTTAAGAAATAATAACTATCAAAATATTGATAATTATTTATGTCCAATTTCAAAGAAAAATTACTTACAATTTCCAAAATTGGATTAAATGGTAAAAATATTGTCCAATTATAATTTAATACCATTTAAAATGATAACTTATCAATATAAAAAATTATATTAAATGACAATATTGAATTAAAATGCATTATATTTTACTATTCATTTAAAATGAACTTTTTCATAAAATTACTAAAATATCATCCAAAATAAATTTTGATGTCCTTATTCTAAAGAAGAATTTTATTTTTTCAAATAGAACATATAAAATTGAAAAAAAACATGATTTAAAAAGGGCTTCCCATCAAATGGAGGAAAATCAACCTTTACAGAATATTGGAGTACTCATGCTTAAAATTGGATTCATTCTTATTTAGATCCTATTAAACATAATGGGTAATAGTAATAAAAAGAAGAAACAATTGTAATTAGGTTTTACCTAGTTCTTCTCATTCCCTCCAATACAACATCTATGTGTTATATACCATTTAAAATAATAATAGTAATATATTATTTTTCAGTTTAACTCAACGTTGTGTGAAACATATGATTTTAAAGAAACTTGATGTTGCGTGTTGAATATGATATCCGACATAACATCCCCTTTAAAAGAAAAAATAATATTTAAATAAAAAATATAATAGATATAAAAATTTAATATTTTTTATTTACATGGGATGTTACAATAATGTCATTTTTAGTATGCCATATTATAGTTACATAAAAGATTTATATTATCATGGGTTTATTTTCTATTGATATTTTCCAGAAAACTATGAATATTTTTAGGTGGAATTATAATAAACATTAGTGTTGAATATTTTTCTACATTAATATACAATTTTACAATGATTTATTGATATCTTTTGATAAATGGAAGTAAGTACGTAATGATAGTATATGTGGGGGTGTTTAATTTTTTTAATATTATAATATAAAGATTTCATTATAACAAATATCAATGTTTACAAATGATTTTTTTATGATTAATTTTAATATTCAGTAATTTTGTTTTATTTTGAGATGATTTTTTTACCATGCCATAAATATCAATGGGATATATAATTTTAAATAATTAGGTCTAGAAATATTAAATTAAATATACTTATTCAAATATAGAATGATATTATTTTCCCAAACATATAAAGACAAGAAAACCAGGGAATATTATTTATCACATCATTCATATATTTATTGGATGAATTTAATAGGTTTCTAACCTCCATTAACAGGGGAATAGATTGTGGATGGAAATGAAGATATATAGATATCAACAATCATAATATCTATGTTTTTTCAAATATTGAAAAAATAGGATAATTGTGATATGAAACTAATCAAATTTTTGTAATGGAAAATTTTATAATTCGTTTGAAATTATTTATATAAAAATTCAAATAATGTAGATGTATAAGATGTTGTAATATAGATTTACATATATGATTTATTCAAATATGGTAATATAATTAAATTTTTTATATTATAACACTGAATATATTATATGAGAAGAACAAGGAAACCCATAAAAGAACACACATAAGTAGTGAAATAATGAAAATAGTGATATTATTTATTCACATGTATTTTAGTTTTTACCATGTTATCCCTATATATAATAGTAAGAATAAGAATTTTAAATAATTAGTAGATCATGAGAGTTTCCTCAATATCCAAAAATATTCATAGAAGGAGTTACAATTATCATAGAGTCACTTTTCATTAGCCTTCAATTTAAAGTGATTTAGTGGTTTTTAATATATCAATGAATTTTCAATGTATTTTCTATGGATATATCTAAAAGGGAGTATAAAAGTAAAATCTACATACCTTCTATGCATTACATAATTATGATTGATATAATACATTATTATGTGTGGGTAAGGTAATAGTTGATTAAATTGGTTAAAGAAAAGAATAAATGGAATATCAATCTTGAAATTAACTATAAAAAGAGTATATAGGATACCCTAATAACTATATTTTAATGATCTGTTGGGGATGGTTGTGTTTAAAAGGAAAATATTTTAATTTATATAATCTTATCATACCTAAATTCCTCATAAAGCAGTTGGTATCCATCACAGGATTGTTATAATTCAAACGATTAACATCATAGGAATGTTTAGATTTTTATTAATTTACCTTCTTTTCATCACATTAATCACTTATTCAATATCATTAAAATTTATTTTTTCTTATATGATTATTTCACTCAACCCAAAATGGTAATAATTAATTTTTATTGAGAAAACAATCACATCACATTAGAAGCCCTAGATTTGGATCGGATTGATCCTAATTAATGTATGGGAATACATATTTGAATGGCCCATGGTTAAAAAAGATAATACTATCAATAATTTGATAGGGAATGTGTATATATGATGGAAAAAAACATGAATGTTTCCGAATAATATAAAAAAGGGATATTTTTTTGAAATACTAGAATATATTTTTACAATTAGTTTATGAGACATTATAAAATATTTATTTTAATTTAGTTGTTGAAACATTTTCAAGGCATTCTTAGTATCAATTTTAATGATATTTTAGAAATTACATAAAAATTTCATATGATGCAAACAAATTACCTATAGATAATAATTTAGAAAATTCACCTATAATTTTTAAGGAATTGTAACATTCATGTATTGGAAAATATATCTTCTCAAAGAATATATTTAATTGGATGGTCAAGGAAGATAATTATTCATAATTTAGTTATTGTAGGAGTTATATATTTATCTCTCAATAACTGTTTCCATGGAATGAGTGGAAATGTATTTTTAAATGATATAGAATTATAAAAAAATTAATTTAAAAATATTGATAAAAAATTTTGTAATATATTAAGGATAATGATTTATTATTATAAGATAAAAGAATAAAAAATCCATATTTGAAAAAATAAATAAAAATTATTGACAAAATAATTCATTGAAAATTAGACCACTCAAGGATCAATAAATTATGGATTGTATTTTACATATAAAATTAAATTATATTTAAGATAAAAATTAATTAGAATAAATAAATTGGAAGGTTATTTATAATGGAAAATGTGTGGTCTATATAAACAAAAAATATTTTTCATCTTTATAAAATTTTGAGATCCTACGCCGCCATTTTTTTAAATTGTATATCTATTATTGATGTGATTTATAATTAAGGGTGGTGTATATTCAATAGAGATTGAATGATTGAAAAAATATCAGTGTATTCCATTTATCAAGTCCTATATTATTAATGATTAAAATATATATTCAATTAGAGCATTAGTATCATGATCTATGAAAATTATGGATTACTATAACATTAACTAAAATGACATAACATATACTTTAAAATATTTGACTAGATGATGATGAAGTGAGAATGTTATTAATATTATCATTTTCAAATATTTTAAAAATATTTAATAAATTCACGAGAATTTATTTATAGAATACATAAAATTTTTTATACTTATTTACTAATCTATAAATTCATTATTAATGTAAAAAAATTGTTCAATATGTGTTTGGAATGGTACAATTGGTATTTAATGGTTATTCATTAATGGTTTGGAGAAAGTGTGTATGTGAACATATGGGGATATTTTTTGGATGATATTTTTTTAATATATCTGTTGTAATTATATATATATTATTGAAATATTCTATCTAATTACACAATGTTTTGATTTATTCATCTAAAAGGATTTTATATTATAAGGGATTAAAGTGGTGAGTTCTCTCAATACATTTTTTTAATTTTTATATTAATAATGATTTCATTTAGTAGTTTAATGAGATTTCTTTATAGGGTGTGATACTATTTTCTATCTCCCACATTAAATGAATTAATTTTTTTAAGAATTGTCCCAAATAGGTATAAAAAATTGATTTATATGACATTGAGAAATGTGAGAAATAAATTATTTATTATGGTAGATTAAATATTGAATATAAAACTATCCTAGAAAACTATTTCAAAGTATGAATATATTTAATAATGGATTTTTATTTCATGATAAATGCATTGAAAAAGTTTTATTAATCCAAATTTATTGTTTTAAATTGAAAAATATGGAAAGAAATTATATTCGTTTTTTCGAAAAAAATATAATGCACGAAAAATAAAAATAAAATAATTTTTATTGTACATGGGGTATTATTTTTTGAAAAAAAATTATTAAACCTATATATGATGAATACATTGATAATTATGATGGAAAAAAGATAACTTATGATTAAAATATAGAATTATATAATAAGATTACAAATAGGAAACAACAATGGTAATCAATATGATTATAGTTATGGTTTCCAAATGAAATACTATATTCTAGTAATGAATGAATTGTAATAACTATTATAAGGATTAAAATGAGTTATAATAGTATCAGATAAGGATGATATTGATAATGGCGATATTTTGGATAATAATAGATAATGATTTATTATGTTTGATGTATTTTTAGAAATATAAGAAATTATTATTCCACAAAGATATTTGTATTATAGTAATTTTTATTTTCAATGCTATAATTTATAATTGGTTGATTGTGTTGTGTTTATTAAGAGTAATAAATTATTATTTATTATTTTAGGTGTAAATAGAGGTTATAAGGTATTTCATAAAATAAGAAATGTGAACAATAATTCTTTGACCATGTTTTATTGATTGAATGAAGTGTGCCAAATTTTCACTATGGGAAAACAATAATGCTACAGTTATAGTCCATCCTATATTGAATTAAACCTAATATCACTTAATATTAAATAGCCCATTTTGATGATATATATTTTAAATTATTTTTTATATAGCCTTTCAGATATCAATATATATTTCCCTTTATTAGGTGGAACATTGAATTATCAAGAGTGTTGATGGTGTACTTCACAAAACATCATAAGTTGTATAATACAACATAAACTTTTGTTCTCTATATTTTTTAAAAGTGGAATTATTATGAATGTTATTTGTAAAATATTTCAATGATTTTGTAGATAAATTTATTATTTATTTTACCACTCTTATTATTTTAATATATAGATGATGAAAATGAAAATTATAATGACATAGAAAAGAATCATAAAAATGTGGTTATATAATATTTAATTAAAGATTGATTTTTTTCATAAATTAAATATCAATAATCAGAAAAGCGATAAAACGCTAGTGTGTTAATAGTCATCCATAGTTCATTAAAATTATTGAAAATAGGTAGTGACACAAGAGAGGTATTTCATCATACCCAAATTATTGTAAAAAAGAGTCACACATATCTTGTAATAACCTTTCCTAAACCTAACATTAAACATTATCTGATGGATTTTTTATCACTACATTTCCATTATATTTTCTATTAATGTATCCCAGTGTTGGAAAACCAGGTAATTTTCTTTTTGTAATGTGATTATTCTTTACAAATCATTGATATGAAAAATTACTATGTCTCCATAATTTCCCATAAATAATGCTTCCAGATCATTTCAAGTAATAAATAAAATTACATTTCCAACAATGAGGATTATAATTGTGACCCATATTTTCTACTAAAACATTAATAAATAAAATGGAAAAATAGGATCTATGAAATAGTTCAAGACAATTTAGGGTTACATGGTTAGATAATTATGAAAAAATCATACATAAACAACTAATACCAAAATGGACTCACAAGTTATCAAAATTATATAACTTATTTATGCTAGTTTTTATTTTTTTGTTATAGGTCATCATTATCATCCCTATGAAAACCATTATAGGCATATATCAATCAACATCCTTATTTAAAACATTATTGAAATAAAATATAATAAGTGTGAGATCAAATGTATAGAAGCTTTAAGAATAATAATAAACAATTAAATTCCATCCATGACAGTAAGATTGTATATTCCAAAGAAGACATAATAAAAGTGCATGGGTGATCATAAAAGAACTCATACCAATAAATACATAGAATATAAAATATGTCAAAATAGAAAAGGAAAGGTTCATACAAATCAATAATCATGAGACATGTGATATCAATCACAGTCATTATAAATATTATAAACAGATAATAATAAATGATTAAATGAATTCAAATCATTGAAAATTGTCTCATTAAACCCATATAGAAACCGTTCAAAAGCAATGACCTATATAAAGAATTTTTTATCTAGAGTACCCAATGCATTAGAGTGATATTGGAGAAAACCCATTGTATAATCTATAACTGGCTTAATTAGTGTTGTTTGGGCACACCCTTCATTTACAATGTCCAGTAAACAAATAGATTGAGAAATCATCAAAACATAATTAAATAGCCTTTATTTTTTTCAAAATATAATTAACACATGGAATGGTAATGTGATTCACAATAATATATTTGAAACATTAATAACATATGGAAAGAAAATTTTTAAAATAGCAATTCATTTGAATCATAAATAACCCAATAAAAAGAAATAGGTTAAAAAAATAAATTTTAATCATGATTAACCCATGGAAAAGAAATGTTTTAAATTAAAATATTATTGAAACGGGGTTTCCACATTTAAACAAATGGGTGAAATAAAAAATATCTAGAACATGGATTTCCCTTGGAAATTAGTTGTGTTAAAAATATATTCTAAACATGATTAACCCAAGGAAATGAAATGTTATAAATAACACTATTATTGAAACATCTATTTTCCATCTAACAATATTAATTAGGATCATGTAAATATAAAATGATCCTATGGTATGAAAATTTACTTTGAGTCTTTTTTGTCATTGTGAAATTAAAGTGCCATTAATATATCAATTAAAATATTATTTATGAAAATAATCATTAAACATTCAAATTTGTCCCGTACCACTTTGAAAAATTTGAACCATTAACCCCATGAATTGAATAACATAAAATGAAATGTAGAACATCATGATAATAATTGTATTAATTCTATTACATGAAAATATAGAAGTGTATAATCCTCATAATTGAAGATAAGTTTATAAAAAATCAAATATCTCGAAGAAGGAAATTATGAAAAACTTCTATTGAAGATTTGGAAACATTGAACACAAAATGTAATGACCCACACTTTTATATGAGCAATTTATGCAAAATTATAGTAATTTCATATATTAAAAATCAGATAAAATCACTTATATACTATAAAAATAACTTTATAAATGAATAATTAATGAGATAAAAAATTATTGAAATTAATGAACCTATATCGATGAAATGCTAACATGACCGTAGTAATAGCAATATAACCCATATGAATATTAAGCCATCATCAGTAATATTAATTACACCCTTGAAATCATCAATAATATTTAGGAATATTATAAATAAAATTATTATATAATTCTATCGTATTCTATTTAAATAAATGTTTTAAAAAAATATTAATTAAGGGTTGCAATTTTTGTATGTGATAAGTATTTATTTGTAATTTTATTATTAATTTATCAATTTAAAAGAAAATTTTCCTTCATAAAATATATAAAAAACTAATATTTTCATGTCTTATTATTTAAAATTAATTTTATGAGACCTTAAGTAACATTTAATAATTTTATTAATTTAATTATAATTTTCTAATTTTTATTTTCAATGTAAATGATGACCTTAATTAAAATTTAATTACTAATTTTTAGAAATTTATTTTCATTAAAAATAACCACAATTTTTTATTTTACACATCAAAACATGGTTACGGTACATTTTTTGAGATTTGTATTAAAATAATATATTTTTATGAATTTTAAAATACAATTATTTATAATTTAAGCTAAATACATAAATTATGGAGTCATAAATGATGTATGCATGATGTAATCAAAAAATATCTAAAATTAATAAATTAATATTATATATATTTAAAATTCTAAACATGTTAATAATATTGAGCCAAAATTTCAAACTAATGTATATAATAATGAGAAAACACCCATCCCCTCCTCTATAAATACAACCACTCACCATCTCTTTTCCACACACATCTCAGGTTTTGATCAATATCCAAATGCAACTTAATACTCATCCATAGAGTCTCCACCACTTCCTATATCTCTTTTTCACATCAATAGACAAAAAAATATTCCCATAAATAGGTTCTCATAGAAGAAAAATTCAATATGTAAATTCATCTTTCTTTTATTGTAATTTTTTTCATGTTTTTTTTTATTTTTATTCTATCACAAAACCACCTCTTCAAAATGTAATGATAAATCCAATACCATAAATATATTATAATTAAATTAATTTAACATAATATTGATCCATAAAATTCCCCCACAACCTCTTCTATTCAAAAAATTATATTGTTTCTTGTGATGTGTCAATATACCGACATCGTGGGAGATGCAATATCATATTCTTTTAACATATTCATGTATATAAATAAAACCAATATAAGGTTTGAAACATATTTTGAAATATATTTTACAAACCTCATTAATTTACTTAACTAACATATATAAATAATAATATAATATAAAAAAGAGTTCCTTTTTATCGAAACCCCCCAAAACTAACCGAAAACAGTCATCATTGATATTTATTTAGTGATTAAATCTCCTAAAAAATAAACACATTATTTATAGAATTATTTAAAAAAATAAAATATCTTTAATAATATTTAATAAATATATTTCATATTTATACACATTATACACGAACATCCATTGATGTATACGATTGAACTGATCGTGGAAACTATGAAAATGAACTCTCTTGAACGATGATAATATACTCTATGACTTCAAGAAAAGAAAATAAATGGATTTAAAAAATATAATAAATATTGTTCATGGGTACAAGGTTGTGATATTTTTAATTAATAAATATAATATAATTATATTTGATATTAATGTGATGAAATATTTCAGACAAATGGTTAGGGGAATTCTCGAACCCAACACTATTCATTTGGGTTTCCCTCTTTCACTCCATTTTGTTTATGGATATTAATTTAAGGTTCCTTAAATATATTTTATTTATTTTTTTTCTTATGTTTTATAAGATATAGATTTTACCAATTGGGATTTATGAAAATACAAGTATTTTTTTCAAAATAATAGTTATTCAAAAAAAATATTTTAATTATTTAGAAATTGTTTCTTCATCACTGAAAATTTGTGATTCTAATAAAAAGTAAGTTATTAACTATTTATATTTAGAACCAAAAACTATATTCATTAATGAATGATTTATTAAATGAGACATATTTAATTCCATGGTGTACTTTTTGTGCATGAATGATATATGTTCTATAGGGAATTAATGTTGATATAAATGTTAGGATGTGAGTAGTGAGCCTGATATTATATAGTGCAATGTAAATGGTTTGATGTGATGAGTTCACTCATAATTATATATCACTCCAATGTATTAGGTAATGTTAAGAATCTCATGAGATAAATTTAATTCTACATGATCATGATGCTATCACTGTTTACAACCATGTGTGTTAGCTAACCACAAAGATATTAGGATTTTTTTTTGAATTTCCACATTCTATGCCTTTTATTAATGCTTCCTCTCATTATTATGATCACAATCTTATGTAATAATGATAATTATTATTCTCAGCTAATTTATATTTATTCGTGTTTTTATCTGTCCTCTTAATGGTATTTTCTATTAGCCCATTTTTTGATGTATATCCTCAAATAATTACTTGTACTAAGCAGAACAAGAGTGTCAATAAGATTCTATAGAATAATAATTAAATATATTTTTGATGTTTTTTTTGTAAATTTTTCATTTTTTCCTTAATTTTCCGTCACACTAAACCTGTTTATTCAGCTTGTTTAGTTATATTATGTTGAATTTATATAAAATTATTTAATAATTTTTTTAAGAAAAACGAATTCAATAGTGGGTATTAATGAACAATTTAGTTAATTTTTGAATTAGGATTTGATAACCTTAGTTGAAACCCTTATTTTTTGTCTGAATATAATTAATCACATAATAATTTTTGTTTTATAAAATTATTAACATTGGTATCCATAAGATATTATATTTTACTGCATTTCACAAAGGAAAATTTTATTTATAGATGACATAATGTCTTTTGTATTGTTATGATTGTTTATATTTTAGAAAATAGTGGGAAATTAGAGAAACTAGGCCAACAAACTATTTTTTCGAAACTAATATGAAGGATGAAAATGAATACATTGACTAGAATAACATTAGGATAATGTTTCATAACATGTATTTTTGAAGAAAACATTATACAAAGATGATGTGATAATTCATACAGTTGAAAGAAAAATGATAGATAATATTTCTCATCCTATAAAAAAATTCACATGTATGTCATGGTATTCTTTTTGATTTTTTATCATTAATGATATAAAAATTGATATATTGTTTATTGATTTTAGGGAAATCCTTCTAATGGAATTATAAATTCATGACTTTTGGATTTATAAATAAGTTTTTTTGATGTGTTCCCAAAGTGGAGATAGAGTTTGGATAATGTTTCCATGGCTAGAGTGATATGAAATGAAAGATGTTGTTTCATGATGGAGGATATAATTTTAATGGATTAATGAATTCTCAACCACCCACGTGTTGGAAATGAGGGAAGAGTCGTAATGGTAACTACCTCAAACAGATGGGTAAATTCATCTATTTGTTGGAGAGAAGGTTATCCAAGCTCAGGAATATTGAAAAGAAATGAGGAAGTATGAAAATGTGGGGGAGGAAAGGTGGGCACCACACATGGTCTAATGATAAAACTATAAGGATAAATGGAACTATGGAATTAAATACACTAAAACACAAGTGTTATAGGGTAATCAATTTTAGTATAAACTAAATACAAAACACTAGTACAAGTCACATTCCATCACTACTACTAAAATATAAAAGAAACAGTAAGTTGTACAAGTTACACTTATTATTAACTCAAGAATAGAACATTTCATATTTGTTTCAATTTCTATGTATTACATTATGTCTTTAATGTTTTATTGAAATATCTAATGGAACCCTAGAACCTGTAAGTAGATATGTCTATAAAAACACAATGTGATGAAATTTTTGAAACCCATATGTTGGACTCTTATCCTATTTTCCTATGTGGGATGATACTTAAATATAATATCATGATACTTCCTTTTGTGTAATTTGATGCTATAATGGGAATTGATTGTATCTCGTTATATATAGAACATATAAATTGCTAGGATGAGGAAATATCATTTTATTTTCCAATCAATCCCATGCTCATGTAAAAATTAAAGGATGATGATGAAAATATTTTGGAAAATCAATCAATGATGGGGGCCTTGATTACCTTTTATGAATCATAACTAACTAAAAAGGTTGAGTCAATAGATGGTATTATCCTTGGAGAAATTCCCATTATGAGGGAATACATTAATGTGATTCTTGAATAGATACCCGGACATCTCTCAGATCGTGATGTTTATTTCTAAATAGAAATCACACCTGAAGCTACTACTTTCTCAAAATGTCCCAATAAGATGGACCTTATCGAATTGGTGGAATTAATGAATAAGTTACAAGATATATTGAAAAAATGTTTCAAACACCCTAGTAAATCACCTTGGGGTGTTCCATTCTTCTTTTTCAAGAAGAATGGTTGATCAACGTGGTTGTGTATAGGTTATCGGGAAGTCAACAAGATCACCATAAAGAACTGGTTTTATCTTCCATGGTTTGATGACTTGTTTGACCAGTTTCGAGGATATCAGTAATTCTCAAAGGAGGATATTAATATTGGATATCATCAAAAAATGGTGTAGAAAAAAGATATTTAATTTAAAGTCTTCTATACATGTCATGGGAGCTATGAGTTTTTGGTGATGCCCTTCGGACATACTAATTCCTTTTCAATCATCATTGTTTAAAGGAAGAAGTTATTTATACATTACTAATATAAAATATTTTTACTGTTTATTGATGATATTCTCATCTAATACATCGAAATGTAGAAATATGAAGAACATATAATGCATGTGTTGGTGACCTTGAGGAAGGCTAAGTTGTTTTCTATGGTTATCATGTGTGATTATTGGATGCATCAAGTCACTTTCATGGGACATGTCACTATATGTGATAGAATTTTAGTGGACAAATTTTATATAAAGGAAACTAAAGAATGTCCCATACCCTCATGTGTCTTTGAAATACAAATTGTTATTGCCTTATTAGGGTAATATATATATATATATATATATATATATCTTGTGAGAAATTTATCAGGTGTTTCTAGCCTGATAACAAATTTAATGAATAAATGGGTAAAGTTTGTCTTGATAGAAGAATGTGAGTAAAGACATAGGAGATAAAGGGATGGTTGATTAATTCACATGTACTCACAATACCAAAATGTAGAGTATTTATTTTGGTATACATTGACTATTCAAAGAAATTATTATGTTGTGTACTCAAGAAAAATAATGAAGTGATATCCTACACCTCATGAAAATTGAAAATCCATGAGATGAACTACGCGACGAATCATCTAGAGCTAGAAGCTGTGATATTTTCCTTCAATATCTTGTAGCCTTACATCTTTGTTGAGAAGTGGGACATATATACCACTCACAAGATCCTGAATTATATATTCTCACCAGAGTATCTCATCATGTGTTGAAGGATATGGTTATATATAATAAAATACTATTAATACTCTTTTCACTATCATTATTGTAAGGAAGATAATATTGATGATGTTCTTTGTAGAAAATAATATTCTACTCTTGCGACGATGTGGGTTGAGAGAGGCCATATCTTCTTTGAAACAAAAAAGGATATATGTGTAAATCATAATATTAGTACATTCATCCTAACATTCCCAAATTATATCCCAACAATCAATACAAGATAATATTAAGGAAGAACAATGGGATTATCCATATTTAAAAAATGTAGTTAATGTAATAAAAGGGGTGAAGCTGTAAAATTTTCATATCACTGATGATGGTGTTATTATATTCAAAGTGAGGCTTTGTGTTCATTCATCACCTTGAAAAATAATGAGATATTAGATATTTCACATAGATCAATTTTTTTCTATCCATTATTGGAGTACGAAGATTTCTCATGATATTGGAGAACACTTCTGGTGGAACAACATGAAGAATGAGATATTTATTTATATATCAAGGTGCATGATTTGTTTGTAGGTTAATTGAAAGATATAGATGTATAAAGGTGTGATCGAACCATTTCTTATACACATGTAGAAATGAGAGAATGTCATTATGGACTTCATTACTGGTCTCCCAAATACATCCAAAGAAAATAATGCAATATGGGTTGTGGTGGAATGACTCACTGTTGGGCAAAAATCCCTCAAGGTAACATTGCAGTATTTTTGGGTTGATTGCGTTTGTTGACAAAGAAGGTTTTCATGGATATTTGTCGAGTTCCCAAGAAGTTGTTGACAATCCATGTTGACAAAGAATGATGACAAAGGAAAGGGCGATCTGGAGGCGGTACAAAAAGAGCAGTACAAGGTGGCGTCGTTTCCCAGTGTTTGCCAAATTTTTGGGGTCCAAAATTTGGAGTTTGGTGAGCATCGCGAAAAGTGAATTTCCATGAAGATCATAATTTAATATGGCAAAGGCATGATTTTCGCGAATCTAGGATGCATGGTTTGGAAATCGCGAAGACCAGAAGAATGGAGGCGGTGATACTTCGCGATTACGTCAAGCTTCGCGAACGGCAGAGGCTGAAGCGCATCGCGGCAGAGAAGGGCTTTGCAAGAGAGCTTCGCAGCGAAGGCGCAAAGGAATGTTGGGATTCGTGAGGGAGCTTCGCGGCGAAGGTGCAAGCCGCGAAGGTAAGTTGACGGTGATTCTTCGCGACTACGTCAAGCTCCGCAAACGGATAATTTCCGCGGAGCTTCGCGATTTGGACAGAATTCTGGCAGAAACATTGGAGCTTCGCAATTTGAGATGACGTGGCGTTGACTTCGCATGGAAAGGAAGAGGGTCGGTGGAATCTCCTATAAATAGAGTCCGACCCCTTCGAGCGAAGTAGAGAGAATTTTCAGAGAAAATACCTTGCTCTCGATTTGCGAAGGTGGTTTGCGGAGCCAGTGTGCTTCGCGAAAGAGGATCTTCGCGGCGGCTATTGTAGCTCCGCGAAACCTGTGAGCTCCGCGTTGTCTTACATTGCTTCGCGAGGGTCGTTTCTTTGTGACGACTTGAGCATCGCGAGAGTGCTTCGTGAAAGAGCTTCGCGAGTGAGTTTCGCGAAAAGGTAGGAGCTTCACTAAGGCTTGTTTGAGCTTCGCGAAATTGGGAGCCTCGCATTGTAGGGTGCTTTGTGAAGGTCTTTCCAAAGGTAGTTTGCCCAGTGGATAGTGGCAAAGGGCTATTCATCTACGGGTGAAAGTTCAACTTCAACAGAGCATCTACATATAGAGAAAGATGCATTTCTTAATAGAAATGAAGAGACCTACAGGTCTATAAACTATGAGTCAATCCCTTCCAAGAGTAGTGAGCTTAGGAAGAGAAAGAAGGTGATCCTCTCCACCAGCAGTGAGCCAGGGAGAGAGAAACAGGGGGTGACCCTTGGGAAAGAAGTGAGCTGACCCTAAACACTGTAAAGGAAGTGAGCCTGGGCATAGAAGTGATCTAGCCCGAACCATGCAATCCACACCTAGTGAAGATTAGTGGAATTTGGTACGACCGGCAGCCTGTCGGCGTATGCTCCTTGGACGTAGCCCTTAGCAGTGAACCAAGTAAAATTGCTGTGTCCTGCGTCTGCTTTACTTTCTGTTTATATTGTGAAGCAGGAAAGAGAGAGAAGAGTGTTTTTCTTAACAGCGAAACAAGATCAGAACAGGCATTAATTTTTAATTAGTCATACCCTGATTCACCCCCCCCCCCTCTCAGGGTATTCAGCCTAGTGGACCTAACAAGTGGTATCAGAGGGAAGGTTGAAAGTTGTTCTTCTCTCAATGTAGGTAACCAATCATAAAGGGATTCCGATCTTCGACGGATATAATTTTCAGATATGGAAGAATCGGATGCAACACTATTTCCGATACTTGGTAATGGATGTGTTTTCAGCAGCAATCCATGGTATCACAACTGATATTAATAGTGGTGCCTTATCAGAAGCTGAGCATAGAGAGTTGGATGCTGATTCTAAAGCAATCAATGCTTTAGGGGGAGCCCTTTCCAATCCCATCTACACAAAGGTGATGTCATTCAAAACGTCACATTCCATGTGGGAAAGGCTTTTGAATATATATTAAGGGGACACAAAAGTCAGAGAGGCAAAGCTGCAGGTGTTGTGGAACAAATATGAAGATCTGAAAATGAACCAGAATGAGTCTGTTGATGCATTCTTTGATAGGGTAAACATTGTTGTGGAGGATATGCGAGGTCTTGGAGAATTCATTGAAGACATAAAGATTGTAAAGCGCATCTTGAGGAAACTTCCACCTCGGTTCAATCCGAAAGTTTCAGTACTAGAAGATAAAGATCCAAAAGAGCTGACATTGGACAACATGCACAGTACCTTGGTTGCATATGAAATGAGGAACGATGATAATGAAGCTGTGGAAAAGGGGAAGTCTAAAGAGGTGGCATTTAAGGCCATGAAGAATCCCACCATTGAAGATTCTAATGAAGAAGAAGAGATAGATGAGGTGATGTCATTCCTTTATTCAAATCTACAAAGAGGAAGAGGAAAGTTTAATGGTAAACTTCCACTAGCATGCTTTAGATGTGGAATGGTTGGTCATCTTGCGCCAAAATTCCCCAAGAAGTTTCAAGATGATGATGATGATGATGACGTTGAAATTCCCAAAAAGAAGGCTTCAGCTTTTGTGATAGGGAAGAAACAATTCAAGAGAAATTTCTTCAAGAAAAAGAATCTTCTTTCACAAGAATTTGAAAGTTCAGATGAGTCTGAGGATAAAGAAGTTGAGGAAATAGAAAATTGCAGAGATCGTGGGGTAAATGCCTTGGTGGCAATTGTTGGTAGTTCTCAAAATGGAGAAGAAGCTGATGCTAAAGAAGAAGAAGAAATTGAAGGGAGAATTGAAATGGAAGCCGAATTGGAAGTAGGTCTTGAGGAGATAGATGTTTGGAGAGACAAAACGAAGAAAGCCAATAAAGTGGTTCATGATGCCAAACTCTATATGCAACAACAGGATGAAGAAAAGTCTGAGCTGTTAGAAGAAATTGAAATACTAAAATCCTCAACACCAGAGAGCTGAAAAAATATTGTCGAGTATAAGCTTAAAATTGAGGAACAAAATAAGGAAATTGATTGTTTAACTAACACAGGAAAGGAGCAGGTTAGATGTATCAAAGAACTTGAAGAAGAAGTGGTCAGTCTGTGACAAAAACATAAGGATCAAGATAAACTCTTGTCCCCCAATGTGATATCTGAAAAGTAGGCCATTCAGAAGATAGAGAAGATGAAAGCAGAGCTTAGTAGTTCAGTAGGGAAGAAGCAGCAATTGAGCTCAGATCTTAAGGTCATTTCTGGGCTTAGTCAAGAACAAAAATTTGCGACAATTGCAGTCAGACCGCAAGCACTAATCCCGAAAGTGAAGGTTGATTTGGGAACAAAACAGAATCAGAATATTCAGAGATCCCAAATGGGAAATCATAGTGCTGAAATATCACGGGGGAATGCATACTATATCAGGTGTTATTGCTGTGGGAAAATGGGACATTCACAGTATGTGTGTTCCATAGCCAAGAGATACAGAAGGGAACATGAACAGAGATGACAGCCAAACAGAGAACGGTTTTCCAGAACACATTTTGAAGGACACTATTTTTGGTGCGGAGGATTTAGACACATGGCTAGGTACTTCACTTCAACCATTCAGTGAAATGTGTCAAAGCATAATCAAAATGTTCGCAAGCAGCAGATCAATAAACCAACAAGTGAGTTAAAAGTTCAGAACAGATTTGCAGCTCTGCAAGATGAGGGTGGTCCATCATACTCTGAGAAAGAACAGAAGCCTCAATCCATGCCGAGTGTGAAAGAAAAAGTATGGACCAAGAAGAAGAAAAATGAGAAGGCTGTGGTGGTGGAGATTGCCCTTAAAGCATCAGATCAATCTGGTGTTTGGATCCTTGATAGTGGTTTCACATACCACATGACGGGTAATAAGGATCTTGTTACAGGCATCAAATATGACAAAGAAGGAGTTGTAAAATTTGGAAATGATGAAGGCCTGAAGATTGTTGGCTCAGGGAAAGCCAAGTTTGGGGGCAAAGAGATGAGACATGGTGATGTCTTGGTAGTAGAGGGTCTCAGTCATAACCTACTCAGTGTGAGTTACTATGTGACTCTAGGAACTCTATCCAATTTACCAAGAAGATGTGTGTTGTGAAAGGAAAAGATGGAGAAGCTGTTCTGCAGGGAAAAAGGTCAAAGGGAAATCTCTGTCTTGTTGGTGGGGAAGAAGATACTTGTCTTTTATCTAGAGAGGAAGAAAACTAGTTGTGGCATAAGCGACTTGGTCATCTATGCCAACCATATATGGAGGATCTCGTTAAATTTGATGCTGCTAGAGACCTTCCCAAACTATCACGTGATCGCACTCATACGTGTGATGCTTGTCAACAAGGGAAAATCATCAGAAAGACATACATTCCAAAGAAACAGAAATCAACTAGAGTGCTCAAATTGGTGCATGCTGATGTATGTGAACATATCTCACCACGAGCTATAAATGCGCAAAGGTACTATGTTATTTTCATTGATGACTATAGCAGAATGGCCTGGGTATTCATCATAACCCATAAGACAGAGGTGTTCAGTTGCATAAAGCAGTACAGGAGGGAATCAGAAGAGATGCTTGGGCAGAAAATTCCGAAGTTTCGTACTGATAACGGTACAGAATTTACAAACAGTCAGGTTGAAAACTATCTCGAGAAACATCTGATAAGGCATCAAGTTTCATTAGTACGAACTCCCTAACAGAATGGAGTAGTTTAAAGGAGAAATCGGATCATCAACAACATGGCCCGAACAATGCTTATTGATAAGGACGTGCCAGAGAAATTTTGGAAGGAAGCAGTTTTGACATTGGTCTATGTTTCAAACAGGTCCCTGTTATGTCCGAAGCAAGGGAAGACTCCGTATGAACTGTGGTACGGAAAGAAGCCAATGTTGAAGTACTTTCGAATCTTTGGAAGTAAGTGTTTCATTCTCAATAAAGAACATCATAGGAAGTTTGAAGCACGAGGAGATGAGGGGATATTCCTTGGCTATTCCGGGAAAAGCAAAGGATATAAATGTTTCAAAAAAAGGCTGGGAAAAATCATTGAAAGCAATGATGTCACTATAGTTGAAAATGAGCAGAATACTCAACGATCTAGTGAACAGTTCCTGGAAGAAAGTGATGATGAGGTAAGCAACCCAGGGGGAGCAGAAGTGGCAGAAGCTGACTCAAAAGAAGATACTGATGATGAAGAGGAAAGTGTCAAGTCTGTGTCTGTGAGAAAGCCAAAGAGTCGAGCGGAAATTGACAGGAAGAATATCATTGGTGATCAAACAGCTCCAGTTCAGACTCGAAGAATGAAATCATCACAGCAAGCATCGTTTTTGTCTCAAGTGGATCCAAAATGTTTTTCTGATGCAGCTGAAGATGAAAACTGGGTTCAGGCCATGAACGAAGAGCTTGATCAGATTGAGAAGAACCAGACATGGGAGATTGTTTCGAGGCTAGCAGACAAGAATGTCATCGGGACTAAATGGGTCTATCGCAACAAGATGAATGAAGATGGCATAGTGATTCGGAACAAAGCACGACTAGTGTGCAAGGTATACTCCCAGATAGAGGGAATAGATGTTGATGAGACATTTGCACCGGTTGTAAGGCTGGAGACAATCAGATTATTTTTGGCCATTGCAGTGCAAAGAAAGTTAAAAGTGTTCCAGATTGATGTCAAATCTGCATTCTTGAATGGGGTTCTGGAAGAAGAGGTGTATATTGAGCAGCCAGATGGTTTTCTCATTCATGAGAATGAGAACAAAGTTTGTAGGCTGAAGAAGGCGTTGTATGGGCTGAAACAAGCACCAAGGGCATGGTACTCAAGGCTTGATCAGTACTTGAAGAAGCATGGTTTCCAGCATGGAGGAGTTGACTACAACCTCTATTTCAGCAATGACAGTAATCAAAGGATGATGGTGCTAGTGTATGTCGATGACATAATTTTTGGTGGATCAGATGAAGCTCAGTGCAGACAGTTTTCCGAATTCATGAAAAATGAGTTTGAAATGTCAATGATTGGAGAGCTAACGTTTTTCCTTGGTCTACAGGTGACACAAGGAAGGAATGGAACTTTCATTTCTCAATCCAAATATGCCAAGGAGGTTCTAAGAAGGTTTGGAATAGATAATTCCAAGGAAATGAAGAATCCGGTTGCTACCCGGATGAAATTATCAAAAGATGGGGATGGAAAGGCAGTTAATATCATAGAATACAGGCAAATCATTGGAAGTCTGTTGTAATTAACTGCAACAAGGCCTGATATTGTTTTCGCCACATGCCAAGCAGCGAGATATCAGAGTAATCCCAAGGAAAGTCACATGCTTACAGTGAAAATAATACTTCGGTATATCAAGGGCACGGTGGACTTCGGCTTGACATACAACGACAAATCTCAGATAGAGTTATTGGGATATACTGATGCAGACTGGGCCGGTTCAGCAGATGATAGAAAATCAACGTCAGGTGGTGCATTTTATCTTGGCGGACTATGTATTGCTTGGTTAAGCAAGAAGCAGGATTGCATTTCATTAAACACCGCAGAAGCTGAGTATATTGCGGCCACTCAAGCATGCACACAGTTATTATGGATGAAGCAGCAGCTTGAAGATATGGGAGTTGAAGTGAAGTCTCCGATCGGAATCCAGTGCGATAACTCAAGTGCTATAAATCTCAGCAAAAATCTCATACATCACTCTAGGACAAAGCACATTGAGATAAAGTGTCATTTTATCATGGAGAAAGTTGAGCAGGGGATCGTGAAGTTGGAGTATGTGCCTATAGAGCTACAGGTTGCAGACATTATGACAAAGGCCTTACCCAAGGAAGCTTTTGAGAGGCATCGACTGGCTCTGGGAGTTCAGTCGATTCCTCACACTTGAAATAGTGTGGATATGGGACCCCCCCCTCTCCCCGAGGTATGATTTTTTTCCCTAATGTGCTGATATGTGTTCTCTACTATGTTACAGACTACAAAGGAGTGACCTTAGGGTTCGTTGACAAAGGGGGAGAAAAGTGTCTGTTAATGGGGGAGAAAATTGTGATTGTTCAAGGGGGATACAGTGCGGAGATTTGATAAATCATAATTGATACGGGGAGAAGCTGACAGGTGGAGCAGCCAGAAAGGGGGAGCAATGAGAAAGGGGGAGAGAATTTTAAATCTGACGATGCTAGAAGTGATCGATCAAAGCATAGAAATCACGACAGCTGAGGATCGTGATAAAAGAAAAACAGTGGTGTTGGAATGGTGTGAGACGGTGTCCAGCTATCACCAATTGGTATCAGTGTGGTTCAGCAATTGGTATCAACTTAAGAATTGGTATCAGGGTGGAATCGACAATTGGGGTCTGACATGAAGTGATTCATTGATTAACTTTTAATACTACTCTTGTTTCTCATGCCGATCATTGCTCATGTGGGCTTAGAGTACGTGTTAAGTGAATCCTTGAATGCTATCAGAATCGCAAGGCGCGAACGGTGGTAGCGGCTAGACGAAGACTCAGTGAGGTATCAAAGTGCAGAAAATCATCCTGAGCAAAATTGCGAAGAGTTGTCAACAAACCCAAAGGGGGAGATTGTTGGGCAAAAATCCCTCAAGGTAACATTGCAGTATTTTTGGGTTGACTGTGTTTGTTGACAAAGCAGGTTTTCATTGATATTTTTCGAGTTCTCAAGAAGTTGTTGATAATCCATGTTGACAAAGAATGATGAAAAAGGAAAGGTCGATCTGGAGGCGGTACAAAAAGAGCAGTACAAGGTGGCGTCGTTTCCCAGTGTTTGCCAAATTTTTGGGGTCCAAAATTTGGAGTTTGGTGAGCATCGCGAAAAGTGAATTTCCATGAAGATAATAATTTAATATGGCAAAGGCATGATTTTCGCGAAGCTAGGATGCATGGTTTGGAAATCGCGAAGACCAGAAGAATGGAGGCGGTGATGCTTCGCGATTACGTCAAGCTTCGTGAACGGCAGAGGCTGAAGCGCATCGCGGCGGAGAAGGGATTTGCAAGAGAGCTTCGCGGCGAAGGCGTGAAGGAATGTTGGGCTTCATGAGGGAGCTTCGCGGCGAAGTCGCAAGCCGCGAAGGTAAGTTGACGGTGATTCTTCGTGACTACGTCAAGTTCCGCAAACGGATAATTGCCGTGGAGCTTCGCGATTTGGACGGAATTCCGGCAGAAACATTGGAGCTTCGCGATTTGAGATGACGTGGCGTTGACTTCACGCGGAAAGGACGAGGGTCAGTGGAATCTCCTATAAATAGAGGCCGACACCTTTGAGCGAAGTAGAGAGAATTTTCATAGAAAATACCTTGCTCTCGATTTGCGAAGGTGGTTCGCGGAGCCAGTGTGCTTCGCGAAAGAGGATCTTCGCGGCGGCTATTGTAGCTCCGCGAAACCTGTGAGCTCTGCGTTGGCTTACATAGCTTCGCGAGGGTCGTTGCTTTGCGACGGCTTGAGCATCGCGAGAGTGCTTCGCGAAGGAGCTTCGCGAGTGAGCTTCGTGAAAAGGCAGGAGTTTCGCGAAGGCTTGTTTGAGATTCGCGAAATTGGGACCCTCGCATTGTAGGGTGCTTTGCGAAGGTCTTTCCAAATGTAGTTTGCCCAGTGGATAGTGGCAAAGGGGTATTCATCTACGGGTGAAAGTTGAACTTCATCAGAGCATCTACATACAGAGAAAGATGCATTATTTAATAGAAATGAAGAGACCTACAGGTCTATAAACTGTGAGTCAATCCCTTCCAAGAGCAGTGAGCTTAGGAAGAGGAAGAAGGTGATCCTCTCCACCGGCAGTGAGCCAGGGAGAAAGAAACAGGGAGTGACCCTTGGGAAAGTAGTGAGCTAACCCTAAACACTATAAAGGCAGTGAGTCTGGGCATAGAAGTGATCTAGCCCGAACCTTGTAATCCACAGCTAGTGAAGATTAGTGGAATTTGGTACGACCGGCAGCCTGTCGGCGTATGCTCCTTGGACGTAGCCCTTAGCGGTGAACCAAGTAAAATTGTTGTGTCCTGCGTTTGCTTTACTTTATGTTTATATTGTGAAGCAGGAAAGAGAGAGAAGAGTGTTTTGCTTAACAGCGAAACAAGATCAGAACATGCATTAATTTTTAATTAGTCATACCCTGATTCACCCCCCCTCTCAGGGTATTCAGCCTAATGGACCTAACACTCACCAAAACTGCCCAAATTATTTCAATATGTGAAATTTTATAAGTTTAATATCATTTAATAATATATGTGAAGGAATTGTGGAGGTTTCATTGGGTACCACATTAGATGATCTCTAATCGTGATCCTGAGAGCACATCAAAGTTTTAGGGGAGTCTTTAATATGAATTGAGTAATGAATTAATGTTCAGCAAGGCCAATCACCCCCAAACTGATGGCTAATCTGATTGGACTATTCATATTCTCGTATATATTTTAATAGAATGTTTCTTATAATTAAAAAGTGGGTGGGATTATAATTCCCCATTGGTTGAGTTCTCATATAATAATTGGAACCACTCTTTTATTCAGATGATTCTATATGAAAATCTGTATGGAAAGATATATAGAACTCAACCCTATTGGGATGGTGTTCTCAAAAGAATGATATATAGACCTGATATTTGGAAAGATATCATATATAGGTTTCAACCCTTCTAGAAACATATCAATCCTACTCATATTAAAAAAATGAGGTATGTTGAAAACCATAGAATAAAGGTATAGTTTGACATTGGAGATAAATTCCTCCTATAAATATAACCATGGATGAGATTCATGTGATTTGGAATAAAATTTAATATATGACTAGGGTAAATTTTACCCTTTTATATCAATTATTTCATAATATACATAGCTTACATGCATTCACTTCCACCAAATTTGGCTGATTTTTATGATGTTTTCATCATTTCTTTCCTAAGGTAATACAAACAAGATCCCTGACATGAACTAAACTCCTAGGTGGTAAAGATGGATGATGATCTCTCTTATGAGGAGTAGCCAAAACCGATTATAGGAAAGAGAGAAATGGTTCTAGGAAAAATACAACCTAGTTTGTCAAATTGTTTTGGAGGATCCATAAGTAGGAAGATGCTACTTGGGAATAAGAGAGGGTGATGTATGATAAATACCCTTACCTGTTTATGAAAAATGAAATTTCAAGTGAGAAATTTAAATAGGGGGATAATCTAACTACCTCATATTTTTTCAATGGAATTTACCAGTTATCATACTTATTTTATATAGTGTAAATCACTAAAAATCACATATATACCATAATTAAAACATTATAAATAAATAAATAATAATAATCAGATGTATTTCAAGAATTCTATGAGCCAATATTGTTGAAATAGTAACATTATATTAAGAATAATAATATGAACTTATGAATACTAAACTATAAAATTAAAAATTAACCCTAACCATGAAAGAATAAATAAAAATTTTGCATCTTATAAATAAAATTATGGTATAATTATATCATAGTCAATATAAATAAATTTTTTTTCAAAATAATTAATTATGTGTTGGAATTTATTTAAGAAATAAATAATTAATTACCATTAGTGGTTAACTGAATAATTGAATAATTTATTTCATAGATGTATTCATAAATTACTATTTTTATGTCTTGTTTTTAAGAAAAGTTGATGATACCTTAATTAATTCATCCATGTTTTCAAAAATCCGTTATATTTTTTAAATATGTATTTTCCAAGTAAAGGATAATTTTAATTCAAAATTAAATTTACTCATACGTAGAAATTATTTTCATAAAATAGTGTTTATTTTTGAATAATACATGTCGAAAAATGGGGAATACATTTTTTTTTTCTATTTTACATGATTTTTTATGAATAGTAAAATATTATAATTTACAATAAAAATTAAATACATGATTTATGGACTCATAGATGATATATGTATGATGTTAGCCCAAATTATATGTTTATCATTAATTATTTTAATAAATATATAGTGATAATTCTCCAAATATTCATATTCTTGAGCCAAAATTAAAAACTAATAAAAATAATATTGAGAAAACATCACTCTCTTCAATATAAATGCAACCCCTCGCCAACTCCTTTCCTCACACATTTCAAGCATATATATCTATCCAAATTCTTCTGTATACTCTTCCTCAAACCATCCCCCATGTATGGGATATCCTAGTTTAATCAAAATACCTAAAACTTTTACTAATGGATGTTGTTAAGGATGAAAAAGGTAAATTCCAATTTCTTTTATTTTAATTTATTTATAAATTCATATCTATTTTTATTCTCTCCACTCATCCCATCATCCAATTGGAATTATACCACCATTAAATTACATGTACAATATTAATATAATTTTAATTGAAAACCTATCACTAAAATCATCCATCTCTCTATTTTATTCTAAAAATGAAATCATTTCCTTTGATGTGTCAATTTACTAACATCGTTGTTGATGCACTTTCATTTTCCATTAACTCTATAAATAATGTTAATAAAACCATTATAATGGCTGAAAAATATTATCCAATTTATGTTACAACTTTATTAATGTTCTAGAACTAACATAAATACATAATACTAAATAATAAAACAAAACAAGTTCGTTCTGATAAACAAACCACCAAAATTAACCAAAAAGAATCATTATGAACTTATATTTATTGATTAATCATTATTCTATACTACAAAATTCATTATATTATCATTTAAAAATCCTTAATAACATCAATATCATATAATAACATATATATATATATCCACATTTCACAAGAACTTATATTCATGTATATGAGTGAACCGATCATGGAAACTAGGAAACTTAACACTCTTGAATGATGAAATTAATCTGTATAAATCATCAAAAAACACATAAATGAACATAATAAAACAATAATGAATCATGTTAATTTATAAAACGTTATTTATTTTTTAATTAATGAATCTAATGTGAAGATAATGGATATTAATGTTAAGAAAGAATTAAGACATAAGGAAAGAGGAATTCTCGAACACAACACTATTCCTCTAGGGTTTCCCACACTCCATCCATTTTCCATATGAATAAAAATGTAAAATTCAATCAATATAATTTCTTCAAAATTATCTTATATTTTATATTTTATACATTTTACCAGTATGAATTAATGAATAATTCAATGATTTTTCCAAAATAACTATTCCTTTTGAAAACATATCTTTTAATTCATTATGAGATTATTTGTTCTTTAGTCAAATGTGACGATTTTCATAAAAAATATTTTATTACCTATTTCTCTTTGTAAATCAAATTTTTATTCATGAATTTATTCTATATAAAATGAAACACATTTCTATCTATGGGTTATGTCCCATATTGATATATATTCTATGTGGAAGGCATGATAAATTTGATGTTATGATGTGATCAGTGCACCCAAGATAATATTGTGTAGTGTAAATATTATGATGTGATTTCTTAGCCCATTAATGTATCAAACTCAAATTCATTAAGTAATGTTAATAATATCATGAGATAAAGTGGATTATAAATGCACATGATGCTAGTATAGTTCACAACCATGTGTGGTAGTTGATCACTATGATATAATGATTTAGATTTTTTTAAGATTGCTACATTCTAGGGAATTTATTAATGCATTCTATCATCATTATTATCTTATTAATATTTCATTATGATAATTACGATGCTCACCACCTAGTATATTGATTCATATTCTCATCTGTTATCTTTCTAGGTTAACAGATCACCCCTTTCGTTGATGTATATCAACAGGTGATTACATGTACTAAGGATAACAATAGGGTCGTGACAATGCTACAAAACATGTGATTAAATAAATTTTAATGTTTTATTTTGTAAATTTTATGTGTGGTTCTAATTTTCCCCAGATAATAAACCTTTGGATCTTGTCTTTCTAATGAATTAACACTGTTTTTCTATTAAATGATTTAATAAGTTATGTTTGAAAAAGAATGGTCTCTATATATAAACCATGCTAAAGGGATATCAAATAAATTATATATAAAACCACATAAAATTAATGTAATGAATAATTATATACATTCAAGGGTATTATATACTCCATATAAAAGATACTAGACTCATAATAGTATAATATGCTTAAATTAAATGAAATTGAGTTGAAATCCCTTACCTTAAGCTAGACATATCATGTGAGTCTTTATATTCTTGAATAATAAATATATGTAAACTATATAATTTTTATAAAAATATTATATGTTTACTATTAATTTTACTTCACTAATTATAATTTTTTATACAAGTACTTAAAAAATAATTTTTTGTCATGATTTTTTGATCAAATTTGGTTCATGTGTTAAAAAAAATTGGTAGGTCCACTATTGAAAAAGGGGTCCATATATAAACTTATCTAGTATAATAATCATGAAATTATTATATTATTTAAAAATAAATTATAATTTTAATTCCAATACTGAATTTTGATGATAATTCCCAGAAAATATTCATCGGCCAAATCATAAACGAATAATTACCATAATATGGAAATTATTTTCCCCGTATGAGAAAATGAAGAAGATGAGTGTCTAAAACCCATGGATCACATAATCCTTGAATGGAATCATAGTCCCATTAGGATATCAAGGTCATGAAAAGTCTCAAAACATTCTATATAACCAATGATAATTCCCATGAATCCCACTTGAACAAGACTTCTTACTCCCACAAAGGCCCCATGGACTTTTGAATGAGTGCCACTAGACTGTTTATTTTGATATTGGAATGTGCCTAAAAAAGTATGAAAATATTTCAAAAAAAGAGGGATTATATTAAATGATAGAACCACCAAGTGGTCACAATGATCATGTTACAAATAGTTATTAGAATAAAAAAATCCATTGTTGATATTCCAACAAACTTGCAAGAACTACATGCCTTCATCTCATAAAATGAAAGAGATAAAGGGGATCAGGTGAGAGGGGTTTGTAGTCACTGAGAGTTATTTCCCCCACAAACCAATTGATCTATGAGACACCATGAGTCCTCAGTGTCACATTACAAAATCCCACAACATTTTCATCCTCGATGCCTATAAATCATTTAGAGTGCCTGGACAACTCCATGATTCCATAAGGATAGACCAATAGACATGTCCACTACATGCTTACCAACTCTCCATAGGACCCATATTTGGAAGGAAAGATATCATAACTAAATCATGTAAAAAATATATAAATTACTAATATAAATTCGCATGACCCATAACCCTTGTTTTATTAAACAAAGGTGTTAAAATGTAAACGGAGAGAGGATTTTGCAGTCATATAAAGATAGGTGGTGCACCCCTGATGACCCACATGAAACCATGAGTCCATGGAGACATGCTTACCTCACCTAAACATAAACCCTTGGTCTTGTTTTCTAATCTCGGTGACTATTCAAAAAATGCTCGTGCACTCTCATACTGGTTATGGAATGAATTACAAAAAAATATAATAAATACAATCAAAATTACTTGTGCAATCTTGCATGACTCCCAAACATTGTCACATAAATCAATAGAGTTCAAAATGGAATAGCTGAGAGGTTCCCACGATCACTGAAAGGCATTTGACACAACTAGTGCATCTATATCAATATCTTGTGATATACTAAGACATATCACACAACGTATCGCAAGTTTCATATAGTAGATAATAAGATCTCATGAGGACCATTGGACATGTAAACATGACAACAGGGAGGTCTTTAGACACATACCCATGATAAAAAAGTCTCAAAAAATTATCAACTAATATGATAAATGAAGTATTGATGTAGGAGACTCACAATTGCTAGAAATCAAGTGAGGTTCTCAAAGTAGTACACATCAGAGACTCGCGAAAATACGTAGCGCAATGATGCTTTGCTATCTCCAGCCTGGACATGGTCCAGATACACATAACAAACCATCGAGTATATGACGGTTTGTGGAATATAAATTCCCCACCAAAACATGAATAATGGTTTGTATTTTTGACTGCTTCTACATACATTGGAGGCCCATACTCTGCAGGATTAACCTCTTGAGTAGTAATGTAATATGAATAAATAACATCATGTGATCATTCATAGATGACGTTAAGGGCCTATATGAGGTTATTGATAGTATATCCCACAATCCCAATGGACCATGTGAGATTCAAGACAACTGACAATGAATAGAACAAATATATTAACAATTTAAGGGTAAGAACCTTATAAAATCTCGATGGATTAAGAGAAATACATGTTTTTTGATACTTATGTTCTTAGAAAGTGTCACCCAATGATAGGTGATAACACCAGGACATGTATTCCAGATCGCACAACACTACTTTTACAAGAAAACTTGGACATTTAGAATACTCCAAACATTCTAGAATGAGGTCCAAATCACTCCTTTGGACAATATATTGATATTTCTGACCCCATGGGTCCATCACCTAGGACACACAACATCCATAAGTCAAATCTAGTAACTCATATAATGGATCCTGCTTATGTCAGTCGAGTCTCATGAAAGCATATGGACATAATAGGAAATCTATTATGGCACTCTCTAGGAAGGTCTGTTGAGACGCCCAGTTCCCTCCATATGTGTCCACCAGGTTTTTCGATGTCTCCCAGAGGCATCATCCATGATATATGACACTCCCAGGCCTATTCCATGAGGAATCTCAGGGCACCATCCATATGTGTTAAGCTAGGTCATGTGATGGCTCGCAGGACAAGCCAACTAAGACATGTGACAACCTCTAGATAAGAAGGCCTTGTCACCTTGGCATCCCAAGACATGATGATATTTTCTATCTTATATGTGTAATCCCCATACAATAGGGAATCCTATGAACTGATGATATTTTTCATCATCAGTGTTTATGGCTTGACCAATAGGTAGCTTTACAATGTAAGTCCAGAGAAATTTGAACTGTGAGAGCTCTGATTCCCAATTTATCAGAGATATGTAGGATTCCCTCCTAAGGAATGAGCTCTATAGCGACCCAACCTTTTCTTTCATTTCTATTAAATTATTTTAATGATAAAAAACATAATAGGATTACACATAGAGGATCCAAGGGTTTAGTGTCTTGGGAAAACCAGGACCATTCATACCATTTACAACATAAATTATAAACAATCTTTTAATTCCTTCTTCACTAGATTCTTACTCGCACTTCCTCACTCCTTAGTACATGTAGTCACATGGGGATATACATAAAAGAAGGGGTGAGCTAATGTCCTAGTAAGAGGATAGATAAGAACAATATATCATGGGGTGAGCATAATCATAAAATGGGAAAAAGATCATGAACATGAGAGGAAGCATAAATACAAGACTTGAAGTGTGGAAATGCATAAAAATGAAACATCATGTCATAGTGGTTAACTACCACACATAATTTGGAAAAAAGATAGCATCATCTCCACGTCATTTCCCATATAATCATGAGATTCAACACTTTACCCAATGAATTGGAGATCTGTATAATTCAGAGAACACCTGTCAAAATCAAACATTCATATTGGGCTATATAATTCTGAGCGCACCTATCACATCATAATATTATCTTTATCATTCATTCCACATAGAAAATAAATAAATGACGAACATAACAATCCCATGGAAAGGAATGGGTTTCATTTCATAAGAACACATTCATAAACATTGTGTTCCCAAAACAAAGAGTGAATAACATATTTGATACAAGAACCATCAACTATGAAAGAGTGGTAAAAGTTGAGTTCATAAAATAAGAGTTCTTTTAGAACACATTTTGTTTGACATAAACATTAGTAGTAAACATGTATATCACATAAAAGGTATGATAATGAAGAACAAATGATTTTTAATAACTGACAATACCAAATTCCATTGAATGAGAGAGAACCCAAAAAAAATGAAAATTGGGTTAGAGATTTTCCCCTTACCTTCTATCTGAACGCTTCCTTCACTTTAATTTCGTATTGAATCCTCCTCTTGAGATCCTCCTTATGGGGCATATGCTTGGTCATTTAATGAGACCAGCAGCACTTGGACGTGGGGGAGGGGAAATGGAAGATGTTTGGGAATATTTTAAACAAGGAATCAAGCTTGATAGGTGTGAGGAAATGAGGGTGTGAAGGGTGGTATTTATAGTGGAGGGGAGAGGGGTTTCCTTAATATAAAATTCATTTGTTTATTAATTTACCCTAAGAAAAGGAATTGTGAGTCATGCATGACTAAGAATTGTAATTTTATCATGTGATCTTAAACCTAGTGGAATTACATCAGAAAAACATCACACATGACTCTCTAATTAGCTTATTTAGGTTATTTTGTAAATTATGGTATTTCAATATTCATCAAAAATTCATGTATTTCAGAAAAATCCCAAAATTTCACCCCAACCATTTTTCTGACGTGTAGAATCCAAAAATGAACTCCATTTTTCAAAAATAATTTTCTAAATATGATTAATTTAATATTTAATTAAAATAATGGTTTATTACTAAAAAAATAGTTTAAATCATTCATTTGCTTATTCTAAAATATAGGTACATCATACATTTACATGAATATTATATTTATACTATCATAGGTATGTTTATTATTCATTAGGGTATATCACTATTCCTAAGGGTATGTTATTATTTTTAAGGGTAGGTTACTATTCACCAAAAATTATTTTTGTTCTATTAGACTCCAAAAATTATCTTGAACAGAACCGGGTATGTCATATTTTTAAAATTCCAAACACGGAAGTGAAAAAATTATGTTTAAAGGACACTTAGCACTTAGCAGTTCATTATGTTGTGTTTTCATTTGATTTAATGAAATAATTATTAAAATGGAATTTCCATTGAAAATATTTTGGTCATTACATTCTTCCCCTATTATGATATTTTTCCATCGAAATTTCAATTTACACAAATATGTGAGGGTTCTTCTCCTTCATTTCCTATTCCAGTTCCCAAGTTGCTTCCTGGAACCTATGGTTCCTCCACAACACATTGACAAGGTGGGTTTTCTTGTTGCGTAGAACCTTATCTCTCCAATCCAGAATCTCTAGTGGCTGCTCCTAATAAGAGAGATCATCTCCCAACTGTACCACCTTTGAGTTAAGCACATGTTAGGGGTCCGGTATATAATTCTTCAAAAGTGATACATGAAACACATCATAAAATTCAGACATATTTTTAGTAATTGCAAGCTGATAGGCCATGACTCCTATGCTATAAAGGATCTCAAAGGGACCAATGTACATTTGACATAGCTTCACATTACTCCCAAATTGCATGAATTACTTCCATGGAGATATTCAAAGGAAGAACATATCTCCAATGTTGAACTCCAAGTCCCTTCTATGGTTCTCAGCATAGCTCTTTTGCAGACTCATAGCAGCATGGATGTGTTTCTGGATGACTTGAACCTTATCTGTTTTCTCTTGCACAAGACCAGGTCCAAGTACCTTTCTTTCTCCAACTTCATCCCAATCGGTTGGATTTATATATCACTTTCCATACAGAGCTTCATATAGAGCCATCTGAATACTCGAGTGGAATCTATTCTTGTATGAGAACTCAACCAACTGGAGATGCTGATCCCATCCACCTTTGAATTCTAGAGAGAATTCTCTTAGCATATCTTCAAGTGTCTGAATAGTCCTTTGAGACTAGCCATCATTTTGGGGGTGATAGGCCATGCTGAAAATTATTTCAGTACTCAAAGCATGTTGAAGTATTCTCCATGAATTTAGACGTGAACGTTGGATCATGGTCAGATAAAATTGATAGTTTAGCCCCATATATTCTCACCACTTCCTTCAAATATAACTTTGTATGTTGTTCAAGCGAGAGATCTTACCGAATAGAGATAAAATGGGAAGTCTTGGTGAGTCGGTCGACCACACCCCATATCTCATTATTTCCCTTCAACATCTTTGGGAGATCCGTGTCAAAGTCCATAGTAACATTTTCTTATTTCCACATTGGTATAGGAAATGGCTGCATCATACCTTTGGACTTTTGTCGCTCTTCTTTAACTTGATGACATTACAAGAACCTTGATATATATTCCGCAATCTCATTCTTCATGTTATCCCACTAGAAGTGTTCTTGAAGATCACAGTTCATCTAGGGTAATCCCAGGATGGATAGGGAAAGTTGTGTGATGTGAATTTTCCAATAGCTCCTTCTTTATCCCAGGTGATGAAGGCACAAAAATCTGCATTCCAAACTGAATCACAGCATTATTGTCGATTTTGAACTATTTCATTTTCCCTTCCATTACTACATTCACCCTCTTTTGTATATCCACATCATCCATTTGTGATTCTTTAATTTTCTCTTGGATGGATGGTTGAACAATAATTTGGTAAAGGTAGGATGTATCCCCTACCCATATGATTTCCAAATCCATCGTTTGCATATGTAAGAAGATATGATCTTTCTCAACCCGTAACATGGATAGACTAACTGATTTTTTTTTATGCTCAGAGCATCATCTACCTTGTTCACCTTTCCGATATGTTAGTGAATAGAGCAATCATAATACTTAATTATCTATAACCATCTACTTTAACGCTTTTTGAGCTCCTTTTGTGTGAATATATAGTTTAGGATCATGTGGTCGGTGTATATGTCACACTTCTCACCATAAATGTAGTACCACTAGATTTTCAAGGAAAAAATCACTACTAGTATCCCTAGATCATGCATTGGGTAGTTCTGCTCATGGATCTTCAACTTTAATGAGGAGTAGTCTTTCACATTATCATTTTTCATGAGCACGCAACCCAAACATTTATTTGAAGCATCATTGTATATCACAAAATATTCTCCTCTTTTTGGTAGTGTGAGTACAGGTGCACTGATCATCCTTCTCTTTAGCTCCTAGAATATTCCCTCACATTATTCCATAGAGACATACTTTAACCCTTTCCTTGTTAACTTAGTTAGCGGGCATGACAATCGTGAGATGTTTCTCAAAAAAAGTTGATACTACCCAGCGAATCCAAGAAAAATAAAGATTTATGTGACACTAGAGGGCTTGTGTCATTCCTTAATCGCTATTGTCGTTGAAGGATCCACATAAATTCCCTCACTTGTGATCAAATTTCCCAAGAACGTGGCTTGTTTCATCCAAAAGTCACACTTGCTCAACATGACATACAACTTCCCCTATCTCAATGTCAACAACACAAGTCTTATGTGTTCTTCATGTTCCTCCTTGATCTTGGATTAAATGAAAATATCATTAATAAACACTACCACAAATTTTTCGAGATAATGTCTAAAGACTCTACTCATCAAATCCATGATGACTTCAGGGGAATTAGTAAGTCCGATGGGCATCACCTGAAACTCATAGTGCCCATAACTTGTACGGAAGGCAGTCCTATGAAAATCTTCCTTCTTCACCTTTAATTGACGATATTTATAATGAATATCCACCTTTGAGAATTATTGAGATCCTCTTAAATGGTTGAACAACTCATAAATCCTTGGGAGAAGATACTTGTTTTTTATGGGGATCTTTTTGAGTTCCTGAAAATCGATACAAAGATGCATTGTTCCATCCTTCTTCTTCATAAAGAGCACCAGTGTACCCAAAGGTGATGCACTAGGGTGTATAAACCCTCTGTCTAGATGCTCTGGCAGTTTCTTCTTTAACTCCTCTAGTTCGATAGGATCCATCCTATATATGCACTTTGAGATATGATTAGCTATGAGTATGAGTTTAATTGAGAACATTAACTCACTATTAGGGGGAATTCCGAGTAACTCTTTGGAAAATACATCTTCTTATTCCCTCACGATGGGTATTTCTTGAAGGTTGGAACTATCCTTCGACCCAACCATTTGGGAGATTTATTATTCTTCGTAGGGAATCAACATCAACACAGGTGAAGAACTTTTCAAACGAGATTTATGATCTTCCTTACATTTTTATAGAAGCATGGGATGGTTTAGAATATGAAAAGATATTTCCTTTTCCTAACAGTTGATATGTGCACTATATTACATTAACCAATCCATTCCCATTATAGCGTTGAATTCCACCAAGGAATGTATTACGATATTTTCCAGAAGAATCATCCCACATACGCCAATAGGAGAGGAGTCAAACACTTGGGTTTTATTGATAGCACCACTTGGATTTTTATAGATATATCTACTTCAATTTTTCAGAGCTTCGATTTTATAGTTCTAGAAAAATTTCAAGATAGAAAGGAATGCAGTGAACCAGAATGAAATAAAACTTCTTCCATTCAAGAGTGAATAGAAATTGTACCTTGTGCTCCATCATTTTCTTTCTCCACTTCCTCAGTACTAAGGGCATAAGCCTTCTCTTGTTACTTTGGCATTTGTGGCTGTCAAAACTGATTACCCTCGAGAACTCGAGGTTTAGTGCACTGGCTTGCATAGTGCCCTATCTCCCTACAGTTGTTTCATTGAACCATGAGTGGTTCTCTCTTTTCATCAGCTACATTCTCCTTCCTTTTTTTGTCTTATTGCCACACATGAGAAAGATGTCCTTCTTTCCCACACTTGAAAAATTTCCTTGACTCATTAAGGTAATTCCCATGGTGAAAATTCCAACATTTTTGGAATGTGGGGAATCGAGTTTTCATTCCACCTTTATCATTTGATCCACCAGCTTGAAACTCCATCTTTCGTTTCTTATCACCATAGCCATGGGACCATTCTCGAAAATACTTCTCCACTTTGATAACACACCGAAAAACTTCTTCATAACTCCAAATGTCTCAAATTTTAAGAGCCTTTTGATGGTGTGGTTTCAATCCATTGAAGAATCTATCAATTTTTCGATCATTGTTGATAACAAAACCTGAATCGTACCTTTAAAGCCTTCTGAAATTTTCTTCATAGGTTGTGACAGATGCAATTTCTTTTTTCTTGATCTATAAGAATTATCTCTCCATCTTCATACAAATAGTTCATGTAAAATACTTATTATGAAACATTATCTTAAAGTCTTCCCATTAAATATCATCAATCTCCTCCCTTGGTTTTGTGTTCTTAATCAAAGCCCACAATTGATTAGCTTATCCATCTGGACAATAAGCGGATAAGTTCACCTTCAACGTCTCAGAACAGTGAAGAACAAAAAAAATATTCTACATGGATTAGACCCACTATTCCATAGCTAGTGTATCAGAGGATCCATTAAACGATAGTGGTCATTGCTGCATAAAACATTCGATAGCCAGTTGCTCCCTCTTTGTTGAAGGAGGACGTTCCCCATTATTATGGTTATTTTTTACAACCTGAGATAATTGGTTAAGCATAACCATGTAGTTCTGAACTCTTCCTTTGAAATCATTGGGGATGTCATTTGGGAAAACGTTGTGTTGGCCCTCGCACGAGTTATTGCCTGACTTCTCCTGGTGCCCACCATTTTCTAAAATAGAAAATGTTGGAACAAAACATAAGTAAACAATTCATGAATAAATAACTAATTCATTTGCACAATTTATACTAAAAGCATAACATATTTTATCCCTATTTAAGGATTCTTGTGTGCTTATTTATACCTAGTCTCATTCTAGAGGTTTTCTATTGGGTTTACTAATCCTAATTTCAAAATCAACTAAACCATTCATCTGATACCAACTCTACCAACCCAAAAATTTCTTAAATTACTATTACATTATTTTAAAGATAAACAACATAACAGAATTACACATAAGGGATACAATAGTTTAGTGTCTTGGAAAGACTAGGACCATTCATAACTTTTACAACATAAATTATAAACAATCATTTAATTCCTTCTTCACTAGCTTCTTATTGTCACATGCCCTCTCCTTAGTAATTGTTGTCACATGAGGATATACATCAAAAAAGGGGTGATCTAAAAGACCAGTATGAGGATAAATAATAATAATATAGCATGGGGTGAGAATAATCATAACATGGGAAAAATATCATGAACATGAGAGGAAGCATAAATAAAATACTTGAAGTGTGGCAATGCATAAAAATGAATCATCATGTCTTAGTGGTTAACTACCACACAAACTTGTGAACAAAGATAGCATATTTTCCACATAATTTCAAATTTAATCATGAGATTAAACACCTTACCGAATGAATTAGAGCACTATATAATTCCTGGTGCACTCGTCACATTCAAACATTCATATTCGGCTATATAATTCCAGGAGCACCTGTCACATCATAATCTTATCACTATCATGCATGCCATATAGAACATAAATCAATGATGAACATAACTATCCAATGTAAGGGAATGGGTTTCATATAATAAGAATACATTCGCAAACATTGGGTTCCCAAAACAAATAAGTAATAACATACTTGATACAAGATTCGTCAACCATGAATGAGAGGTAAATGTTGAGTTCTTAAAAGAAGTGTACATTTGGAAAACAAATTTTTTGACATAAACATTAATAAAAAACATGTATATCCCAAAATGTTAAGATAATGGAGAACACATGGATTTTAAGAAGTGACCATACTGAATTGTGGTGATAGAGAGAGATCTTGATGAAAGAAAATTGGGTTCGATATTTCCCCTTACCTTGTATCTGAACGCTTCCTTCTCTATAATGTCCTCTTAAATCCTCCTCTTGAGATCCTTCTTAAGGGGCCTAAGATTGGTCTTTTGATGAGACCAGAAGCTCTAGGATGTGTGGGAGGGGATATGTAAGATTTTTGGGCAGAGTTTAGTCATGGAATCAAGCATGATAGGTTTGAGGAAATGAGGGTGTGAATTGTGGTATTTATAGTGGAGGAGAGAGGGGTTTCCTTAATATAAAATTAATTAGTTTAATAATTTATCCTAAGACAAGGAATAGTGCATCCTTAAGGACCAAGAATAGTAATTTTATCATTTGATCCTAAACAATGCAGGATTACATTATAGAACAGCACACATGACTCTATAATTAGTTTATATAGCTTATTTTGTAAATCATAGTATTTAACTATTCATAAAAAATTCATGTATTTTAGAAAAATCCAAATATTTCACCCCAACCATTTTTTGATGTGTAGAATCCAAAAATGAAATCCATTTTTCAAAAATAATTATATAAATTTGATTAATTTAATATTTAATTGCAATCATGGTTTATTACTAAAAAACAATTTTAAAACATTGATCAACTTTTCTAAAATATAGGTACAACATAATTTCACTTGAATATTATTTCTATACTATCATAGGTATGGTTATTTTTCATTAGTGTATATCACTATTCATAATGGGTTTTTACTATTCATAAGGGTAGGTTACTATTCACCAAAAATTATTTTTGTTTTATTAGACTCCAAAAATCATCTTGAACACAACCGTGTATGTCAGATTTTGAAAATTCCAAACACAGATGTGACAAACTTATGTTTAAAGGTCACTTGGCACTTAGTTTTTCATTATATTGTGTTTTCATGTGATTTTATGACATAATTATAAGAAGGTAATTTCCATTGAAAAACATTGGGTCATTACAAACTCTATTCCAAACATCCAAAGGAGATTCCGAATAAAAAGGTCCCATATCCATATTTCATGAGGTTGTCCATTTTATCCCCCTTGTTTCAAACACAAATCATAGATAACATTATCTTATGGGGATGAAATGAAAACCTCAATCGACATCATAAATATCTATGATCTTGAGAAACCTATTTGTGTTTTCCCCAAAATAAGGGGAACTATAAAGACTCTGATGCATGCCATATTCAAGACACATAGGCTACCACTCCTAGATGTTTGAGCTCCAAATTGACTACCTAAGGAAATCCTAAAATCTAATCCCCCTTTATCTGATGCAATGACATTGATCACTTTCTATATTTTGATTCTAACAATGATAATATCATTCATGGATTTGGGGATTTCACTGATCATATAATTGGCACAATATACCATAGGGTGGTATGGAAAATTTCATTATGTAATCCCTAGTATCAGCCAAACTATAATGAATCTGATAAATTCTGTAACCAGGATACTTAAGATATCTCCCCAAGACTCAATCTCAAATATATTTAATATCAGTACCCAAACATGATTCCTTTATCATGAAATTTAATTGAATGGGCAAAAAAATTATGTGGTTCTGATTCTTATAATGAGAAAGATATGTAATATTCCTTTTACTAGCTCAATCCCATAATCTTCATATTAACTACCCCCTCATATGGGTGCACAATCTGAAACACATGGTTCTTTGGAATTAATGTATAATAAACTACTAGTTATTGGAGAGTGGTGAATTTCCATAGTTACATACAGGTAGATTCACCAAGAGATCTTAGTCTTATGCATATAATAGATAATTATCTAATAGTTATTATTTAGGCTAACCAATCATGTAATGGTATTAAGAAGAAATTGATGAACATATATTAAATCAATTAGAGAGCCCCATAGTAGGAAATAATTACCAAAAAAATGTTCTGATGAGCCTGACCTCTTATCCTCTCGACACATGACAGCCCCGCCTAGTCAATGGCCCTGAAAACCCAGATGACCACTAACCTTTTTAAAGAAGGCCCATACCTACCTATGCATAAGGGATCAATTGGGAGTTTATATCGAAGGAAAGACAAATGGTAGAACCAATTAAAATTATTGACTGAGGCTATAAAATAACCCCTAGTCAAACCATCAAGGGAAATCACATTCCCATTTCGTAGTCCAAAACTCATCGAAAAAATGGTGAATCTAAAATGAATCTCTCTAAAAGAAAATGACAAGGATGTGTCACATTGAGACACATTTTTACCCCAATATGAATCAATCAATAATAATCTAGACATATTGATCTTAGACCAATTTTGTTAAACCCTATATAAAAAAAAGTAAATAAGACCACAATAAACTAGGAGTCATTTATGTCTGTGCCCATGTTGACATTTCCATGAAATCAAAATGGCCTGAATGAAAATATTGAAAAACTGTGTTTTCGATGCATATCTAATTGATCATTTTCATTCTTATTATAGAAATATAATTTGTATAATTGTTCCTCATTGTCAATGAGATTGTAGATATTTCTCTAATCAATATATTCCTAACCCGAGAGAAAGTTTTCATCTTCCATCACATGGTCTAGCACCTCATCCACTATTGAAACCCCCACATGTCAAAAATACAATCTCTCCTACAAGACGGATTCGAAAGCAGGTACTTAATATGATGATCAAGTAGTACCGTTGAAATAGTTTGATCCCAACCATTGAAGCTTCACATGATATCCTTCAAGCATGATAACTTCTAATTTCACATTTCCCATAAAATGTTATTACTAAGACATCAACTACAATTTCTACGACCAACAACGTTGAGAGAATATTCCTGGAGTGTGACAACTGCTTCCTTACATATCAGATGAAGGTTGGACATGAAGCCAAATTTGGATCACTTTCAGTTCAAGTGCCACCGAGGAGGGAACATACTAACCCCTGGCTCCAACATCAGCCCACTTGTTCCCATCATTCACCTATTAGGGATACCATCCACACACACCTTCATAGAATTCCCATGCACGAGCTCAAATAAACACTCATTGGAGGATGAGAGCATTGGAAAATCAAGAGACGGATCATAATATTTCTCCCATTTAAGATACCTACCGGCATAATCTACCAGGAACTAGTATCCCAGTTCATATCCATTCTCACTCAAAATAGTTTTGTGTGAATATTCACATAACAACCATAGGGGAGGCTCAAACTCTTACCCCCATGCAATATATCCATCTGTATATTATGATGGAACAAATAAGACAGAACTGGGAACATATCCCAAGTTCAATTTATGATATCTATCAATAGATAATGGTGAAGTAAAATGTGAAGGATTATATCCCTGCACACACATTGCTAAATTGTCAGTATATTTCAGGAATAGCTCAAGAGCTGCTTATGAACATTCTGGTACTGTTATAGATAAATGAATAGGCATATAACCCTATCACTATATCTAGGAAAAACTAACACTCTGATCATCATGATCAAGTGGTTGTACAAGAGAAAACACTCATTCTTTCTCCCGCCTAGGAATATTATCATCATGTTTTGATGAAGAGAGAGGAATCAGAATGAACTCATACTCAGATTCCATCCAGGTTCTGCCAAATGAAATTAGATCATTCAAAAAGACAAGTACACTTTCATATCCAAAATTTCTAGTGACATACTCTTAAGGCATATGATCAAGTATGTACCCTCATTCTACCTGATGATAACCATGTGGGAATGGCACAAGACTGGGGACATCCTCATATTCTTATCAATGGATCTTCATAGCATATTCCAATTTATCATAGGAGTTAAGAACATATTACTACTTCTATCGATGAATGAATGTTAAAGAATCATTCCTATGTAGTACAGGATGGTAATCACAATAATTATCCCATTTCGGAGGTCTATCGTCATACTTTGATCTGTAATGCATATTTGGAGAAGGTTAATACTCTTATTTAAAACAGGGATCACATGGTGAGAGTAGAACATATCTTAGGGTAGGATAATAATCCTTTGAATAAAGAGCAACAAAATATTCTTAAGGATCAAGATTGTGCTCAAACTTTTATCTTAACTTAGGCTCTCCATGTGACTATAGAACATGACTTATAATGAGCTCGTATCCCTACCAATATTGATGCATATTATAGGTATATTCCAAAAGATTCCTAGTAGTTGGATCATACCATCCTGAAACCAAACTGTTATAAAAATGTTTTGGAAACAGTAACTCACTTGGATCAAACAATCAAAAAAGGCATGTCATTATATTCTGACCATGATGCAGAACATGCCCATATTCCTAATCATCAAAATATCAGTCAACTAGAGGGTGTTTGAGATAAATTTTCAACACCAAATTATTATGTTGACTCTTCAATCAAATAAAAAGAGAAATACATTCATTATCATAATAATACTCTTCATGGTTGTTTGGACATGGGTCATAGGGAATCTACTCTTAATAATAGGTAATCTACTCACAGTTATATCTCCCCTAGGAAAGATAAGCCTCCCTTTTTCAAGAATCCTCCGAATATAGTGGTGACCAAAACCCTAAAACCCTCGCATATAGAGGTGATCAATACACCCAGGTCGACTGTATGTGGTCCCCCGTTAATGTTTAACATCTATGAACTCTTGTCCAAAGGTGACCATCAGTGATATCTTCTATAGTATGTCCATGTGGAGGTGTGTAAAATTAATGAAGAGGAGGGCGACATTGATATACGAAGACAGTTATCGAGAAACAGACATCCCAACAAGTTATGTCCCCTTTCTACTTCCAATTATGAGATTATATATGGGATGTAAATGATTTCATTCTTTATCTATGCCAGAATAAGTAGGATACTAATTAGTGACTGAAGGATTGATATCTTCTTTATCTAGGATACACTTTCCATTTTTATAAAATCATGATTTTCTATCTCCATGGCCCGAGATCCAAAAAATGGAAATACATAGTGAAAAATTTTGACACTCTTGCCACAATTGCATCATGATTCTTAAATAGATGATCTACATAGCCACAGTAGAAATCCATATTAGAGTATGGGAACAGTATAGAGAATTAAATTTTTTTTCTCCCCTAGAACAGCATTGCCCTTCAGATACAGTCCATTAAAATGATATAGCCTCTTCTGAAATCGGGGGATTGGTTAATGCTCATGCTAGTTGGTCACTAAATTCAAATTCACATAGATTAATGGATCCATGAAACCCAAAATGTGGATGGAGGATATCCAAAAAAATCAAATTGGGCCTCTCAAGATAATTGGAGAACACCTCAGAGACGAAATTCCAATTTGTGATCACCAGAACAACTTCCCGTAGGGAATAACTTTCACCATGAGATACCATCACAAAAATTTACAATGTGAGTACATAATCACCAAATCATGGAGACCACAGTAGTAGCTACCATTGTGTCTATTTAAGAGTATTCTCTGCTCCATGGGATAAGATAATATCTACCGTTGTGTCCACCTTCGGGTCATCAATTATTAAAAGGTTTGAGGGAATGGCTTTAGTAGCCTTAGGTCATCCCTCATCCCATAGGGTTAGGAGAATTTATATGTCAATCACCATATCTAATATCATAGTCTCCTTAAATGACCTTGTAGACATCAACATTGATTTTGGATAATCCCCGCCCCATATAGATAAGGAATTTCTATCTTCATGTCCATTTAGGGAATCATTAGTTCCCTGACTGGATTCATTGTTACCATGTAAACACAAACAATTGGCACTAATGATAGCACCATTACACCCACCCCATAGTGCTATGGGAATTTTCATCATAATCAGCAACATATAGAGGATTAGTATTCTCCAATTTCGGTGGAAGAAATCAATGATAGTCATCCCAAAAATTCCTCCCACAGTGATAAAAACCTCTATTGGCCAGGGCATGCTCAACAGACACTACCAAAATCTTCATCAGGTCACTATTCATAAACATTGGTTAGAGGGGCATACGGAGAATAAAATCAAACTTTTCTAGAGTATAAAAATAGGCCAGTAAGGACAAGGGTTTGAATAATGACCAAGATGGAAGCCACATAGAATCAGATTATTTCAAGGAAATAAATGGAACGACCACCAATTATTGATATGTCTATGTGAATGTATTCAATATTAACATGATATAAATTGATCATTATGTGGATGTAGAAGTCTAAAACATCTAAAATTTACCCTAGTAGGTGGGTGATCTAGATGCACCAAATTAGTTTGTGTGCACCCAGAACCAAAGAAGGCATGAATCTTTTTCACCACTAAGATACAAGTTGCAACATAATCGGAGGAATACTTGAAAAGATGAAGGGAAATAAACAAATTCACCATAGTTTTCATCTGTGGAAGAATAGTTTTCCAAATATGAGAGTGAAACAAAAGATCTACCACAACTCAATGTGGAGCAACTCAGGAGAAATATTTCCATTGTAAATCATCTCTAGAAATAAGAAAATATTCACCCTCCCATGGACTGTATACCAGCACTAGTAATTTATATATATTTAGATGGATCTAGTAATAGACATCCTACATATATAAATAATGAATCTACATATGATTTGGAATTCACTCTATTGAGGAAAAATCCTCTACCTCACTAGAGAAATCCTTTATTTAGTGTTCAAATCCATGATTATCTTGATATGAATGTGAGAATACCTCATTGTCCCCCACCCACTCCCTTTGTATGTGAGGTGGCTCATACAACATTGACACTAGTGATATATACCACCATTGAAGCCATGGATAGTTAGATGGAAACAAGGGAAGGATGATGTGCACCGTCATAGACTAAAAGGAAACCACATTCCAAATGGGTAGATGATAATCCACCTCCTCCCAACAATGGAAACACTACCTTTTCTACCATTTATGGTGCATGTGACCATTAATATAATCTCACAACATTCGTATCCTGATGTGGGCCGATGATATTCCTTTAAGACTAAAAACATGAATCAAAGATGAGGTGTTTCTTAGAGACATAGATAGGTTAGCCTTTGTTTAGTATAATAGTCTATCATTAGGATCCATTAAAGGATAGGAAGACCTTCATACTTTGTTCTTTTATACATTCAGTTTGACACTAAGGAAGTCAACGATCATTGACCAAAAAACTGATTTCAGCATGATAATGGGAGTGTGTATAACTTCCAAGAAAGTTAGATGGATTAGAACTATTCACCCAACCCCCTCTCTCATAGGAGAAACTGATAGAAAATTGTGACGAAAATTTCAGGGATGAGTTGTAGATTTTCCTAATACACAAGAATAACTTAGGTGAATTCATAGAGTTCACTAGAAAGAACAACATCTCCATGAGTTTGTCAACTAAACATGATCCATGTATTGACTCATGCACACAATACTAGGAAAAACCCCAGTAGTGAAGAAGCTATAGATTTTAGTATCAATCCCATAGTGGTGCCCATCCACGAACCAGAGATATATACAAACCACCCAGAACATATTGCTGAGTTCTAAAAACTATGAAATCATCTACATCACAAGGTATAGGGAAACCAAGGTCGCTTGAGATTTTAGGAATGTATAAAAAATATTTCTTTCAAAATGAACAATTCTCTAGTTATTTTTTGAAAGGCATGGATAATATGCTACTAACACTCCCACAACATAATAGAACAAAGGATTTTGACCTCACTCATAGTCCAAACTACATATATTTTCATATAAGGATTGGACATTAAATCCAAAACTTCTTTATCTTCAATGATGATATATGAGGCATGGTCAAATCAAAACAGTTAATGCAAAAAACTCTCTAGAGTAGATGTCTTTTATAACCGTTCCCCAGTCAGAAGATGGGGAGGGGCGGAAGTATTATTTTTTCCGTAAACAAAAAAACAATTGACAATTGGGTGCCTCAAAATAGATGTTATCATGCTCATGGTTAACTAAATGTACACTTACACAAACTTGAAAAAACTCCACCACCAAAAAGTGAGATGTCTGATACACCTACCAATGGTGTTCAAGACCATCAGAAGCTGGAAAATAGAGAAGGAAGAGTTATATTCTCCTCCAAAGAAAGATCTCACTCTGGAATATTTCTTCCTTGTGATATATACAACTTGGGAACATACCCAATGTATCGAATCATAATACAAAATAGCGTATATTTTGTTTTATCAACATAATAAACATGATGAACATCTATTTCAATGATTTATAGACCACTAACTATGGTTTTCCCAGGTATAATAGGGGAATTGGAGGCCACATGCGCTTGATCCAAGGATATAGGGGACAATACAAACATGGCTTGCCTCAATATCCCATTCACATCCCTAGAGATGATATATATGCAGCTGAGTCTCATGGGAAACAACTTCATCAAGATCATTTGTTGGAAATAGGTGGGTAAGAACACTTTAGAAGTCACATGTATCTATTTATCTTCCATGAGCACTTGGCCGAGGTTCAATCTGATCAATTCTAGAATTGAGTAGGGTCGACATAACCTATTCCACTAGTATTAGATACTCCCTCAACCTCTTCACATACTCCAGGTCCATCTACCTTAGATACATCAGCCTCTGACCCACATGCTCCAACCCTTGAGTCTCCTTCCTAGAAGAAGCCCCATATCAAGAACTCCCAACCTATGATGAAAAATCACGATGTTAAAAAATAGGTACCTACTATGCTAGACAATATCTCAATCATTTATGTTCTTTTTTATTTCAAAATTACTCAGATATGGAATTTTGAATCCCCCTAGAGCCCCCATGAAGATATGAGAGAAGTCTATATAGGTGAGGTTTATCAAGTGGAGACTCTGTCCTTAGGATATCCTGTAACCATCTTGGTCATTGATGTAGTCTAGGATGAGGCCATAAAAGGGCACATTAGACCCGTTTACATCTCGATCATACTCAATAATGTAAATGTACAAAGGCTACTGATCGATAATGGATATAGGATTAGTCTCATCCCACCCCAAATACTTTGATTTTTGGGGTATGGATAAGGGGACTTATCCCCTTAAACATTGACCATACATGGGTATGATAAGCATGAGAAAAGTTTCCATGGGGAGATAATTCATGAGACCCTATTTGGTTACTTCACATCTATTGCTAAGTTCATGGATATCTACTAAGACATTCGACATAAGGGATTTTGTGGAAGGCCCTACCTTCAAGGACACCAATAAATATTATTATATACAGGTTTTAGCTCTTAATGGATTAAGGACCACCCATTTGAATCCCTAGAGCATGATCAATGATTATTATTTTCATCCTATAAGACTGGTAAAAATAGTAGCTCTAATCCTAGAGGTCCAACCCTCTCTTATCATCTTAGGAATAAATTTATAATATCACAATAGGGACTCATATAGAATATGATGATGATGTTTCTTCCCATGGACTCCCTGACCCTTATAGTGATAGAGAGGCCCTGGGTTTCCATCCTCACATGTAGATGTATCCAAAGACTCAGAAATAGAAAAAAACAAGGGTGATATTAGAAATACCCCATTATAATTATAGGATAGTGTTTCAACCAAAATATATGAGCTCATACAGATATAAATGGGGATATAAGAAAACCCATGAACTACTCTTATCAGTGCCATCATACCCCCAATGGAGAAAATGATGTAAATTTAATTTCTAAAGTAGCACTGATATGAGTTTTCTAGGAATTATATAGAGATGCCTATACAGAATCCATATATGGATAATCACCATCTTGGACTACCATATGGGATTCAAGGCTTCATGTAGGTATCTAGGAGGATTCACCACACTCATGCAACAAATATAGAGGAAGAATTTGAAAAATTGATCAAATCAAATTTTGTGTGGGAAATACAGTACCCAAGATGGCTTTACAACATCATACATGTTAAGATGTAGAATGGGTATATTAGGATCTTTATTGATTTTAGAGACCTTAATCATCATTTCATAAAAGATAATTTCACAATGTCTATCCCAAAACTCATGATCGACACAACTACTAGATTACAGTCCCTTCCCATCGTGGATGGGTTGTCAGGGTACATTCAAATGAAGATAACCCCTGGGGATAAAGACAACACTCCTCTCAAAGACCCTTAAGGGATCTTCTTCTATCTGGTCATGCCCTTTGGATTAATGAATAGAGACACAACATATCATGACACCATGCATCATATCATTAATCCATTCTTGGGAGGTTAATTGAATGTTTTTTTAATGAACTATTCATTGAATCATGGAAATAATGTAATCACATCATGAGACTATGATAAATCTTAGACAATCAATGACATCACAGTCTAATGATGAATCCACTAATGTGTGATTTCGGGGAGACATGACTCATGTTTCGTGGATTTCTAGTACACCAACTTTATATTGATATTGACCCAAAAAATGACTGTTCTCTCATCGAATGTTCGACCCCAGAAATCAGAAAGAACTAAGGGGACCCCAAGGGAACCACACATACATTTTGTGATTCATAGAAAATCTGGACAGTGAGGCTCTCACCTTCATGAGGATAATAAAAAAGGTTATCATATACCATTGGGGTCATGAATGTTATAATTCCATCAACAGACTCATGTAGTACTTGCTTCACACATTGGTTTTGATGCCTCCAGTGTAAGGGAGATAAATCATCATATATATGGCCACCATGGAATGATCATTGGGTTCCATCTATGCACAAAACAATGATGAAAGAAGAGATAATATTCTCTATTACCTTATCTAAACCATGATAGGTACTGAGGAATGATATTATGAGGTTCAAAATAACTATCTTTCACACTACTTCATAGTGAAAAAAAATGAGACACTAATTGCCTCACCACAAATTCCAACTAGTATCTCATATAGATCCACTCATGTACGTCATTGGTCTCCCTATCCTGAATGGGTTCTTGGCTCTATGCGAAGTAATTCTACATAAATATTACATAATGTTCATATCATAGTGTTTTTGTAAATGGGAATGTCATTTCTAACTTAATGGATGAACATCCTGCCCTGGAAAATACATTAGAGGACATCGCACTCCTCGATGAAGAGGTCTCTTATTCCAATGAAACTCCCCAAACAAGGAAGATGTATTTTCATGGAACCTCAAGTAATCCTATAAGCAAAATAATGTAAATCCTTAATCACAATCATGTTGGAATTGGGATTGTATTTTCCTCCACATATAATGTCATTTTTTACACATTCTAACTATGGGATGGGTATGCAAATAATTTGGCTGCGTTCCATAAATATATTGCTTTATTGGAACTACATGAACAAGCATATTTAGCCTAATTGAATGTCAAAGGGATAAAAAGTAGACGATAAAAGAGATCAATAGAGATTATTCTGTCAAGAAGGTCGAACCAGACCCCTCATTGGCTATGTCTTGGTACCACTGGTAGAGTTCCCATTTGAAAAAACATTGCATTATATCCCCCCATCATAGAATTCTCATTCTGATGCATTGGATAATGTAGCTATCATCTTGGCCAATCCAGATCAAGAAGAAGCCACCATCCAAATTTCATATTGATGAATGGGCTCATCAATCATGGTGTTCAATATGGGAGATATCAATCCACTCGGGATCGTCGTGTATCATGATGAATTGGTGACCACCCCTAGATAGATGGCACCCATAATCAGCTATCTTCAATATAGGACTCTCCTGATAGACTCTGTAAGAAGGTAACAAATTCGGTGTTGGGAAGACAACATCACTCTGTATGATTGATCAAATGATCAAAAAAATCCTCTCTATGTGTGTCTTTAATGGAATTATCCAACAGAGCATAATAGAATGAATAATTTCTTACTATCATGGAGGAAGCCCATATAGGCTTATATAGTACAAATAAATCTGGAACCTGGATCTCCCACTAAATCAAGACAATGGGATTCTACTAGAAGACTAGGATACATGACTATATGGAATTCAATAGATAATTAATCCATTCTAGATCAATGAAAACTCCATTCATCATCCCACAAAATTACTATATATAGCTTAATATTCCTATCCATTTATTTGTTTGGGGATAGCTATTGTGGGGACATGTCTCTGGACCATATCCAATAAGTTCATGTAAATCCTTACTGCTACCAACTTCTTATCCAAGTGTGATGAGGGGATACCCCTCAAAGAAGTTGGGACAATGAATATTTTTATCATCTTGATTAATGTATCATCACTATGTTCAGATTCCTTTAACCATTATTGATAGTTAATAGAACCATATTCATCTCCACAGAGATTAATCATACGTATTGGAAGTACAACATTAAGTCCAATCACTCATATCGCTATCATGAAGTAGAAAATGGACATATAGAGTCCTTTAATAAGATTCGATTGAATGTAGTATAGAAGATGGTGAACAAAGGTAATAATTCTTTGATGGAAAAATCATTCAGGCTTTATGGGCCAAAAATACCACCACAAATACTGTTATACAAGAACCACCACAATAACTAGTGTACAACACCAATGTAGTGTTATCCTTATAGGTCGAGCTTCCCACACTATGAATATCCATTTGAAGACAGCATCCAAATAATGTATAATAAAAACATCATCTGGCAGATATTGTACTGTTGGATGAGAAATGTTGTGCACACTACACAACATTGACATCTACCAGAACTAGATAGCATGATCCTTTAACATAGAGGTTCACCTTCATTCATTTCTCTATGAATAAATGGTTTTGTACCTCAGTGCCATAATGACTCTAGGGACGAATCCACTAAATATGGAACCCATGTTGGATGTAACTTATGATATATATATGTTATATCATAATGGAGCCTATTCTATGTCCACCATGGATGGGGAGCATGTCAAACTTCAAAAAAATGTGAGATTTATCAAGAAATACCTCACATATCTTCTAGAAGTATGTCATACACAACAGTTTAAGTAAAACACAACATAATCGCCACATGATGTTAAACTACATTGTATGTTTCATCCCGAGTACATGATTTCAAATTGTGTAAGTGCTTACTAACCACAAGATGTTAAATTATCTAGGGGATCATCTTCACTACATAATATTAAATAGTACAGTCTCTTAAGAACTATATATTACTTAATTCATTTCATCACAGGAACCACAATGTTTCTTATAAAATTAATTGTAGTCCTAACCATATGATTATCTTCCCTTAATTACTGTTGATCCCCTGTCATTACCGCATAATATAAAACAATAGAGATTCGAAACATCCCCATTGCATTCACATCAAGTCACCCAAATTTTCACCACATGATGTTAAAATGAATGGTTATTCAATAACTACATTCGGATAGATTCCCATTTCTAATCGGATACGAATGGATGCCTTGGTATTATGTATTGATCCAGCCACTATGTGGTACAAAGTGCCTTTTTTGTACCTCTTTTCTCTCTCTTAACTCTATGGAGACTTTCATCATTCCTTGATTCTCACATCGATCCTAGCTCATATGAGAATATAAATTACGATAACGAACTAACATTACAGGAAATGATTAATGGTGAAAAAAAGGTCCATTGAAGTCTTTAATGCAATACCCTAAAAGGAATTCCATGGGTTATTACTGTATGATGTTAAATGGGATGGTTCTCTATGAACTATATGTGGTCTGATTCGCATTGATATGAGATATGTAGTGACGACCAATCCTCCACTCTCAGGCTGAACCTCAATACCCCTATATATTTTCAACAATATTCTCCTTTTCTTACCGCATGATGTTAAACTGAATAGAAATCCCAGAACTATGTGTGGATTAATTCTCATCATCATGAGATATGGATACATGCACAAATATTTCACCTTTGGGCCCATCCACATGTATTACCCTTTTCATCCCATAGGCCTATGTTTTCCTGGAAGGGTTTATGGTGTGGATGAGTTCTCTTTTTTCCTCATTAGCATTGGGTTTCTTCTTGGAACCACACTACACATCTTCACATTATGATCTTCATCATGAAGAATGAACCATATGATCCTAAAATATCCACATAGGTCCCTATAAAATGAAATTAAACTATGATGCATCTTCCCCCTAAAATACATTATATAGCACATCTTTCTAGAACAATTTTCGGTATGATTTGAGTTTTCATGAGAAACATAGAGTTTCCCAATCTCCATCCTTGTGGCTGACCATGACATTTCAATTTATTCATGATTGTTCACCTATGTCCTTAACGCATGATGTTAAACTGCATGGAAATATTTTCCTACCACATGATGTTATATTTGATAGAGAAAAATGTCCCTAATACATGAAAATATACTGTGAAAACCATCTCCCACTTTTCATTCATTATCACTAGACCATAAGAGACTTACCTTAGTCAACTAGAGAATGGGTTGCTTCCACCATCCTTTAAGTGATCATAAAACCCAACTACCACACTTAATATCTTGAAGTATTAAGTCACCATAAACCTTCGACGACCCTTGGAAGGGATATTAGGATTCAAGGAACCTTTAATTGAATATACATACATTCCATTGATCCTTCATATGCGCCTATGTATGTCAACCAAATGATTCACTTTGAAAAATGGCACACCATTTCTTGTAAGAAACAACATCATCACGGTAACACTAGACACCCCAGTAGTTCTAAACCACCCCTTGTATGACTATCTTAAATCAATACTCATCTCCCTATAAAATCATGACCTATATTACGACATCTTCACCCCTATCTAAGAATGATGTGAGATTGTTCTTGATCATTGCAATCCAAATTTGGTTCTTCTGTAACATCATCCATACTAGGTCCATAAATGTATTAACCCTAAACACTTTTTTCTATGGTCAAATCTGTACGACCTTAAACTCTTTCCCAGAATGGTCCAATTTCAATACCTTAAACTAATAACAAAAGAGAGAGAAAACTCATCAGTCCGAAAAAATGTAAAGGGGATCAGAGAAATAGTCAAGTCTCTACCCACTAAACTCTTCATTCAACGATTTAAGGAATAATTAGGGTGAAAAAATAAATGGAATAAATATCATGAGGTATTTAACAATTATTAAAGAAAATATATGATTTTTGAACCCATATGTCTTGGAAAATGTATGGGAAATGTTTGTCACATATCCTTTCAATATGAATATGTTTGTTAGGTTGTGGTTTGAATCTTGAGGTAATATAACCCTCCATTATTTTTACACCATCTGCAGACACACTTCATGAGTGTTAGTGTCTAAAATCACCATAAACTTCTATAGGTAGTGGACAAAAGATCAGACATTAATGGCCATTTTTGGAAATTCTTACATTCCCATGACTCCTTCATATGCACGTATGACCATTAACCAAATTGATCACTCTATAAAAGGAAATTCTGATTCTCATGAGCATTTATGCCATCATGATATCCCCCAATATCCAAGAATGTCTGAAGCACTAATTTAATGATAGTCAAGTATCATTCTCCTGACTCAATATCCCTAGATCAAGATTTGCAGTCCCCACACCAAACTATCCAACTAAATTTTATATCCATGATGTTACATCACCATGATTCATTATTTTCTTCAAGGATTTAATATGAAAAATTATTTCCAAAAAATTGATGGACCATGTCATCTGATTCGAAACAGCAGGTCATAGAGTTCGACTATCAATTTATGAGATAATTCTACTACGATTCTAGTATCCCTCCTATATAGCTTTCTTCCCATATCCAAATTCATCATCATAATATTTCAATAATCAAAGATCATCTATAGACCTAAAAAAGAAGTGGATATAATCATTTCATAGCCATGACACTAACAAAAAGTGGATCAAACCAACCCACTAATTTATTTTCTCAATGCCGAAAAGGGCCTTTGGTCCATATGTTCCCTTGAAACAACACCGTAGAACCTCACATTTTTGAATATCATGGGGCATACCCAAAAAATCTGAACTGTAACATATTCACGGAATCAATATTTCGAGTTATTAGTAACATCGTACATACTTTAAATATCCATAAATACATGGTATCCCATGTATTCCATCCTCATCCATATTTCAACCATATATATTCTATATCCCTTGGAAATGATACATGATTTCAAAGACCATTTTCATGACTATGCATACATTCCTATGAATCCTATATATGTACATATTCCCTTCATACACATGTTTCACTCAAAAATAATGTAATTCGGATCCTCCCGAGCCTCAGTAATATCATGGCAGGATACAGGAGTTGAGAGTGCATCGGGTCATTACTAGAAGGATGACACCATATCCCAGGATCATATTGATTGTTCGAGCTAAAAGAACATAAACTAAATAAATATATGGAACAAGCTAAAACCCCTTAAACTAAATCAATAAAAATTCCAATCTAAAAGATCATAAACTAAATAAATATTATCTCTGATCTATAAACCCTAAATTAAAAAAATTGAAGGTTTGAGAAAAAACAACCTAAACTAAAGAAACAAAAGTTCTCAGCTAAAAGAAGTTAAACAAATGTGACATCTTGTTATAGATAAAAGATTATAACCTAAAGTGATATTGGATCTGAGGTAAATTTACCATAAAAATATTTAAGATTACGTCTGAGATAAAATAAAATAAACTAAAGCACAATAACAATCTAGTCAATGACATTGGTGGGTATTATTTATTCCTAGATCCAAGTACATGTCACTCAGGAAGTCACTCATGAGGTGGTGAATTTGTTGACACCCTATAAATAAGCATCGAAATAATCAAAAATAATGAAATACCTAAATTTGTGTATTATTTTCCCCATAGAATAAATGGAAGAGGAGTATGTTTGAAAACCATCTGATCACAAAATACATTAAAGGAATCACGGTACCAGGACTAATTTATGGAAACGTGAAGGCTCCACACATTCCTCATAACCCACATTAAGTCCCGCATATCCCTCTTTAACATTAATTCCTTCTCCCACAATGGTCCCTCGTAATATGGAATGAGAACTCACAGGCTGCATAGTTTTTCATTGGAATGTTCCTCAAAAACCATCCGAAATAATTAAAAAAATGAGGGATGAAATTAAAAGATAGAAATACAAAGTGGTTCAAAAGAACATGATCCAGTAATAATTTGATAGAATAAAAACCCTTGATGATATTTGTTCCATCTTGAAAGACCCTTGATCCATCATAAAATAAGATAAAGGAGATATGGTGGAGGAAGCGAGAAGGATTAACAAACATTGCGAGACATACGACACATATCTTGAGGGATCTACGAGACACCATGAGACCTCAATGTCACCTCTCAAAATCCCTCTATCTTTTCATCCTCGCCACGAGAAAATCTATATGTGTTTCTAGGAAACTCTTCGGTGCTCTAATAATAAAAAGATAGTCTTTATCACTACATTTTTGTAAACTCTCCACATGAACCATATTTTATAGGTGAGACATCATTGAAAAAACATTTAAAAACATAGATATTACTCATGAAAACTCCCATGACCCTTAAACCTTGTATAATAAAACATGGGTGATAAAATGGACGAGGTGACAATAATTCATGGTAATTAAAAGACATATAGTGTCCCCCTGATGACTCTCATGACACCATGAGTCCTCAGAAACATGCCCACCTCACCCTAATTAAAGCCATTTGGATTTTCATCCTCACCTCTAGGACATGTCAACAAAATTCAAGTCAACCACCAAACTGGTCATGTGATGGATCACTAAAAAATTGAATAAATACCCTCAATATTACTCGAGAAATCATAAATGACTCCCAAATTTTTTAACAAAAAATAGGTTTAAAATGGTTGGGGAGATAGATTCTTGTACTCATTAAAAGGCATGAAATACACCCAGAGAACCCCTAATGTTGTCCTGTTAGACCCCTTGAATATTCACCCATTTTCTTGTGAGTTTCTTCCAATAGACACTCAAATCTTACAAGGCCCCATGTAATTGTATGTGTGATAACATGGAAGACTTTCAACACATCTGCATGATCAAAAAAGTATTCAATAATCTGAGAATAATATGATAAATGAAGAGATGACGAAGGATACATGTGATCGTTAAAAATCAGGTGACATGGAAAATGTAGTCCCTGATGGAGGCTTATAAAACTTCATGGTTCTATTACTCTTGCTGCCTCTTGATTTTTCTCATTACCGATACGCCACACAAATCGGTTAGTATTGAAGGGGGAGAGTCATGTATATTCTCCACCCTGAAATGAGAAAGTCGTTGAAATTTTTACTACTACTAATACTGCTTAAAACAGATGCCCAGACTCTTCTAGATTCAACTCTTAACTTCTACGGAGGTCTCAGATCTGTTTAGCAATATATCATCTTTTTGCTGTATAATATAATAATGGGATTCCAAAGTAGTATAGTTATAGAAATAAATAACATCAGGAGATCATTCATCGATCACGTGAAGGGCCTTGTCTTGGTTATGAAATGGAAATCCTAGAAGCCAGTTGGATCAAGCGATATTCAAGACAAGTGACACAAATCAAAACTATGGTACATACAATATATGGTTCAGAATCACGATCCGAGGTTGAAGGATTAAGAGAAATGAATTATCATCGACACTTAAGAAATTTATTTATATCAGAAAAAGACACATGACAACCCCGGGAAATGTCACCCATATATCGTGATACTCATTCGACATGCTACCTAGGACACCCAGAATACTACAAACATTCCATAATGTGTCACATGGCTCTCTCATGGACTCCAAATGAACCCTAAAATCCACATGGGTCTAACACCATAGACATGTGATGCCCCTCAGACACATCACCTGACTCATATAACTGCACCCCCTCATGTCAGCTGAGTGTCACAAAAGCATTTGGATATGATAGCCAATCCCTCTGGAAACACTCCAGGGAAGTCAGATTAGACTCGAGGTACTCTCAAAATGTGTTGACCCAGTTTCCTAATGTCTCCTAAAATATTCATCACTAATATGTGACACCCTATGGACTATTCCTCAATGAATCTCTTAAAACACTCCATCGACATCTACCTAGGTCATGCGATGGATCCCAAGACATTCCAACTATGTCATGTGATACCATTCATACAAGAAGGCCATGTCACCAAGGCATCCAAGTATGTGCAGATATATCTCATCCTCATTGTGTAAGCCTTAAAAAATACGGATGCCTCAATGTTTAATCACCGATATATATGAACTATGAGAACTCTAATTCCCACCATAACCAGGATACGTTTCACGCCTTCATATGGTCTGAGCCTTATGCTAAACACCCCAAGGACTATCCCAATGCACATGTCTAATATACATACTATATGATGTTGATCGCCATATCCCACTTGTGTCTCACAGTGAGCATAGCTCATGTGATCATAGGGGGGAAGCAATAGAGACCTCAGTAGGCATCATAAATGTCTATTAATTAGGGAATCCATACTGAGTAAACCCCAACATATATGTACTATCATGAATCCAATCCTTACATATTCATCATTTGTAGCCTACCTATCACTGTGTTTTGATCTCCATATTGATTACCTAGAATATCCCTAATATTTAATCCCCATTTATCTAAGGAAATGGTTTATTGTGGTCAAATATATGGTTTCTCAGTACCTAAAGATGAGTTTTCCTAATTGAAGTTAAAATACATGGGATGAAAAAACTACATGGGTCTAGATTCCTAGAATAACCAAGATACATAGGATTACACATACATTCTCAATCCTATCCTCATAATATTGACCGCCTCTTCATGTGGGAGCACATCCTGAAACATTGAGTTATATGGCTTCAGCATATAAGAAACTTCCTATTACCAAAGAGTGATGAAGAACCTCAGATATATAAAAATGGAATCAGCATAGGGATCCCAATATTGTTCATATAAAAGACTATCAAATTATAATAATTTCATTTGGGTTAATGGTCTCATATCAGGATTTGGAAGAGATTTGTGAACACATCCTAAATCTATAAGAGTATCACAGAGTAAGAAATAATCCTCCCTTAATGGGTGAGATGAGTCTAAATTACCATCCACTTGTCAAATCTGAGTCTCTATGATTCACTACAACGAAAATCCTAGATTACTAATGGTAATTGGAAAGAAGGCATTTTGCTAGCTATCGAAAAGGGAACCGTTGGGAGTTTTAATTGAAGATGAAACAAATGGTGCACTTGATGCACATGATTGAGTGAGGCCATTAAATACCCCAAAATATAAGTATAAAGGGAAGTCCCGTTCCATGTTCCCTTTCAAAAACATAACCAAAAAATTTTGTTGTGAAGAATGATCCAATGATATAATCAGAGAGATGGTATGTCATTTGTATACATGAGTAACATTGCAATTATTCCATGATCATTTTGGAAGGAAAGTATATAACACTATATCATTACGTAATGATTATTATATAAAAAATAACATGTTATTTTATAATATAGACATATATATATAATTATTTTGATGTAAATGGAATTGCGTTGTTTTGGGAAGGTAGTAGTCCACACATCCACGCCCGATATTATCACTACACAATGTGTGAAAAGGGTATTAAAGAAATGATATATTATGCTACCTGAAAAGTAATTATATCATTAATATCATATATATTTCAATAAGGTTATATATTTTAAATTAGAAACATCTTATATATGTTCAATGTATTGTGTGAATGAATCACATCGCTTTGAGGTGGTAGAAGTGCACAATCCCACAAACGATGTTATCATATTGACACAAAATGGAATGTATAGAGGTATGTTTTATAAACTAATTATATAATCATAAATACATAGTAAATATCAAATATACAATATAAAAATATAATTTATATCATATTTTCCTCCATTATAGGTGGTAAAAGAAGAACCAAAAATCATCCTTTTGTGAGGCGGTAGTTTACCATACAAATAAATAGTAAGTTCACTGTCCGTTTTATGAAAGTGTGTGTGTCATGAACCCATACCCACATAGTGTACCCCTCCTAGGATATAAATGGTAGAAGTGAGATAGTTACCCCCTGATTCCAACCTCTCGTAGGCCCCCAGTTTAGGACTAGTACCGAAGGTATAATAAACATGCAGATATGAGGCATTACAATATATGAGAACACATAATAAAGAGAGAGATAAGATATATAACCACCCAATCTAAATCATACTACAATATAAAAGAAAACACGGTACATGAATTATATTAAATTCATGAACTATTACAACAGAAAGGGAAAAATACATTTACCAGGAGATAGTAAAGACGATACTGACCATGAAGCCCAATCAACTCCTATAACTCACAAGAACGTAGTAACCACCCTGATCTACATACTATTCCAAATGACATGAAAAAAATATACACATATACATATTTTTAGTTTAATATTATTCTTAGTAGGATCCTCCCCATAGCCTCACATTAAAATGTAACGAAATCATTCTAATGCACAATGAACCACAAGTGAAACAAACTCATCACCTAGACATATAAACCATGTTACTAGCCTCACCATGGATACTCTCACCATGCATCACATAGAAGAGAATATTATATAATAAATAATATCAAGGGTATAATGTTACCACTTACCAACTAGTTTTCTACTCTTCCCCAATGTTGGGCGTCCGGGGTATATTTCTCCAAAAAGGCTAGACCACAAACGCACGGGACAAGCACCATAACACGAACCTTGTGCGTCAACATGAACTTCATGCATCATAGAACCACATCCACATGACCAAAGTAACCATGTTTTTTCTAGGTGCCACCATAACTCACATGATATTTATCATTTGATACGTATTATACCATAATAAATCATATCCCATTCAACAAATAAGGATCCTCAAGACACCAAAACCTATAATCATTATACATATAGTAGTCATGAGGATCCTTTATCTAGAATATATGTTTTAAAAACAAGAAGCCATTACATCACTATATATATGCAGAAAAATAATTTTCATGCATACCCACAAAATAAACTACCAAAAAAACAAATCTGGTTCAATGTGAGTAGTCATCCATCCATCCTCCCTCTGAGATGCTGGAGAAAACACCCCCTGTAACAGAATCCCTAGGGTTTCAGTTTCCCTAATCAACAGGGTAGAGTAGCATAGAGAAACACAATATGTTCATGATATTATATAGATCAAATCCCCACTATGATAATAAAACAATCTTAGACTCAAATGCATCCAATGTCTCTCAAACTTCGGGCTTCCTCTGCTAAGACCAGATATCTTATCAGCTCACAACCATGAAATAATATACACGAAATTTTCATAGACCTTTTTATTAGTTGAATAGTTTTTTGGTAAATTATTCAATCATTATATAACCATCATAATATTCCGCAATACATTTCATTATCATCTTAACAATGATCCATGACCTCCTGGGATAAATAAACAGAGTCCAAAGTGCCTCATAATTATAACCGCGATATTGAATCCCAGCAAAATCCAACCCCATGGGATAATCATTTATTCGTATATTTAAAAATAGTTACTACTTTCCATATTTTTATGTATTATAGGAAAACATTATATGGAATAACACATAAGGTCCTCAATAGGGTTATTAGATAGACTATTTGTTAAGTAATTTCCACTAATAGTAAGAGTTTACACCCATCCAACTATGTGTAGCTAAACACCAAAAGCACATGGAATACTCTTAGACTTGGTTCACCAGAAGCAAATACTTTTTTCTTTATGATAAACATATTTTTTTTGGAATATTAATAAATTCATTATCACATCATAATTGTTCTTCTTAAAAACATAGCATGTGATAATGCCCAAAGAATAGATGTCACACTAAAAGGTCATAACACTTCCCCTCTTGGATGATAAATCAAAAGTGACTTAACACTATTCATTAATAAATGGTATATGTATCTATGATATCATTTCAAAGGACCCAATTGATATAAGATATCAATGGTGGTGACTCATGGGAATTTAAGGCACCCTCTCATGGTGTACACACTAGGTAATATTCAGTAGGATATTTTGAGAACGAAAGATGATATTAGAAAATCTACCTTATAAGTTTCCTTGTATGTTTCTATATGAGGAAATGTGTATTTGTCCTTAGAAATGAAAATTAATATTATGGAATATTATGAGTATCACACATTCACGTATTGGTGAAAACTGTGATTAAAATTCTCAAATAGAGGTATGATAAGTTGTGTGTGTCATGAATAATATCACATTAATGAATAATGTGAGAAAGGATTTATCCCTTTTATTCGTTAATGAAACTAAATATCTCAGTCCCTATGATGGAAATAATATAGACTATATAAATCAATGTCCAGGGTTTTTTAGGCATGTTTTATTTCTGAAAAGACAATGAACAAGTAATCAAGCATATATGTTGATGACACTAGCATGCAACGAGCTTGATAGGATAAATTGTGATAAAGGGATTATATTACACGGTAAGTGTTAATATGAGTTGACATGTCATTGAGGTATTAACTTATTTCTATTTGGGATCTTTGGATTGTTTTTATACGATAACATTATACTTTAGAAATGCTCGCCTGATGCCATTGGGAAAGTGGCCTAGAGGGTTAGAAAAATGTATAACCAAAATCTCGTTTAAATAATTTATTATTTAACAAGATGAATATATAATATTACCGGATGTGTTTTAATAATTATTCAGGTATCCTAAATCACATTTTACTTATTTATTAGCAAAAAATTACATGATATTTATTTATTTATTTATTTAATAAATAAATAGTCATTAGTCATGGTGTAATAAATATTTCTAAGTATGGGAGAACTTTGTGATATAGTCTAGTAAGAAGACAACATTAAATATTATATTCAATTAAAATAATATTTAATTTTTTTACTTTCAAGTAATGAACATTTCATGGAAATAATGTTATTGTTGTCATTATTTGATATGGGGGATTCACGCAGAATAATAAAATAAGTAATGGAAATTGTGAAACATAATTAGTATTACCTAGTGAGTTAAATTCACGGTTACTTATTATTCACTTATTATCCAAGGTGAAAACCCAAAGACTAGATAGCCAATTTTGGTTGTGAAAATCATTTTGTTGAAAAATATCTCAAGACAATAGATTTTATTTCCAATAACGCTCTCAAGAATATGAGTAGCCATCCTCCACCGAATCAGAGAACACTATTGAAGTGTCTCTCATGGTGATCGAGGTTGGATTGAACAAGAACGAGAAACATCCAAGATAGAACCTGAAGAATCTTTGGCAGCATCAAACGATTTGGGGAGCACATGTGGATTACTGTTATAGGAGATATAAGCATGATCTCTACTATGCAATGAAAGGTTCACAAATGATCTGTGGTTAGACACATCAACAAATAATGAAATCCATATAGGTATTTCTTTAATTTAATTAAATTAATTATAAGGAAAATATGTCAATCATATCTCTAGTTGTTTGGTCTTTTTATTCTTTATCAAAATCATTGATTTTAATCCATGAATATTAGGATTCACCACCGTATAGATTTCGGAATCATCATTGATCTTTTAAAATATAATGGTGGGCACTGACCTAGCCATGCCTCTGTTGTGCTCTGAACATTCAATTGGTATTATAGGGGTCATATTATTAGTTATAGTTATTTAAATACGTTGTTGATGGTTTACACATTAATAATAATTTTTCAATTAATGTTAAACCATTATTTTAATCATAATTTCAAGATCTTTTATTCCTCTTCCATTTCTCGTAGATCTTACAGAAATGAAGAATTTTCTGGATTAAAATTACATATAGGATGTCATCAGGAGTATTTGACAATTTCATATAGGTAACAAGATAGTACACCCCATGTAATCAGAATTACATGTTGTATAATCTTCCACATGTTCCTTGTAATCAAGATTACACATTGTGTAGTTGTGTTCAATTCCCCATGAGTAATTAGAAAATTAATCGATCGTTTCTTTTTAATGAAATGAGGTGTAGTTAATTCTTTCACCGCATTTTTAAATGGAAAGATTGGTGCACGATCACGTAAACTACACACTATGTGGATTATTAAACATGGTGTGTAGTCCCTTTAGGTCAGGGTCAGGTCGTGTATACCATAAAAATATTACCCAACTTGTGACCATGTAACACAGAGTGTACCTGGTTTTTGTCCCACTAGATATGTCATGTAATCCAAATATTTACGATGTACACCTCACATGTCGTTCCCCCATGAATGTAATCAGATGGAAAGTGAGGATGGTATATGTTGTGTAGTCAGATCTACATGCCATTTACATTTATTAGATTACATAGATTTAAAAGTAATTACTATAATATGTAACAGTTGATACATGTACCTTCATGTGGGCATAAATCTGGGACACAACATTTGATATGTGTTTGATATATATATATGTGTGTCTGTGTGTTTAATTAACATCTTCATAATGTTCAAATATATACATATCATGTAAGGGTTGTATTATAGTATAAATTTTCATTCATGCTATATGCCACAAAAGAATAATATGTATACATGTATAATACATGTTCCTTAGTTTTGGACGAGTATTAACATGGTTGCCTCCGTTGTAAAAGTTATGTTCTTAGTTAATTTTAAATGAATTTATTATTTTTTTAAATTATAAAGGATGAAAATCATAGAGAAATTAATAAAAAGTATTGAGATAATACGATAATAAATGATTGATTTGAGCATGATTTATATTAATAATAATGATTAAGGGATTGAATGTGAGTTGTATTAAATGTGTAATTAATTTCATTTTTGTGGATGATCATGAGCTAGGCAAGACCATTATATGTGATTCGTTTCGTTTTAATATATTTGTTAAATTAATTTTGGTGGCCAACATTCCCTCTCTTGGTTAATATGTAGGGCCTCCAGCCCATTGTTTCTTTTATGTAATCCCAATTTTACCCCCTCCTACATGTGAGTTAAAAGAATATGCATTGGTTAGAGATCCCCAGTTAGTGGACACGGTTCAAGTTAGAAGTTCAGGTGAAACCAATCCATGGAGATACAAATGTTGAAAGGTGGAATGTTATAAACACGAGCCATAAAAGTTCTAAGGTGTTTATTCCCTTGTTCAGGGTTAGTTTATCCGCTGATATGTAAACTAACCGTTATAAAAGCTCATGATCATACCCTTAAAATTATTTCATTCACTTTCATGGTTAATCATTAAGGATGTATTTTCACGATCACATACTTAGTGAATTAACAAGCATGTATGAGGGAAATAAAAGAAAATGGATTAGGCATGAATATTATCAAGACATGGAAAATAAATTATGTATATCCAAATTTATAATAATAAGCATGAGAATGCATAATAAGAGGATATTTACTCATGAAGGGTAAAATCCCTCAATAAAATATTATATCGGTATAGCCTTCTATTACATCTGATAGAATAAAACCAATAGTTTAAAGTGATTGACTATCCAATGTTTGGGTGATTTCAGTTATTAAGGAATTCTAATTTGATTTTTTGGGTTGAATTAAATTGGGTTACATCAATAGTTTATTTCCAATGTAGGAGTTGGTGTAACTGAGAGGCATGGGTTGTGGAAATCTAAAATAATGCTTTCAGGATTGTGGTGTCCAGCCAACATATCAAGGAGCTATAAGTTAATGTAGTTTGAATTTGGAATGCCAACCCAAAACCATTCATGTTTCTTAACCAAAAAATATGGTGTTATGAGAATGGAATATGAATCCTTTCCACTAGAATCTCCATGAAACAATATATTCCAAAGGGAATGGTGAGTGATTTTGGGTTTCAACAAAATAGTGGGACACTAATGAGTATTTATTTATTTATTTGTCATGAATTTATCAAATAATGTTCTAAACTTTGTTCATCATATTTTATGAAATAGCGTTTAAAATGAAATAAAACATTTCATTTTGATCCATACTCGAGAGTAAAAACCATCTAACTGGCACTATTTTATAGGAGTGTCAAACGATCCTTCAGGTTAGCCTTCACCATTAAAGGAAAATGTATGTGTTAGAAGAACCATAAACTAATGTGCTTTAAAATTTGGTGAGTGACGAGGAGATATCTATGTATGAGAATAATTTGGATGATTATACAGATGTTCAGTGCTTCATGCTATAATCTATGACCAATGAGCTCTTAATGATACATGAATAAATAGATTCTAAAACCATGTGGTCTCACCTTAGAGATAACTATCAATAGAAGGTGTGACAATAATGGTATGATATCTCTTTTACTTTTTTCACTACTAAGATTGGAGAGTCTGTTATAGATAGACCACATGTAGTTATGATTATTGGCTACATTAAGCATCTGGTTATTTTAGGGATTAAATTTTTTTAATCACTTACATATAGATCTCATATTATCATCACTTTCCAAGACATTACATAGTTTTACTGTGAATTATATTATGATAAATAATGAAACGATCTTATCAGAACAATTGATCCTAATTTTCCATGTAGATTAGTACATGGGGAATGATAAACCGATAGGCCTTTTGGTGAATAGAAAGTGGAATGAAATGGAAAAGGGGCCTATGATTTGTACACAAACTGAAGCACCTGAGCACCTTCTGACAAATAAGAAGAAGAATATTCAATGGCATTACATAAAAAAGGTGTCAATGTGCTTTTCATGTGGCATGTAAGGTCACTGGAAGAAGAACTACACCAAGAGGAAAGGTAACATCAATAGGGAATTTTTTATTTATTGAATCATTACATTTATAGTAATTGGGTATTAGATATAGCATGTGGTGGTCACATATTCATTCAAATATAGGAACAATGTATTGTTCGGAAAATTTCTAGAGTGGTAGACCTATGAGATGACAATGGTTCGTGGATGGCTTATCTTTTCATTGGTGACAACAACCTTTCGTTTCTAACCTAGATGATTATGGTTTTTTGAGACTATTATTATTTAACAAGTGTTACCAAGAACATAATTTCTATACCATGTATGGCTACAAATGGATTTATTTTCAAGATCAAAATTAAATATTGTTTCTTTTATAGGTAAAAAATATGTTATGGTCGAAACCATATTAATAATGGTATGTATTTATTAAATTAATGAAACCAAGTGTTGGAAATCAATAACGAATCTATTTAACATGACTCATATAACATCCTGTTGTGGAATCACATCCTTGGTCATGTAAACAAGAAGCACATAACAATGCTCTATCAAGATGATTATTTAGACTCATACAATCTAAAACATTGTGATAGATGTCAGGCTTCTTTACAAGGGAAAATAACCAAGGCACCTTTCAGTAGGAAGAGTGGTAGGACTGTAGTGATTATAGGATTGGTGCACACTAATGTGTGTGGAACATTTCTTATAGTAGATAGAGGTGGATGTTATTACATCATTACTTTTACTGATGACTTGAGTAGATATGGCTTTGTATACTTACTGAGCTATAAGTATGAGTCAATTGATAAATTTAAGGAGTTTAGAAATGAAGTAGAGAACCATCATGTTAAAAAGATAAAGAAACAACAACTGGATTGAGGTCGAGAATATATTAACCAATAGTTCATCAAACTTTTACGGGAGTACGGGATTCTATATCAACTCACTCCACCATATACACCACAGTGGAAGGGTATTAATGGAAGGAGTAACTACACCTTTTCAAACAAGGTAAAGTTGATGATGAGTCATGAAAATATTATGTCATCCATTTGGGGGTATTCATTACAAACTATGGAATACACATTAAACTGAGTTGCAACTAAGGTGGAAAATGGAATCCAAATCCAGTTATTGAGTGGAAAGAAACATGTTATGTCACATATATGTGTATTGGGATAAAATAAATTGGTTAAGGCTCTCTCATGAAAAAAACTAGCACCCCAGGGGTTGAGGTGTATCCTTATAGTGTATCACAAGGATACAAAGGGATGATACCTATATAAACTCCCTTATAATAAATGGATTGTTTACAGAGATGTTGTCTTTAATAAGAGATAGTACATCGTCCAAAATTGTTTTGGGGGAAAGATTGACTTTGTTGAAGTCGATGCTCAAGATACATAGGATTTGGTATTTGAATAATTTCAAATGAACCCCTCGTAAGAATTAGTTCCTGAAACACAAGTACTATGTAAGAGTGTATGAGCGGTATGGGAAGTAAGGAGATAAAGATTCATTGTAACCATGGATGGTGACTCATTGTTATTGGAAAATGGTGAACCACTCTCCTACAAGGAGGAAGAGGAGTTCTTAGAAGGTAAAAGATTTCTAGAAGCAATGAATTTGATGATAGATTCCATTTATCATAACCATGTTTGGGTTCTAGTCAATGTGAAAGGTTATGTAAATACTATTGGATTTAAATGGGTATTTAAGAGAAAACTTGTCATAGAATGCAATGTAATTACCTATAATGGAGGGCTACTAGCTAAATGTTTTTAACAATGTTAACAAATTGACTATGATGAACATTTATCAAAAGATTATATTTTTAAATCCATTAGAATAATACTTACCATAGTATATTTCCATTACAGTGAGATTTGTCAGATGGATTTCAAAAATTATTTCATTAAAAAGAACCTCCAAAATGATGTCTACATGACAAAACCAAAAAGGTTTGTCACCCAAGGTGATTACAAAAGGGTTTTCAAGTTGAATGAATACATTTATAGATTGAAGAAAGCATCCAGGTCAGGGAATATTCGATTTGATGAATCCATAAGGGATTTTTTATCGTTAATAATAAACATGGGCCATATGTTTTAAAAATGTTTAATGGGAATGGGATTATTATCCTAATAGTATATGTTTAAAACATATTACATATTGGAAATGACATACCAGTCCTACTATTAATTAATGACTGGTTGAACATATTATTCTCCACGAAAGACATAGTAATAGAAGCCTACATTCTAGGGATCAACAAAATTTGTGATAGATCCATGAGGATACTTTCGCTATGTCACAGTACATTCATTGACCAGATACAAAAGAGATTTAGTAAGGAATAATCCATGAGGGGATTGGTTCTAGTGTCACATGGCATACATCTTTCTGAGAAAATGAGTCCCCATACACAAAAAGAGAAATATTGAATGAGTATGGTACCATATGATTATGAGATATGATCAATCTTGTATGCCATGATATATTATTGGATTGATGTTTACTATGAACTGAGCATGGTAGGTAGATATCAAGAAGATCCAAGACAACAACACTGGACTATTGTTACGGTTATACATAAGTATCTAAGAAGAACTAAAGATACATTCATGATGTAAGTATGAGAAAAGGATATTTTTATCTGTGGGAATACTGATTCTAGTTTTATGATAGTCCATTATGATCTAAATTCTCCATCAGGATAGGTTTTCTATCTCATAAAAGGATTTGTGAGCTAGAAGAGTTCATAAAATCCAATTGTCACTGATTCTATAGTGGAGTCTAAAGATATAGTGAATTGTGATGCGACCAAGTATTCCATCTAGATTTAGAATATGGTCCAGGATCATGATGTAGTGTCTAGTAGTAGTGACCCTATAACATTGTATAGTGATAATACTGCAATGATGGATCTTTAAAATAATCCATGGTAACATCAACATACAAATCACACAATCAAAAAGAATCACCCACCTATTGATATTTTTTAATCAGAAGTGTGATGTTATATTTAATAGAGTTTCCATGAGGGAGAAGATGATAGACACCTTGATAAAAGGTCTATCTTATCATAATCATGATTATCATTTATGATCTAATAGACTGATGGTTTTTAGTAGTTGGCTCTAGTGTAAGTGGGAGTCTATTAGTGTTGTTGCCATAGAACTAACTTATTTGAACATTACGATGAACTTATATTCAGAATTTGAATATTAATAACATTCTTATCACATCATGATTTTTATTATGCAGAATATAGAACGTGATAATGTCCCATGAGTAGAAATCACACTAAAAGGTTTAATTAGTTCCCTATTATGATGAGAGCCAGGCAGTTCCATGACACTATTATTGAATAAATGTTATATGGACGGATGATATGATTTGAAAGAAAAAAATGATAAAAGATATCAATGTTAGGGACTCATAGAACACTCAGGAACCATTTCATGGGGTACACTCTTTATAATATCGAGTAGGATATTTAGAGAATGAGGCATGAGTGTAAGAAATCAATATTTTATGTGTTATAGGATATTCTGATCTAAATATGTGTATAATGATAATTAGACATTAATATTTTTATAGATATTATGAGTCATGCACTTCTATTTATTGTTGAAAACCCTGATAAAATATACTCATGGCATGTTTGGATTTGTTCGGAGTGTCGCATGTAATATTTCATTAATGATTCATGTGAGATAGGATTTATCCATTATATTCGTTAATGGATGTAAATAGCTCAGACCCTATGATAAATATGATATTGGAAAAATAAATCCATGATCATTGTGTTCTTTAAGAAAAATCTATTTCAAAAATTCAATGAATGATTTATCGTGCATACAGGTTGATGACACCATCTTAAAATCTTCTCTATTGGAGAAATTTTGTTAAAAGGATTATATTACATATTCACCATTTGTATGAGGTGACATGTCGTTGCAACATTAATTTCCTTCTCTATGACTTCCTTGGCATGGTCCTATGAAATAACATAGGAATTAATGTAGGCAATCCTAATGATACTAAGAAAGACTCCTAGAGTGTCGCACTTTCAATGTATCTGGAATCTAAAATAAATATTATACTATTTAACACATTGAAAATATATCATTTTTGGTTGTGTTTTAATAATTATTTTGGCATTATTGACTTATTTTTAATTACTTATCAGTGAATAATGCAGTAAGATTTTGTTATTTTTTAATAAATAAATATTCTTTATTAATGATTTGATAAATATTTCTGAGGATGGGTAGACCATGTTAAATGGTATAGTGAAAAAATAATAGTAAATATTATTTTATTAAAATAATATATAATTGTAACTTGAAATCGAAAAAAATTTCCTTGAAATAACGGTATTGTTGTTGTTATATAACATGGGGGTTTCACATGGAATAATAAAATAAATAATTACACATGTGATAAATATTCATTATTACCTGTAGAATTCAAATCTCAGTCACATATTATGCTTTTATTAGCCAAGGTGGAAACTCACAGTCCATATAACTAATTTTGGTTATCCACAACATTTTGGAGAAAAAGCTCTCAAGAATAAATGGCTAATTTTTTTTCTCCATGTACGCACACATGAATGAGAGCCGCCATCCTCTACTAGATAAGAGAATGATTTGGAGGTGTCTCTCAAAGGCAATTGAGGGTGGGTGACGCAAGCGCAATGACCTTCAATGATAGCACCCAAATACTCCATAGAAAATGTCCAGATATTCAAAAAGCATGTGTGGATTACTGATAGAGGATATCCACTATTGATCCTTACAATGATACGAAAGGATCATCATTGATCTATGGTTAGACACATCATAGATGAAAGAAAACCATGGAGTTATATTGTTAATAAAATTAAATTAATTACTAAAAATATATTTTGATCCTCTCTATGGGTTCCAGACCACTTTCTTCATTATCTAAATCATTGACTTCATTCCATGGGTATTAGAATTCATCATCCTATTGATCCTAGAATAATCATTGATCATGGTAAAATTTAATGTTGGGTTCCATCCATATCATGCTTCCACTGTGCCTGGAACCTACACATACTCGGGCATCTTCCCCTCCCTTGGAATTATAGTAAGAAAACCTAGCATATTAAAGACACGTGGAATGTAATTAAGATAAATAAAAAGCATATTGAAAACACACCCAACATTCATATCAATGAGTAAGCCCTACAACAACCTATCCCATCATCACTGGTGTCCTAACTGACAACACATTCATAAGAGAATGCATCCCATCTCTCTAGGTGTCAACTGCTTCCACAAAAACAAGGCCTCCCAACCCCACATAGCACGACAGCCATCCAGGATCATCCACCCAAGGATCACATCACTTCATGTCCTCCTTGCCCCATATTCCACATCTCTCGTATCTAGATCACATCACAAGTAGAAATAACAAACATAAAAACATGATCTCGACCCTAAAGCAATACAGCCATCCTTCCCAGATCAAGATATCTTGTGTTTCCAAAGAATAGTGAACCTGTCTTTTACAAAAAATCCGGCAACACTGACCCTATAGTGAGTTTTCTTTTATCACAAAAGTAATTATTATTCCATCTTGAATTATCGGAATTATTATTCACATGTTCCAATAAAGGGAAACCTTAGATACAAGCTATCACAGTATATCAAAAATTATTTAAATATTTAAAATTTTATTACCTTCATTCCAATATAAAAAATAATCAACATGATTCTGATTCATTAACCAATTTTATTAAAAATTAACATCTGCATCAACTTGATTAACATCAAATACGAACAATAACAACTGGATTCATTAATCATGCCTCATTAACTAATTAACATATTAATTAATCAATTAATTCTTAATTTAGGTTCATTACCAATTTACAAAAATAATAAAATGATAAACTGTTAAACAAATAGATATCAAACTTCATAGAAAATAATTAGGCATGTTTTTATCATATTATAAAGCATCAACATTGTAATGCGATCGATTCCAATTCTTAAATCTGGATCAATTACATAATTGGTAGAATCTCATTATGATACATGTGGGTAAATAATGATAAAGTCATGATTTAAGATGAAATATAGATATTAAATGAATTACATACCTCAAAAGGTCATATATGTTCTTCTCGTTATAACTGATCAACATAACGGATCTTGATCACCTCTCCCACAACAACAACATCCACCCGAGGATGCCGTATCACAAATGCACCAACCAACAACAAAGGAAACTCAATTAAGAACATGGAGATAAAGTTTTATCACATAGATAATATAAATAAGAGGAAAAATTTCAACTAATCCAAAATAATATAGGTAGACCATTCATTAGGTCGATGATGTATCACTATGGACCGATGAAACAAGCAGAAGATTAATTCCCATCGACAAGATCACCAAAATTTTTCAAGAGAGGGTAGTCATGTCATCTAGATTCTATAGATATGGGTACTCTAACCATATGGATTTTAAATCCTATTGGTTATAATATTATGTAACATACAATATTGGGGGATTACATGATGAGTAATCCCCTTTCACGTCCTGTAACCCTCAAAATTGTGTTTTTGGAAAAAAATGCATTCCTTTTTAAATTATTTATTTTTTGAACCTAGATATATTACACAATGTCAATCCCACTTTCACATTGTTAATGTTCTTGAATCCTAGCTTTTATCAATTTAGCTCTTCAAGACTTCCTCTTATCCTTTTCCGTGCTCTTCGGTCTTTAGAAACATGCAAACAAATTATCTATTCAGATTCAGATCCTTGAATGAGATACCTCTAAAAAAATCTATTCCTATAGAATCAAAATCATCCTAGAGGGAAATGAATAATGGGGGACATTCTAAAATACACCATAAAATATACCTCTCACCTTTCTCATCATCATAGGAACTCACCACCTCACTAGAGGAACAAGAGAAAACCATGTAAAAACCACAACCATCTTCCAATCACTCTCCTAGGGGAGATACCCATCCAAAGGGAGAAATCCCAACAAAAAAGGGAAATCAATCAGACATCCAAGAAATGTATTCAACCACAAAATGAAAAAAATTACAAGAGAAGAGATAAACATCAAACAACTAGGGGTACTGAGTACGTATCAACATCTAAATTTTCCAGGTACTCACCTCCATGCCACTGTACCGCCATAACACATAAACCAGAGGGATATGATTCTCATACAACACCTTCTCCTTGTATTCCTAGATCTCTACAAGATAATCCTCAATTTTCATATCATCATTAACGTCAATCAATCCCAAATTGATAATATGAGTGAAATCATGAAGAAAAAAAATGCACTTGTGACTTTGGAAAACAACGTGTGTGTAGCTCATCTATGGGGAATGTTCTATCTGATACTCCACAACTCTAAAACGATCTTACACCTGGAAAGGATAAATTAATTGGGAAGATAGATTACTCCCATGAACTAAACATCACCTTCCTTGGTGGGGAATCACCTTTAAGAATATATGACCGCCAATTTTAATCTTTGTAGGTATCCTCCTATGATCGGTATAAGATTTAGGATGATCTTATACAGCCTTCACCCTCCCACAATTTTCTTGAACCATTTCTATTTTATTATTTACACGTTCCGGTCTTATAATTTCTATCACTCCATCCCCTTACCCTTATATTAAATAATGAAAATGTCTTAAATATAAGGGTTGAAATTAATCCACACCTTTGGTCGAGTGAAAAATATTATAGTCATTGAAATCAACCATGGAAATTTTCCTCATCTATGATCCTGAAAAATCGAGGACATAAGGGGGGGGAATGTCTTCCAAAATTTGGATTGTATGCTCTGTTTGAACATATTTGTTTCCATGAAAAGAAGTGATAAGTCATAGATGATAACGAAAACCATTCTAGAGACCTCACCATAATCAAGAGGTAAAAATGGATCTAGATCAAGAATGATCATCCTCAGGACTCTAGGGATCCTCACCACCTCCTCTAAATACTACCTTAATAGGACCTCCACTGAGCTTGACTGCCTAATCTCTATAAATTATTCTAATTTCGTCAAATGATGTAATAATAACCATATTATGTCATATAATCCCTCATATCAAGTAAAACTTGTAAAAAATAAATTGAGATTTCCTCCCACGTCCACTAAGGAATATCTAATGGATGGAAAAACCATTGGGAACTTGGTGCTCGACCTTCACCTTCTTCAGACCAAATAGCAAGACACAAACTCCCCATAAGAATAATTTATCCTAGGCCATATAAACTAGAAACTCACTACACAATACATCTTCTCCACCCTAGGTTTTATCGATAATGAATAACTATAGAACACTCTAAGAACCCTCGCACACATCGATAAAGGGAAAAAATCCAATCCTGAAAAAAAATTATTATTATTCATCATAAGAACAACCACCATGGGCCTCTCCACAAACATCTTGGTCTATCTGGACCTCTACTTCAAGATCCCCCAACCGAGACTCCTTTAACAGATGCACTAGAAATTACTACACCTTCATTTGAAAAAGGAAACCACTACCCCGTTTTCTACCAAGTTTAGGTTCAAAGAGGAATGATATTCCATATTCCTCTATAAAAAAACTAATTCACACACATCATAAATACTTTACTTCATGATCAGTGCATCAGCTAAAACATTTACCACTGCATATATATACGAAATATTAAATTTTTAATCTAGTAAGAACTGCATCCACCGATGATGAAGTGGGTTCATGTCATGTTGGGAGAAAAATACATTAGTATATTATGATTGGTGAAGACTAGAAAATTCTCATTGATGAGGTAATTTATCCAATACATGAGGGAAAAAAACACTTCAAACAACAAAATATCATGCGTGGAATAGATACACTCATGGAGAAGTAACTTCTGAAACCCACAATAAATGATTTATTTCTACTGTATAATAACCCAACCCAACCCATGTTGCAAATCATCAAAGAAAACCTCAAACTAAACTCCTTATATTGGAAGACAATGAAATGGAGCAATAACTAACTACACCGTTAGATACTCAAAATCCACATGAAACTAAGCAGTACACAATAAAACCCTATACTTTCTAGTCAACGCTGCTAGAGGAGTTGCGACTCTAGAGAAATTGGCTACCAAATTCCTGTAATATCCTCCACGACCAAGGAAACTTCACACATATACCACTAAATTGGGGGCTACCAAAGACACACCTACTTATATCATCGATATATCTACAACTACTCCCTATAGGGATACAAAATTACCCTTGAAATGGACTTGTCAAACCCACAACTCATAAATCAGAAAATTCCCAAACAACATCTCATGTATAAGATCTCCTAAAATTCCATGTAGATTATCAATATTCTCTTCATCAGACACTGATTACACAAGTATTTCATCGATGAAAACAAACACAAACCTATCCACGGACTCAAAAAACATGTAATTCATTTAACTCATAAACATAGCTAGAGAATTCATCAAACTGAATAAAATCCCATCTAATTCATAATTCCCATAATGACAACAAAACACTGTCTTCAGAAAAATATCATCTTTCACTCTCATCTGATAGTACCGCCAATTCAAATCGTTCATTGGGAACAAACATTCACCATTCATTTTATTTAATAAATCATCTATCTGATAGAGATAATGGTAGTTCTTCACTATCATATGGTTCAAGTGATGATAATTGATACAAAACTACAAATTATCATCACTATCTTCACACACAAAAATTAGTCACCCCATATTGATAGAATCTACCAAACAAAAAAGCAGTTCAATAGACTATCGAGTTGTATACACATCTCTCAAAACTCAGAATGTGCAATCCTATATTGATACATTGATATAAGAGACATTCCTAGTGATTTTTTGATCCCAAATGTGATCTCTTTTCAATGTGGTAACATGAAAACAACATCCAGAAAGGCATCATGGTACTCTTCCATGACCCTGGGAAACTATTACTACTATACATCTTACAAAATCAGCATCATCTCATCCATCATAGATTTAAAGGAAGAAACATGCCTCTAACCCATTCTAGGTTCTCGCTCATTAAGATACAATGATGGCAGTTTTCAGTATTGAATAACACAACCTACCAACTACAGAAAACCATGATATTCTACAATGAATAAAAATAATCCATTCCATGGAAGATTTCATATGGTTGTATCCATAAGCATAGTAAATCTACCCTAGAGATGTGATTCCCCAATAGTGTAAAATAATCTCTACATACTTAAAAAATTCATCTTTGCCTCCAATAGTCATAGTTAAATGATAATTTATTGGAATTATCACTATCTAAAGTCCCAAATAATGGAAAAGGGTGTGTGAGATAAAGGAGTTTGTCACTCCTAAATCATAAAAGGCATGTACCCAAGTATAAAACATGTAAGTAATACCTTGATAATCTCCAAGCTCGCAAGAAGATGGAATTTTTAAATCATGAAGTTGATTATGACCTTCTCCATGACCTCGTTAACCATGTGGAAGACCACCTATATGGACTCTCTATTCTTTATTAGGATGTAGAGTGTCTCAGGGTTCTTCTCTACCTACCCCATCCGTTCTTTGCTGATCCAAAGTTGGTGAAACCCAATGCTACATCCTCTACTAGAACTACCTCAATAGAATAACCTAAAAAGAACCACATGAAATATAATAACTACTCAGAATTTTTAGGAACACTCTCTGCTATTGACCATAGCCTCCATATGAATGAATGTGTCTGATCAATAAGAATAGTTCTGAGATAAACAATCTGAAAAAAGAGTGGAATTTAGGGCTGAGACCTACCCCATATTATAAAAAGTTATTATATCCATGATACTAGGATCCCATGAGCAAAACACATTATCATGATGAATTCTGATGACTCCCCTATAGTGATGATCTGGTTCTGGTTAACATCCTCTTGATGACCTATTCCCTCCCCGACCCCTAAACATATTTTTTCAGTATAAATGGGCTGACTTGTCACTGGATCAATGGAAGTAACTCGTCATAAAAATTCCTCTCCAAAGCCTCATCATCTAGAAAGAATTCTAAATCATATCGCAAAAGGTTCTTGATATGGATTCTAAACTCCCAAACACTAGAGTTTCCCTACTGAAGGGTTAGAAGCTCCATGAAACTGGTCGACGTCATAGTTGAAAAAATAAAATCACATTTAAAATGGTCTAGGAACTTCTACCATGTATCTATTGACTCCTCACAATCTCGGAGGACCAAGAACAACGTCCGCCTGGCTACCCCCCCCCCATAGAATCTCTAATGAAAATGACACCCAATGCTATTTTCAATCATGGATCAAACTGAAGGCTATATCAACCTCTTCTAAAAAGTCTTATCTGACCGCATCTAGAATGGATAAGTCATACCTCTATAGAAAATGGTGCTAATACTCATGAAGTGTCCTCCTCTATGTATATTCGCCTTCAAACTCTATTTTACAATTATTTGCTAATGTAACCCGGTGAACATCTTCTCTGTGAATCTGATGAGGATGTCAACCTGGATCCGAGCTTGTAACAAAACAAATAGTTATAGCTCTTAATCATGCAATATAGGAGACATAACATTTGTTAATTTTTTTCATTTATTTATTTTGGGTTAATTTGTCCCATGTTCTACCCAATTCACACATAGGTGAAAAGAATAATGATGCATGAACATTTCCTAGGTCTCTACCTTGAAATAAGTATCAACTCATTTAGTATCAATTTTATGCTTAGAGTTCAATTCATCAGATCATAGGTGTCCTATAATACCCCAATCCTTGCTTATATCATGTTTTTATTTTTCTTTATAAACCCATTTGACAACATTCCCCTACCAACCCATTCAACCTGACATGTTCCAAACTCCAAACTCCATCATATACCTCAAATTTACTTTCATACCACACATTCATGACCCCCTCTCTACAATATGAACCCATCCTGGGATGGAAATGGGAGAAGGGAGATGGTGGCCACTGGTTCCTACCTCTATTAGGCCCATAGTGGATGACTAGCACTGAGGGTATGAGAAAACAGCATATGGGAGGCATTACCCTCAACGATACCACGTGTAGAAGATAAATATATAATAGACAACAATAAAATCCTACTCAGTCTACAATATATAAGAAACCCATGTACATAAATTCTATGTCATGAAAGAATGACTTTAACTGAATAAAAAATCTTCAAGTACCAAAAGTATGTAAAGATGACAACAACCACAACGCCCAATCATCTCTTACATCCCACAGGACAGTAGTAACCCACATTATCTCCACACTAATCCTTGTGATATTTAAAATAGTTTATATATATATATATCTGTTGAGTATAACAATACTATCAGTATAATCCTCACTAGATCCTCTCATAAAAAAATAATGAAAGCTTGCTAATGTACACTGGACACCACATGAAACTAACTTTTCACCTAAATAGGCATACTATATTCCTTGTCTCACCCAGGATACTCTCACCAAGAATCACATACAAGGGAATGTAACATAATAAATAATATTTAGGTAACACTGCTACTATTTATACAATGGTTCTCTACACTTCCCCAATACCGTACATCTTGAACATACCTCTTAAAAAAGGAAATGTCACAGACTCCTGGGGGAAGGACCACAACATGCCCCTCATGATAAATCATATACATCATGCATCACACCACCATATCATTGAAAAAACATATCTTGGATGTTTTTTGAAGCCATAATAGCTCAAATAATGTGTGTCATATGTTGGTTATTATACTTCAATAAATCATATCCCATACACCATTTAAGGATCCTCAACCCATAACAGCTTAGACAATTTATAATTATTGTAGTCCTTATTAAACATTAACCAAAATATATTTGTGTGAAATATCGAAAAGCAATTATATCCCTCTCGACACATATATGGGTAAAACTAATTGTCATATATACGATCACAGAATTTTAAAAATATAAGAGAGCAGAGGAAAATGGCATATTCATCCATCCATCCTCCCACCAGGATGTTGGGGAAAGCACCCCCAGGGATCAGAATCCCCATTGTGTCAGATTCCCCAACTGACAGGGTGGTGTAGAATATAGAAACACAAAAATTACATGATATAATAAAATTCAAAACCACACTATGGGAATAAACACCACTTTTACTAAACTAAATATAATGTCTCCCAGACTCCGGAATGCAACTAATAAGACCAGATATCCAATAAAGGAACGCACATTTAAAGAGTGGAATTATATTATCTTATCCATTTTATTTGGTGAAATTTATGATAATTAATTATTTACTCATTAATTAAACATCATCACTTTAAATATTACATATCAATTTCATCTCTATGAACAACCTCTTTCTATGGAAAAAAATGAACCGAGTCCACAGCTTCTCAGAATTGCAACATCAGCTTTGTGTCGCAGGAAGACCTATTCCCCTGGGTTAGAAATTTATTCATTTATAATTAAATATTTACCACATTACATATTTATGGGTAATATAGGATGAAAATATAATCTACACAAAAAAATATGCACAAAACAGTGAGTAGACACACACCTATCAATTCATATCCACCTATAGCTGGTGAGTACATGCATCAAACCATGATAATCTAAAAATGGAACAAACGTGGAATACATCACTTCTCCTCATCTCCCTGTGAAAGAGAGTAATAAAAACAAGCTACATCAAGATGTGGGGAATGTAATGAAGATTAAAAAACATATTCAGCAATCATCCAACTTTCATATTAATGGGAAAGACTATCTTTAACCCATTCTGTCATATCTAGTGTCCTCCTCGACACCACATGCATAAAACGATGAATATAGAAACTCTAGGCACCATATAATTCCACAATAACTAGGACTCCCTACACCACACACCCATAAAATATTTCATGCTCATCCATCCCCGAATCACATCATATCATAAACAATGTGTAACAAACAACTGACAATGCACTTGGCCTTAAAACAACGCATTCAGCCTTCAAACAAAATGAGACATCACAACTCCAATGCACAACGAACTCGGCCTTTATAAGAAATTTGGAAACTTGGTAACTACCAAATAATTATATTTAATTAAAAACATGTTCTTATTCATTATTTTATCAACAGATTCATTATTCAAAAGTTCCAACTATGGGAAACCTAAGCAGAAAGTTATCACAAATTAATTAAATAATTAATTTAACATGAACCTAATTCTATTATCAAAAAGAATCAATAATCATCAAGTTCATTAACATATCAATTAATCATTCATATCTACATCAATTTGATAAACATCAAATCTAAACAACAACATATAGACCCATTAAACAAGGATCTTTAACCAATTATCCAAGTAACTTATCTACTAAATTTGTATTTTCTTTAATTACCAATTTATTTCATAAAAAACTTGCTAAACCAAAAAAGGCATAGATATCAAATTTTCATGAAAATCAAGAGGCAACCTCTTATCATGATATAAAGCAACAACATCACTACATGATTGATAAAAAGTCATTAATCCGGTTAAATTATGTAATAAGGTCAGTTCCATTATGATCAAAGGTGTTGAATCATGCTAGAATTATGATTTCACATAAACAAATAGTGATGAAATGTATCCCCTACCCCATAAGGTCATCTATGTTCATCACATGTGAATGGATTAATGCAATATGTCCTGATCACCTCTAACGCAACAACTACATCCACCCGAAGATGTTGTATCACAACCGCACAAACCAACAACAATGGAACCCCCATTAGGAACCTAGATATTGAATTCCATGACATTTAAAAGTTAAACAGGAGGAAAATGATTAATGAACCCCCAATAATGGTGGTAGATCGTATATTAGATCAAATATGGACTATTATGGATTGATGCTGGAAGCCTAAGATTGATTTTTGTCGAAGGGATATCCAAAATTATGAAGAGATGGTCATTATTTCCCCTTGAGTTATGATAGAGGGATGTTGCGGCTGTAGGTTTTTCTAACCTGAGCAGTTGAAATTTTTTAGAACAAAACAAATTAGGGGAAACATGGCATGTAATCCCCTTTCAAATTATATAACCCTCAAAATTTAGTTTTCACTGGAAAAAAAATCAACTTTTGAATTTTTTATTTTTCTAACCCCAAAATATTAGCTAACATGGATTTCACATTTAGACTATAAAGGTTCCCTTATCAAATATAAAAGCATGAAAATCCACTAGAATTCCTCCGAGCCTCCTCCATGCTCCTCAGTCTTCGAAAACATGATAAGGATCGATCCACATGAATTTTAGCCCATACAGTGTTTATTTGTTGGGCGAATCATTAACCTAAAAATATCTTAGTGTAATGAGGATAATAGTTTTATCATGTCATGGCCCGTCCCTCATGGCCCATGCCGTGACATTCCCCAAGCCTGCTTTACGAATGTTAGGGGTTAGAGGCTAGCACTGAAGGCATCAACATGAATGTTTAAGGCATTTTCATGAATACCTATATGAATGCAAACACAAACACATCCAAATGAAGGAAAATGTAAACAAGAATTCCACTTCAAATGACCACTGAGGAAAAGTACAACTACAAGAAAAATAATCTAGAATAAAAATCCAACAAAAGACTAGGTGGAATGTATGAATGTACAAAAACAAACTCTGGATAGACATCCCTTGAAAACCCCACATGATGGGTCGGTTACATAGTAGCTGCTCGAAGCTGTGGAAGTACGTCCCATCTTACGGGTCTCACTTAGAACCACTAGGTCTGAGGCCACCAAATCCCCCATCATTGTGGTGATCTTCTGCCCCAGACACAACAAGAAATGGAAAACCCCGTGAATGGGTGAGTAGATTAATACTATGTAGGAACCCCTTAACAAGAATGGAATGACCATAATGTAATCCACAACAAAACAAAAAATAACGATCAATAATATTGTTCATGTAGAAAGAAATATCACACTAGGTATATTCTTGAGTATGATAGAATAACCATTTGTCACATCATCATACATTGTGGCCTCCTACATAATTCATCCTTAATGAGTACATTGGGCCTCTTAGGTCACACAGAAGCCACATCCCAATATCCATAAGATTGGTCTGGTACTCATCCTTCATTAGTACCAGGGGTATGTTGGGTCACACAAAAGTCGCTCCCCAACATGGGCATGTCGGGCCACACAAAAGTCTCTTCCCACCTATGTCCATTCTGAGGCACTCCTCATGTTGAGTGTTGTGGGTCTTCCAGGTCACACAGAATTGACTCCCAATTGTGAGTCTTTCGGGTCACATAGATTCCACTTCTCACTGAGTCAAAGTATCTGATCTACTTAGGGTCTCTCATTAGTAGTTTTTAGGTCTCATCCAGCCATAGGGTTTCTGATCATTGCATGATGGATGTTGGGTGAACTTCTCCCCAATACATTCGTCAAATCCAAAATTCCATGAAATCATCCTTAGAATATTCCAACATAATTTCCTTATCATGAGAGTTCCATCACCACAAACAGATCATCAATCGGATGCCTGGTTTGAAAGATATTCGAAATACAAAAAATGGACTAGTTGGGTTCAGGTTCGGTTTGACCCGGCCAGACTGACATGAATACCCCCAGCCCAAGGACCACCATTCTGACTCAGATCTTCCGCGAAGACCCGGACCTGGCCTGGCCTAGGTCATGTTAATTGGGCTGCAGGTTCAGCATGCGCCTTTCCCGGTCCGCCTGGTTGTGATGCACCTAGAAGTCGCATCCAACACCCCTGCATTCCTTCTAGGACATCCACAATGCCATATCCTTTCCGAAGTCAGTTGAATGTGATATCATAGCATGGCACGTAGGGTATTTTTGCATTTATGGTATGATCACATGACCAGCTGGTTGTGTCCTCCCTTAACTGGCCCAGCCGTCGGCTCTCCCTGTTGAGTCGTACCCCAATCCAGTCTTCTCCAGTACACTATTTCCAGTCACTAGTAGAAAACTCCATGGACCACTAGGGTCACTCAGGTGGTCTGTTATTAAAGCCTCTTGTTCCCATGGATTCAATGGGTTGTCTCCTTCCCTTCAATGGACTCAAAAATTCCATGCCACTATTTTGAATGTTCGCCAGCCAAGAAAGAAAAAGGAAGAGGGGGGTTTGGCCTTGTTCATGTCAGCTCTTGACCTCCACATTAGATGTTTAAAGAAAGGGAGGATTGGGAATAATGTTCTATCAAAATTAATTCAATCCTAAAATGAATCCCAAAGAAACACCACCCTACCATAAGAACAAACTATCCACAGATCAACCTCTTCATGGGTTGATTCATGTTCATCATTTAAAATGAAGAATGAGGAAAAAATAAATAAAATAAAACCCTACCTCAATGTAGTTCAACATTGAAGTGGTCTTCCTATGAGGGGTCAAGATGTTGAAGACATTCTCTACTTCTCGTCTCTATTCATTAAGGGTAATCGAGTATGTTAACATTCCGCTGACATTCATCATTCATCATTTAGAGAAAAAAGCAAGTCATTCATCAAGGAATTGTCCACCATTTAATTCTCCACACTCCAATAAATTATCTTAAAAAATGAAACACGATGCGGAAGTTCTATTACATTATAATATTGCATTGTTACGTTTTCAAAAATGTTTTATTAAAGAGATTCCTTTAATTCACCTTATCGTTGCTCCACAGGGCTGTCATCCACCACTCAACAGTGATAAAATAAATAACATAACATTTTTAATTTATTTTATTATTTTCTAAAATGTCCAAAAATTGTCTTTTCCATCCGACCCATTCATTCTGATGTAACGTAATTTTTAGGAAAATATTGGTATTCTGAGTTCAACGACAGCCTAAGATTTTTTAGTCATGCATCTGTTTACCAATTAGAACAACCCACTCACACATTTACTTATGTGAACCTAATAAAAGTTCATAGTTCCATTCTTGTCCCACTGGGCATCATAATCAAGATTCGTCAAAGTGTGTTTTCTCGAATTAATTCCATATAATAAAAAAATTACATAGATAATATAGGAAATTAAATTATCCTCACCTTAGGGAGTCAAGTCAATGAAATTGGCTAATCAAAAAAATGGGGGTAATGAGCACGAATCTGAGCCTCCCGATCCCAAGTGTTGTCCTAGATATCCCTATGTTTCCACTAAACGTGCACAAGAGGGGTCAACCATCCATGAAGGGCACAATCCTATCGAACCTATATCTCTTTAGGAAACATCACAAACATCATCCCATCATCAATATCTAAACCACCCCAGTCGATGAAGTGTGATGGATCATGCACGTACCTACCCAACTACAACACTTAGAAAACATTGTTCACTCAGTGCATCTGTGGGGAAATATCTAGGTGGTACAACTCATCACCAACTCTTCTAGGAAGTAGGAAAGGTCCACTAAAACCAAATAGATAGCTTGATGCCCCATCAAAATCTCTGCAATCCTCATCGGGGTTAGACATGAAGGAACACATGGTCACCCACCTCAAACACCAAGGGTCTATACCTCCTATCATCATATGATTTATTCCTACTATGTGTAGTCATAATCTTCTTATGGATGATCTTTACCTTCTCAATGGTATTATGTACAAACTCTATACCCATGAGTGCTGACTCCCCTAGGTCAATCCAGCATATAGATGATCTTCATGGTTGCCCGTACATTGCCACAAATGGTGTTGTTCCAGTGGTGGAGTGATAGATATTGTTGTATACAAACACCACTAGTGGTAGGTGGTTCTCCCAAAAATGACCAAAATCAAGGACAAAAACAAAAAGCATGTCCACTAAGGTCTATAAGGTCAACTTCGTCCGACCATCAATCTAGGGATGAAAAATGTAATAATGCGTAGTTGAGTCCTAAATACATTTTACAATCCCATCAAAAACCAGGATGAAATGAATGCATCATGGTATGATACAATCATCAAATGCACCCCGTGAAATCGCACAACTTCTATACATAGAGACGTTCCAAGCCCTCTACTGATCCATGCTCCCAGATGGGTAGGAAGTGATCTGACATGGTGAGTCAGTCAACGATCACCCAGAGAGAATTTTGGTCCTTTGATGTGTTTGGTATCTTTATCATCAAGTATAGTGAGAAACCATCCCTCTTGTATCCTAGTACCTCAACTGATTGTTCCATGTCTTCTAGGACATGGTGATTGGCCTTCACTTAAGACATGTGAGGCTTCATGAGGCAGACTCTTCCACCATTTTTTTCATTCCTCGACACCAGTACAGATGTTGGAGGCCCTAGTAAATCTTCTCTACACTAGTATGCACCACTAAATTTGATTTATAGAACTCCCTCAACACCTCCTCCTGCAACAACATTGGTAATATTATGCATACTCTAGAAAGGATGACGTTATCCCCACCGATCGAAAATACATCATGAGATTTTCCTGAGGATAACTGATCATGTTAGGCCTCACAATCAACATCCACAAACTGTTCCTCCCAAACTCTCTATAAGTGTGGGAGAGTTAAATTCATCAATTTTTTATGCTTCCCCATCACTATCCATGATAGATAACAATATCACAGCTAGTTTCTCCATCGCCTCACTCAGTAGCTATAAACTAGACCTTTGAATGACCATGTATGCCACCAAATTTCCCTTCCTATGCTTATAAACTATCTCAATGTAATCATCCTAGAAGAACCCCAGCCATCACCATTGTCATATATTCATTTCCTTCCATGAGAATATATTCATGAGACACTTGTGGTCAGAGTATATGGTAAAATGTTCACCCATCATGTAGTTATGACACATATTCAAGGCAATGAACTAAACTACTAACTTTGGGTCATGGGTCACATAGTTTTGCTAACATTTCCTATAATCTCGTGAAACAAAGGAGATCAACATTGGATCATGGATCATGAAACAAACCCTTCAGGTGCCTGATTTTTTGCAGAAAACTATTTACCCAATACCCTATTCTGGTAGTCCCAAGATGTGGCCACTAATCAGTCTCCGACTTAGCTCTAGGAAACACTACTAGAACCTCCCCGTCCATGTGAAGGGTTGTCTCTTCTATGTCAAGGCTTATAAAGGGAATGATACTTCGTAAAATTCTAGAGTGAACCTATAGTAGAATCCAAACAACCCTAAAAAACTCTACAACCCAGTCACACACTTGGGTGGCTCCCAATAAAGAACTTCTTCAATCTTCATTTGATCCATGGAAACTCCAGCCTATGAGGTAAAGTGTCCTAGAATGTGGACCACTTGAATCTAGAACTGGAACTTCAAGAGTGTAATATAAAAATGTTGCTCCCATAGTGTATATCGGACTATCCATAGGCGTGTAGCGTGCTCCTCCAATGACACCGTGTATAATAATATGTCATCAATTAAGACCACAATGAAGAAATTGAGGTAAGGCTGGAAGATCCTATTCATGAGTCCAATGAAAACTACATGGTAATTGGTCACACCGAATGGTATCCCCAAGAACTCATGGTGTTCATACTAGCATATAAATGCTACCTTTGAAACATCCTTATCCTGTACCTAATGCTGATGAATGCCTAATTAGTGGTCGATCATAGAGAATCGCCTATCTCCCTTCAGCTAATAGAATAAATCATCGATCCTTGATAGTTGATACTGGTTCGTCATCATCACCTGGTTCAAGCACCAGAAGTCCCCGCGTAGCCTCAAGATCCCTTATGCCTTCTTTGAAAACACACTCGGCATACTCCTAGCGAGACACTGGTTATCACCAATAACATTTCTTGCATGTCCCCCTTTTGTACACTAAATTCACAAATCTCAACAAGAACCATATGATATCCTGACATGGATATCAGTGTCTTTACTAAATACACATCGATGAAGAATTATACCTACCAATGAGGAGGTTTCCCGGTCCATCATTAGGAAGGACATCCTCATAATCATTGACCACAATTGGAAAGCTCAGACTCCTCTCATCCACCGCGTCAAGGTTGAACCTAGATAACTTGTGTTTGATTGGACACACCCTGCTTTGAGAAAGCCCATCATGTTCTCCAAAGGTTCTCTTCTCCATGGTGAAGGAAATCATAGTCCCATTCTCATAGACACACTACTCTTTTCACCCAAAATAATCGATACGATCACAGACTGTAGTTAAGTTTTTCACACCCGAGATGATGTTGTAATGTGTTGATGATACATTTAGGAGATCCTAGATGAAGCTCTCACCTCTTAGAGTAAGCTCAAACATCCACCACTAGAGTGTAATTGACAAATCCCCCTAGTTTGAGTCACTAATCAAAAGGATTGAGCCAACAGATCCACCAGAATAACTGAGTCACGAATGAGGTCTGTGGAAAGGAAAAAGTTACATAAACCTGTGTTTATAAGAACTGCAGCTAAGGTGGAGAAGATGCAGATCGTACCATTAATTGTCTTTGGATCACCATGGTCATATGCCTCTATTTCTAGAAGTTGGACTCACCCGTATCATTTGTCTCCTAGATTTTGTAGTAGATCACATGGGGGTGGTGGTAGCTCCTAAGACCATTGCCCACTGCATGCCACTTGGCATACTCCCTGACAACATCCTCCGCACTATAGACCTCCTCGGTTGAACCTATTACTCTTCAACGGTAGTCTCTTGAATGTCTTACACTATTATATTTTTGGATATTTGCAACGGGATCCCATCAAAAAAACTCTTTTGTGACGAGGCCCCATCGCAAATAGCCCTTTGTAGAAAATGGTGTTGCCACAAGTATTTTTTGTGACATGCCCATCGCAAAAAACACAACTTGCAATGGGAAGCGGTGCCATAACAAATAGATATGCAATTAAATATATTATATATATATGTATATATATATATGAATATTTCGAAATGGGCCCATCGCAAAATGTATTTGCAACATGATGCCATCTCGTCGCAAATAACGTATATGTTATAAACTTGTTCTGATGGGCCCGTCGGAACAAAGTAATTGTGAAAGTAAAGTAACTTGTCGCAATAACTTTTAAAATATATGTATAATCTATTTGCGATGGGGCCCTCTCTCAAAAATCCTCGTAGAAAATTCAAAATAAAATAAAAAATAATATAAATATGATTAATGAAAAAATAATATTAATATTATTAAAATAAAAAATATTAAAAAGACTACAATTATCTATATATGAAAATACATAAAAATTAAAAATAAATTTAAAATGTGATTAATGAAAAAAATATTAATATTATTAAAATAATAAAAAAATAAAAAATATTTAAATTCTAAATATTCATAATGAAATTTAAAAAAATCCTAAAATATTATTATTATTATTATTAGTAAAATAAACAAACATTAAAAAAATAATACTGATAATTAATAATAAATTATCAAAAATAAAAAATAAAAAAATTATGAAATATTAACACCAATATAAAATAAGAAAACTCTAAATAGTTCATATTAACAAAAATTCTCAATTATATTGTTTTTAACAGAAGAAATAAATCCATGAGGGATAGTCTTCTGGAGGAGGTGGAGGAGTTGGAGGGCATAGTGGAAGAAACTACATCCTTAAACTATGTGTCAGACGGCGTATGTACTTGATCTGCTCGTGTTGCTGCTACTGCCATCGATGCATGTCATCCCCATGTTGCAGCTGCTGCTGCGGCCATCGATGCATGTCTTTTTCATGTTGCTGCTATTGCTGCTGATGCTGTTGAAACATATTTTCATGATGCTTCTGCAAACTCTATAGAAGTTCATTATGAGCTTGCAAATCTTTCTTATACTATGATCCAGAATATGATTCCTCTCCACGAGCTCCTCTCGATCTAGATGACGATATCACAGTAGTACCATAATAAGTTCTAGAAGTCAAATTAAATCTGATACCAACTTCTCGGCCCTTCATGAAGGCATACTAGGTCACTTGCATCCATGTTGCCTCCTCAAAAATGGTGGGCACTAGTCTGATTAGTCATCTAGGCCTAACTCTTAGCCCGTGTATGATAGGTCACAACCTTATATGACTCTTTCTGTTTCAATATGAAATTATTATATTGAAAATATTATATACTGTTAAATTTCAAACTACAAAAGAAATAATATTGAATACAATATGACCTTGGAAATCATCTCTTCTCTCTAGTGGCTGGATCCATGTACATCCTCCAATAAATGTCATACTCTACTATATCGAGATGCTCGGCTGCCTTTATGAATATAAAATAAACTATTTATATGTAATGTTATATAAATTATTCTAAAAAGGTACTTTCTTGTTGCTCTATGTGTGTAATAAATATATGGCTACCATCTTGATGTGTCTCCTCCTATTTCCCCCGATTCAACCAGCCCAACGATGATCTTCTATAACATCCACCACTCAACCAGTGTGAACATATTTTATCCCAAATGTGAGATGAAATGTATTCTGGTCGGTGGGCTCTAAATGACTAATCAAGTACTGCCTCACATGCTTTCTAATTGGATTTCCTCCTCAAATTGTTCCATCACTGAAGAAAATTATCACACATAGACACCTCCCGTGCCTTGTGGATAGCACCACGCATGCTATAGTCGATGGGATACCAAAACCCTATAAATAATTTATAATATCAAGTTATTAATGAAATAAATTTCTAATTAAATATTATTTCTTTATGTACTAGCCAATGATTGAACATTTCAAGATTGACATCGACAGTAATTTGATTTCATATGATATATGTATGAGAAAAATAATAATGCAAGATTGTGCTCCCCTATGCCACAACTACATGTTCAAAACAATGAAAAAAGAATAAATATTCAAACAATTATTTTATAAATAAATTAATGAAATTTAACTAAAATATATATCTTACCATACCTCTGCATGCGTGGATCAAAACCAAGATGTGGACGCCACTCATGGATAGGGTCAGGATTCATCAGTCCGGCAAGACTGCTCCCCCTCCGTGTACCCCCTAAAATGCCAGTAGATTTATGGTTAGATGATCCCAAATCCTCGTCATCCAAAGGTAGATTATCCTCCTCCAACTCATGAAATAGATCGGGGTCAATCTAAAACCCAAAATAATTATTGTTAGTACAGATTTAAAAATAACAATATCATATAGATATATACTAGTTATGATTATATATATCATTTTACTATGTCAATGTTGACCCTCATCATCATCTTCATATCTGACGATGTTAATGTCTTCATACTCAATATCTACATCATTAATATCCATATGAGTTTCATTTTCATCATTTCTGTCCATTTCAAATTCATTTGTAACATCATTAACCTCATCATCACCATCTACCCTTAATTGTGGGCTTTCATCATCGATATTCATGTCGACATGGGAATAGGATCCATTTTGTGTAGTCTCTTGAAAAATTTCAATTCCTTGTACTTAATTTGATGAACATTTTTTTGAGTAAATAGATTTTCTTGATATTTCAATTTTATCATGCTCTACCAATAATTCAGGTCTAGTGAAGTAGCACTGTACTTTGCGTAATTGTAGAGACCCAAAACTTGACGTACATGGACATTACATTAATTTTGTGGAATACTTAGTACATAACAAAAAACAGACACACAAGGACCGTAATAGTTTAGTGTCTTTGGAAACTCAGAAAAAATAATCTTCTTAATCATGGTGAAATATCTTCAACATCTCACATAAAGATCTTCCGGTTTTTTTTTCTTACCTAAAACCTTTATATATATCCTAGGGAAAAGAAAACATATAAAGGGTGAGCTCAAATGCTTAGTAAGTGTATGCATGGATAAAATAAAACAAATCATATACATTAGAACTTAAAAACATGAACATAATGTTTAAAGATCAAAAGCTTCCGCAATGACATAAAACATGGAAGTACATAAGGCATAGATAATAATGAAACATTAATCATGATAAAATAGCATGGCACTAAAACATGTCATTGCGGAAACCATTAAACACATGTTATGATCTCGAAAGTATTCAAGGCATTGCTGCCAAGACCATCTTAGTGGACAAAGTCCCTTTCTGAATCATGTTCACTTGTAAATACCCATAAATATCAAGGAAATTTTTTTTCTTAATTTTCTTTGGAATTTTACAAGAACGCAGTTTCTGATGGAACCTGATTCTGAGGCTCGGTGTGCCCGGAATCATTTTCCAAAGTGTGGCTTGGGTACGTTCAGTGAACGGATGAGCGGGTTTTTCTAACTTTTGATCTGGTGCCCGGAATCGAATTCTGAGGGCACCGATGGAATCACAGCGCCAGTACTTGCTTTGAAATGCCTCTTCCAGAGATGCATTTGCTTAGGTGTGGTTTTTAATTTTCGGGCTTAAAGTTAAGAAATAAAATAATTTTACGAAAAACTTTATTTTATTTCACTTAAGCCACTTGGACGCCACTTGAAGCCACTTAAAACGGCTTAAGCTGAGTTGATCTGGATAGGGTGCTATCCAAAAATATCCTACCCTCTTGGTAAGATATTTGTGAGGTGGGACCAGGAAGAGCCCCACCGTTTCTTTTCCACTAAGTAATGCACCAGCGAAAACCCATCATTATGAAAGTCAACTGACACGTTTTCTTAAATTCATAACGCACCAATTAATTGGGCAGTTATATTCATCGAATTAATTGGGTGGTTTATTTCGTTGAATTAATTCTATGAATTAATGGGTCGTTACTTATCTCGTTTTCATTTCTTATCCTGTTTGAAATCTGTTGGCATAATAATAAAATAAGACCAATGCCACATCTTGAGGATTACACGTTGAGATACTTTTGACACAATTATTGTGCCTTCACCCCTCTTCGCGAAGAACGCGAAGAACGCGAGGAACGCGAAGAACGCCGGCCTTCGACGAAGAACGCCGAAACCGCAGAAATCGACGACGCGACGCCATGTGCCGCGACGCCGACGTTTCCTCTCCCGCGACGTACTTCGGGGACGTTCCTTAATCCGAAACAAAAATCTTCGATCATCCATTGAGGTGAGAGTTTTCGTTTCATTAAATTCCTTTTTGGATTTTAACTCAATATGGATTTAATTATTAAAATTAAATCTGTTGTTTCTTGGTCCTCGGAGTTCGTCGACGCAACGCCAAATACAGTGATGGTTACCTCCTTCCATGACGAGCAATTCCGCGAAGAACGCACGCGTGCAAAGACTTGAGGAGGTAGAGATTTTATTTTGGAAATACCCTTTATATTCCCGTGATCGTTTCTTTTAAAAATAAAAAACCCAGATTCTTATGAACAATTTTATTTTATTAAAAATGTTTTTGGATATATTGTTTTATCCTCCCGATTGATACCGTCTAACGCGGAGGGTGTGGGCCAAACGAACACGGCCCAACAACCCTCCGTCGTTCTTCGTTGTTGTGTGGATTTGGCGGGCGATGACAAAAACGTGACGCAAGAGCGATTTGATGATTCCGAAGTGAAGAACGGGTCACGGGAAGAGCAGCGGCGAAGACGGGAAGGAAAACGGACCACTGGAGCAACTCCGGTGGCCCGCGGCCGCATAGGTTCGACCCGCCTGCACGGGACATCGCCGAAGCCGCTTCCGCTGTCGACCAGCACGGCCCCTCGAGGGTTGCGGTTTTTTCAACCCGTGGGGGCGGTGCCCCGCGGCTGCCGCGCTCCGATGCGCGGCCGAGCCAAGCCTGGCCGGTCCGACCGGTCGGGCCGCACCCTGGCCGGGCTGGACCAGGTCTATTTGGGTCGGACCGGGTTGGGTCGACCCGGTTCGGCCGACCAAGGGGGGGTCGGGCCGGGTCGGCCTGGGCCCAGACCCACTGTCTACGGACCGTTTTCTGTCTTTTTCCCGTAACATGAGCTATGGGCCTCCGAACGATGTTCTGTCAGCGGAAATGCGATCCTTGGTTCGAGCCTGTCGTTTCGGTATATCGCACTCAAGGTTTGGGAATACCTTGGGTTCGTCCAGGTTGGTTCGTACACGAAACCAATCGGGCCCTCGGAGCGGAAACGCTCATATCTTGAGCTTCGGACGTCCGATCGACGTTTCGTCGACTTCGTTGAATTCCTCTAAGTGAGACGGACCATTTTGCTCACTTCGCCTGATGTTTGGACATAGGTGGAGTACGGTCGGGTTGGTTTTGCCTTGAAAACCAACCGGGCTCCTGGAACGAAAAACCCAATAACTCTCAGACCGGGCGTCCGATTGACGCGCCGTCTGCGACGTTGAATTTCTGTTTATGATACGGAAATTTTGGATACATCAACTTTATACTTTGTATCAGTTGATGTATCAGCCTCTCGGCTCGTGGAGCGGACCCTCCCGAACGAGCTTGCTGAGTGTGGGAACCCTAGTGCTGGTTGCGACTTCGACAGCGACGACTGTGCAGAGATCCACAATGGACTGCGACGACGACTGTGCAGAGATCCTCAGTGGACTGTGACGAAGACTGTGCATAGATCCTCAGTGGACTGCAATGACTACTATACTCAGCGATCCTATGTAGATCAGTGCTACAAATCCTGTGTGGATCCGATCCTTTGTGGGTCAGCGCTTAGCGGTTCTGTGTGAGCCAGCACCTACAGGTCCTGTGTTGGCCCGATCCTGTGTGGGTCTTTGCGGGGGTTAGTTACCTATTGATCCTGTGCGGGTCAGATCCTTTGTGGGTCATTGCGGGGGTTAGTACCTATTGATCCTTTGTGGGTCCGACGACTTAGATGGATCAGTGATCATCCTTATCATCATACGAAGAAGTATATCTGTGTGAGCTGAATCTTGGGTTACTCTCCTTTGTGGATTGTGTTGAACTATCCTATGTGGAGTTACTGTTTACTCTCCTTTGTAGATTGTGCCAAGCTATCCTGTGTGGATTTACTTTTACTCTACTTTGTGGATTGTGTTGTGCTATCATGTGTGGGTATAAGTTTTGTTTTCCTGTGTGGAATGGGTTGTGCTTGGGTTCGGATGTTGGAGCTGAACGGGAATTGATAACATAGGTATATGTATGGGCATATACCTAAGCCGTGTCGGATGTTACTTCGTGACTGTATATTTCCTTTTTGGATTGTCCTTTCTGGATTCTGGGAGACCTTCAGGGGTCTCGGGGTCCCTACTGAGTAGCTTATACTCACCCCTGCACGGGCTATGCCCGCACTTCGTTGTGTTGGTTGCAGACGACAGACAACGCTGATCGTGGTGGAGTCTTGTGGAGCAGGACGGTACCTGGAGGTGGACCATTGGGCGGGATGTACTCGGAGCGGACGGCTGGACCGAGGAGCTATGGAGGCTATCTGTACCCACCCTTCAGGTGGGAACTCCAAAGGACGGCTCGACGCTGCGGCTTTTCTTTTCAGTTGATGTTTTCCCCTTTCAGTTGTACTTTATAGTTGGGCTTGTATTTCCGGCCCCTTTTACTTTCATCACAGCTTGTTACAGTTTTTACTTAGTGTTTACTTTTTCACTTTCTTACTCTGTGGTGCTTGTTTACTTTTCAAAGGCAATGCCTTCCCTTTTTTCGGGATTTATGCCTTGGTGCTAGTCGCCAGCCCCTGGCCTATGGAAGGCTAGCTTGGGGTAGTCACAGCACGGGCCTCGAGGACGGGTCGTGACAAATTGGTATCAGAGGTGGTAGGTTCTACCATAGACTCTGATCTTTCCTCTATGAGAAGCAATAGTGTATAGTGTATTGGGTGTGGTTATCAGTTCAGGGAGTCTAGTGTTGGTGCGGTGGCCGACGTATCCGTACACCAGGACACTGACTTCTGATTTACGACTTAATGCACGAAAACATTGACTGTTTGTGTGTTTCAAGTTTTCATTGTGATTACATGTGTCAGCTCACCAGGTATACTGTTCTGACCATGGCACACTTGTTTCCTTTTCAGGATGGCCCGACGATAGCAGCCAGCTAAGGTTCTAAGAGTAGACCGCGATGACAGCCCGTCGAGCGACGAGGCCTCGGTACAGGGCCCGTTGACAGCGGAGGCACCTGCGGTACCTTTACCCGCCGAGCCCCCAATGCTTCCAGCACCGACCGCTGACGATGCATGATGCCTCGGAGCTCTGCAAAAGTTCCACCACCATCGACCACCCAGGTTTCGTTGGGATATGGACCCCCAGGAAGCTGAGGACTGGCTGGAGGCGGTCGTACGAGTTTTCAGGCTAGTGAGGACAACAGCAGACCTCATGGTGATCCTCGCGGCGAGCCTACTGCATGCACAGCAGGACGATGGTGGAACTTGATGCTCCAGGTGCACGATGAGGCCTCTCTCATTTGGATGGACTTCGAGAGCCTCTTCCGCTCAGAGTTCGTCCCAGCCACCCTCCGTGCGGTGTGAATTCAGGAGCGAGTCAGTCTTTCATAGTCGCTGCCCTTTTTCGGATCTCCGAGATTACGACAGAGCCGCTGGATCGATCCTTACGGATAGAGACTCCTACGGGAGTAGACTCGACGATTACACACTGGTGCCGGCAATGTGAGCTTACTCTAGGAGGCGAGAGCTTTGGCTGGGTTCTTCTTGTAGCAGCATCGAGGCCTTACGAAATCATCTTGGGCATGGATTGGTTATCTACAGTCCATGCACAAATTGACTGTATTAGGCGCAAGGTGCGCTGTGTACGCACCGACGGGAGCAGGTTCACTTTCACCGGCGAGAAGGGAGCCTTTGCAGCACATGATGGAATCACGCAGAGGAGAGGGCAGACCATCACTCATCAATTGGCTAGCCTCATCCTTGGAGTAGTTGACGTGCGGAGTCCTAGTTTTCCTACAGTGGTGGATCAGTATGCGGACGTTTTCCCAGACGACGTTCCAGGACTACCTCCTCGCAAAGAGGTAGACTTTTACATTGACATGTACCCTGGGACAAACCTGATATCCACTCCAGTGTATCGGATGTCCCCTGCTAAGCTTCGAGAGCTGCGGGTACAGTTGGAGGACTTGCAGGGCAGGGGGTTCATCTGACCCAGTGTTTCACCCTGGGCTTCCCTGATTTTGTTCGCCAAGAAGGCGGATGGGAGCTTGCGACTATGTGTAGACTATCGTCACCTAAACCAGGTGATAGTGAGAAACAAGTATCCACTACTGAGGATTGATGACCTCTTCGATCAGCTCAAGAGAGCATGGTGGTTCTCGAAGATAGACCTCGGGTCAGGCTATCATCAGCTCAGAGTTCGAGACGAGGACATGTAGAAGACGGCCTTCAGGTGTCGGTATGGCCACTATGAGTTCTTGGTTATTCCATTCAGCGTATCCAATGCTACAGGAGTGTTCATGAGCCTCATGAATAGGATATTCTAGCCATACCTCGATCGACTTGTCGTGGTCTTCATCGACGACATTATGGTATACTCGACCACGGAGGAGGAGCACGCCTACCACTTGTGGGTTGTGCTAGACACACTCTGAGAGCACCAGATTTATGGAAAGCTCTCGAAGTGCCGGTTCTAGTTATGTGAGGTCCACTTCTTGGGGCACTTCATTTCTGAGGCGGCAGTTGTGGTGGATCCCGCGAAAATCGAAGCAGTGCTAGCTTGGGAACCACCCAGGAGCGTGACGGAGGTGCGGAGTTTCTTGGGACTAGCTGGATACTATCAGAGAATTGTTCCGGACTTCTCTAGAGTTGCAGCACCACTCTCAGCTTTGATGAAGAAGGGGAAACATTTTGTGTGGTCAAACAGATGTCAGCAGAGCTTCCAGGAGCTGAGACAGAGATTGACAAGCGCACCTATCTTGAGGTTGCCTGAGGAGGGAGTTGGATACATAGTCTACTGCGATGCATCAGGGACTAGACTCGGATGTGTCCTGATGCAGGAGCGGGCCATGATTGCCTATGGATCACGTTAGTTGAGGCCTCATGAGCAGAACTACGCTACCCTTGACCTGGAGTTAGCAACAGTGGTCTTCACTCTGAAGACATGGTGGCACTATCTGATGGGAGAGCGCTTTACAGTCTTTTCTGACCACCAGAGTCTCAGGTACATCTTCTCAAAGAAGGATATGAACCTGAGACAGCGACGATGGCTCGAGTTCCTCCAGGACTATGACATTGAGATAGTCTATACTCTTGGGAAGTGGAACGTAGTAGCCGATGCCCTCAGCAGGAGGACGGGCATTCAGCTACTTGAGGAGGTGACAGAGTAGCTAGCCGCCTTACAGATATCCTTCGTGGATAGAGGCGGAGCAACCTTCCTTCAGTCTCTCACTGTCTCTCCTCTACTTCTACAGCGGGTCAGAGAGGCACAGCGTGGGGACGCTGACTGTGAGATGCTGCGTGGAAAGATATCCTCAGGACAGGCACCTGATGGTTTCTCCCTTGGTGCAGAGCACGACGTCCTTTTCAGAGGACATACCTTGGTACAAGTTGCTTTACGATAGGAGGTGCTGAGAGAGTTTCACAATTCACCTTTGGCGGTATATCCTGGAGTGGCGAAGATGTACCATGATCTTAGATGACAGCACTGGTGGCCGGGCATGAAGAAGGTTGTGGCAGAGTTCGTTTCACGATGCCTCACCTGCCAGCAGGTGAAGGCAGAGCATCAGGTACCAGCAGGCTTCGTACAGCCCTTGGAGGTCCCGGAGTGGAAGTGGGATGGGATATCTATGGACTTCGTGAATGGACTTCCATGCACTTCCAGAGGTCATGACGCCATTTGGGTGATTGTTGACTGACTCACCATGTCGGCACACTTCTTACCCATCCGAGAACAAGGCTCAGTGGAGAGCTTGGGGAGTCTCTACGTTCAGAAGATTATACGGTTTCACGGTGTGCCATCGTATATCGTCTTCGATCGAGATGCTCGCTTTACTTCCCAGCTTTAGAAGGGGTTGCAGGAGGTGTTCGGGACGCGGCTACGTCTGAGCACCGCCTTTCACCCTCAGACGGATGGTCAGACGGAGAGGACTATTCAGACTCTCGAGGAAATGCTCCGCACATGTGTCCTTGACTTTGGTCGCAGCTGGGAGGATCACCTACCCTTGGTAGAGTATGCGTACAACAACAGCTACCACTCCACTATCGGGATGGCACCATACGAGGCGTTGTACGGCAGACCTTGCAGATCTCCTTTGTGCTAGACAGACCCTGGGGAGTCAGCACTTGTGGGACCAGAGATGGTCCGGGCCACGACAGAGAAGGTCTAGGTCATCCAGGAGCGGATGAGGACAGCTCAGAGCCGGCAGAAGTCTTATGCTGAAAGGAGGCGGAGGCCACTAGAGTTCGAGGATGGTGACCACGTCTTCTTGCACGTCACACCTTGGCATGGATTATGGAGATTTGGCCAAGGTGGCATTTTATCTCCACACTTCATCGGACCTTTCCAGGTCCTCAGCAGGATTGGTGAGGTGGCTTATCGCATGGCTCTACCACCTCTGTTGCACCGGGTGCATGACGTCTTCCACGTATCTCAGCTGAGGAGATATGTGCACGACTCGACACATATCATTGACAATGGGGAGCTGGACGTGGATGATGTGGTGACTTTTGCGGAGGTCCCAGTGGAGATCGAGGATCGACAGGATCAGGTCCTACGTGGACGATTGATTCCTTTAGTTCACATTATATGGAAGCACGGGAACCTCCAGGAGAGCACTTGGGAGCGGGAGGCTTAGATGCGTGCTCAGTACCCACATTTGTTTCCCTAGTTTGTGATGTATCTTTACGGGGACGTAAAGCCTGAGGAGAGAGTAATGTAAAGACCAGTAAATTTCAAGGAAATTTTTTTTCTTAATTTTCATTGGAATTTTACAAGAATGCAGTTTCTGACGGAACCTGATTCCGAGGCCCGGTGTGCCCGTAATCATTTTCCGAAGTTTGGATCGTGTACATTCAGTGAACGGACGAGCGGGTTTTTCTAACTTTTGAACTGGTGCCCGGAATCGAATTCTGAGGGCACCGATGGAATCTCATTTCCGGTACTAGCTTAGAAACACCTCTTCCGGAGTTGTGTTTTCTCGGAAGTGGTTTTTAATTTTCGGGCGTAAAGTTAAGAAATAAAATAATTGTACGACAAACTTTATAATATTTTACTTAAGCCACAAGGAAGCCACTTGATGCCACATAAAGTGGCTTAAGCTGATTTGATCCGGATAGGGTGAAATCCAAAAATATCGTACCCTCTTGGTAGGATATTTGTGAGGTGGGACCTGCACGAGCCCCACCATTTCTTTTCCACTAAGTAACGCACCTGAGAAAACCCATCATTATGAATGTCAACTGACGCGTTTTCTTAAATTCTTAACGCACCAATTAATTGGGCAGTTTTATTCATCGAATTAATTGGGCAGTTTATTTTGTTGAATTAATTCTACAAATTAATGGGTCATTAGTTATCTCTTTTTCGTTTCTTAACCTGTTTGAAATCCGTTGGCGTAATAATAAAATAAGACCAACGCCACATCTTGAGGATTACACGTTGAGAGTCTTTTAATAGAATTCTTGTGCCATCACCCTTCTTCGCGAAGAACGCGAAGAACATAAAGAACGCGAAGAACACCGGCCTCCGATGAAGAACGCCGAAACCGCGGAAATTGACGATCTGATGCCGTGTGCTGCGACGCCGATGTTTCCTCTCCCGCAACGTACTTCGGCGACGTTCCTTAATCCGCAACAAAAATCTTCGATCATCTGTTGAGGTGAGAGTTTTCATTTCTTTAAATTCCTTTGTGGATTTTAACTAAATATGGATTTAATTATTTAAATTAAATCTGTTGTTTCTTGGTCCTCATATTTCGTCGACGCAAAGCCAAATACCGCGACGGTTCCCTCCTTCCATTACGAGCAATTCCGCGAAGAACGCACGTGCGCGACGACTTGACGAGGTAGGGATTTTATTTTGGAAATACCCTTTTTATTCCCATGATAATTTCTTTTAAAAATAAAGAACCTGGATTCTTTTGGACAATTTTATATTATTAAAATTGTTTTTGGATATGTTGTTTTATCCTCCCGATTGATACCGTCTAATGCGGAAGGTGCGGGCCAAATGAACACGGCCAGGCAACCCTCCGTCGTTCTTCGTTGTTGTGCGGATTTGGTGGGTGACGACAAAAATGTGATGCAAGAGTGATTTGAGGATTCCGCAGTGAATAACAGGTCCCGGGAGGAGCAGCGGCGCAGACGGGAAGGAAAACGGACCACCGGAGCAACTCCGGTGGCCCGTAGAAGACTCATGCGGCGCCCCCGGGCGCCGCCGGACAGGGACGCCGCGGCGGCGGCGGCCAGCGGACCCGCGGCCGCAGGTCCGGCTTGACCGCATGGGACACGGAAAAATCCGCATCTGCTGTTCACCAGCGCGGCCCCTCGAGGGCCACAGCTTCCTCAACCCGCGGGGGCGGAGCCCCGCGGCTGCCGCGCTCGGCCGCACGGCAGAGCCGATCCAGGCCGGTCTGACCGGCCGGGCTGCGCCCTGGCCGGGCCAGACTGGGTCTAGCTGGGTCGGATCGGGGCGACCTGGTTCGGCTGACCCATGGGGGTCGGGTCGGGTCGGCCCGGGCCCAGACCCCCCGTCTTCGGACCGTTTTTGGTCTTTTTCCCGTAACATGAGCTACGGGCCTTCGAACGACGGGCCATTAGCGGCAACGCGATACTTGGAACGAGAAGGTCATTTTATTATATCGCACTCAAGGTTTCGGAATACCTTGGGTTCGGCCGGGTTGGTTCGTACACGAAACCAACCGGGCCCACGGAGCGGAAACGCTCATATCTTGAGCTTCCGACGTCCGATCGATGTGCCCTCGACTTCGTTGAATTACTCTAAGTGAGGCAGACCTTTTGGCTAACTCTGCTCGAGGTTTGGACGTAGGTGGAGTATGGTTGGGTTGGTTTGGCCTTGAAAACCAACCGGGCCCCTGGAACGAAAAAGCCAATAACTCTCAGACCGGGCATCCGATTGACGCGCCTTCTGCGACGTTGAGTTCCTTTTGACGATACAGAACTTTTGGATACATCAACTTCAGACATTGTGTCAGTTGATGTATCAGCCTCTCGGCTCGTGGAGCGGACCCTCCCGAATGAGCTTGCTGTGTGTGGGAACCCTAGTGCTGGTCGTGACTTCGACAACGACGACTGTGCAGAGATCCTCAGTCGACTGCGACGACGATTGTGCAGAGATCCTCGGTGGATTGCGATGACGACTGTGCAGAGATCCTCCGTGGACTGCGATGACTACTACACTCAGCGATCCTATGTGGATCAGTGCTACATATCCTGTGTGGATCTGATCCTGTGTGGGTTAGCGCTCAGCGGTTCTGTGTGAGCCAGCGCCTACAGGTCCTGTGTGGGCCCGATCCTGTGTGGGTCTTTGCGGGGGTTAGTTACCTATTGATCCTGTGTGGGTCCGATCCTGTGTGGGTCATTGCGGGGGTTAGTACCTATCGATCCTTTGTGGGTCCGACGACTTAGATGGATCAGTGATCATCCTTATCTTCATACGAAGAAGTATACCTGTGTGAGCAGAATCTTGGGTTACTCTCCTTTGTGGATTGTGTTGAACTATCCTGTGTGGATTTACTGTTTACTCTCCTTTGTGGATTGTTCCAAGCTATCCTGTGTGGATTTAAATTTAATCTCTTTTTTGGATTATGTTGTGTTATCCTGTGTGGGTATACGTTTTGTTTTCCTATGTGGACTGGGATGTGCTTGGGCTCAGATGTTGGAGCCGAACAAGAATTGATGACTTAGGTATATGTATGGGAATATACCGAAGCCGTGTCATATGTTACTTCGTGATTGTATCATTCCTTTGTGGATTATCCTTTGTGGATTCTGGGAGACCTTCAGGGGTCTTGGGGTCCCTACTGAGTAGCTTATACTCACCCCTACACGGGCTATGCCCGCACTTCATTGTGTTGGTTGCAGATGACGGACATCACTGATCGTGGTGGAGGCTTGTGGAGCAGGATGGTACATGGAGGTGGACCATTGGGAGGGACGTACTCGGAGAGTACGGCTAGACCGAGGACCTGTGGAGGATATCTGTACCCACCCTTCAGGTGGGACCTCTAAAGGATGGCTCGACGCTTGGGCTTTTCTTTTCAGTTGATGTTTTCCCCTTTCAGTTGTACTCTAAAGTAGGGCTTGTATTTCTGGCCCCTTTTACATTCAACACAGCTTGTTACAGTTTTTACATAGTGTTTACTTTTCCGCTTGCTTACTCTGTGGTGCTTGTTTACTTTTCAAAGGCAATGACTTCCCTTTTTCTGGGATTTACGCCTTGGTGCTAGTCGCCAGCCCCTGGCCAATGGATGGCGGGCTTGGGGTAGTCATGGCACGGGCCCCGAGGACGGGTCGTGATATCACTCCTCGTTCCAGTCCTGTATTACTGAACCAGTTTAACTTTCCATTCCAGCCATGTCTATCTCTTGTGATATAAATCTTTACCCAATGCATTTGAGGGAGATATAGGTCCCACCCGTATCATAATAAAATCATTCTTACTTATGCCACAACATAAACATAAATAATTCATCACAACCCAAAGAAGAAAATGGGTTTCATAAACTTCATCCCATCATCACATAATCCATATAAAATAGATGGATATAGTTTCATCATAAGAAAATTGAAACCATGTAAATCATAGAGACATTATACTTGAATCATAGACATATGAAATAATGTCATCTTAGATAGAAAACGGTTTTGATAAAACAGTTGAAATGAATTCTTGAGGAAAATATCCTTTCTTCATCAAAATTGTTTTATTTTCACAAAATTCCATGCAATTTTAAAAGAAAAGGGTTTTGTTTAAAATAGTCATGAAATCTTATATAGTAAGCTTCATGAAAATAAGGGGTTATAAAACCATAAAAATCCGTTCATGTCCTATAAGTTAAAAAACATTTTCCTCGTACTTTTGCCGAAAATGTCAAAAAGTACCTCGTGGGGTAAACAAAAGAAAGATTTCTTCCATACCATGGAGAAAATATCAAAATGGGTAAAAAGTACTCTAAACATACATGAAAATAGTTTTATAAAACATGGACATGGATGATAACAATAACCCTAGTAAATATTTACGAATATGCAATCTCGGATAAAAATGAGATTTGTAAAATTATGCCTTACCTTAGGTCCGATATGCTTCGAATGGATCCAAACCTCCTGTATAATGATTTAAATAATGTCATTGACTTATTACATAATCATATTAATAGTTATGATATCATATACGTTTCACTTATGACTTTATATTACCCGTTCTTTTGTAAATTCCATGTTAAAGCAGCGTTTTGGGTAAAATCATTTCATTTATCGTATGTGTTTTGACTTTTCATTTTTGATATTATTACTTATATCCTGATTTACATAATTATAGAATGTAAAACTTGATTTATATATAATATATATTCATCATATACATATATATTATAGATCGATTAATGGAATGAAATACACTGTTCATGGAGATGGTAGGTCGTGCTTACTCATGAATGCTCTTTTCCTTTCTTTATTGAATTTAATGGAATTAAGTAGATGACATACATATATATATATACATAAATCCAGTAGCATTATTATGTCATATAATTCATTACTATTCATTACATAAACATTATAATCATTCATGTATGGTTATCATGGAGAATGAATCTCATCACGTCGTGGAGACGATAATCTGTACGTACGCACGAGCGATGATATCGTTACCATAATTATTGATTAGAATTGGGGTGGATGGTATAATATATCAGAATCAGTATGGTGTTATATTAACCATATATAGATATTATTTACACCATTAAACCCATACATGTAAGGTGTTGGTGGAAAAACAGATTACACCACGGCGTGGAGATGGTATTCCGTATGTACGCACGCGCGGTGATTTCATTTTGCGTTGGATGGATAGATGGTGAAATAGAGTTGTTTCATAATTATAATAAAATATCAGTATATGAATGATACTGATGTTATTATTTCATAATGAAACAACTAAAGAAGAAGAAGTAGATGAAGAAATAAATTTGAAAGAATCGGTAACGGACATTGCCTCTTCTTTGAAGCGCCTCTTTGACACCTCCTCTTAGGGCACTAAAATTGGTCTTTGAAGAAGACCAGGAACTCTAGGATGTTTATAGGGAAGTGGGGAAGTGAAATGGGCAGGGGTTGGATGAGTTTGAAGCTAAAATTGGTGTGAGGAGGAGAGGGAGGAGGTTCCCTTTTATAAGTGAAGGGAGGGGCACCTTTTGAAATATAAGAAATATTAGTTTATATTAAATCCCAACCCTACTTAAAAACATTCAAAATGACTCATATCTAAATATTAGATTAAATAGAGTTTTAATCTCATTATCCAATAAAATTTAGACATGTTAGTAATTTATTTTAAACATTATCAACTTGATTTATCCTTATTTATCAATTTAATTTTATTTGTGGTAATAATATTCTAAATTTTAAATTATTATATATAATTACATATGTGTTTTTAATTTTCCATAATTTGACTCTTTATGACATTTTAGACTATATAAATGTCAATTTATAATTTTTAAATATTTTTTTATGATTTTTATAAAATTTTATAAAATTTTATTTTTATAAAATAAAAATAATGTCAATTTTGACACTATTCAATTATTTGAATTTAAATAACATATATGCAGAAGTTATGTTAAAACTAAAAGTTTTAATAGATTCATAAACTATCATATGTATCTAGGAAATTAGTGGATAACATTAAATATTTCATATAATATTTATTTGAATATTTTTAAAATCATTTATCTGATATTTTAATTTATAAAATAATTTCAACATCACTATTGTTTCATAATTAATGATAATTATTTAATCCCTAAAAATTATAAATAAATTCATATGATGTAGATAATTGAATTAGATTTTTTGAGACTTTTCATGTTTGAATTTTCATTAATTTTATCACTAAATTAAAATTATTATACTTATACGATTTAAGAAAGCGACATGCTATCACTTTCTTTGTTTTTAATAATAATTAAATTATTTTCATGGAAAAAAGTCTATTAAATGAATCTAATCTGACACTTAGGTGATATAGGTCTACCTTTAGTCATCCAATAAGATTTTGGCAGGTTTTAGGGTAATTTTATAATCTAATATTTACCCTTAATTACCCGAATTACCTTTAACTATGGTAAATAAAATTTACCACAGTTACTATTCATAATGCCCAAAAATAAAAAGTAGCCTATTAAAATAATTTGGACCCACTAATTCAAAATATGGAATCAATTTTTAAAAATTCAAAACACATATGTTTTAGTAATTAATTTAAAATTAATCTTGTTATTATGAACATGGGTTTTAGATGTTAAAACATTGCCAAAGATTGAAACGTTTTTACCTATGAATTCCTTGTGAAATTAATGTTAATTACATATATTATATTAAATGTTAAAAATATATTCTATTTATACGTTAAAACCATTAAATATTATAATTTAACCATATAAATTATCTCAATGAAAAAAGTTGTTTTTAATTAAAAATTAGCGTATTTTTACTATTCATCAAAATATGAAAGTTATCCAAAGAAATATAAAAAATTTATCAAAAATAAATTTTTATATCCTGATTCCAAAGAAGAATTTTATTTTGTCAAATTGAAATTATAAACATGTGAAAAACTATATTTAAAGTTGGTGCGCCATCAAAAGGTGACAAAACTGCATTTTTTTTAAAAATACTTATTTTACCCGAAAATTTTATTTTATACCTATACCATGTTCTAAAAGATGTGTATGATGAATAATAATGTTATAAAATTCAAAATTTAGTTAATACTATTTATAACAGCTCGTTCATAATAATATTATAACAATATATCACTGTTTAGTGAAACTCGGTATTGGGTACAACACAAGCTATCGAGGAAGGTCGCGACTGTGTGTAATGCAAGACAAGTCATTGTTGCGTATACTGTAAGATAATACTATGTTGCGAACAGCACAAAATAATCTTGGTGTAGCATACAACAGAAGACATTAATGAAATTAAAAAGAATATTTTTCATAAAATCTCGGGGTGTTACATTCAACCCCCATAAAATGAATTCCGTCCTCGAAATTCAGCGGGGTTATAAATCGTTTAATATTCATAGAAACCCACATCGTAAAAAGGAATACTAAAACTTAATTTTAAAAAATAAAGTATGAAATTTAACGATTACCCAAAGTAACTCATCACTAGGTTTTCATATAGGAGAACATAGGTGAAAATATGGATATGGAAGAAAAATATAACCTTCAAGTTGTGATGGAGAGTGGTAGAGAACATTGCTATGAATAATCCAACAATCATAAATCCATAGATTTGTGGTGATCTAAGGTACCATCTGATTCATCGGATATAAGAGCACTAGGACAACAATTTTTTTCTTCAATATCATTTCCCTATAGTTGATAATTTTGAATTAGAAGAAATACTTGCTTGATTTTGGTACAATCTCACTATTGTCCTTTCATTGAACAATTTCCACTTAATCTCTTAAAGAAATGAAGTTGAATTTGTTATTCGTGAAGTGTTAACAGATCATGTGATAGAATGATGGGTTATTCCATCTGTTTTAAACAAAAGGTTATCAAAAGTTATCAAATATACATAAGTCCATCTATGGTGAGGTTAATCATATACGATTCCAAAAATGAACTTATACTTCATATATCATACCGCTTAATAATGTAAAACTAGTTTCTACTAACCAAGGACTTCTTGTAGGCCAGTGGTATGTGATAAAGGCCAGTCGCACTTCGGTTGTGTGTTTGATTCCCACAGACTTGTCCGACGCGATGGGTTGTCGCCCATCCTGCAGGTTGTCCCTTTTCTAAAATTACATCATTATGAAATTCCATCGATAATATCGAAAACAGTTCTATCCTTAAACTAACTTATGTTCAACATAATCCATTTCAAATCTTTAGGATTATCTAAAATACTCTTGTCCAAGCTTATAGTATAAAAAAAACAATTACAAGAAATGTCATCTACCGAGCATGTGAATACCATCATTTATCCCCAATATATCATGTTTATCACATTCCCATCATGTGAATACCTTAATCATGTATTCTCTTGAAGAAGAAATTACCATATAGCCTTAGAGAAAACATGAATTCTATCAAAAGGTAACTCTTTCCACATACCAAAATTCCAAAATTTCTATATACTCAAACCATGATATAACTTTTTCCTTATATGAGATCATTTAATTTTCTCTTTTTCCCATTATTATGCACATAGCATCGCCTTTCCAAAAATATTTCAATCCCTTTCCATGGCTACCTGTACCATAAAATTATTGAAAATCACAATAGACCAATACAAAAATATTCCAATATTCCACGATACTATATACAACATTATTTTGGAATCCCATTACATAAACACTTCATCATTCCACCAAATCGTTGTCATATTCAACATATCCAGTAGTGATTGCATGTGACTTCCCTTTATCCTTTTCCTTAAGTGGTTGCTCAAGTCGATCATCACTAACCCTTGGATTAGGGAATTTATTAGCATAATGCCCAATTTCCTTACACTTGAAGCATTGAAGTGTCAGTGGAGAGTTCTCGGTAGTCTTTTCTCTATTCAAATTATTAGCAACATTTTTCCCATTAATTCGACAATGAACTGCTCAATGACCTTCTTTTCCACACTTAAAGAATATTCTAGTACCTTTTAGGAAATCTCCACCATGATTCTTTCCACAATTTGAGCATAAAGATTCATTCATCTTCTTTTCACTATTTTTCTGAGATTTCTCCTTGAAATCCATCTTTCATTTTTTGTCAAAACCGTGAGATGGATATGTTACACCAACTTCTAGTTCTACCTTTATAGCACAATTCACAATTTCCTCATAGCTACTGAAGTCTCTTAAAGCTAATTCCCTTCGAAGACTTGGTTTTAAGCCACTGAAAAATCGATCAACTTTACTTTCAGGTTGGATGATGAAGCCAGATGCATACCTTGTAATTATTGTAAAATTTTCTTCATATATACCAACAGATTCATTATCCTTCTACTCAAGCTCAAGAAACTCCTTTTACATCTTTGTTCGAAGAATACGAGGGAAGTACTTACTTAAAAACAAGTTCATGAACTTGTCCCATTCCATGGACTCGATATCATCTCTTTGCCTCATATTCTTAATAAGATTCCACCATTGATCAGCATCACCTTCCAAACTATATACTACTAATATTACTTTATCATGCTCACAACATTATAGAACTGAAAATATATTTTCAGTGGTACTGATCCATTGTTCAACCACTAAGGGATCAGAAGACCCACTGAATGAAGGTGGATGCTTCCTCATAAAGGATTCAACAGAAGGTTGCTCCTTTATCTACTCATTTTGAAGTATATAATGATTCATAGCTTGTGTAAGTATATAAATAAGATTGTGCACTCCATCTCCCATGACATTGGTTTGGTCGGGAGGACAATCATTGCATTGTCCATTACATTGATCAACACGGATCCTTCGGGTTCTAGCCATCATCTAAAACCAAAAAATAATAGTGTGAGAGGCAAATACCATGCTAGGGAAAACAACATAATAAAGGGGGAGTACCTTCAATATCTAACATCTTAGGTTTAATTCTAAGATCGTTAGCACAATTATAGGACTATAACCTATACGTATATATAACCTTAGGGACATCCCTAGATAAACCTTAGAAATATATCTAGGTATTTCAATAATGTTTTCGTATCATAATTTCCAAATGTTAACTAAAACTTTCCTATGATACCAACTGTAGAGACCCAAAACTTGATGTACATGGACATTACATTAATATTGAGGAATACTTAGTACATATCAAAAAACAGACACACAAGGACCGTAATAGTATAGTGTCTTTGGAAACTCGGAAAAAATTAATATTCTAATCATGGTGAATGATCTTGAACATCTCCCATAAAGATCATCCTTTTTTGTTTTCTTACATAAAACATTTCTTTATATCCTGGGGAAAATAAAAAACATAAAGTGGGAGACCAAATGCTCTGTAAGGGTAACCATGGATAAAATAAAACAGATCATATACATTAGAACTTAAAAACATGAACATAATGTTGAAACATCAAAAGCTTGAGCAATGACAAAAAACATGGAAGTATGTAAGGCATAGATCATAAAGAAAAATTAAGAATTATAAAATATCATGGGATTAAAACAAGTAATTATGTAAACAATTAGGCACATTTTGTGATTTCCACAGTATCCAAGGCATTTCTTCCAAGACCATCTTAGTGGACAAAGTCCCTTTCTGAATCGAGTTCACTTCTCGTTCCAGTCCTGTATTACTGAATGGTTTAACATTACATTCCAGCCATGTCTATCTCATGAGATATAGATCTTTACCCATTACATTGTAGGGAGATATAGGTCCCACCCATCTCATAATGAAATCATTCTTACTTGTTCCACAACATAAACATAAATCATTCACCATAACCCAAAGAATAAAATGGGTTTCATAAACATCATTCCATAATCACATAATCCATATAAAACAAATGGATATCATTCCATCATAAGAAAATTGAAACCATTTAAATAATAGAGACATTATACTTGAAACATAAACATATGAAATGATTTTATCTTAGATAGAAAATGGTTTTGATAATACACTTGAAATGAATTCTTGAAGAAAATATCCTTTTTTCTTCAAAATAATTTTAATTTCACAAAATTCCATGAAATTTTAAAAGAAAAAGGATTATTTTTAAATTGTCATGAAATATTTTATAGTAATCTTCATGAAAATAAGGCGTTATAAAACCGTAAAAATCTGTTCATGCCGTATAAGTTAAAAAAACATTCTCCTTGTACTTTTGCCGGAAAATTCAAACAGTACCTCGTAGGGTAAACAAAAGAATGATTCCTTCCATATCATGTGGAAAACGTCAAAATGGGTAAAAAGTACATTAAACATACATGAAGAAACTTTTATAAAACATGTACATGGATGATAACAATAACCCCTGTAAATACTTACGAATAAGCAATCTCGGATAAAAATGAGATTTGCAAAATTATCCCTTACCTTAGGTCCGCTATGCTTTGTATGGATCTGAACCTCTTGTATAAGGATTTAAATAATGTAATTGACTTATTAAATAATCATATTCTTTGTTATTATATCATATATGTATCACTTATGTCTTTATATTACCCTTTATTTTGTAAATTACATGTTAAAGCAGCGTTTTGGGTAAAATCATTTCATTTATCGTATGTGTTTCGACTTGTCGTTCATGATATTATTACCTATATCCTGATTTACATAATTCCAGAATATAAAACATGATTTATATATAATATTTATTCATCATATTCATATATATATTATAGATTGATAAGAGGAATGAAATACACTGTTCATGGAGACAGTAGGCCGTACGTACGCATGAATGCTGTTTTCGTTTATTTATTGAATTGAATGGAATTAAGTTGATGACATACATATATATATACATAAATCCAGTAGCATTATTATATCATATATTTCCTTATTATTAATTATATAAACTGTATAATCATTCATATATGGTTAACATGGAGAATGAATCACATCGCGTCGTGGAGACGGTAATCCGTATGTACGCACGAGCGATGATATCATTCCCATAATTATTGAATAGAATTGGGGTTGATGGTATAGTATATCAGAATCCATATGATGTTATATTAACCATATATATTTATTCTTTAAACCATTATACCCATCCATGTAAGGTGTTGGTGGAAAAACAGATTACACCACGGCGTGGAGACGGAATTCCATACGTACGTACGCACGGTGATTTTGTTTTCCATAAGATGGATAGATGGTGAATTAGGGTTGTTTAATACATATAATTACATATCAGAATATTAGTGATACTATTGTTATCATTTCATAATTTAAAAACTAAATAAGAAGAAGTAGAGGAAGAAATAAAGTTGAAAGAATCGGTAATTGACATTATCTCTTCTTTGAAGCGCCTCTTTGAGACCTCCTCTTAGGGCACTAAAATTGGTCTTTGAAGAAGACCAAGAACTCTAGGTAGTTTCTAGGGAAGTGGGGAAGTGAAATGGTTAGTGTTTGTCTGACCTTGAAGGCTCAAATTGGTGTGAGGAGGAGAGGGAGGAGGTGCCCTTTTATAAGGGAGGAGAGGGGCACCTTTGGAAATATAAGAAATATTAATTTATATTAAATCTGAACCCTACATAAAAACTTCCAAAATGACTCATATCCGAAGATTATATGATATAGGGTCGTAATAGCATCAAAAAATACAATTTAGACATGTTAGGAATTTATTTTAAACATTATCAACTTGATTTATCTTTATTTATCAATTATTTTTATTTGTGGTAATAATATTGTAAATTTTAAATTATTATAAATAATTACATATGGGTTGTGAATTATTCATTATTTGACACATTATGAAATTTTCGACTATATAAATTTTAATTTATAATTTTTAAATATTTTTCAGATTTTTAAACAATTTTATAATATGTTATTTTTATAAAATGACAATAGTGTAAATTTTGACAATATTCCTTTATTTGAATTTAAATAAAATATATACAAAATATTTGATCAAAATAAAAGCTTTAATAGATTCATAAAATTTCATATGTATCTATGAAATTATTTGAGAACATTAAATTGTTCATATAATATTTATTTTAATATTTTTAAAACCGTTTATTTCATATTTTAATTAATAATATAATTTCAACATCACTATTGTGTCATAATTAATGATAAATATTTAATCCTTAAAAATTTTAAATAAATTCATATGATGTATATAATTGTATTAGATTTCTGGAGACTATTCATGTTCGAAGTTTCATTAAGTTTATCAGTAAATTATAATTATTATACTTATAATATTTAAGAAAGTGGCATGTTGTCACTTTCTTTGGTTTTAATAATATTTAAATTATTTTTAGGGAAAAAAGTCTATTAAATGAATCTAATACGACCCATAGGTAATATGGGTCGACTTTTAGTCATCCAATAGGATTTTGGTAGGTGTTAGGGTAATTTTATAATCTTATATTTACCCTTAATTACACGATTTACCTTTAACTATGGTAAATAAAATTTACCGTAGTTACTATTCATAATTCCCAAAAATAAAAAGTAGCCTATTAACATAATTTAGACCCACTGATTCCGAATATATAATCCAATTTTCAAAATTCAAAACCCATAAGTTGCAGTAATTAATTTAAAATTAATCCCGTTGTTAAGAAAACGAGTTTTAGAAGTTAAAACATTGCGAAAGATTGAAATGTTTTTACCTATTAATTCAATGTGAAATTAATGATAAGGACATATATTATATTAAATGGTAAAAATATATTCTATTTATACTTTAAAACTATTCAATATTATAATTTAACCATATAAATTATGTCAATGAAAAAAGATTTTTTTAATTAAAAATAAGCGTATTGTTTTACTATTCATCAACATATTGAAGTTATCAGAAAAATATCAAAAATTTATCCAAAGTAATTTTTTTTATCCTGATTCCAAAAAAGAATTATATTTTGTTAAATTCAACTTATAAACATGTCAAAAACTAGATTTAATGTGGATGCACCATCAAAACGCTGCAAAACTGAATTTTTTTAGAAATACTTATTTTAAACGAAAAATTTATTTTATTCTTATACCATGTTCTAAAAGATGTGTAAGATGAATAATAATGTTATAAAATTCAAAATTTAGTTAATACTATTTATAACGGCTAGTTCATAATAATATTATAACCATATATCATTATTTAGTGAAACCCGGTATTGTGTACAACACACGTTATCGAAGAAGGTTGTGATTGCGTGTAATGTAAGCCAAGTCAGTGTTGCGTATACTGCAAGCTAATACGATGTTTCTAATAGTGCAAAAATAATATTGGTGTACCTTAAAACAGAAGAAATTAATGAAATTAAAAAGAATATTTTTCATAAAATCTCAGGGTGTTACAGAAATATATTTTATGTTACTGTTGAGCTAGTAAAAATGGTTCATTTACAGTAAGAAGACTTTTATATTTAATATCGATGATTCCATGAATCGAATGAACACACAAGCCTCT